>CM056718.1:34821049-36032079 GCA_029844215.1 Przewalskia tangutica
TTTCAAACTCATCTAGTACACGTACAAAATCTCAAATTTTGTTTCTATTCTCCACTCCTTGGAGTTACTAATCAAACCTGGCCATTAAGCTACTCACATTCCCATTAAGGTTTTTCTCGGTCCTTACAACCTAGTTCCGGTGGAACGCATCCACAAACTTGTACAACGATTAACTAAACTTGGGCCTGACATCCTCAGGACCCTATCACATAACGGGACCATTTCTAACTGACATTACCCCATTCCATACTATCGGCTGACCCGAAATGAGTCCATAACCCGACTCATCGTCACACTTAACTCCTCATTCTTAGTCTGAAATAAACCTCACTCTTATCTCAAGGTACTTCTTACCCTATCCCCTAATCACTAGAGGTTCGTCACATAGGTCGAAGTATTTTTACTGCATAATCTTCCCTATTGGTCTTACATCGTCAAAATAATTACTACGTGTGAACTCTACACAACTATAGTCTCGGTTCACTTACCATTCTTGTCAACATTCTTACTTCTCACTTTACTAATCAAAGTATCCTACCTGCAGGGTACTATCACGCATAAACCGCTAGCACCGCTATCTTGGTCAATAACATAATCGCTTCCTCATGACCCTATAGTCTTCTCCTAACCGAAAACCGAGGCTCAGTGCCTTTGGGCTCAAACTGGCCGCGAAGGACTCGCCGATCGCGAACAACATCCAGATAACACAGGCATAAGCCCTATCAACTCTCTCGAGTCCGACTAGTAGCTCCTGCTACTCCTTTGCCCTATCAAGGCCGTTTCTCCTCGAGGCATAATCAGAACACAACCATACGTCAGAGAGGAATTTTCTTACTAACACAGCTCTATGGCACGATCGTAGAGTGAAAAGAATAGAAACCAACTCCTAAATGTCCTGTAGCCTCCTGTTTATGGGTGTGGCGCGCAACACACCGATAATCAAGACTCTACTAGACACGGTCTGTAGACATTCCGAGGACTGACTGCTTTGATACCACTCTGTCACGGCCCGAACCCCGGGCCCGTGACTGGTGCCCTACCTGGGCACCCTTCTACCTTAACAATACAAGTAAGTCGCGAATCAAATAACACCTCATTTTTTTTTCTTTTAAAACAAACGTACATGCAAGGGCAAAGCCGACAAGGCTGCCATATATACATAAACAAAAGACACTACACCGTACATGAGTCCAATCCCACATATGAATACAGACCTCTAGGAGTTAAACTGAACTATGACGGGACAAGGCCCCGCCGTACCCAACACTATACAACGCCGGTACTGAAGGACATAGACCAAAGATAAACGCCGGAATAGAAGGAGCTTATCCAAAACCACGGCGAGGATCCTACACTGCCGATCACCGAATGCGTACCTAAACTGCGGCATGAACGCGGCCGAAGGAGGTCGATGCGAAGAATGTACCAAGTATGTGAACAAAAATGCGTAATGAAATCATAACGATCTAAACAAAGCAGAGACATGTATGATAGCCAACCTACGATGCATAGCACATAAGCGGTCATATCAAGTCGGGGGCCGAGCCCTCAAAGTCACTACTCAAATATAACTATGGGTCTCACGCCCATAATATCAATCGTGCCGTGGAATCCTTCCTCACCGCGATCCGAGGATATAATATAACACCAATAAGCATACATGAACACCAAGTCCCACCGGTGGTATAGCATCTTGGGGGTTTACCCCTCACTTATACTCTTACCCTGGAGAAGGTGGTAAAGCAGGTCGTATAGCATCTTGGGGGTTTACCCCTCACATATACTCTACCCTGGAGAAGGTGGTACGGCAGTGGTATAAGCATCTTGGGGTGTACCACTCACATATACTCTACCCTGGAGAAGGTGGTAAAGCAGTGGTATAGCGTCTTGGGGTTTACCCTCACATATACTCTACCTGGAGAAGGTGGTAAAGCATGTGGTATAGCGTCTTGGGGTTTACCTCACATATACTCTACCACGGAGAAGGTGGTAAAGCGGTGGTATAGCGTCTTGGGGTTTACCCTCACTTATACTCTTACCCTATCTCGATCGACCATCAAACAAGGCATAAGCACTACCATGTCTTATAAAAATCCGAATTTAACGAGTACTACAAGTAACGGAAGCATACGTGGAATCCCACATCACCGTCGGTGCGTCCCAAGTAACTTACAACAAGACGGTAGACCGCTTCAACCAGAGTCGCGGCAACTTAATAAAACATAATACTTGCACTCAAAGGCTATTACTAGCACATATAGGCAAGTTCTCAATTAACAAGCCAAAGTACTTATCAGGCACAAATAGAATAAATTCTCATTTAACAAGCCAAAGTACTTATCCGGCACAAATAGAATAAATTCTCATTTAACAAGCCAAAGTACTTATCAGGGCACAAATAGAATAAATTCTCATTTAACAAGCCAAAGTACTTATCCGGCACAAATAGAATAAATTCTCATTTAACAAGCCAAAGTACTTATCCGCACAAATAGAATAAATTCTCATTTATCAAGCCAAAGTACTTATCCGCACAAGTAGAATAAATTCTCATTTAACAAGCCAAAGTACTTATCAGGGCACAAATAGAATAAATTCTCATTTAACAAGCCAAAGTACTTATCCGCACAAATAGAATAACTTCTCATATAACCAGCCAAAGTACGTATCCCGGCACAAAGAGAATAAATTCTCATTTAACAAGCCAAAGTACTTATCCGCGCACAAATAGAAAAAATTCTCATTTAACAAGCCAAAGTACTTATCAGGGCACAAATAGAATAAATACTCATTTAACAAGCCAAAGTACTTATACTGGCACAAAAAGAATAAATTCTCATTTAACAAGCCAAAGTACTTATCAAGGCATACATAGAATAATTCTCTTTTAACAAGTCAAAGTACTTATCAAGGCACACTTAGACAAATCCTCAATTTATCAAGCCAAAGTACTTAGCAAGGCATACATACATTCTTTTATAAAAGACTCCTTTCTATGTAAAGCCCCAAGATACTAACACCGTAGTATCAAGGCGTGTCTATTTTTCAAGGTAAGTTACTACACTTCAGAAAACTCATTTCAAAGCTTGAAATCAAGTAACTCCAAATTTTTACAATCTAGGCAACTTATGCGATTTAATAAAAATAGACAACTTTCTAAACCTTCCATAAAGCCGTTATAACCAACTTCCCATAAAGCCGTTATAACCCTTTTATGGTTTTAGGCGTATCCATTCCTTGATAACCAAGAGACTTATACTATTAAAACCAAGTATCACATACTTACAAATCAAGTTCTTAACTTTCAAAAATACTTCAAGTCTCTTAATAGTTAGAAAACAAGTTTTCTTCTACTTTTAAACCTCAAGTAACTTCACCCTTACGCAAGTTACTTCTCTTAAATCATGTCATTTCTCCTCTTTTAAATCAAATAAGTAAATCACTCCTTTGACTCCCCTAAAGTCATTATAATGACCTTTAGGTTTTAGAACTAAGGCACTAGCCAAAAGATTTGGAAATCACTTCCTTTTCAAGTTTCTATGTACTTTAAGAAAAATACCTTCACTTTTAAGAATCCAAACTTCCCTAAGGAAATGGATTATACTACTTACAATTTAAACATCAAAGTACACTCAAGGAAGTACATAGAACAAATTCTATTTTAGGCAATCCAAATACAAGCAAGGAATGGATCATTCAAGGAGTAGAACTTACTTTCTTTATTCTAAGGAATCATGCTAGAAGAGGAGATAGTTCACATACCTTTTCGGCTAATATCCACAAGCTAAGCCGAATATGCCGTACGTAGAAGTGTCAACCTATAATGGTCACAACAAGACTATCAACTTCTAGTCCTACGTAGAATAATACTAAGTATTTAGTCTCTAATTCTACGGAAAATCGGGCAGCACTTCCTTTGTTTCGACTCACTTGCCACCTTTTTCAAGGCCGAATACAATAACCAACAAGCCACATTTAAGGCTCCAAACAACAACCAAACAAAAGGGGATTACACGCCTTTGTCGTGTAAAATTCCGCCCCAATTCATAATCTGAAATAGCTTAAAACTCAAGCCATTCTCGGCCAACTACATACTAACAATTCAAAGTCTTTTCCAATCCTTTTCCAATTCAAGTTCTTAGGTCAACATGTTACTTAGTCATAAACAACTTCAACAACTAAAATTCCCTTCTTTATACAACATGTGACGACTTAACTAATAATCGACTTGAATTGAAATCTTAAACTAAACATGCTAGATTTGGATTAGGGTTCCAATAGTCCAAATACTTATCAAACTTCATACTATAAAACTCATGCTTGCTAATAACCATAGCTACAATGATAAGTAAACCTTAATTGCTAAAGCGACAAAAATAATACCTTTATAAGCCCTTAAAATTTCCAAGATCCAAAGTCGCGCCTTAGCAATTCTTAGCTCCTTTCCTTAAGTTCCAATCCGCTCAAGCACTCCTTGAGGCTATGAAGAACCCATCTTCAAGTTCCAACTTCAAAGTTGAAGAACTCCAATAGTTTCGCTTGCGACTAACGTGAAAACTCCGTTTTTCCGAAATCTTTCTATTGAGATATCCTTACAATACCCTAAGGGACATTGGGTTAAAGTCTTGTGGCTAATGGATCAAAACTACAAATTTCTCATGTGGGAAATTGCACTTGGCAAGGCATGTTGAAGAACAACAATTGTTGGGATATTTTCTAAGTGTAAAATGAGCTTGTATTGCACTAGTTATGTATATAAAACACATTGGAGGGCTTGGATTAATACACTTGTGGTCTAGGATGAAAGACAATTAATGAAAAGCCAAGTGGACAAGTTGACTAGTCAACAAAATCAAGCTAGCAAGACTAATCTTCCAAAGTGGTCAATGACCATTTTACCCTTGTACAAATTTCGACCAAGCCATGTGGGGGTGCCACGTGTCGCCCTCTCATTCGTCCATAAAATTCCGTAACCCTCGTGGGCCCCACAAAACGTAAAATTCCTCGGGTGGGCCCACGTGACCAAATCATAAAATAAGTTTCCATAATATTACTAAGTCCCATACTCTTCAAATAATGTATTTTGAGAATCCAATTCTCAACAACGAACATTTTTCCTTTCCGACGTTCGGAACATTTTCCGTTGGAAAAACAATTCTTCCTTTCGTACTAATTTCCAAGTCTTGGTTCCTTACGTACACTCTATTATACATGTCCTGGACTTACGGGGTGTAACAGTACCTTATCCATCTACCATCAAAATATCCTACCAGCTCCTTGACAAAACAAGCCACATTTTCGTCCCCTTTACCGCCCAAACATGCTCCAATTAGAGGGTGACAAGTGTCGCCCTCTCGTTGGTCCAAAATGTTTCGTCTCTCGGAAAAATCCACAAAAATTTGAAATGACATAGCCGGAATTTTCCCTTCGCAAGTTTAGTAAAACGTTTCGTCGAAAAACGATTCTTTTCGGTACTTGTGCACAATATTTTCGTCCAAAGTGTCTACCAAGGCTAAACTTTTGTACGTACGTCCTCACGTACATACTCTGGAAATACGGGGTATAACACTCAGTGTGGCCGATGCGGTAGATCCCATTACGGGAATTGTGGTACTGCTACGGGAGTTTGTTTCACTTGCGGCCAGCAGGGTCACTTTGCGAACCGTCAGGCGGCGCGAGATGGTAGGAGTCGGCCTCTGGTCTTTCGCCGGGTCTTCTTTATCTCCTACAGTTACTCGCCCCGGAGGGCAGGGTACTCATGGACCAGCAGGTCGCGGCAGAGGTCGTGGCGCGGGTCCCAGTTCTAGCAGTCCTCAGAACCGCATTTATGCCTTGTCCATCCGGCAGGACCAGGAGGCCTCACCTGATGTCGTCACAGGTACTTTATCAGTTTCATGTTGTGATGTGTATGCCTTGATAGATCCGGGTTCTACTCTGTCCTATATATCTCCCCATGTTGCTAGTAGGATAGGGATAGAGCCTGAGTCCATAGACCCTTTCGAGGTAGCTACGCCAGTGGGTGATTCGGTGGTAGCTCGGCGGGTATATAGGGCTTGCCCAGTGACCATATCGATCGTCGGACCTAGCCGACTTGATAGAGTTGGATATGACTGATTTCGATGTGATCATGGGTATGGATTGGCTAGCTTCTTGCTACGCCAATGTAGACTGCAGGGAAAAAGTGGTACGGTTCCAGTTTCCTGAGGAGTCGATTGTTGAGTGGGAGGGGAACACTGTGTCGCCGAGGGGTAGGTTTATTTCCTACCTCAAGGCTAGGAAGATGGTGCAGAAGGGGTATATCTACCATCTCGTTCGAGTGTTTGATCACGAGGCTGCGGTGCAGATTTTCATCGGTTCAATAGTCGAGTTCCCGGATGTGTTTCAGACGACCTCCGGGTATCCTCCCGAGAGGAGATAGAGTTTGTATCTATGTGCTTCGGACACTCGGCCTATTTCCATTCCGCTATCTGAGAATGGCACTGCCGAGAGTTGAGAGAGTTGAAGGACCAGGTGAGAGATTTCTTTGGAGAAAGGCTTCATCGTGCCTAGTGTTTCTCCCCGGGAGCGCGGTATTGTTCGTGAAGAAGAAGGGCGGGGCCAGCTGCGCATGTGTTGATTCTGAGCGGTGAACAAGGTGACCATTAAACAGATACCCGCTTCCGGGATTGATGATTTGTTCGACCCGGTTGCGAGTGCGAGATGTTTCTCAAGATTGATCTGCGATCGGGCTATCATCAGTGCGAGTCGAGAGGCGGATGTCCCTAGGTGCATTCGGACCGTGCGGGCATTATGAGTTCGTGGTCATGTCTTTCGGGTTGACCAATGCTCGCGGTATTCATGGATTTGATGAACCGAGTGTTCAAGCCATTTTGGACACGTTTGTGATAGTGTTCATTGATGACATCTTGGTCTATTCGCCAGAGCGGGAGCATGCGGTCATTGAGGACTGTCTTTGAGAGTTCTCGAGACCAGTGATTATACGCCAAGTTTTCCAAATGTGAGTTTTGGTTGGCCGGTGGCATTTCTTGGGCATACCGTAGGGGCGATGGTATTCGGTGGATCGACCAAGATCGAAGCGATCGGGACTTGGCCTGAACCTACTACCCGACAGTGCGCGATTTTACGGGCCTCGCGAGTTATTATCGCGGTTCGTGGAGAAGTTTGCTTATCTCTGCACCATTGACCAGCCGACTCGGAAAGGCATCTAAGTTTCGATGGTGATGCTTGGGGCGAGGTTTCGATTCTTGAAGGAGAGGCGGCGCCCCATTTTACTCTTCCGCAGGTCGACGGTTATGTAGTGTATTGTGATGCGTCGGCGTCGGGCTCGGATGTGTGTTGATGCAGTAGGTAAGGTTATAGCGTCGCATCCCGACGGCTTAAGAAGCATGAGGAACTACCCACCCATGATTTGGAGTTAGCGTGGTGATTCACGCCTTGAAGATCCTGGAGGCACTATTTGTATGGGGTTCATGTGGATATTTATACGTACCAGAGCCTCGGTATATCTTCACGGAGGAGCTGAATTTACGACAGAGACGGTGGTTAGAGTTACTCAAGGATTATGATGTTGATATCCTGTACCACCAGAGAAAGGCCAATGTTGTGGCAGATGCTCTTAGTCGTAGGTCGATGGGGAGTCTATCAGATGTGCAGCCAGAGAAGAGGGGCATGGTCCGCGAGTTACACCAGTTAGCGAGCCTTGGAGTCCGTTTGATTGATTCTGATAGCGATGGGGTTCGAGTTCGAGAGGTTGCCGAGTCTTCCATCGTCGAGAGGTGAAGAGGCAACAATTTGAGGATCGGTTTTGACTCGGTATCGTGATACGGCTCTTACGTGAGGAAGGGTCGCTTTTGAGGTAGCACGATGGGGTGCTAAGGTTTGAGGCGAGTTGTGTGTTCCAGTTTTTGGGACTTGGCAGCGAGTTACGGGGAAGCACACAACGCGTTACTCTATCCATCGGGTCGACCAAGATGTACCACGACCTCGAATCTGTGTATTGGTGGGATGGCTTGAAGAGGGGCGTTGCGAGTTTGTGGCTCGATGCGTGTTGTCGCGGTGAAGATAGAGCACCAGAGGCCTGGTGGATTATTGCAGACGATAGAGATCCCGACCTGGAAGTGGGAGGTGATCAACATGAACTTTATCACAGGATTACCTCGCACTCAGAGGAAACATGATTCTATCTGGGTTATCGTCAACAGGCTGACGAAATCAGCCCACTTTCTTCCAGTCAGGACGACTTTTTCGGCTGAGGATTATGCCAGACTTTACATCCGAGAGATCGTGAGACTGCATGGAGTACCTATTTCTATCATATCGCATGAGGAGCCCGGTTTACGGCTAACTTCGGAGGTCTTTCCGAAGCGGTCTAGGACGCAGTGAGCACAGCATCGCATTCCATGCTCAGACGGACAGGCGGAGCGCACTATCCAGACTCTTGAGGATATGCTGCGAGCCTGTGTTATTGACTTCAGGGGTAGTTGGGAGGATCATTTGCCTCTAGTTGAGTTTGCATATAATAATAGCTACCACTCCAGTATTTAGATGGCGCCTTATGAGGCCTTGTATGGGAGGAAGTGCAGATCGCCGATAGGCTGGTTTGATGTAGGCGAGTGCGATTAGTGGGACCGCACTGATACAGCGATGGATAAGGTGAAGCTTATCCAAGAGCGGCTATTGGCGACTCGAGTCGGAAGTCATATCGCAGATCATCGTCGGCATCCGGAGTTCGAGGTTGATGATTGGGTTTTCTGAAGGTGTCACCACGGCGGTGTGATGAGATTCGGGAAGAAAGGGAAACTCAACCCAAGGTACATTGGGCCGTATCAGATTGTCCGCAGGGTAGGCAAGGTTGCCTATGAGTTGGATCTGTCGTCCGATCTTGAGGCAGTGCATCCGGTTTTTCATGTTTCTTTGAGGAGATGTATCGGGATCCATCTAGGTGCACCCGATTGACGATGTCCAGTGACCGAGGGTTATCGTATGAGAGATTCCCATAGCGATAATCGATCGTCGAGTTAGCGCCGCGACCGGGCGTGGCTTCCGTCAAAGTCTTGTGGCGGAACGAGCTCAGGGAGGAGATGACGTGGGAAGCTGAGGAGGACATGAGGCAGAAGTATCCTCACCTATTCCCCACACCTCCAGGTAACTCACTTTCCTACTTGTAGATTTTCATTGACATATTTGCTTAAGTGTTGTATTTTGTCCATGTGTGGCATTTGCAAACTGTTTAAGTTATAAGGAACTTTATCGTTATCTGTCTTGGGAAGGAACATTCGGGACGAATGTTTCTAAGGAGGGGAGAATGTTATACCCCGTATTTCCTGAGTAGATATTTGTGAGACTTGGCAAGATATTTTGTGGACAAGTGGGCCATGTGGGTCCCACTCCACTTGTCTTGCTACTTGATATGTACAACTATATATTAGAGGGCTTGCAAGACTTGCCAACACATAGCCAAAAATCCCATCTTGTTCTTCATATTGCTGTCGACCAAGGGCAAAAATGGAAGGCCAAATTTCCCAAATCTTCCAAGCTTAGTTATTATACAAGATTAAGGTCCCTAACCAAGTGATTAGCAAGATTAAGCACCCTTAACCCCTAAATCTAGGTTGGGCCGAAAATGGTGATGAAACCCTAGGGGTTTCCGTCGACTTTTTGGAAGTGAAACGTGAAGAGAAGTTTCTCCTAAGGTTGTAAGGGATACATATATGTGATTGGAACTTGAAGAAGTGGAGTGAAACGAAAACTGCGGACCAAAACATAGCATTCTGCCCGGGGCATTTTTAAGGCTAAAAAGGAGGTAATAATTCTTCTTTTTCCGCAGTAATTGGATATTACTCATTGTTATAGTGTATAGATGACTTCTTGTTAAGGAGGATATGGAAAATAAGGTGTGCATGTACCCTTTTTATGTTGAGGGCCGAGGCTAGGAGTTTTTCGGGCCATTGGATTCGTTGATTTTTATTGTCGTCATCTACACTTGTCGCATGTTATATAATGAAGGAAATATAGTTGATAAATTTTTATAACTTATATAACATGTTGGAATGAGAATTGGATTAAAAGGAATTAAGGAAAGGGACTTTGTATTGTTGTAGTTGTGGTTAGCCGAAAACTGCCTAAAACTGTTAGACATTGTTATGCAGTTTTTATGGACTATTTTGGGGTGTTAATATGCTGGAAATTCAGCCCCTAACCTGTATGATTAATGTAGTAATTGGCTAATGGAAGTCCTAAGAAATAAGGGTGTTGAAGGCTTCACATGGTACCCTTAATGTTGGATATTGTGGACTGTTTTACGGACTGTTTTATTATGATTGTGGGGCAGAATTTTACACGTCCAGTTAGGCGTGTAATCCCCTTTGGTTAACTGTTGGTTGCGCCTTAAATGTGGCTTGTTGGTTGATGAATACGGACCTTGGAAAAGGTGGAAAAGTACGTAGAAACAAAGGAAGTGTTGCCCGATTTTTCGTAGAATTAGAGGGCTATTAATTGGTATAAGTTTTACAATAGTAAGTAAGATTTTGATAGAAGTACTATGGCCATTTTAGGTTGAAGTACTACGTGTAGCATGGTCTACTTGGCTTAAGGAATAGCCGATGAAGTTGTTATACCCCGTATTTCCAGAGTATGTATGTGAGGACGTACATACAAAAGTTCAAGCCTTAAGTAGGCATAAGGGACGAAAATTTGTGCACAACCCACGAAAAGAATTGTTTTCCGACGAAACGTTTTCCAAAACATGCGTAGGGAAAATTACGGTTGCAACATTAATAATTTTTGCGGATTTTTCCGAGAGATGAAATATTTTGGACCAATGAGAGGGCGACACTTGTCACCCTCAAGTGGACGGCAACTTGTGGGCTATCTTGGCACGATTTTGTGGCCTAAACCATGGGTCAATGTTGGTGAGTGATTTGTGGAGTAGATGGTAGGGTGCACATTTGCAAATCTACACCCTCCACTTGCTCTCCACTTGCCTTAATCTTGGCCCTTGAAAGCCCTATAAATACCCCCCCTT
Organism: Przewalskia tangutica; assembly: GCA_029844215.1. Taxonomy (NCBI): domain Eukaryota; kingdom Viridiplantae; phylum Streptophyta; class Magnoliopsida; order Solanales; family Solanaceae; genus Przewalskia; species Przewalskia tangutica. The sequence continues at coordinate 34,832,073 of CM056718.1, forward strand.
GAGTTGAAGACTTCTTCATCCACAAATACTTTCCAAGTCTAAAAACTCCCTTCTCCCCTAAGTGAGCTTTCGTCCAAGCCCTTTCTCCCCTCTTGAGAAGAGCTGCTAGAAACACCCCTTCCTAGTTGTCTCGGCAAAAGCCCCCCCTCTTGGTAGAAAATACTCTCCAAAGTATTGTTACTATTCCCAAATACCCTAGCCGTATATCTTGTAGTATTCCAAAGTCACCTCTATACTAAAAGCCCAGAAATACTATCTTATATCCATTAGTCACTAAACGAAACCCTGGAGAAATCTTCATAGTTGGTTGAAGTAGTAAGTAGAAGTTGTGTAGATACTTCTAAGGGTTTCTTGGAGCGGATTGGAGCGTTCAGATTAGGAGCTAAACCTCGCTCAGGATCGACTTATATCTTGGATAATTTTGGGCTTATCGAGGTAAATAATAATCTTATCCTTCTATTGTAATTGGAGAATACATACTGAAGAAGTATAGAAATAAGTATTAAATACATAGAAGGATATTAAAGAAGAGAATTGAACTGTAATTACATAGAAGGGTATTACAGAAGAGAATTGAACTGTAGTTACATCAAAAGAATATTAAAGAAGATTGAACTGTACTTACATAGGACTGTATTTATGTTATACCCCGTATTTCCAGAGTATGTACGTAAGGACGTACGTAGAAAAATTTGAACTTTAAAGTAGGCCTGGCCGATTTTATTTTTGTGCACAACACCCGGTTAGAGTCGTTTTTCGACGAAACGCTTTTTAATAACTTCAAGGGCGGAAAATTCCGGCTATGTCTTTTTTAATTTTTGCGGATTTTTCCGAGAGACGAAATGTTTTGGACCAACGAGAGGGCAACACTTGGCACCCTCTCATTGGTGGGCGTGTGGGGCGGCTTGGACGAAAAGGGAGAGTGGGAGTAGGTAGGATATTTTGTGATATTTGTGTGGTAGATGGATAAGGTACACATGGATGAATCTTGACCCTACACTTGCCTTGCACTTGGCATGATCTTGGCCATTGGTTGGCCCTTGCTTGACCTATAAATACCCCTCCCCTTTGAAGACTTCTTCATCCATTCTACAAATCTCCAAGTCTTGAAATTCCCTCCCCTCTCTAGTAGTGTTCTCGTCCTCCCCCTTGTGAGGTCTTAGCCGAGAGAACCCCTCCCCCCTTTGAGAGGCCTTTGGCCGAGGGGTACCCCCCCTCTCCTAGTGGTGCTAGCCGTAGCACACACCCCCCCTACCTTGAGTTGTCGTATAAATACTACCCCCCCTTGGTAGAAATACTCTCCAAGTATTGTTACTATACCAAAATACCTTGGCCTTAATACCTTGTAGTATTCCAAAGATACCTCTATACGTAGAGCCCGGAAATACTACCTTATGTCCTTTTTGTCCCAAACCGAAACCCTAAGGAAAACCTTCATAGTTGGTTGAAGTGTGAAGTAGAAGTTGCGTAGAACTTCTAAGGGTTGTTTGGAGCGGGTTGGAGTGTGCAGTTTAGGAGCTAAACCTTGCTCAGGATCGACTTTTATCTCGGATAATTTTAGGCTTATCGAGGTAAATAATCTTGTCCCCCTGTTGTTATTGGAAATTACATGTTGTAGGAATGTATAGTTGAAGTATACTATATATAGAACTGAACATAGTTTGGCGGCAATGTCTTTTGACTTAAGCCTGAATTTAAAGAAAGAGAACTGAACTGTAATTACATAGGACTGTACTATAGTAGACTTGTGTAGCATTACTGTGAGTAGAATTGTACACGTCCGGTTAGACGTATAACCCCCCCCCCCTGGTTGGCTTGGTAGCCGGCCTCGATAGAGGAGGAGATTTACGCGGTTGCGGGGGGGGAGGTGCTGCCGAATTTTCTGTAGAATATTCTACGTTGAGATCTAGATGTTAATAGGCGCCTTGTGGGCTCTATAGGTTGAAGTACTACGTATGGCGTGATCTACTTGGCTTAAGGAGTAGCCGACGGTTTGAGGTACTTGGAGCGTTTTGCTATTAGTCGATAATCGTCGCGAGGTATGTGAACCTCTTCCTATCTTTTCTAGCATGATATGTGTATAAATATGTAGTACGGTAGACGTACATGTGTTAATTGTATTTGATTGGTTTAAAACATAAAGTGTTATAACGGCTTTATGGGAAGTTGGTTATAACAGCTTTATGTAGGTAAGAAAATGCTTTGTGGTTTTGAAAGGTAACTGATTTGACTTACAACTGACTTGATGTGTGATAACAAAGAACTTGAAGTATTTCAAAAGAATCATTTTGAAAGAAGAAGTAATACTTGGTTTGAAAACATAAGAGTTATACTAGCTTTATGGGAAGTTAGGTATAACGGCTTAAGAGCGGTAAAACAAATGATTTTAGAAGATAAGAGACTTGACTTAATTAAATTAATATGAATTTTGTGTGAAACCTCATTCGTGAGTAATGAGTACTTGGTTTTTAAAGGGAATAATATTTTACTGATTTCGGAAATCAGAATGAGTATCGATAAACCACTGCAGCGTTAATAAAGGGAAATTTTTTGATTAAAGAAGTATTATTAAAACCAGTAGAAACCTCCATCTGCATAGAAGCTAAGATGAGACAAAATGATATTACATTTTCTAGATCATGGCTGCTTAATAAGATTGATTATGAACAAGAATAACCTACTCACATATAAGGCATATGTTTCTCAGATTGTTTAAAAGAGAATTATATTCTTAAATGAATAAGACTATGAACTACGAAACCTTTCTAAAATAAGAAACGTGAACATTTGAAATTAGGCAAACTTGAACGTTTGGAAAATAATGTTGTTACTTGATTTTACAAAGGGAAGTGTTTTGGTTTACTTAAAAAGATAGTCACTCTGTTTTATACTACGGGTATTGTGTGACTTCTGTGAAAGAAACGGATCTTTTAAAGAGTTAATGTATGAAGTACTTTGGGGATAGATACCCGAACTTGTTAGCATAAAGTACCTTGTGTGAATAACTTGATTGTGTTGGTTTATGATAGCCTTGTAATACTTTCTTGTTGATATGATAAGTAAACATGTTAGGATGCTACGTGTGTTATTATCTTGTGATTGTTGTGTAAGGGGGTCATTCTTGTTGTGCTTACGTTGTTAAACGTTAAGCCCGTTATCTTATTGTATCACCTACCCTTGACTTATTATACCGGGGCTTGCCACCCGATGCGGTCTATACGGCCTACGCGGTCTGTGAGACTATGCGCGAGCGCGGTATGCTCCGTGATTTATCATTCGGGTGTTTAGCCCGACGCGGGGATGCCTATGCGGTCCATGGACTATGCGATCTATTGAGACTATGCGCTGCGGAGTCCAGCGGATACCGGGGTTAAGCTGCTCACGCGGGGTATACCTCGCGTGATGCAGGACCGTGATTCGAGAATACCTCATGCGGTCATGTGTGACCTATGCGAGCTGCGGTAAGTTCGAGAATAGACGCGACATTGATACTGCGGGCGAGTGGCCAGCTTCGATCATGGTGCGGTCTAGAAAGACCTCGTGATACCGTTTTATAGCATTGTTGGTACTGTGGTTTTAGTAGTCGGCTATGCCTTCGTACTTACCCCGTACGGTTTTATTATGACACAGTGGGACACGTGTTTATGTGTATTCCTTGGTGCTTTTATATCATGGACTGCCGGCAGTGAGGAAGGTATTCCACGGGCATGATTGATGTTGTGGGCGTGAGTCCCTGACTTGACATGACTGCTTTATTGTGAACTGTAGTTTGGTTATCATACATGTCTCCTGCTTTATATAGACTACTATGATTTCATTTACAGTATTTTTCAGTTTCACATACTTGGTACCTGTTGTACTGACCTCCTTCGGGGGGCTGCGTTCATGCCGCAGATAGAGGTACACCAGTTGTTGATCCTCGCTCATAGGATCACAGTTCAGCGTTTGGGAAGCTCCGTTTCTCCGGAGGCTTATCAGTGGTATAGTCCTCTGTCGTTGTAGGTACTTACATTCAGGGGTATGGCGGGGCCCTGTCCCGCCATTGTTGTCGTATCATTCTTAGAGGTCTGTAGTACTGTTGTGGGCAGAGTTGTAGAAAGGGATGTAACTGTTCAAATTGTTATTTATATATACTGAAGGTAACCGTTTTTGGTTAGCCGGTCTTCTTATTTCACTGTCTTATTACATTGGTTTCATGTATTGTCTTTATATTCCGCTAATTTCTCGATGTATGACTACCGGGTGCGGGTAAGGCACGATCCACGCCCCGGTTCGGTCGTGACAAAAGTGGTATCGAGCGATTAATCTCGGAAAGTGTCTACAGACCGTATCCAGTAGAGTCTTGATTATCGGTGTGTTGTGCACCACACCAATAATCAGGAGGCTATAGGATATTTAGGATTGGTTTCCATTCTTCTCACTCTGAGATCGTGCCTTAGAGCTGTGTTATAAGTTGGACCCTCTAAACGTATTTCTTTCCCTTACCGTATGCCTCCGCGTAGGGCAAACCCGGGCCCAGGAGGGCAAGGCAGCCGAGGGAGCTGCGAGTAGAGTTCAGAGGGTTACGAGGGCACAGGCCCAATCATCACCTGGGGTGGTATTTCATTCGGGGAGTTATGCTACATCACCAGCCCCAGCAGAGTTTAGCACAGCGGCAGCAGTGCCTACTGCGACCATGATATATGAACCTTCAGTTCCACGACCGGGGACAGAGAATATAGATTGCAAAGAGACGACCCTGTTACTAGCTATGGACTTGGCTACCAGAGAGTATACCGATGTACCGCGAGTCTTGATGACTATCTAAGAGAGGGTTGGACAAGAGTAATTCTTCAGTTAGGCGTGAGCATGGCCTGTGTACGGGCTTATGCGCAGCAGGCCAAGAAACGTAGAGATCGACGGGTTAACCAAGCGGCGAGAAGAGGCGAACAACAGGTCCTTCAAGAACTTTCGAGGCGAACCGCCTACGCAGAATGATATGCACATCCACCAGTGCAGAGAGGTCCTCCACAGGGTTCAGGACGTTCGGGGTATGCAGGAGTTGGTCAGAGCTCCAGAGCTTCCGGTTCACAGCTACACGTAGGTTCCAGCCAGCCGGATTCAGTTTTTCCCCAGTGTTCACAGTGTGGCAGACGTCACCCCGGGGAATGTCGTCTTTTAGTTGGTACTTGCTTTACCTGCGGCCGTCAGGGCCATGTGTCGAAAGGATGTCCTAGTAGGAGGGATGCAAGTATGAGGACTCAGCCTTCAGGATCGGTGAGTAGTTCATCATCTTCCCTAGCTATGCGCCCTACGGGGCAGGTTTGATTAGAACGACTAAGGGGAGTGAAGCAGTAGATAGAGGTATATCCTTAACCCTCTAGAGATTAGTATTGTGTGATAAGATGAGTATATCTTAAGTGCTATGTTCTGATAGCAGTGTGTTAATTGTGATTAGAAATCATGGTTAGTAACTGGGAAAGATTGGGGGATAGGAAAAGTGTGAGCCTTAGAGCTTTATACGTAGAGACCTTAGAGGTAAGGCCATCTCGAGTAAAGATGTATTGTTATGTTTGACCCTTATCGGAGTGCATAGTGCACGTGAGTTATATTGTGTGATAAGTCCCTGGGTAGTTGAGCTAAGAAGACCGCTAGGTTTTCGTAACGTGATTAGTGAGATTGTTCCGGATCGGGGAGCTAGTGTTTTGCGCGTTGCCGGGTCGGGTTGGGGCCATGTTGCGGGTCAACCCGCGCCCGTATGGTGGGGTCAGTTTGTGGTGGTCCCGCCTTGTGGTAGGGTCACGAGGGTGTTAGGCCCAAGTTTAGTTAACCAGCGTACGAGTTCGTGGATGCGTTCGACCAGTAGTCGGGCCAATGAGGTCAGCCCGTCTTATCTTTTAGTCAAACCGTGTACTCGGTAGTAAGTTGCGAGATGTTATTTCAGAAAGGTTGTAAGGCTGCACGGGTTGCCTACCTTCACCTTATGACAGTGGAGCCAGTGGTACTACTGCTTTTTCTCGAAGTTTTACCAGCGGGGTTAGGAACTCAGTGAGTCTCAGATCGTATTCATCCTCGGGCGGTGTTTGGATTTCGTGGGTAGTTGTGAGGATTGTTGTCTCCTGTTGGGAAATGTTTTATAGCTACCATTTCGATTTTGAATGTCGCCTTATGAAGCCTTGTAGGGCGGAAGTGTAAGTCTTGGCCGATTGGTTCGATGTTGGCAAAGATTCAGATAGTTGGTGTATACTTGTTCAATAGAAATGTGGTAGGTTATGAGAAAGAGTTCGAGTGTACAAGAAGGGTACGACACGTAAGGGAAGAAGCGAGCATGTATGGCGAGCATAGATGTGATCATTTCTTTTGTAAAGAGAAGGTGCAAAGGAAGTATATTTTAGACCCCGGAGAGAGGTATTTGTGGTGATGTTAGAGGTGTTTCCTCGTGGACTTGGATGGAAGTATTTGCGCGGGTGTTTCTGTGGCCAGGTGTGGCAGGATTGTTCTCGTAAGTATAGTAGTGAAGACTATACTGGCGCGCGTTTGTTTTGAGACTTAGAAGGAACATTCGGGACGAATGTTTCTAAGGAGGGGAGAATATTATACCCCGTATTTCCAGAGTATGTACGTAAGGACGTATGTAGAAAAATTTGAACTTTAAAGTAGGCTTGGCCGATTTTATTTTTGTGCACAACACCCGGTTAGAGTCGTTTTTCGACGAAACGTTTTACACAACTTGCGAAGGGAAAATTCTGGCTATGTCTTTTTTAATTTTTGCGGATTTTTCCGAGAGACGAAATGTTTTGGACCAACGAGAGGGAAACACTTGGCACCCTCTCATTGGTGGGCGTGTGGGGCGGCTTGGACGAAAAGGGAGAGTGGGAGTAGGTAGGATATTTTGTGATATTTGTGTGGTAGATGGATAAGGTACACATGGATGAATCTTGACCCTACACTTGCCTTGCACTTGGCATGATCTTGGCCATTGGTTAGCCCTTGCTTGACCTATAAATACCCCTCCCCTTTGAAGACTTCTTCATCCATTCTACAAATCTCCAAGTCTTGAAATTCCCTCCCCTCTCTAGTAGTGTTCTCGTCCTCCCCCTTGTGAGGTCTTAGCCGAGAGCACCCTTCCCCCCTTTGAGAGGCCTTTGGCCGAGGGGTACCCCCCCCCCCTCTCCTAGTGGTGCTAGTCGTAGCACACACCCCCCCTACCTTGAGTTGTCGTAAAAATACTACCCCCCCTTTGTAGAAATACTCTCCAAGTATTGTTACTATACCAAAATACCTTGGCCTTAATACCTTGTAGTATTCCAAAGATACCTCTATACGTAGAGCCCGGAAATACTACCTTATGTCCTTTTTGTCTCAAACCGAAACCCTAAGGAAAACCTTCATAGTTGGTTGAAGTGTGAAGTAGAAGTTGCGTAGAACTTCTAAGGGTTGTTTGGAGCGGGTTGGAGCGTGCAGTTTAGGAGCTAAACCTTGCTCAGGATCGACTTTTATCTCGGATAATTTTGGGCTTATCGAGGTAAATAATCTTGTCCCCATGTTGTTATTGGAAATTACATGTTGTAGGAATGTATAGTTGAAGTATACTATATAGAATCAACATAGTTTTGCGGCAATGTCTTTTGACTTAAGCTGAATTTAAAGAAAGAGAATCGAATCAGAATTACATGGGACTGCATTACTGTAGACTTGTGTAGCATTATTGTGAGTAGAATTGTACACGTCCGTTAGGCGTATAACCCCTCGGTTGGCTTGGTAGCCGCCTGATAGAGGAGAGATTTACGCGGTTGCGGGGAGTCCGCCAATTTTCTCGTAATATTCTACGTTGAGATCTAGATGTTAATAGGCGCCGTGGCCTCTATAGGTTGAAGTACTACGTATGGCGTGATCTACTTGGCTTAAGGAGTAGCCGACGGTTTGAGGTACTTGGAGCGTTTTGCTATTAGTCGATAATCGTCGCGAGGTATGTGAACCTCTTCCTATCTTTTCTAGCATGATATGTGTATAACTATGTAGTACGGTAGACGCACATGTGTTAATTGTATTTGATTGGTTTAAAACATAAAGTGTTATAACGGCTTTATGGGAAGTTGGTTATAACAGCTTTATGTAGGTAAGAAAATGCTTTGTGGTTTTGAAAGGTAACTGATTTGACTTACAACTGACTTGATGTGTGATAACAAAGAACTTGAAGTATTTCAAAAGAATCATTTTGAAAGAAGAAGTAATACTTGGTTTGAAAACATAAGAGTTATACTAGCTTTTTGGGAAGTTAGGTATAACGGCTTAAGAGCGGTAAAACAAAAGATTTTAGAAGATAAGAGACTGGACTTAATTAAATTAATATGAATTTTGTGTGAAACCTCATTCGTGAGTAATGAGTACTTGGTTTTTAAAGGGAATAATGTTTTACTGATTTCGGAAATCAGAATGAGTATCGATAAACCACTGCAGCGTTAATAAAAGGAAATGTTTTGATTAAAGAAGTATTATTAAAACCAGTAGAAACCTCCATCTGCATAGAAGCTAAGATGAGACAAAATGATATTACATTTCCTAGATCATGGCTGCTTAATAAGATTGATTATGAACAAGAATAACCTACTCACATATAAGGCATATGTTTCTCAGATTGTTTAAAAGAGAATTATATTCTTAAATGAATAAGACTATGAACTACGAAACCTTTCTAAAATAAGAAACGTGAACATTTGAAATTAGGCAAACTTGAACGTCTGGAAAATAATGTTGTTACTTGATTTTACAAAGGGAAGTGTTTTGGTTTACTTAAAAAGATAGTCACTCTGTTTTATACTACGGGTATTGTGTGACTTCTGTGAAAGAAACAGATCTTTTAAAGAGTTAATGTATGAAGTACTTTGGGGATAGATACCCGAACTTGTTAGCATAAAGTACCTTGTGTGAATAACTTGATTGTGTTGGTTTATGATAGCCTTGTAATACTTTCTTGTTGATATGATAAGTAAACATGTTAGGATGCTACGTGTGTTAGTATCTTGTGATTGTTGTGTAAGGGGGTCATTCTTGTTGTGCTTACGTTGTTAAACGTTAAGCCCGTTGTACTGTTATTGTATCACCTACCCCCTTGACTTATTATACCGAGGGCTTGCCACCCTTGATGCGGGTCTATACGGCCTATGCGGTCTGTGAGACTATGCGGAGCAGCGGTATGCTCCAGGATTGATCATTCCGGGTGTTTAGCCCGATGCGGGGGATGCCCTATGCGGTCCATAGGACTATGCGGTCTATTGAGACTATGCGGCCGCGGAGTCCAGCGGATACCGGGTTAAGGCGCCTCGATGCGGTATACCTCAGCGGTGATGCAGGACCATAATTCGAGGAATACCTCATGCGGTGCGTGTGTGACCTATGCGGAGCTGCGGTAAGTTCGAGAATAGACGCGCACATTGATATCCGGGCGAGTGGCCGCCGATCATGTGGTGCGGTGCAGAAAGACCTCGTGATACGCTTTATAGCATTGTTGATACTGTGGTTTTAGTCGGCTATGCCTTCGCACTTACCCGCACGGTTTTATTATGACACGTGGGACACGTGTTTATGTGTATTCCTTGGTGCTTTTATATCATGGATCGCCGCGATGAGGAAGGTATTCCACGCATGATTGATGTTGTGGCGTGAGTCCACGACTTGATACGATCGCTTTATCAGGAATCGTAGTTTGGTTATCATACATGTCTCGCTTTATATAGACTACTATGATTTCATTTACTGATTTTTCGCCACATACTTGGTACTGTTGTCGACCTTCGGGCTGCGTTCATGCCGCAGTAGAGGTACACCGATGTTGATCCTCGCCATGGTCACAAATATCGTTTGGGAAGCTCGTTTCTCGGAGGCTTATCACGTATAGTCCCCTGTCGTTGTAGGTACTTACATTCAGGGGTATGGCGGGGCCCTGTCCCGCCATTGTTGTCGTATCATTCTTAGAGGTCTGTAGTACTGTTGTGGGCAGAGTTGTAGAAAGGGATGTAACTGTTCAAATTGTTATTCATATATATACTGAAGGTAACCGTTTTTGGTTAGCCTGTCTTCTTATTTCACTGTCTTATTACATTGGTTTCATGTATTGTCTTTATATTCCGCTGATTTCTCTGATGTATGACTACTGGGGTGCCCGGGTAAGGCACCAGTCACGAGCCCCGGTTCGGGTCGTGACAATTTACAGTAGACTTGTGTAGTTTAACGGGTAGGGAAGTGTTGCCCGATTTTCCGTAGAATAGAGAACCCTCTGCTTAGATTATCCTACAGAGTAGTCTAGACGTTGATAGACGTATTTGACTGTTATAGGTTGATACTCTGCGCGCGACATATTCGACTTGGCAGGTGGATTTCGCCGAGAAGGTATGTGATTCTTCCTATCCTCATGAGTATGATATTTTAAAGTATATATATAGTACGGTAGACGTACGTGTGTTAACTGAACATGGTTTTACTTGACGTCTTTTGACTTAAGTCTAAATAATAAGAATCTTGAAGTATTTCAAAAGAATTATGAATCATTTTTGAAAGAAGAGAAATACTTGTTTTTAAACAAAAAGCTTAAGAGTTATACTAGCTTTATGGGAAGTTAGGTATAACGACTTAAGAAAGATAAAAGGAACAGTTTACTTATGTGTTTATGAAGGACTGGTATTGATTTCTGGAAAGTATAATAAGATGGTTTGATGAGTAGACATATTATGATACTATGTGTGTTAGTGTCTTGTGACGTTTGTATAAAGAGGTTACTCTTATTGTGACTGGTGCCCTACCTGGGCACCCTTCTACCTTAACAACTAAGTAAACTACGGAAATTAAATAACACCCTTTTTTTTTTTAAAACCAACATACGTGCAAGGGCAAAGCCGACAAGGCTGCCATAATATACATAACAAAAGACACTACACCGTACATGAGTCCAATCCCACATATGAATACAGCACTTAAGAGTTAAATCAACTATGACGGACAAGGCCCCGCTGCACCCATAATCAGACAAAGCACATCTTGAAAGAACGATACCAAAAGATAAACTCCCGAATGTAAGAGCTATCCAAAACTCGAGCGGGCCCTACACCGCCGATCACCAAACAACAGACTAAACTCGCGGCATGAACGCAGCCCCCCGAAGGAGGTCAGTACGAAGAATGTACCAAGTATGTGAAACGATGTTAGCATCAGAACGAAATCATAAATCCTAAACAAAACAGAGACATGTATGATAGTGTCACGACCGAACTCGCCCACATCGTGCCTTACCCGTGCACCCTAGTGATACAACATCAGAGAAAACCAGCGGAAAATAAAACTTAAACAAGAAACAAGATATATGATCATAAAACAGGCCAACCAAACGGTTACCTTCCAATAAAATATATATAAACAACTCTTTCAAAACGAATAGTTTAATCCTTTTTACAAACCCCGCCACAACAAGCATTTACAGCACTCTAAGAGTTTTTATACAACATGACGACGTGGCCCAGCCATACCCCTGAATGTACAAGAACCTACAACTCAGGGTAACATACCAAAGATAAGCCTCCGGAGAAACGGAGCTTCCCAACGCTGAACTGTGATCCTATAAGCGAGGATCAACACTGGTGTACCTCTACCTGCGGCATGAACGCAGCCCGCGAGGTCAAGACAACAGTACCAAGTATGTGAAATCGAAATATCAGAAATGAAATCATAACGATCTATATAAAAGCAGAGACATGTATGATAACAAAACTACAGTTCACAACATAAAAGCAGTCATGTCAAGTCAGGGACTCACGCCCTCAAAGTCATTACCCAAATATAACCCGGGAATTTAACCCGCACAACGGCCGCATGCCCCGGCATCTCACCTCGGTATAAGCATGGCCATGGAACCATCCCAATGGAAGCATACCCGTGGGCCACCCATCGTGTCAGTATGTCCAAAGGAAATATCCAGATAACAATCGAAATAGAAGCATACTCGTGGGCCACCCATCGTGTCAGTATGTCCAAAGCGAATAACAAGATAACAGTCAAAATGGAAGCATACTCGTGGGCCACCCATCGTGTCAGTATGTCCAAGAAGGAAACAACAAGACAAAGAATCCCAATGGAACCATACCCGCGGCGCCACGATCGTGTCGATATGTCCAAAAGGAAACAACTAGACAACAATCAAAATGGAACCATACCCGCGCGCCACGATCGTGGTCGATGTCCAAAGCGATTAGCAAAATAACACTATCAACAGAGCGCACTGCGGAATTCTCCGTCACACGCGCAGACGCCCAAGTAAGTTCTCAACGGATAGCCCTCCAATGAGAGGCGCGGTAACACAGAGATACAACACTTGCACAACAAAGGCTATCACAACAAGCATAGGCAAGTTCAACAAATTCATAGACTTATATTTTATTACAACAAATCCGGGTTTTAACCCCAAAGTACTACAAACATTAACTCTTTTTAAAGGATCCGTTCCTTTCACAAAAGTCACATAATACCCGTAGTATAAAAATAGAGTGACTATCTTTTTAGGTAAACCCAAAACACTTCCCTTTGTAAAATCAAGTAACAACATTATTTTCCAAACGTTCAAGTTTGCCTAATTACAAATGCTCAAGTTTCTCATTTTAGAAAAGGTTTCATAACTCATAGTCTTAATCCCTTTTAAAACATTTGAGTAACATATGCCTTATGTGTGAGCCGTTTATTCTTGTTTATAACAATCTTGTTACAGCAGCCATGATCTAGGAAATGTAATACAATTTTGTCTTATCTTAGCTTCTATGCAGATGGAGGTTTCTACTGGTTTTAATAACAATTAGTTATTTGTCAATACATTTTCCTTTACTAGCGCTGCTGTGGTTTGTTCGACACTTATTCTCATTTCCGAAATCAGTAAAACATTATTCTTTTAAAACCAAGTACTCATTACTCGCGAATGAGGTTTCACAACACTTTTAACAAAATGTTAATTACCAAGTAAAACAAGTTAAGTCTCTTATCTTTCAAGATCAAGTCTCTTAACTTCTACAATCAATAAACCAATATTTTACCTACATAGAATCGTTATAACTAACTTCCCATAAAGCTATTATAACACCCTATGTTTTAAACCAACCAACTCATTTAGCACACGTACGTCTACCGTACTACATAGTTTACAAAACATCATGCTAGAAAGGATAGGAAGAGGTTGACATACCTCGCGACGATTATCGACAATAAGCAAAACGCCCACGATCAGAATCTGGCTAGCCTTTTCCACTCTTCAAGTAGAATACGCTACTCGTAGTACTTCCACCTATATAGGCCACAAACGTCTATTAACTTCTAAACGCTCGGTTCCATATTCTACATAAAATTCGAAAGACTCTCCCCGCAAATCACAGAAATCTCCTCCTCTAACGAGGCCGGCTACCAAGCCAACCAGGGGGGGTTATTTCACAAGAACAACACAAGGTAGGGGGGGTACCCCTCGGCTAGACACTACAAAGGGGGAGGGGGAGGCTCTCGGCCAAGGGCTCACAAAGGGGGGAGGGGTGTGGCGGACGAGCACAACTAGAAGAGGGGAGGGAGATTTCAAGACTTAGGAAGTTTTTAGGATGAAGAAGTCTTCAACAAGGGAGGGGTATTTATAGGGAAACCAATGGCCTTGATCAAGCCATGTGCAAGGCAAGTGTAAGGCCAAGATCAAGCCAAGTGCACCCTAACCCCTACTCCACAAAACATGGCACAAAACAAGGCACAAAACAAGGCCAAAATAAGGCACAAAACAAGGGAGGAAAACGTCCCCCTTTCGTCCACCCAAATCGCCACTTGAGGGTGACAAGTGTCACCCTCTCGTTGGCCCAAAATGTTCGTCGCCGGAAAATCCGCAAAAATACTAAACGACATAGCCGGAATTTTCCCTTCGCAAGTTCTGTAAAACGTTTCGTCGAAAAACGATTCTTTACGGGGGTTGTGCACAAAATTTCGAAACTTGCCTAACTTTAAGGCTCAAACTTTTCTACGTACGCCCACACGTACATACTCTGGAAATACGGGGTATAACATTCTCCCCTCCTTAGAAACATTCGTCCTGAATGTTCCTTCTCACGACAGATAACGATAACGTATCCTCTTAACTTTAACCAAGTTGCCAACGCCACACATGGCCACGAAATAAAACACGTTCTCTTCTTTCCTTACTCGTCGTAGTCACTTGAACTCTCCCAGAATACGTACCATACTTCAGTCATTACTTCAGTTCCCAAAATCTCTGGAGTCACTACCTCCAAACTTGGTCATCTTACTAACCTCAATCTTCTTTAAGGCCATTTCCGGTCTTCACGAACCTCTTCTGGTCGAACATATCCACGAACTCATACGATGGTCACCTAAACTGGGGCCTAGCACCCTCGTGACCCTACCATCTGGCGGGACCACCCAACCGACCCACCTAACCGGCCACGGTTGACCCGCAATACGCCCTCAACCCGACCCTCTGTCGCGCCAACTCTTGCTCCTCGATACGGAACAATCTTACTAATTCACATCATGAAAGCCACCACTTTCATTTTACCCAACCCATGGACTTATTACACAAATATCTCCCACGTATACTACGCACTCTGATAAAGGTCAAACATAAAATAACTCTTGCTCAAGACGACCTTACCTCTAAGGTCTCAATCGTGAAATATTCTAAGGTTCACACCTACCATGCCCCCATACTTATCCTTCAAACTAACCATGTTTTCTAACTCACAAATAACACAACGCTATCCGTACATAGCACACAATAAGATCATCATATCAAGCATACCAAAACTCTAGAGGGTTAAGGATATACCTGTATCCACCGCTTCACTCTAATCAAAGGCCTGCCCTGCAGGGCGCATAACTGTAGAAGGTGATGAACCAGCCATAGATCCTGAAGGCCGAGTCTCTACATCCGCGCTACCTCTGGTCGGACAATTTCTCGCAAAATGGCCCTGCTGGCCGCATGTAAAACAAACTCCACGTTGTACTCCCAACCGCACGCCTCTGCCTCAAAGATCATAAACTGTTTACCGCGTGCCTCCTCATGCGGAGGCAAGAAGTGAGTGAAGAATGCCTCGAGAACTCGTCCCATACTTGGAAGCGCATGCTCTCCCGACAGCTCCCACGATCAAACCGGGCCGATCATGGTATCACGCACCGATGCGAACCTAAGACCACCGACTCGGTCTCCGGCTTGATCACTCTCGCGACTAACAGAATCGCCGGATGAACTCCTCGGATCATCCTCGTGCCTCGACCCATAAAACTCGCGGCTACAACTCGTAAAGTCCCGTAGCCTCAAACTATCTCGCCGGGGTGTACTACGGTGCTCTCGAACTGAATCGCCGTGATCCAAATTTATCCTCATATCGCCACGACTCGCCAGAATCGGGCCATCTCCTTGTACCCATCTCATCCGCTCCAGCCGTGGGATGGAGGCTCGTATCGTGGTCTCAGCAGCCATCGTGCGCTCTAAACTCTGCTGGCCGGCGGCGCGCAAAACTCGCCGTCAAGCACAATCTCATGTCTTGGCCGACTCGCGCTCGTACTCCTCTCAGATCTCACTAGCGCCTCTCGGCCGCTTGCCCTTCTCGGCTCGCTGCTCGCGGAGGCATAATCGTAAAATGAAATACGCCGAGGGTCCAACTTATAACACGCCTCTAAGGCACGATCTCGTAATGAGAAGAATGGAAACCAATCCTAAATGTCCTATAGCCTCCGATTATAGATGTAGTGCACAACACACCGATAATCAAGACTCTACTAGACACGGTCTCAGACACTTTCCGAGGACTAAGCGCTCGATACCACTTTTGTCACGACCGAACCCTGCCCGTGGATCGTGCCTTACCGGGCACCCTAGTGATACAACATCGAGAAAACCAAATAAAAATAAAACTTAAACAAGAAACAAGATATATGATCATAAACAAAGCAACCAAACGGTTACGCTTCCAATAAAATATATATATACAACTCTTTCAAAACGAATAGCTTTAACCCCTTTTACAAACCCCGCCCACAACAAGACATGCACTCTAAGAGTTTTTATACAACATGACGACGGGGCCCGGCCATACCCACAATGTACAAGAACCTACAACTCAGGGTAACATACCAAAGATAAGCCTCCGGAGAAACGGAGCTTCCCAACGCTGAACTGTGATCCTATAAGCGAGGATCAACACTGGTGTACCTCTACCTGCGGCATGAACGCAGCCCCCCGAAGGAGGTCAGTACAACAGGTACCAAGTATGTGAAATCAAAATATCAGAAATGAAATCATAACTATATAAAAACAGAGATATGTATGATAACAAAACTACGATTCACAACATAAAAGCGATATGTCAAGTCGTGACTCACGCCCTCAAAGTCATCACTCAAATATAACCCGGGAATTTAACCCGCACAACGGCCGCATGCCCCGGCATCTCACCTCGGTATAAGCATGGCCATGGAACCATCCCAATGGAAGCATACCCGTGGGCCACCCATCGTGTCAGTATGTCCAAAGGAAATATCCAGATAACAATCGAAATGGAAGCATACTCGTGGGCCACCCATCGTGTCAGTATGTCCAAAGCGAATAACAAGATAACAGTCAAAATGGAAGCATACTCGTGGGCCACCCATCGTGTCAGTATGTCCAAGAAGGAAACAACAAGACAGCAATCCCAATGGAACCATACCCGTGCACCACGCATCATGTCAGTATGTCCAAAAGGAAACAACTAGACAACAATCAAAATGGAACCATACCCGTGCGCCACGCATCGTGTCAGTATGTCCAAAGCGATTAGCATAAATAACACTATCAACAGGAGCGTACCCGTGGAATTCTCCGTCACTGCCGGCACGTCCAAGTAAGTTCTCAACCAGATAGCCGGCCCTCCAACGAGAGGCGCGGTAACACAGAGATACAACACTTGCACAACAAAGGCTATCACAACAAGCATAGGCAAGTTCAACAAATTCATAGACTTATATTTTATTACAACAAATCCGGGTTTTAACCCCAAAGTACTACAGACATTAACTCTTTTTAAAGGATCCGTTCCTTTCACAAAAGTCACATAATACCCGTAGTATAAAAATAGAGTGACTATCTTTTTAGGTAAACCCAAAACACTTCCCTTTGTAAAATCAAGTAACAACATTATTTTCCAAACGTTCAAGTTTGCCTAATTATAAATGCTCAAGTTTCTCATTTTAGAAAAGGTTTCATAACTCATAGTCTTAATCCCTTTTAAAACAATTGAGTAACATATGCCTTATGTGTGAGCCGTTTATTCTTGTTTATAACAATCTTGTTACAGCAGCCATGATCTAGAAAATGTAATACAATTTTGTCTTATCTTAGCTTCTATGCAGATGGAGGTTTCTACTGGTTTTAATAACAATTAGTTATTTGTCAATACATTTCCTTTACTAGCGCTGCTGTGGTTTGTTCGGCACTTATTCTCATTTCCAAATCAAGAAACATTATTCTTTTAAAACCAAGTACTCATTACTCGCGAATGAGGTTTCACAACACTTTTAACAAAATGTTAATTACCAAGTAAAACAAGTTAAGTCTCTTATCTTTCAAGATCAAGTCTCTTAACTTCTACAATCAATAAACCAATCTTTTACCTACATAGAGTCGTTATAACTAACTTCCCATAAAGCTATTATAACACCCTATGTTTTAAACCAACCAACTCATTTAGCACACGTACGTCTACCGTACTACATAGTTTACAAAACATCATGCTAGAAAGGATAGGAAGAGGTTCACATACCTCGCGACGATTATCGACAATAAGCAAAACACTCCACAGTACTGTAACCCGGCTAGCCTTTTCCACTCTTCAAGTAGAATACGCTACTCGTAGTACTTCCACCTATATAGGCCACAAACGTCTATTAACTTCTAAACGCACGGTTCCATATTCTACAGAAAATTCGGCAGCCTCCCGCAAGAACCGCGTAAATCTCCTCCTCTAACGAGGCCGGCTACCAAGCCAACCAGGGGGGGTTATTTCACAAGAACAACACAAGGTAGGGGGGGTACCCCTCGGCTAGACACTACAAAGGGGGAGGGGGAGGCTCTCGGCCAAGGGATCACAAAGGGGGGAGGGGTGTGGCGGACGAGCACAACTAGAAGAGGGGAGGGAGATTTCAAGACTTAGGAAGTTTTTAGGATGAAGAAGTCTTCAACAAGGGAGGGGTATTTATAGGGAAACCAATGGCCTTGATTGTTATACCCCGTAGTTCTAGGGTATGTATGTGAGGACATACGTATGAGAATACGACAGAAATGTTGGAATGAAAGAAAGATGTGAATTTTCGACGGAAAAGTTTTCGGTTTTTGTGAAGAAAAAGGTTCGTTAGTGGGAATTGGATTCCCAGATTTGGTATTTGGACTTCTTGGATTTTATTAGAATTTTGGGATTTTATTTTCAGAAATGGTTACGTGGGGCCCACAGGAGAAATTTACGATTTTGTGGGGCCCGCTTTGTTTTGAGATTTTCGGTATTTTGGATATTTTCGGAGGACGAAATATTGTGGACGAGTAAGGGGGAGACACGTGTCACCCCCCTTGTGTGGCCATGTGGGCCGAAATGGTGTGACAAGTGGCTAGCCACTTGTTACCTACTCACTTGGCCGAAAATGGCCCTAACACTTGGCACCCAATTCGTTGGCCATGTGGTGTGGTGGGACCCACACACACACATGGCCCAATCTTGACCACCCACTTGCTTAGATCATGGCCCTTGATCCTTCTATATATACCCCTTAAGTTGAAGACTTAAATCATCTCACACTTAAAGCCTCCAAGGCAAAATATTTCCCTCCCTTTAGGCTATGTTTCCCCTCCCTCTTGTGTAAGAAAATACTTGAGTATTATTGTATAATCCCAAATACATTGGCCTAGTATCCCTAGTAGTATTCCAAAGTTATTTTAATACTAGAGCAGAAATACTACTTTATTCCAATAGTCGCAAAACGAAACCCTAGAAAAATCTTCCTAGCTTGGTGGAAGTTTTTAGAGAAGTTGTTTAGAAACTTCTAAGGGTCGCTTGGAGCGGGTTGGAGCGTAAGGAATTGGAGCTAAACGTTGCTCAGGATGGACTTATAAACTTGGATAATTTTGGGCTTATCGAGGTAATGATCTATGTCCCCCTATTGTAATTGGATATTACATGTTGTACTAGTTATACTTGAGTATATTATATTGGAAGGATGATTATAAAGGATTAAACTGTATTTACATTGACCGTATTTACGAGACTTGTGTAGTATTATTGTGAAGTAATTGAACACGTCGATCGGACGTGTAATCCCCAGGAGTTGTTGGCACAGTAGCGGCCCGGATAGGGAGGAGATTTATGTGATAGCGGGGGGGAGGTGCTGCCGAATTTTCTGTAGAATACGGAATCTTGTATTTAGAATATTCTACGAAGAGATCTAGGAGTTGATAGGCGTTTTGTGGCCTTAATAGGTTGCAGTACTTCGAGTAGCGTATTCTACTTGAAGAGTGGAAAAGGCTAGCAGGGTTACAGTATTGTGGAGCATTTTGCTTATTGTCGATAATCGTCGCGAGGTATGTGAACCTCTTCCTATCTTTTCTAGCATGATTGTTGTGAACTATGTAGTACGGTAGACGTACATGTGCTAAGTGATTTGGTTGGTTTAATACATAGGGTGTTATAATAGCTTATGGGAAGTTAGTTATAACGACTTTATGTAGGTAAAAGAATGGTTTATTGATTGTAGAAGTTAAGAGACTTGATCTTGAAAGATAAGAGACTTGACTTATAACGACTTGTTTTCGGAAAAAGAGAAGTAACTTGATTTTAAGTATAGGTTACTTGTTTTGAAAAGAGTACATTATTGGGTTTTAAAAGAAATACTTGTTGTTTTAAAAGAAAAGAGACTTGTGGAATTGAAGAGTTTTTGGTATAGAACATAAAGTGTTATAACAGGTTTATGGGAAGTTAGTTATAACGACTTTATGAAAACAAAGGAATGGTTTTATCATTGGTTTTAAAATGGTAACTTGACTGTAAAAGGAGAAGCGTTTTGGTCTAAAAGAAAGGCATGTTATTGTCTTAATATGTTTTAAAAAGGAAAGTCTGGAAGTTGTTTTAATTAAAATGTTAGTCACCTTATTTTGATACTACGGGTATCGGGTGACTTGTGTGAAAGAAATGGATCTTCTAAAAAGAATTTAACGTACGTAGTACTTTGGGGTTAAAACCTGGACTTTGGCATAAAATGAAAGTACCTTGAGTTGTGTGTAAAGTGCCTACGTTTGCGTGTGATAGCCTTGTTGTGCAAGTGTTGTATTCTTATGTTACCGCGTCTCTCGATGGAGGGCCGGTCATGTTATTCTTGACGGATGGACATACTGACACGATGGGTGGCCCACGAGTATGCTTCCATTTTGATTGATGTCTTGTTGTTTCCTTTTGGACATACTGACACCGACGCGCGCGCGGGTATGGTTCCATTAGGATTGTTGTTCCATGGACTAGCTCTCCATGAGGTTTACCGATCGCCTTGGTATCGGTGGTCGCCAGTACTTGCCCCGCCTCGTGGCTGATTCGCCTTGGTACCGTAGTTAGCCCTCGCACTTGCCCCGCTCGGTGTAGTGGCGAAGTCTCGTGACACGCCGTACCGGTAGTTAGCCCTCATACTTGTCCCGGCCACCACGTGACACGCCTTGGTATCCGGTAGTCGGCTTCGTACTTGCCGTGTCGCCTTCGTGGTTTGGTTGTATAATATTGTTAGTGCGGTTGTTATGACACGTGGGACCTAGTGTTCATGTGGTACTTCTTGGTGTGATTATATCATAGGCTCACAGGTGGCGAAGGTATTCCACGGGCATGATTGATGTTGTGGGCGAGACCCATTGTTATACTTGAGTAACGACTTTGAGGCGTGAGTCCACGACTTGACATATTTGTTTATATATTATGGATCGTATTTTGGTTATCATACATGTCTCCCGCTTTTATAGACTATTATGATTTCATTTACTGATTTTACGATTTCACATACTTGGTACTGTTATCGACCTCCTTCGAGGCTGCGTTCATGCCGCAGGTAGAGGTACATAGGTTGTGGATCCGCGCTCTTAGGATCACCATTCAGCTATTTGGGAAGCTCCGATTCTTGAGGCTTATCTTTGGTATAGTCCCCGCGCTGTAGTTACTTGTACATTCGTGGTATGGCGGGCCCCGTCCGTCATAGTTATGGTTACATTCTTAGAGGTGCAGTCAAAAGTTGTGGGCGGGTTTGTAAAAGGATTTAAGCGTCGTGTTGATATATATATGTATATATTCGGGAAGGTGACCGTTTTGGTTAGCTTTGGTTTATGCTTTATGACTTGTCTCATGTTTTAGTTTTTATTTCGCCGATTTTCTCGATGTTGTATCACTAGGGTGCCCGGTAGGCACGATCCACGCCCCGTTCGGTCGTGACAAAGTGGTATCGTGAGCGATTAATCCTCGGAAAGTGTCTGCACCGTATCTAGTGTAGTCTTGATTATCGGCGTGTTGTGCACCACACCTATAATCGTGAGGTCGCAGGATATTTAGGATTGGTTTCCATTCTTCTCACTCTGAGATCGTGCCTTAGAGCTGTGTTATAAGTTGGACTCCCTCTGGCGTATTCTTATGTACCAGTTATGCCTCCGTGCAATGCAACCAGGGCCAGATGGGCAAGGCAGAGCGGAGCTGCGAGTAGAACACGTAGAGGGCACGAGGGCTTAGGCCACAGTCGTTACCGAGATAGTACTTGAGACGATGAGTTTTATGGCGCCGCTAGCCCAGTGAGTTTAGAGTCGCAGCGATTTCTCCGAGGCCACGATACTGAGCCTCGGCACCACGCCAGGAGCCGAGGATATGAGTTCAAGAAATGGCCCGATTAGCTAGGCTGGTAGCCGGAATGAGGACGACGGAAGCGGTGGTTCCGGCGGTACGATGGTTCACCCTAGATCCAAAGATGTCCGAGACTTCGGGATTTCTTGAGTTGCAGTTCGCCAGAGTTTTATGGATAGAAAGCTGAGGATGATCCTCAGGGTGTCGTGCTAGTTTGGGAGATTGTTATACTTGTGGCCGTCAGGGCCATGTGATGGGAGGATGTCCAAGTAGGAGGGATACAAGAGGGATGACTCACCACGCCGTCGATCGCGGGTTCGATTGTTCTAGAAGGGTGTTAGTCGACGAGGTCACCCCTACCTCGTTGTGGCCATTGTAATAGACTCCATTATGGGAGTGTCGATCGCTCGACACTTGTATGCTTGCGCCAACGAGTCCATTTGGTGAGAGTTTGTCCACTGCAGGTAGCACAAATGTAAAGATTCAGCCTTCGGGATCGATGGCTGGATCATCGCCTTGTATAGCTAGGCGCCCTGCAGGGCAGGATTATGATTAGAGCGACAAAGAGAAAGTAAGGCAGTAGTTGCAGAGATACCTTTAGCCCTTAAAAGACTTGGTTATGTTGTTATGATGGATACGTGTTAAGTGCTATGTACGGGTAGCATTGTGTTAAGTGTGAATTAGAAAACATGGGTAGTTGAGAAAGGGTAAGTCTGGAGACGAGACGATTGTGAGCCTTAGAATTTATAACAGTTAGGACCTTGGATGCATGGCCGCCTTGAGTGGATGATTTTACGGTTGGTCTTTGTCGAAGTACTTGGTATGCGTGATATGTATTGTGGGATAATTCCATGGGTAGTGTGAGATGGAAGTGGTAGCTTTCATGACTTGTGTTAGTAAGATTGTTCCGGATCGGGGAACAAGAGTTTGGCGCGATAGCGGGTCGGGTTGAGGCATGATCGCGGGTCAACCCGCAACCCGGAATGGGATGGGGTCAGTTTGTGGTGGTCCCGCCAGGTGGTAGGATCACGAGGGTGCTAGGCCCAAGTTTAGGTAACCATCGTACGAGTTCGAGGATGCGTTCGACCAGTAGTCAGGCTGATGAGGTCAGCCTATCTTGTCTTTCAGTCAGGACTGTTTACTCGGCGGAGGGTTATGCGAGATGTTATGTATCAGGAGGGTTGTAAGGCTGCACGGGGTTCCTACTTTCTATGGCAGGCAGTGGAGCCCAGTTTTCGGCTATTTCTTTTGTGTCTGGAGGTTTTACCAGGCAGGGATAGGAACTCGAGTGAGTCTCAGTATTGCAATTACCCTCGGGCCGGTGTTGTGATTTCAGGGGTAGCAGTAAGGATTATGTACCTCTTGTTGAGTGTGTATAGCTACCAATTCAGTATTCGGATATCTCCTTATGAAGGCTTGTATAGGCGGAAGTGTTGGTTGCCGATCGATTGGTTCGATGTTGGCAAGGTTCAGATAGTGGGTACATACTTGTTTCATCAGAATATGGATAGGGTGAAGCTTATCCAGATGAGGTTGTTAGCAGCTCGGAGTCAGCAGAAGTCGTGCGGATAATCAGCATCAACACTTGGAGTTCAGGTTGACGGTGGGTCTTCTTGAAGGTACCACCCCGGAAGGGTGTGACGAGTTTTGGAAAGCAGGGGAAGCTTAGCCCGAAGTACTTTTGGGCCTTTCAGCATTGGTTGTACAATAGGTCGGGTTGCCTATAAGATAGCACTATCGCCCGACTTAGGAGGCGATACGTCCGGTACTCCATGTTACTAGGTTTCGGAAGAGTATCCTTTGGACCAGGAGTGAGAGTTAGTGTTGTTATACACGTTAGAGGAGATTCCTCGTTGGCTTGGATTTGAGTTTTGCGCACATGTTATATTCTGGCCATTGGTGGCGTGATCGGTTTTTGTAAGTGTAGTAGTGAAGACTACACCGGCGCATGTATGTTTAGAGACTTAGAAGGAACATTCGGGACGAATGTTTCTAAGGGGGGAAGAATGTTATACCCCGTAGTTCCAGGGTATGTATGTGAGGACATACGTACGAGAATACGACAGAAATGTTGGAATGAAAGAAAGATGTGAATTTTCGACGGAAAAGTTTCCGGTTTTTGTGAAGAAAAAGGTTCGTTAGTGGGAATTGGATTCCCAGATTTGGTATTTGGACTTCTTGGATTTTATTAGAATTTTGGGATTTTATTTTCAGAAATGGTTACGTGGGGCCCACAGGAGAAATTTACGGTTTTGTGGGGCCCGCTTTGTTTTGAGATTTTCGGTATTTTGGATATTTTCGGAGGACGAAATATTGTGGACGAGTAAGGGGGCGACACGTGTCACCCCCTTGTGTGGCCATGTGGGCCGAAATGGTGTGACAAGTGGCTAGCCACTTGTCACCTACTCACTTGGCCGAAAATGGCCCTAACACTTGGCACCCAATTCGTTGGCCATGTGGTGTGGTGGGACCCACACACACATGGCCCAATCTTGACCACCCACTTGCTTAGATCATGGCCCTTGATCCTTCTATATATACCCCTTAAGTTGAAGACTTAAATCATCTCACACTTAAAGCCTCCAAGGCAAAATATTTTCCCTCCCTTTAGGCTATGTTTCGTCCCCCTCCCCTCTTGTGTAAGAAAATACTTGGAGTATTATTGTATAATCCCAAATACATTGGCCTAGTATCCCTAGTAGTATTCCAAAGTTATTTTAATACTAGGAGCCCGGAAATACTACTTTATTCCAATAGTCGCAAAACGAAACCCTAGAAAAATCTTCCTAGCTTGGTGGAAGTTTTTAGAGAAGTTGTTTAGAAACTTCTAAGGGTCGCTTGGAGCGGGTTGGAGCGTAAGGAATTGGAGCTAAACGTTGCTCAGGATCGACTTATAAACTTGGATAATTTTGGGCTTATCGAGGTAATGATCTATGTCCCCCTATTGTAATTGGATATTACATGTTGTAGTAGTTATACTTGAGTATATTATATTGGAAGGATGATTATAAAGGATTAAACTGTATTTACATTGGACTGTACTTACAGTAGACTTGTGTAGTATTATTGTGAAGCAGAATTGAACACGTCCAGTCAGACGTGTAATCCCCTGGGAGTTGTTGGCCTGGTAGCGGGCCTGGATAGGGGAGGAGATTTATGTGATAGCGGGGGGGAGGTGCTGCCGAATTTTCTGTAGAATACGGAATCTTGTATTTAGAATATTCTACGAAGAGATCTAGGAGTTGATAGGCGTTTTGTGGCCTTTATAGGTTGCAGTACTTCGAGTAGCGTATTCTACTTGAAGAGTAGAAAAGGCTAGCAGGGTTACTGATCTTGTGGGCGTTTTGCTTATTGTCGATAATCGTCGCGAGGTATGTGAACCTCTTCCTATCTTTTCTAGCATGATTGTTGTGAACTATGTAGTACGGTAGACGTACATGTGCTAAGTGATTTGGTTGGTTTAATACATAGGGTGTTATAATAGCTTATGGGAAGTTAGTTATAACGACTTTATGTAGGTAAAAGAATGGTTTATTGATTGTAGAAGTTAAGAGACTTGATCTTGAAAGATAAGAGACTTGACTTATAACGACTTGTTTTCGGAAAAAGAGAAGTAACTTGATTTTAAGTATAGGTTACTTGTTTTGAAAAGAGTACATTATTGGGTTTTAAAAGAAATACTTGTTGTTGTTTTAAAAGAAAAGAGACTTGTGGAATTGAAGAGTTTTTGGTATAGAACATAAAGTGTTATAACAGCTTTATGGGAAGTTAGTTATAACGACTTTATGAAAACAAAAGAATGGTTTTATCATTGGTTTTAAAATGGTAACTTGACTGTAAAAGGAGAAGCGTTTTGGTCTAAAAGAAAGGCATGTTATTGTCTTAATATGTTTTAAAAAGGAAAGTCTGGAAGTTGTTTTAATTAAAATGTTAGTCACCTTATTTTGATACTACGGGTATCGGGTGACTTGTGTGAAAGAAATGGATCTTCTAAAAAGAATTTAACGTCACGTAGTACTTTGGGGTTAAACCGACTTTGGCATAAAATGAAAGTACCTTGAGTTGTGTGTAAAGTGCCTATGTTTGCGTGTGATAGCCTTGTTGTGCAAGTGTTGTATTCTTATGTTACCGCGCCTCTCGATGGAGGGCCGGTCATGTTATTCTTGATGGATGGACATACTGACACGATGGGTGGCACACGAGTATGCTTCCATTTTGATTGTTGTCTTGTTGTTTCCTTTTGGACATCTCGACACGACGCGTGGCGCACGGTATGGTTCCATTAGGATTGTTGTTCCATGGACTAGCTCTCCATGAGGTTTCTTGATCGGCCTTGGTATCCGGTGGTGGACTTGCCCGTCGCCTGGGTGATTCGCCTTGGTACAGTAGTTAGCCCTCGCGACTTGCCCGTTCAGTGTAGTGACGAAGTCTCGTGACACGGCTCGTACCTGGTAATTAGCCCTCGTACTTGCCCCGGTCAGCTACGTGACACGGCCTTGGTATCTGGTAGTCGGCTTTCGTACTTGCCCCGTGTCAGCTTCGTGGTTTGGTTGTATATTATTTTTATTACGGTTGTTATGACACAGGTGGGACCTAGTGTTCATGTGTACTTCTTGGTGTGATTATATCATAGACTGCCGGCAGTGAGGAAGGTATTCCACGGGCATGATTGATGTTGTGGGCGTGAGACCCATTGTTATACTTGAGTAACGACTTTGAGGGCGTGAGTCCCTGACTTGACATGACTGTTTATATATTATGGACTGTATTTTGGTTATCATACATGTCTCCTGCTTTATATAGACTATTATGATTTCATTTACTGATTTACGCTTCACATACTGCACTTGGTACTGTTATCTGACCTCCTTCGGGGGGCTGCGTTCATGCCGCAGGTAGAGGTACATCGGTTGTGGATCCGCGCTCTTAGGATCACAGTTCAGCTTTTTGGGAAGCTCCGTTTCTTCGGAGGCTTATCTTTGGTATAGTCCCCTGTCAGTGTAGTTACTTGTACATTCAGGGGTATGGCGGGGCCCTGTCCCGTCATAGTTATGGTTACATTCTTAGAGGTCTGTATGTCACGACCCATTCCGGGGCCCGTGACTGGTGCCTTACCGGGGCACCCAAGTAGTCATATATCAGAGTAATCAGCGGAATATAAAACAAGACAGGAAACATAGTAAAAAGCAAAGCTTTATTCGATGAAAAGCTTGCCTTTCGGCATAATATATATAACTCAAGTTTTGCAGTTACATCCCAACTGTACAATAGTACTACAGACCTCTAAGGAAGTAAACAACTATGGCGGGACAGGGCCCCGCCATACCCTGACTGTACAGAACTATCTACAATACAGGGAGATCATACCCAAAAGTAGAGCCTCCGGAGAAGATGGAGCTCCTGACACCAACGCAAAGATCCTAAGGATGTGGATCTAGCACCTGCTTGCCCTTACCTGCGGCATGAACGCAGCCCCCGGGCGAGGTCGATAACAGATACCAAGTATGTGAAACTATAAAGTACTTAAATGAAATCAAAGTATTTAAAACCTTTTCACAAATACAATCAGTTCAATTGCACATAGTGCCACATCACAAACAACAACAGTAATAGGAAAACTGTAACAGGTCTATTCTAGGCCGCGAACGATCGAAGCAAGGCCAATCGCCCATAGTATCATTCTGCGTGCCTAGTCCTGGACTTCCGCAGTCCGCATAGGTCACACACAGACCCGCATGAGGTATTCCTCGCATCGGGGGTAGCCAACCCCCGGTACCCGCCTGGACTCCCGCAGTCCGCATAGTCTCAATAGACCGCATAGTCCCATGGACCGCATCGGGCTAAACACCCGGAATGATCAATCCTGGAGCATACCGCTGCTCCGCATAGTCTCACAGACCGCATAGGCCGTATAGACCCGCATCAAGGGTGGCAAGCCCTCGGTATAATAAGTCAAGGGGGTAGGTGATATAATAACAGTACAACAGACTTACCGTTTAGCAACGTAAGCACAGCAAGAATGACCCCCTTACACAGCATTACAAGACACTAACACAGGTAGCATCATAATATGTCTACTTATCAAACAATCTTACTACACTTAACAGAAATCAATACAAGGCTTTTATAAACAAACAAGTAAACAGTTCCTTTTTATCTTTCTTAAGTTGTTATACCTAACTTCCCATAAAGCTAGTATAACTCTTAAGCTTTTGTTTTAAAAACCAAATATTTATCTTCTGTTAAAAATGATTCAGTAGTTCTTTTGAAATGCATCAGGATTCTTATTATTCAGGCTTAAGTCAAACGACATTGCCGTAGTTATTATTCAGTTAACACATGTACGTCTACCGTACTATATATATGTTAAAATATCATGCTTAGGAAGAATCACATACCTTCTCGGCGAAAACCTCCTGCCAAGTTGAATATGTCGCGCGCAGAGAATCAGCCTATAATAGTCACAGACATCTATCAAAGTCTAGACTACTCTGATGGTCATTCTAAACAGAGGGTTCTCAATTCTACGGAAAGTCGGGCAGCACAACCCTACCCGGTGAGCTATATAAGTCTACTGTAAAAATAGTTCAATTCTATTCTGTAATATTCTTCTAAGTATTTAATACTTATTCTTATATTACTACAGTATGTATTCCCTAATACAAAAGAGAGTTAGGATTATTTACCTCGGTAAGCCCAATAATATCCTAGATAAAAGTCGCGCCTGAGCAAGGTTTAGCTCCTAAGTTGTACGCTCCGGTAGCTCCAAGAAAACCTTAGAAGTTCTTCACAACTTCTACTAAGTACTAAGGGATTTGGGCTAGGGTATTTTGGGCATTATAACAATACTAGAAGGCAACTTTTCTACCAAGGGATGGGGGTAGATTTCGGCTAGGCTAGGGGGGGTAGGCCCTCGGCCAAACTCACTCAAAGGGGGGGGTGTGTTGGACGAAAAGGCTCAAGGGAGAGGAGAGGATTTCAAGACTTGGAAAGCTTGTTTGTGGATGAAGAACTCTTCATCACAAGAGGGGTATTTATAGGTCAAGGGATGGCCAACCAATGGCCAAGATTATGCCAAGTGCAAGGCAAGTGTAAGGTCAAGATTTGGGCAAGTGTCCTTAGCCAACTTGCACACAAAATATCCTACCAACTCCTTGACTTGTGCAAAGGCACAAAAAACGTGCAACTCCTAGTCCAATTCGTCCAATGGACGATTTCAAGTCCACCAATTGGAGGGTGCCAAGTGTCGCCCTCCCGTTGGTCCAAAATGTTTCGTCTCTCGGAAAAATCCGCAAAAATACTAAATGACATAGCCGGAATTTTCCCTACAAAAGCTGTGGAAACGTTTCGTCGGAAAATGATTCTTTTAGTGAGTTGTGCACAAATAAAAACGTCCAAGGCTTAAACTTTTAAGGCCAAACTTTCAGACGCACGCCCCACGCATACTCCGGAAATACGGGGTATAACATTCTCCCCTCCTTAGAAACATTCGTCCCGAATGTTCCTTCCCAAGACAGTTAACGGTAAAAGCTTAAACAGTTTGCAAGTGACACACATGGCCACAATATAACACTTAACAATTTACGAAAATTAAACCAGCAAGCAGGAAAGTAAGTTACCTGGAGGTGTGGGGAATAAGTGAGGGTACCTCTGCCTCATGTCCTCCTCAGCTTCCCACGTCATCTCCTCCCTAAGCTCGTTCCGCCACAAGACTTTGACGGAAGCCACGTCCTTGGTCCGCAGACGCCTAACCTGACGATCGACTATCGCTATGGGAATCTCCTCATACGATAACCCCTCGGTCACCTGGACGTCGTCAATCGGATGTACCCTAGATGGATCCCCGATACATCTCCTCAGCATAGAAACGTGAAACACCGGATGCACTGCCTCCAGATCGGACGGTAGATCCAACTCGTAGGCAACCTTGCCTACTCTGCGGACAATATGATAGGGCCCAATGTACCTTGGGCTGAGTTTCCCTTTCCTGCCGAATCTCATCACACCCTTCATGGGTGATACCTTTAGGAAAACCCAATCATCAACCTCGAACTCCAGATGCCGACGACGATGATCTGCATACGATTTCTGTCGACTCTGAGCTGTCAGCAACCTCTCCTGGATAAGCTTTACCTTATCCACTGCCTGCTGCACCAAATCTGGTCCCACTAACTGCACCTCGCCCACATCGAACCAGCCTATAGGCGATCTGCACTTCCTCCCATACAAGGCCTCATAAGGCGCCATCTGAATACTGGAGTGGTAGCTATTATTATACGCGAACTCAACTAGAGGCAAATGATCCTCCCAACTACCACTGAAGTCAATAACACAAAGCTCGCACATATCCTCAAGAGTGCGGATAGTGCGCTCTGCTGTCCGTCATGCGTGGATGAAATGCGAGACTCGAGCTCACCGCCCCTAAACCCCTCTCGGAAGGACCTCCAAGTTAGCCGAAGCGGGCTCCTCATGCGATATAATCGAAATAGGGACTCCATGCAGTCTGACGATCTATCGGATGTAAAGTATGTCATAATACTCAGCCGAGAAAGTCGTCCTAATGGGAAGAAAGTGGGCTGATTTCTTCAGCCTGTCGACGATAACCCATATAGAATCATGTCTCTCCGAGTGCGAGGCAATCCTGATGAAGTCCATGTTGATTACCTCTCACTTCCGGTCGGGATCTCTATCGTCAGAACAAACCACCGGGCCTCGGTGCTCTACCTTTACTGCGACAACACGCACCGAGCTACGAACTCGCAACGTCCTCTTCAATCCATCCCACCAATACACAGATCTAAGGTCGTGGTACATCTTGGTCGACCCTGGATGGATAGAGTAACGCGCGCTGTGTGCTTCCCCAAGAACCTGCTGCCGAAGTCCTGAAACATCTAGAACACACAACCTGCCCTCAAACCTTAGCACCCCATCAGGTGCTACCCCAAAAGGACCCTTCCCCTCACGAAGAGCCGTATCACGATAACGTGTCAGAACTGGATCCTCGAACTATTGCCTCTTCACCTCCTCGACGATGGAAGACTCGGCAACCTCACGAACACGAACCCCACTGCTATCAGAATCAATCAAACGGACACCGAGGCTCGCTAACTGATGCAAATCACGAACCATGTCCCTCCTCTCTAGCTGCACATCTGATAGGCTCCCCATCGACCTACGACTAAGAGCATTTGCCACAACATTGGCCTTCCCGGTGGTACAGATATCAACATCGTAATCCTTAAGCAACTCTAACCACCGTCTCGCCGTAAGTTCGGCTCCTCTGGTGAAGATATACTTGGAGGCTCTTGTGGTGCAGTATAAATATCCACGTGAACCCCATACAAATAGTGCCTCCGGATCTTCAAAGCGTGAATCACCGCCGCGGCTCCAAATCATGGGTGGGTAGTTCCTCTCGTGTTTCTTAAATGCCGGATGCGCACGCTATGACTCGCCTGCTGCATCAACACACATCCCAACCCGATGCCCGGCGTCACAATACACCGTGTAACCATCCGACCTCGGGAAGAGTAAGAACGGGGTGGTCGCGGTCTCTCTTTCAAAGAATCGAAACCACGCTCACAAGCATCACCATCAAACTTAGCCGCTTACGAGTCACCCTAGTCAATGGTGCGAGATAGAAGCAAACTTCTACGAACCGATAATAACTGCGAGGCCCGAAATCGCGAACCTCTGCCGGAGTAGTAGGTCTAGGCCAAGTCTGATCGCCGATCTTGGCCGTATCCACTCGAATGCCATCACCGACAATATGCCCAAGAAAAGCCACCAAGTCAACCAAAACTCACATTTGGAAAACTTGGCGTATAATCGCTGGTCCCGAGAAGCCCAAGACAGCCTTAAATGCTCCGCGTGCTCCTGCTCTGGCGAGAATAAACCAAGATATCATCAATGAACACTATCACAAGCGTGTCCAAAAATGGTTTGAACACTCGGTTCATCAAATCCATGAATACCACGAGCATTGGTCAACCAAAGACATGACCGAACTCATAATGCCCGTCACGTCCGGAATGCGATCCTGGGACATCCACCTCTCTCGACTCGAACGATGATAGCCCGATCGCGATCAATCTTGAGAAACATCTCGCGCCGCAACCGGTCGAACAAATCATCAATCACGGGAAGGGGTATTCTTAATGGTCACCTTGTTCACCGTAATCAACACACATGCGCGGCGTCGCCCTTCTTCTTCACGAACAATACCGCGCTCCCGTGGTGAAACACTAGGCCTAATGAAGCCGCTTCTCCCAAGTCTCTCAGGTGGTCCTTCAACTCTCTCAACTCGGCGGGTGCCGTTCTCGTATGGCGGAATGGAAATAAGCCGAGTGTCGCGGCAGACATCTATACAAAACTCGATCTCCTCTCGGGAGGATACCCGAGGTCGTCTGAAACACGTCTGGGAACTCTCGACCACTGAACCGCTCAAAATCTGGTACCGCGACCTCGATATCAAACACCCGAGCGAGATGGTAGATATACCCTTCGCACCATCTTCCTAGCCTTGAGGTAGGAAATAAACCTACCTACGATACCGCGTGCTCCCACTCAACAACCGGCTCCTCAGAGCTGAACCGTGCTACTCTCTCTGCGGTCACATTGGCATAGCAAGAAGCTAGCCAATCCATCCCCATGATCACGTCGAAGTCAATCATCTCCAACTCTATCAAGTCGGCTGAGTCCGACGTAAATGGTCACAGACAAGCTCTATATACCCGCCGAGCTACCACCGAATCACCCAGGCGTAGCTACCTCGAAGGGTCTATGGACTCGGGCTCTATCCCTATCCTACTAGCAACAAGGGGAGATATAGGGCCAGTAGAACCCGGATCTATCAAAGCATACACATCAAACCAGAACCGATAAGGTACTGTGGCGACATCGGTGAGGCCTCACGATCTGCCCGGTGGACAAGGCATAAATGCGGTTACGAGGACCACTAGAAGCGGGACTGCGCCACGACCTCTGCCGCGACCCGGTCCATGAGTACTTCTCCGGGCGAGTAAGCTGTCGAGGATGAAGAAGCGCAATGGACCGTAGGCCGAGCCTACCACCAGCGCCGCCCGGTCGGACAAACTCTCGCGAAATGACCTGCGGCCACAAGTATAGCAAGCTCGGTCTGACTCGAATGGTATCTACCACAACGGGCACACCGAGCACTCGAGCGGTTAGCACCTGCTACGCGAAATCCGAAGTCCTGGGCCCCGACCGCCCGGCGCTCTGTACCGAAAATGATGTAGAGCGCTCTGCGGCCGTGGTGCAAATGCGGACCTGGCGATGCCGCCCACCCGAGAACCACCAAAGAACCGGCCGTCTTGGCCTTCTTCTGCTGATATCGCTTACCCGGCGGTCTCTACGCCTCGCATCCTAGTGCATGAGCTGCATACGGGTAATGTCCATGCACGGTGAAGGACACACCCGCACAAGACTCGGCCATGTAATCATCTAGCCCGGTGACATAGCGATGCACGGTCCTCCATATCTCGCTACTGCGAGGACATATCGAGCCAAAGAATCAAACTCGACATTGTACTCCCTAATCGGCCCTCCTCGCTGTCGAACAAGAATCTATCACTCGTGCCCTCCTCATCTGCGGAGGCAAGAAGTGTGTGAGAAAAGCCTCCAAAACTCATCCCATCTGCTGAGGTGCATGCTCTCCCGGAAAGCTCACGAATCAAACCAATTGATCGCGGTATCACGCGGCCGATGCGAACCGAATATCACGCATCGGTCGAAGCCTTGATCACCCGTGATGATCCTCGCAGAATCGACGGATGAACTCATGCGGATCATCCTCGCCTAGACGTAAAACTACGGCGGGCTACAACTAAGGAAATCCAGTAGCCTCAAATGCTCGCCTCGGGTGCACTACAGTCCGCTGAATCTAACTGCTGGCCCACCGCCTCTCATGTCCGCCACAATCGAGCAAATAATCGGGCCATCTCTGCACTTATCTCTCGCTCCAGGTGTGGGGCGGAGGTGCAGTATCTGCGGTTTCTGCTGGGCGGCGTCGTGGAACTCGCCGTCTCGAGTATAGGCGGGCACGAGCCCTCGTGACTGGGTGTCTGCTAGCGACTCCTCGCTTGCCCTTCTACGGGCGGGTTGCCTTACGTGGAGGCATAAGCATTACAGAAAGGAATACGTTAGAGGTCCAACCTATAACACGACTCTAAAGCACGATCTCGGAATGAGAAGAATGGAAACGATCCTAAATATCCTATAGCCTCACGATTATTGGTGTGGTGCACAACACACCGATAATCAAGACTTACTAGATACGGTCTGTAGACACTTTCCGAGGATTAAGCGCTCGATACCACTTTTGTCATGACCCGTTCGGGGCGTGGTCGTGCCTTACCGGCACCCAAGTAGTCATATATCCAGTAATCTGGAATATAAAACAAGACAGAAACATAGTAAAACAGAAAGCAGTTTATCGATGAAAAGCTTGCCTTTCGCATAATATATATAACTCAAGTTTTGCGATTACATCCCAACTGTACAATAGTACTACTGGACCCTAAGGAAGTAACAACTATGGCGGGACGGGGCCCGCCATACCTCGATCTGAACTATCTACAATACGGGAGATCATACCCAAAAGTAGAGCCTCCGAGAAGATGGAGCTCGACACCAACGCAAAGATCCTAAGGATGTGGATCTAGCACCGCTTGCCACCTGCGGCATGAGCGCACCCGAAGGAGGTCGATAACAGTACAGTATGTGAAACTATAAAGTACTTTAAATGAAATCAAAGTATTTAAAACCTTTTCACAAATACAATCAGTTCAATTGCACATAGTGCCACATCACAAACAACAACAGTAATAGGAAAACTGTAACAAGTCTATTCTAGGCCGCGAACGATCGAAGCAAGGCCAATCGCCCATAGTATCATTCTGCGTGCCTAGTCCTTGACTTCCGCAGTCCGCATAGGTCACACACAGACCTGCATGAGGTATTTGTTATACCCCGTATTCTCAGGGTATGTATGCGAGGACGTACGTACGAGAGCACGACACAAAAATTGGAAAGAAAGAAAGATGTGAGTTTCGACGGAAAAGTTTCCGGTTTTTTTTTTTGTGAAGAAAAAGGTTCGTTAATGAGAATTGGTTTCCCAAATTTGGTATATGGGCTTCTTAAATTATATTAGAATTTTGAGATTTTATTTTCGGAAATGGTCACGTGGGGCCCACGGGAGAAATTTACGATTTTGTGGGGCCCGCTTTGTTTTTGAGATTTCCGGTATTTTGGATATTTTCGGAAGATGAAATATTCTGGGCGAATCGGGGGGCGACACGTGTCACCCCCATGTGGCACCGTTGGCCGAATTTACCTTTGTGCAGAACACCCGATTAGAGTCGTTTTTTAAACGCGTTTGCGTAACTGCGAAGGAAAATTCCGGCTATGTCATTTTGTATTTTTGCGGATTTTTCCGGCGGAACATTTTGGACCAACGGAGGGTGACATGTGTCACCTCACATTGGAAGCAAGTGGGGCGTAACTTGGGCGTTTAGGGTGTCAGTGGGAAGATATTTTTGGTAGATATGTGTGAGGGTTTTCAGGAGGAGGGACTAGGGGGCACTTGGGCATATCTTGGCCTTACACTTGCCTTGCACATGGCTTGATCTTGGCCATTGGCTGGCCTTTGGTTTTCCTATAAATACCCCCCTAAGCTTGAAGACTTCTTCGTCCAAAATCTTCCAAGTCTTGAGTCCTCTCCTCCCTTTGAGTGTGTTCTCGTCCTAAGCCTTCCTCCCCTTGAGTGGCCTTGTGGCCGAGAGCCTCCCTCCCCTTTGTGGTGCTAGCCATGGGTACCCCTAGCCTAGTTGTTTCGTATAATACACCCACTCTTGGTAGAAATACTCTTGAGTATTGTTATAATGCCCAAAATACCTTAGCCTTTACCTTGTTGTATTCCAAAAGTTACCTCTATACGTAGAGCCCGGAAATACCACCTTTTGTCCTTTTAGTCTCAAACTGAAACCCTAAGGAAATCTTCATAGTTGGTTGAAGTATTTGAGTAGAAGTTGGTTAGAACTTCTAAGGGTTGTTTGGAGCGGATTGGAGCGCACGGAGTAGGAGCTAAACCTTGCTCAGGATCGACTTTTATCTCGGATAATTTTGGGCTTGTCGAGGTAGATAATCTTGTCCCCTTATTGAAATTGGAAATTACATGTTGTAGGAATATATAGTTGAAGTATACTATATATATAGAACTGAACATAGCTTGCGGCAATGTCTTTTGACTTAAGCCTGAATGTAAAGAAAAGAATCGAATCAGTATTTACATAGATTTGTATTGCGATGACTTGTGTAGTATTCTTTGAGTAGAATTGTACACGTCAGGTTAGGCGTGTAAACCCCACTGGTTGGCTTGGTAGCCGCCTCGATAGAGAGAGATTTTACGCCTGTTGCGGAAGGTAGTCTTCTTGAATTTTACAGAGAGAAATGGAACCGTATGTTTATAAGTTAATAGACGTTTGTGACCTTTTTAGGTGAAAGTACTAAGAGTAGCGTATTCTACTTGAGGAGTGGAAAGGGCTAGCAAGGTTGTAGTACTTGGAGCATTTTGCTTATTGTCGATACTCGTCGCGAGGTATGTGAACCTCTTCCTATCTGTTCTAGCATGATATGTGTGTAACTATGTAGTACGATGGACGTACATGTACTAAGTGTATTTGTTTGGTTTAAACATAAAGTGTTATAACGACTTTATGGGAAGTTGGTTATAATAGCTTTATGTAGGTAAGAAAATGGTTTACTGATGTTAGAAGTTAAGAGACTTAACTTATTTGTTTTAATATGGATGTTGTGTGAAACCTCATTCGTGAGTAATGAGTACTTGGTTTTAAAGGGATAATGTTTCACGATTTGGGAATCGAATGTGTATCGACAGCACACCTGCGAGCGTTAATAAAGGAAAATGTATTGAATAATGATGTGTTGTATTAAAACCGTAGAAACCTCCATCTGCATAGAAGCTAAGATGAGACAAAATGATATTACATTTTCTAGATCATGGCTGATGTAATAAGATCGTTATAAACAAGAATAAACTACTCACATATATGACATATGTTACTCAATTGTTTTAAAAGAGATTAAGACTATGAGTTATGAAACCTTTCCAAAATAAGTGACTTGAGCATTTGAAATTAGGCAAACTTGAACGTTTGGAAAATAATGTTGTTACTTGATTTTACAAAAGGGGAAGTGTCTTGTTTACTTAAAAAGATAGTCACGATTTTTATACTACGGGTATTGTGTGACTTATGTGAAAGTACTTTGAGTTGTGTGAAACTTGCCTATGCTTGTGATGATAGCCTTTGTTGTACAAGTGTTGTATTTCTGTGTTACCGCGTCTCTCGATAGAGGGCCGGTTGACTTGTTGAGAACTTACTTGGACGTCTTTGGCGTGTGGAGAATTTCGGGTATGTTTCCATTTTGATTCTTGTCTTATTGTGGTTACATGGACATGTCTACACCGGTAGAATTCGGGGCATGTGGCCATGCGGCGGGTTGATCACCCAAGATATTGTCATTAATGTCACATGGGCGTGTCATCGAGGTAGAATTCCGGGGCATGTGGCCATTGGTATTATTGTTGCATCATGGACATGTCTACACCGATGCAGAATTCCGGGGGCATGCGGCCATGATGCGAACACGATTGATGTTGTGGGCGTGAGACCCATAGTTATATTTGAGTGATGACTTGAGGGCGTGAGTCCCTGACTGGACATGACTGCTTTTATGTTGTGAACTGTAGTTTGGTTATCATACATGTCTCCTGCTTTATATAGACTAGTATGATTTCATTTCTGATATTTCTGATTCACATACTTGGTACTGTTATCTTGACCTCGGCCGAAGTGCGTTCATGCCGCAGGTAGAGGTACATCGGTCGTGGATCCTCGCTCATAGGATCACAGTTCAGCGTATTGGGAAGCTCCGTTTCTCCGGAGGCTTATCTTTTGGTATGTGTTTCCCTGAGTTGTAGGTTCTTGTACATTCAGGGGTATGGCGGGGCCCTGTCCCGTCATAGTCGTTGTAAATCTTAGCAGCCAAATCTGTTGTGGGCGGGGTTGTAAAGGATTAAACTGCTCGAGTTTTATGTATATCTTGAAGGCAACCGTTTTGGTTGCTTTGTTTATTATTATATCTCTTGTTTCATGACTCATGTTTTATTTTTCCATTGGTTTTCTCGATGTTGTATCACTAGGGTGCGCCGGTAAGGCACGATCCACGCCCGAGTCGGGTGTGACAAAGTGGTATCGAGCGATTAATCCTCGGAAGGTGTCTGCACCGTGTCTAGTAAGTCTTGATTATCGATGTGTTGCACCACATCTATAATCGAGAGGTCTGAGACATTTAGGATTGGTTTCCATTCTTCTCATTACGAGATCGTGCCTTAGAGTTGTGTTGTAAGTTGGACCCCTTTGGCGTATCTCGTTTTACCGATTATGCCTCCGCGAGCAACCAGAGCCCGAAGGGCAAGGCGGCGAGGTGCTGCTAGTGAGATCTGAGGAGTGCGAGCGCGAGCCCGGACAAGACTGAGTTGTGCTTGAGACGGCGGGTTTTGGACGCCGCCCCAGCAGAGGTTAGCCGCGGCAATGGCTGCCGAGACATGATACTGAGCCTCGCCCCACACTGGAGCAGATGAGATAAGTACAAGAGATGGCGATTCTGGCGAAGTCGTGGCGAATATGAGATAGGCCGGATGCAGCAGCCGATTCGATAGTACGATGGTTCACCCCGAGCGATAGTTTGAGGCTACGGGACTTTCGAGTTAGCCCGTCGAGTTTTATGGGTGAGGCACGAGGATGATCCGCAGAGTTCATCCGGCGATTCTGACGGATCACGCGGGTGATCAAGGCTTGAGACCGAGTCGTGACCTTTGGTTCGCGTCGGCCGCGTGATACCGCGATCGATTGGTTTGATTCGTGGGAGCTTTCGGGAGAGCATGCACCTCAGCGGTATGGGATGAGTTTTGGGGCTTTCCTCACGCACTTCTTGCCTCCGCAGATGAGGAGGGCACGGGCCGATAGATTTTTGTTACTGAGGCAGAGAGGGCGCACTGTCAGGGAGTACAATGTCGAGTTCGATTCTTTGGCTCGGTATGTCCCCGCTTTAGTGGCAACCATGGAGGATAGAGTGCACCGCTATGTCACCGGGCTAGATGATTACTTGACAGAGGCTTGTTCGGGTGTAGCTCTTCAGCCGGGCATGGACATTGCCCGCATGCGAGCTCGTACATGCGGATGTGAGTGCGGAGGTCGGCGGAATGGCGGATCAGCGAAGAGGGCCAGGGCATCGTGGTCTTTGGCAACTTTCGAGGCGGACGCCTCGCCTGAACTAGTTTTGCACCCCGCCGGATGCAGTGGTCCTCCACCGCGTCTTGAGCAGTCGTGGCTCGAGGTTAGTTTCGAGGAAGTATGGGTGTTGGCGGATCGATCACCCTACCTCGGTGTGGTCGATGTGGTAGACCGCATTTCGGGGAGTGTCGTGGTGTCAAGGGAGCTTGTTATTTTTGCGGCCAGCAGGGCCATTTTGCGAGGAACTGTCCGACCAAGGGTAGCACGGATGTTACGACTCAGCCTTCAGGATCAGTGGCTGGTTCATCACCTTCACTAGCTATGCGCCCTGCAGGGCAGGACTGTGATTAGAAAAGCGGTAGAGACAGGTATATCCTTAACCCTCTAGAGTTTTGTATGCTTGTTATGATAATGTGTTTAGTGTTATGTTCGGATAGCTTTGTGCTAAAATGTGATTTAGGAACATGGTTAGTTGGAAGGATAAGTATGGAGGCATGGTAAGTGTGAACCTTAGACTATTCCACGATTGAGACCTTAGAGGTAAGGTCGTCTTGTGTAAAAGATTTATTTTATGTTTGACCTTTATCAGAGTGCGTGGTATACGTGGGATTTATTTGTGTGATAAGTCCATGGGTGATGTGAGATGGGAGTGGTAGCTTTCATGACATATGTTAGTAAAATTGTTCCGTATCGAGGAGCAAGAGTTGGCGCGACGGAGGGTCGGGTTGAGGGCATATTGCGGGTCAACCCGTAGCCCGGATTAAGGTGGGGTCAGTTCTGGATGGTCCCGCCAGGTGGTAGGGTCACGAGGATGCTAGGCCCAAGTTTGTATGATCATCGTATGAGTTCGTGGACGCGTTCGACCAGAAGCGGTTCGTAAAGGCCAGGAATGGCCTTAAAGAAGTTTGAGGTTAGTAAGATGACCAAGTTTGGAGGTAGTGACTCCAGAGATTTTTTTTTGGGAACGGAAGTAATGACTGAAGTATGGTACGTACTGGGAGAGTTCAAGTGTTCGAGAAGGGCACGACGAGTAAGGAAAGAAGAGGACGTGTGTTATTTTTGTGGCCAAGCTGTGGCGTTGGCAACTTGTTAGAGGAACTTCATCGATAATCCGTCTTGAGAAGGAACATTCGGGACGAATGTTTCTAAGGAGGGGAGAATGTTATACCCCGTATTCTCAGGGTATGTATGCGAGGACGTACGTACGAGAGCACGACAGAAAAATTGGAAAGAAAGAAAGATGTGAGTTTCGACGGAAAAGTTTCCGGTTTTTTTGTGAAGAAAAAGGTTCGTTAATGAGAATTGGTTTCCCAGATTTGGTATATGGGCTTCTTAAATTATATTAGAATTTTGAGATTTTATTTTCGGAAATGGTCACGTGGGGCCCACGGGAGAAATTTACGGTTTTGTGGGGCCCGCTTTGTTTTTGAGATTTCCGGTATTTTGGATATTTTCGGAAGACGAAATATTCTGGGCGAATCGGGGGGCGACACGTGTCACCCCCATGTGGCACCCTTGGCCGAATTTACCTTTGTGCACAACACCCGGTTAGAGTCGTTTTTCGACGAAACGTTTTGCGTAACTTGCGAAGGGAAAATTCCGGCTATGTCGTTTTGTATTTTTGCGGATTTTTCCGAGCGGCGGAACATTTTGGACCAACGGGTGTCACCCTCACATTGGAAGCAAGTGGGGGCGGTAACTTGGACGTTTAGGGTGTCAAGTGGGAAGATATTTTTGGTAGATATTTGTGAGGGTTTTAAGGAGTAGGGACTAGGGGGCACTTGGGCATATCTTGGCCTTACACTTGCCTTGCACATGGCTTGATCTTGGCCATTGGTTGGCCTTTGGTTTTCCTATAAATACCCCCCTAAGCTTGAAGACTTCTTCATCCAAAAATCTTCCAAGTCTTGAGTCCCTCTCCCTCCCTTTGAGTGTGTTCTCGTCCTAAGCCTTCCCCCTCCCTCCCTTGAGTGGCCTTGTGGCCGAGAGCCTCCCCCTCTCCCCTTTGTGGTGCTAGCCGTGGGGTACCCCCCCCTAGCCTAGTTGTTTCGTATAATACACCCCCCTCTTGGTAGAAATACTCTCCAAGTATTGTTATAATGCCCAAAATACCTTAGCCTTTACCTTGT
Source organism: Przewalskia tangutica (assembly GCA_029844215.1). NCBI lineage: Eukaryota > Viridiplantae > Streptophyta > Magnoliopsida > Solanales > Solanaceae > Przewalskia > Przewalskia tangutica. The sequence continues at coordinate 34,873,422 of CM056718.1, forward strand.
TGTATTCCAAAAGTTACCTCTATACGTAGAGCCCGGAAATACCACCTTTTGTCCTTTTAGTCTCAAACCGAAACCCTAAGGAAATCTTCATAGTTGGTTGAAGTATTTGAGTAGAAGTTGGTTAGAACTTCTAAGGGTTGTTTGGAGCGGATTGGAGCGCACGGAGTAGGAGCTAAACCTTGCTCAGGATCGACTTTTATCTCGGATAATTTTGGGCTTGTCGAGGTAAATAATCTTGTCCCCTTATTGAAATTGGAAATTACATGTTGTAGGATTATATAGTTGAAGTATACTATATATAGAACTGAACATAGCTTGCGGCAATGTCTTTTGACTTAAGCCTGAATGTAAAGAAAAGAACTGAACTGTATTTACATAGGACTGTATTGCAGTAGACTTGTGTAGTATTGCTGAGTAGAATTGTACACGTCCGGTTAGACGTGTAAACCCCCCCCCCCCCCTGGTTGGCTTGGTAGCCGCCTCGATAGAGGAGGAGATTTTACGCTGTTGCGGGGGGGGAGGTGCTGCCGAATTTTCTGTAGAGAAATGGAACCGTATGTTTATAAGTTAATAGACGTTTGTGACCTTTTTAGGTGAAAGTACTAAGAGTAGCGTATTCTACTTGAGGAGTGGAAAGGGCTAGTGCGTTGTAGTACTTGGAGCATTTTGCTTATTGTCGATACTCGTCGCGAGGTATGTGAACCTCTTCCTATCTGTTCTAGCATGATATGTGTGTAACTATGTAGTACGATGGACGTACATGTACTAAGTGTATTTGTTTGGTTTAAACATAAAGTGTTATAACGGCTTTATGGGAAGTTGGTTATAATAGCTTTATGTAGGTAAGAAAATGGTTTACTGATGTTAGAAGTTAAGAGACTTAACTTATTTGTTTTAATATGGATGTTGTGTGAAACCTCATTCGTGAGTAATGAGTACTTGGTTTTTAAAGGGATAATGTTTTACTGATTTCGGGAATCAGAATGTGTATCGACAGACCACTGCAGCGTTAATAAAGGAAAATGTATTGAATAATGATGTGTTGTATTAAAACCAGTAGAAACCTCCATCTGCATAGAAGCTAAGATGAGACAAAATGATATTACATTTTCTAGATCATGGCTGCTGTAATAAGATCGTTATAAACAAGAATAAACTACTCACATATATGACATATGTTACTCAATTGTTTTAAAAGAGATTAAGACTATGAGTTATGAAACCTTTCCAAAATAAGTGACTTGAGCATTTGAAATTAGGCAAACTTGAACGTTTGGAAAATAATGTTGTTACTTGATTTTACAAAAGGGGAAGTGTCTTGTTTACTTAAAAAGATAGTCACGATTTTTATACTACGGGTATTGTGTGACTTATGTGAAAGTACTTTGAGTTGTGTGAAACTTGCCTATGCTTGTGATGATAGCCTTTGTTGTACAAGTGTTGTATTTACGTTACCGCGTCTCGATAGATGGTTGACTTATTGAGAACTTACTTGGGCGTCTTTGGCGGTGACGGAGAATTCCGCGGTATGTTTCCATTTTGATTCTGTCTTATTGTGGTTACATGGACATGTCTACACCGAGGTAGAATTCCGGGGCATGTGGCCACGCGCGGTTGATCACCCAAGATATTGTCATTAATGTCACATGGGCGTGTCTACACCGAGGTAGAATTCCGGCATGTGGCCACGGGCATTGGTATTATTGTTGCATCATGGACATGTCTACACCGATGCACTCCGGGGCATGCGCCGTGATGCGAACACGATTGATGTGGGCGTGAGACCCATAGTTATATTTGAGTGATGACTTGAGGCGTGAGTCCACGATCGACATGTTGCTTTTATGTTGTGAATCGTAGTTTGGTTATCATACATGTCTCCCGCTTTATATAGACTAGTATGATTTCATTTACTGATTTTCTGATTCACATACTTGGTACTGTTGTCTTGACCTCCCCGGGCCGCGTTCATGCCGCAGTAGAGGTACATCGGCCGTGGATCCTCGCCATAGGATCACAGTTCAACGTATTGGGAAGCTCCGTTTCTCCGAGGCTTATCTTTGTATGTGTTTCCACGAGTTGTAGGTTCTTGTACATTCGGGTATGGCGGCCCCGTCCGTCATAGTCGTTGTAAATCTTAGAGGTCTGTAGTACTGTTGTGGGCAGGGTTGTAAAGGATTAAACTGTTCAGGTTTTATGTATATACTGAAGGCAACCGTTTTGGTTGGCCTGTTTATTATTATATCTCTTGTTTCATGACTCATGTTTTATTTTCCGCTGGTTTTCTCTGATGTTGTATCACTAGGGTGCCCGGGGTAAGGCACCAGTCACGGGCCCGAATTCGGGGTGTGACAAAGTGGTATCAGAGCAGTTAATCCTCGGAAAGTGTCTACAGACCGTGTCTAGTAGAGTCTTGATTATCGATGTGTTGTGCACCACATCTATAATCAGGAGGCTGCAGGACATTTAGGATTGGTTTCCATTCTTCTCATTCTGAGATCGTGCCTTAGAGCTGTGTTGTAAGTTGGACCCCTCTGACGTATCTCGTTTTTACCAGTTATGCCTCCGCGCAAGGCAACCCTGGCCCAGAAAGGCAAGGCAGCCGAGGGAGCTGCTAGTGGGATACAGAGGAGTACGAGGGCGAGCCCGGACAAGACTGAGGTTGTGCTTGACGGCGGGTTTTGGACGCCGCCACCAGCGAGAGGTTAGAGCCGCAGAATGGCTGCCGAGACCGCAGACTGAGCCTCCAGCCCCACACTGGAGCGGATGAGATAGGTACAAGGAGATGGCGATTCTTGGCCGGTCGTGGCAGAATATGAGATAGGCCGGATGCAGCGATTCGATTCGATAGTACCGTGGTTCACCCCGAGCGTATAGTTTGAGGCTACGGACTTTCTGAGTTGTAGCCCGCCGAGTTTTATGGGTCGAGGCACGAGGATGATCCGCAGGAGTTCATCCGGCGATTCTAGCGGATCACGCGGTGATCAAGGCTTGAGACCGAGTCTGTGACCTTTGGTTCGCATCGGCTGCGTGATACCGCAGTCGATTGGTTTGATTCGTGGGAGCTTTCCCGGGGAGAGCATGCACCTCCAGCAGTATGGGATGAGTTTTCGGGGGCTTTCCTCACGCACTTCTTGCCTCCGCAGATGAGGAGGGCACGGGCCGATAGATTTTTGTTACTGAGGCAGAGAGGGCGCACTGTCAGGGAGTACAATGTCGAGTTCGATTCTTTGGCTCGGTATGTCCCCGCTTTAGTGGCAGCCATGGAGGATAGAGTGCACCGCTATGTCACCGGGCTAGATGATTACTTGAAAGAGGCTTGTTCGGGTGTAGCTCTTCAGCCGGGCATGGACATTGCCCGCATGCAGGCTCATGCACAAGGATGTGAGGTACGGAGAGGTCGACGGAATGACCTGGATCAGCAGAAGAGGGCCAGGGCATCAGGGTCTTTTGGCAACTTTCGAGGCGGACCGCCTCAGCAGCAGACTAGTTTTGCACCCCGCCAGATGCAGTGGTCCTCCACCGCCTTCTTGAGCGAGTCGTGGCTCGAGGTTCCGTTTCGTGAAGTATGGGTGTTGGCGATGCACGACCCTACCTCGGTGTGGTCGATGTGGTAGACCGCATTTCGGGGAGTGTCGTGGTGCCAAGGGAGCTGGTTATTTTTGCGGACAGCGGGGCCATATTGCGAGGAACTGTCTGACCAAGGGTAGCACGGATGTTACGAATCAGCCTTCAGTATCAGTTGCTGGTTCATCACCTTCACTAGCTACGCGCAGGCGTGATCGTGATTAGAAAAGCGGTAGAGACAGGTATATCCTTAACCCTCTAGAGTTTTGTATGCTTGTTATGATAATGTGTTTAGTGTTATGTTCGGATAGCTTTGTGCTAAAATGTGATTTAGGAACATGGTTAGTTGGAAGGATAAGTATGGAGGCATGGTAAGTGTGAACCTTAGACTATTCCACGATTGAGACCTTAGAGGTAAGGTCGTCTTGTGTAAAAGATTTATTTTATGTTTGACCTTTATCAGAGTGCGTGGTATACGTGGGATTTATTTGTGTGATAAGTCCATGGGTGATGTGAGATGGGAGTGGTAGCTTTCATGACATATGTTAGTAAAATTGTTCCGTATCGAGGAGCAAGAGTTGGCGCGACGGAGGGTCGGGTTGAGGGCATATTGCGGGTCAACCCGTAGCCCGGATTAAGGTGGGGTCAGTTCTGGATGGTCCCGCCAGGTGGTAGGGTCACGAGGATGCTAGGCCCAAGTTTGTATGATCATTGTATGAGTTCGTGGACGCGTTCGACCAGAAGCGGTTCGTAAAGGCCAGGAATGGCCTTAAAGAAGTTTGAGGTTAGTAAGATGACCAAGTTTGGAGGTAGTGACTCCAGAGATTTTTTTTTTTTGGGAACGGAAGTAATGACTGAAGTATGGTACGTACTGGGAGAGTTCAAGTGTTCGAGAAGGGCATGACGAGTAAGGAAAGAAGAGGACGTGTGTTATTTTTGTGGCCAAGCTGTGGCGTTGGCAACTTGTTAGAGGAACTTCATCGATAATCCGTCTTGAGAAGGAACATTCAGGACGAATGTTTCTAAGGAGGGGAGAATGTTATACCCCGTATTCTCAGGGTATGTATGCGAGGACGTACGTACGAGAGCACGACAGAAAAATTGGAAAGAAAGAAAGATGTGAGTTTCGACGGAAAAGTTTCCGGTTTTTTTGTGAAGAAAAAGGTTCGTTAATGAGAATTGGTTTCCCAGATTTGGTATATGGGCTTCTTAAATTATATTAGAATTTTGAGATTTTATTTTCGGAAATGGTCACGTGGGGCCCACGGGAGAAATTTACGGTTTTGTGGGGCCCGCTTTGTTTTTGAGATTTCCGGTATTTTGGATATTTTCGGAAGACGAAATATTCTGGGCGAATCGGGGGGCGACACGTGTCACCCCCATGTGGCACCCTTGGCCGAATTTACCTTTGTGCACAACACCCGGTTAGAGTCGTTGACTAAACGTTTGCGTAACTTGCGAAGGGAAAATTCGGCTATGTCATTTTGTATTTTTGCGGATTTTTCCGAGCGCGAACATTTTGGACCAACGGAGGGTGACATGTGTCACCTCACATTGGAAGTGAAGCGTGAACGGGCGTTTAGGGTGTCAAGTGGGAAGATATTTTTGGTAGATATTTGTGAGGGTTTTGGAGTAGGGACTCGGGGGCACTAGGGCATATCTTGGCCTTAGACTTGCCTTGCACATGGCTTGCTCTTGGCCATTGGTTGGCCTTTGGTTTTGCTATAAATACCCACCTAAGCTTGAAGACTTCTTCATCCAAAAATCTTCCAAGTCTTGAGTCCCTCTCCCTCCCTTTGAGTGTGTTCTCGTCCTAAGCCTTCCCCCTCCCGCCCATGAGTGGCCTGGTGGCCGAGAGCCTCCTCCCCTGTGGTGCTAGCCGTGGGTACCCCTAGCCTAGTTGTTTCGTATAATACACCCCCCTCTTGGTAGAAATACTCTCCAAGTATTGTTATAATGCCCAAAATACCTTAGCCTTTACCTTGTTGTATTCCAAAAGTTACCTCTATACGTAGAGCCCGGAAATACCACCTTTTGTCCTTTTAGTCTCAAACCGAAACCCTAAGGAAATCTTCATAGTTGGTTGAAGTATTTGAGTAGAAGTTGGTTAGAACTTCTAAGGGTTGTTTGGAGCGGATTGAGCGCACTGAGTAGGAGCTAAACCTTGCTCAGGATCGACTTTTATCTCGGATAATTTTGGGCTTGTCGAGGTAGATAATCTTGTCCCCTTATTGAAATTGGAAATTACATGTTGTAGGATTATATAGTTGAAGTATACTATATATATAGAACTGAACATAGCTTGCGGCAATGTCTTTTGACTTAAGCCTGAATGTAAAGAAAAGAATCAATCAGTATTTACATAGATCAGATTCAATGAGACTTGTGTAGTATTGTTGAGTAGAATTGTACACGTCCGTTAGACGTAAACCCCCGGTTGGCTTGGTAGCCGCCGATAGAGGAGGAGATTTACGCTGTCATGTGAGGTCTTTGCCGAATTTTCTGTAGAGAAATGGAACCGTATGTTTATAAGTTAATAGACGTTTGTGACCTTTTTAGGTGAAAGTACTAAGAGTAGCGTATTCTACTTGAGGAGTGGAAAGGGCTAGCAAGGTTGTAGTACTTGGAGCATTTTGCTTATTGTTGATACTCGTCGCGAGGTATGTGAACCTCTTCCTATCTGTTCTAGCATGATATGTGTGTAACTATGTAGTACGATGGACGTACATGTACTAAGTGTATTTGTTTGGTTTAAACATAAAGTGTTATAACGGCTTTATGGGAAGTTGGTTATTATAGCTTTATGTAGGTAAGAAAATGGTTTACTGATGTTAGAAGTTAAGAGACTTAACTTATTTGTTTTAATATGGATGTTGTGTGAAACCTCATTCGTGAGTAATGAGTACTTGGTTTTTAAAGGGATAATGTTTTCTCGATTTGGAATCGAATGTGTATCGACACCATCGCAAATAGCGTTAATAAAGGAAAATGTATTGAATAATGATGTGTTGTATTAAAACCAAGAGAAACCTCCATCCGCATAGAAGCTAAGATGAGACAAAATGATATTACATTTTCTAGATCATGGTCAGTAATAAGATCGTTATAAACAAGAATAAACTACTCACATATATGACATATGTTACTCAATTGTTTTAAAAGAGATTAAGACTATGAGTTATGAAACCTTTCCAAAATAAGTGACTTGAGCATTTGAAATTAGGCAAACTTGAACGTTTGGAAAATAATGTTGTTACTTGATTTTACAAAAGGGGAAGTGTCTTGTTTACTTAAAAAGATAGTCACGATTTTTATACTACGGGTATTGTGTGACTTATGTGAAAGTACTTTGAGTTGTGTGAAACTTGCCTATGCTTGTGATGATAGCCTTTGTTGTACAAGTGTTGTATTTCTGTGTTACCGCGTCTCTCGATAGGCGGTTGACTTGTCGAGAACTTACTTGGGCGTCTTTGGCGTGACTGAGAATTCCACGGGTATGTTTCCATTTTGATTATCTTATTGTGGTTACATGGACATGTCTACACCGAGGTAGAATTCCGGCATGTGGCTACGCGCGGGGTTGATCACCCAAGATATTGTCATTAATGTCACATGGACGTGTCTACACCGAGGTAGAATTCGAGGCAAGCAGCCGGGCATTGGTATTATTGTTGCATCATGGACATGTCTACACCGATGCGAATTCGGCACGCGCCGTGATGCGAACACGATTGATGTTGTGGCGTGAGACCCATAGTTATATTTGAGTGATGACTTGAGGCGTGAGTCCACGATCGACATGATCGCTTTATGTTGTGAATCAGAGTTTGGTTATCATACATGTCTCCCGCTTTATATAGACTAGTATGATTTCATTTACGATTTTCTGATTTCACATACTTGGTACTGTTGTCTCGACCTCTTCGGGGCCGTTCATGCCGCAGTGAGAGGTACATCGGCCGTGGATCCTCGCTCATGGATCACGATTCAGATTAGGAAGCTCCGTTTCTCCGAGGCTTATCTTTTGGTATGTGTTTCCGAGTTGTAGGTTCTGTACATTCGTGGTATGGCGGGCCCCGTCCCGTCATAGTCGTTGTAAATCTTAGAGGTGCAGTAATCTTGCTGTGGCGTGGTTGTAAAGGATTAAACTGCTCAGTTTTATGTATATACCGGGCAACCGTTTTGGTTGCCTGCTTATTATTATATCTCTTGTTTCATGACTCATGTTTTATTTTCCATTGGTTTTCTCGATGTTGTATCACTAGGGTGCCCGGTAAGGCACGATCCACGGGCCCGTGTGGCAAGATTCTCGTGACGGTAGCCAACCCCGGACTCGCCGACTCCGCGATCCGCATAGTCTCAATAGACCGCATAGTCCCGGGGACCGCATGTGAATCCCCGCATCGGGCTAAACACCCGAATGATCAATCTCGAGCATACCGCTGCTCGCATAGTCTCACGCATCGCATAGCCGTATAGACCCATCGGGTGGCAAGCCCTGTATAATAAGTCAAGGGTAGGTGATATAATAACATTACAATGCACTTATCGTTTAGCAACGTAAGCACAACAAGAATGACCTTCTTACACGTTACAAGACACTAACACGTAGCATCATATTATGTCTACTTATCAAACAATCTTACTACACTTAACAGAAATCAATACAAGGCTTTTATAAACAAACAAGTAAACAGTTCCTTTTTATCTTTCTTAAGTTGTTATACCTAACTTCTCATAAAGCTAGTATAACTCTTAAGCTTTTGTTTTAAAAACCAAATTATTTATCTTCTGTTAAAAATGATTCAGTAGTTCTTTTGAAATGCATCAGGATTCTTATTATTCAGGCTTAAGTCAAACGACATTGCCGTAGTTATTATTCAGTTAACACATGTACGTCTACCGTACTATATATATGTTAAAATATCATGCTTAAGAAGAATCACATACCTTCTACAAAACCTCTGCCAAGTTGAATATGTCGCGCGCAGAGAATCAGCCTATAATAGTCACAGACATCTATCAAAGTCTAGACTACTCTGATGGTCATTCTAAACAGAGGGTTCTCAATTCTACGGAAAGTCGGGCAGCACAACCCTACCCGGTGAGCTATATAAGTCTACTGTAAAAATAGTTCAATTCTATTATGTAATATTCTTCTAAGTATTTAATACTTATTCTTATATTACTACAGTATGTATTCCCTAATACAAAAGAGAGTTAGGATTATTTACCTCGGTAAGCCCAATAATATCCTAGATAAAAGTCGCGCCTGAGCAAGGTTTAGCTCCTAAGTTGTACGCTCCGGTAGCTCCAAGAAAACCTTAGAAGTTCTTCACAACTTCTACTAAGGACTAAGGGATTTGGGCTAGGGTATTTTGGGCATTATAACAATACTAGAAGGCAACTTTTCTACCAAGGGAGGGGGGTAGATTTCGGCTAGGCTAGGGGGGGTAGGCCCTCGGCCAAACTCACTCAAAGGAGGGGGGGTGTGTTGGACGAAAAGGCTCAAGGGAGAGGAGAGGATTTCAAGACTTGGAAAGCTTGTTTGTGGATGAAGAACTCTTCATCACAAGAGGGGTATTTATAGGTCAAGGGATGGCCAACCAATGGCCAAGATTATGCCAAGTGCAAGGCAGGTGTAAGGTCAAGATTTGGGCAAGTGTCCTTAGCCAACTTGCACACAAAATATCCTACCAACTCCTTGACTTGTGCAAAGGCACAAAAAACGTGCAACTCCTAGTCCAATTCGTCCAATGGACGATTTCAAGTCCACCAATTGGAGGGTGCCAAGTGTCGCCCTCCCGTTGGTCCAAAATGTTTCGTCTCTCGGAAAAATCCGCAAAAATACTAAATGACATAGCCGGAATTTTCCCTACAAAAGCTGTGGAAACGTTTTGTCGGAAAATAATTCTTTTAGTGAGTTGTGCACAAATAAAAACGTCCAAGGCTTAAACTTTTAAGGCCAACCAGACGTCACGCTTTACGCATATACTCCTAAATACGGGTATAACATCGTAGTATTGTTGGGCGGGGTTTGTAAAAGGATTTAAGCGTTCGTTGATATATATATGTATATATTCGGGAAGGTGACCGTTTTGGTTGCTTTGGTTTATGCTTTATGACTTGTCTCATGTTTTAGTTTTTATTTCCGCTGATTTTCTCTGATGTTGTATCACTAGGGTGCCCGGGGTAAGGCACCAGTCACGGGCCCTGGTTCGGGTCGTGACATTGATCAAGCCATGTGCAAGGCAAGTGTAAGGCCAAGATCAAGCCAAGTGCACCCTAACCCCTACTCCACAAAACATGGCACAAAACAAGGCACAAAACAAGGCCAAAATAAGGCACAAAACAAGGGAGGAAAACGTCCCCCTTTCGTCCACCCAAACCACCACTTTAGGGTGACAAGTGTCACCCTCTCGTTGGCCCAAAAATGTTCCGTCGCTCGGAAAAATCCGCAAAAATACTAAACGACATAGCCGGAATTTTCCCTTCGCAAGTTCTGTAAAACGTTTCGTCGAAAAACGATTCTTTACGGGGGTTGTGCACAAAATTTCGAAACTTGCCTAACTTTAAGGCTCAAACTTTTCTACGTACGCCCACACGTACATACTCTGGAAATATGGGGTATAACAGATAGCCAACCTACAGTACACCATACATAAGCAGTCATATCAAGTCAGGGACGCATGCCCTCAAAATCATTACTAAATATAACCATGGGTCTCACGCCCATAATATCAATCATGCCCGTGTTATCCTTTCTCACTGCCGGCAGTCCATGATATAATATCACACGAATAAGCATAATGTCATATAGTCTGCCCATAAAGGTATACTGCCCGGCCCATTTCTGGGACGATAATGTCATATAGTCCGCGTAAGGTATACCGCCGCCCATTTCGGGATGATAATGTCATATAGTCTGCCCGTAAGGTATCTTGCCCGCCCATTTCTCGGCGATAATGTCATATAGTCTGCCTGTAAAGGTATCTTGCCAGCCCATTTCGGGGCGATAATGTCATATAGTCCGCGTAAGGTATACCGCCTGCCCATTTCTGGGACGATAATGTCATATAGTCTAATTCTCAATTAAACAAGCCAAAGTACTTATCAAGGCACACTTAGACTAATTCTCAATTAATCAAGCCAAAGTACTACGTACGTACATTCTTTTCAAAAGACTCCTTTTTATGAATTACTCCAAGATACTAACACCCGTAGTATCAAGGTGTGTCTATTTTTCAAAGTAAGTTACTACACTCTTAGAAAACTCATTTCAAAGCTTGAAATCAAGTAACTTCAAATTTTCACAATCTAGGCAACTTATGCCCATTAATCAAAATAGACAACTTCTTAAACCTTCCATAAATCCGTTATAACCAACCATCGGCCTCATAGGCTGAGCCATCTTACCGGTGCTCTTTTTAACAGGACATTCCCACTTCTTGTGGCCCGGACGGTCACAATAATAACAAACACCTGTGCCATGACGGCATTTCCCCAAATGATGCTTACTACATTGGAAACACTGAGGAATATGTGGCCTCGACTGAGAAAATCCTCTGCTCCTTTGAGAACCTCGACCCCTGGATCTTGGACCGGCTCCTAAATACCTTATGGGATCAACTCTCCCACCTGTGAGCTGCGGGGGTATGTCTTGGGTAGGTCGACGAATATCTCACTCGCCGAGGCACTCCAAAAACCCACCGGGATAACCAACCGGTCTAGCCCTCTTACGCTGATCTCCGCGTTGGCCCTCTACCCTCTGTACACCTGTCTGTACTGGCCGAATAACCTCCCGCTGAAGAAACTGTAGCACCGCTATCTTGGTCAATAAAATAACTGCTTCCCTCATGACCCTATAGTCTTCTCCTAACTGAGAAACTGGAGTCTCTGGTGTTGTGGCCTCAAAACCTGGCGCAGAAGAACTCGCCGACTGCGGAACAACATCTGGTATACCCTGGGCATAAGCCCTATCAACTCTCTGAGTCTGACTAGTAGCTCCTGCTACTCCTTTGCCCTTCTGGGCGGCTGTTGCCCTCCTTGGAGGCATAACAGTAACACAAAATTACGTCAGAGATGAATTATCTTACTAACACAGCTCTATGGCACGATCTTAGAGTGAGAAGAATAGAAACCAACTCCTAAAAGTCCTGTAGCCTCCTATTTATGGGTGTGGCGCGCAACACACCGATAATCAAGACTCTACTAGACACGGTCTGTAGACATTCCGAGGACTGACTGCTCTGATACCACTCTGTCACGCCCCGAACCGGGCGTGGATCGGTGCCCTACCAGGCACTCTTCTACCTTAACAACTAAGTAAACTGCGAAAATTAAATAACACCCTTTTTTTTTTTTAAAACCAACATACGTGCAAGGGCAAAGCCGACAAGGCTGCCATAATATACATAACAAAAGACACTACACCGCATACGAGTCCAATCCAGCATATGAATACTGACCTCTAAGAGTTAAATCAACTATGACGGGACAAGGCCCCGTGCACCCATAAGCTGCATACAAAGCACATCTTGAAAGAACTTATACCAAAAGATAAACTCCGAAGAAGGAGCTATCCAAAACTCGAGCGGCCCTACACTGCCGATCACCAAGCAGCAGTGCCTAAACTGCGGCATGAACGCACTTCAAGGAGGTTAGTGCGAAGAATGTACCAAGTATGTGAAGCGATGAAATCTGAACGAAATCATAACAGTCTAAACAAAACAGGAGACATGTATGATAGCCAACCTACAGTACACCATACATAAGCAGTCATATCAAGTCAGGGACGCATGCCCTCAAAATCATTACTAAATATAACCATGGGTCTCACGCCCATAATATCAATCATGCCCGTGTTATCCTTTCTCACTGCCGGCAGTCCATGATATAATATCACACCAATAAGCATAATGTCATATAGTCTGCCCATAAAGGTATACTGCCCGGCCCATTTCTGGGACGATAATGTCATATAGTCTGCCCGTAAAGGTATCTTGCGACCCGTTTCGGGATGATAATGTCATATAGTCCGCGTAAGGTATCTTTGCCGGCCCATTTCTGGGACAATAATGTCATATAGTCTGCCCGTAAAGGTATACTGCCCGGCCCATTTCTGGGACGATAATGTCATATAGTCTGCCCGTAAAGGTATACTGCCCGGCCCATTTCTGGGACGATAATGTCATATAGTCTAATTCTCAATTAAACAAGCCAAAGTACTTATCAAGGCACACTTAGACTAATTCTCAATTAATCAAGCCAAAGTACTACGTACGTACATTCTTTTCAAAAGACTCTTTTTTATGAATTACTCCAAGATACTAACACCCGTAGTATCAAGGTGTGTCTATTTTTCAAAGTAAGTTACTACACTCTTAGAAAACTCATTTCAAAGCTTGAAATCAAGTAACTTCAAATTTTCACAATCTAGGCAACTTATGCCCATTAATCAAAATAGACAACTTCTTAAACCTTCCATAAATCCGTTATAACCAACCATCGGCCTCATAGGCTGAGCCATCTTACCGGTGCTCTTTTTAACAGGACATTCCCACTTCTTGTGGCCCGGACGGTCACAATAATAACAAACACCTGTGCCATGACGGCATTTCCCCAAATGATGCTTACTACATTGGAAACACTGAGGAATATGTGGCCTCGACTGAGAAAATCCTCTGCTCCTTTGAGAACCTCGACCCCTGGATCTTGGACCGGCTCCTAAATACCTTATGGGATCAACTCTCCCACCTGTGAGCTGCGGGGGTATGTACTGGGTAGGCTGGGACGAATATCTCACTCGCTGCTGAGGCAGCTCGTCCAAAAACCCACCGGGATAACCAACCGGTCTAGCCCTCTTACGCTGATCTCCGCGTTGGCCCTCTACCCTCTGTACACACTGTGCATCGCCGAATAACCTCCCGCTGAAGAAACTGTAGCACCGCTATCTTGGTCAATAAAATAATTGCTTCCCTCATGACCCTATAGTCTTCTCCTAACTGAGAAACTGGAGTCTCTGGTGTTGTGGCCTCAAAACCTGGCGCAGAAGAACTCGCCGACTGCGGAACAACACCTGGTATACCCTGGGCATAAGCCCTATCAACTCTCTGAGTCTGACTAGTAGCTCCTGCTACTCCTTTGCCCTTCTGGGCGGCTGTTGCCCTCCTTGGAGGCATAACAGTAACACAAAATTACGTCAGAGATGAATTATCTTACTAACACAGCTCTATGGCACGATCTTAGAGTGAGAAGAATAGAAACCAACTCCTAAAAGTCCTGTAGCCTCCTATTTATGGGTGTGGCGCGCAACACACCGATAATCAAGACTCTACTAGACACGGTCTGTAGACATTCCGAGGCCGATTGCTCGATACCACTGTCACGCCCGAACCGGGCGTGGATCGTGCCCTACCTGGGCACTCTTCTACCTTAACAACTAAGTAAACTGCGAAAATTAAATAACACCCTTTTTTTTTTTTAAAACCAACATACGTGCAAGGGCAAAGCCGACAAGGCTGCCATAATATACATAACAAAAGACACTACACCGTACATGAGTCCAATCCCACATATGAATCGAATACCTCTAAGAGTTAAACTGAACTATGACAGGACAAGGCCCCGCCGTACCCATAACTGTACAAAGCCTGCATCGAAAGAACTTATACCAAAAGATAAACTCCCGACGAAGGAGCTATCCAAAACTACGAGCGGGGCCCTACACTGCCGATCACCAAGCAAGCGTACCTAAACTGCAGATGAACGCGGCCAAGGAGGTTAGTACGAAGAATGTACCAAGTATGTGAAACAATAAGTCAGAACGAAATCATAATGATCTAAACAAAGCAGAGACATGTATGATAGCCAACCTACCGTACACAATACATAAGCAGTCATATCAAGTCAGGGACGCATGCCCTCAAAATCATTACTAAATATAACCATGAGTCTCACGCCCATAATATCAATCATGCCCGTGTTATCCTTTCTCACTGCCGGCAGTCCATGATATAATATCACACCAATAAGCATAATGTCATATAGTCTGCCCATAAAGGTATACTTCCCGACCCATTTCTGGGACGATAATGTCATATAGTGCGCGTAGGTATCTTGCGCCCATTTCGGGATGATAATGTCATATAGTGCCGCGTAAAGGTATCTTTTGCGCCCATTTCGGGACAATAATGTCATATAGTCCGCGTAAAGGTATATTGCGGCCCGTTGCGGGACGATAATGTCATATAGTCGCGTAAAGGTATCTTGCCTGCCCATTTCGGGACGATAATGTCATATAGTCTAATTCTCAATTAAACAAGCCAAAGTACTTATCAAGACACACTTAGACTAATTCTCAATTAATCAAGCCAAAGTACTACGACGTGCATTCTTTTCAAAGACTCTTTTTATGAATTACTCGAAGATACTAACACCGTAGTATCAAGGTGTGTCTATTTTTCAAAGTAAGTTACTACACTGTTAGAAAACTCATTTCAAAGCTTGAAATCAAGTAACTTCAAATTTTCACAATCTAGGCAACTTATGCCCATTAATCAAAATAGACAACTTCTTAAACCTTCCATAAATCTGTTATAACCAACTTCCCATAAAGCCGTTATAACCCTTTATGGTTTTTAGACAATTTCATTCCTTTTATAACCAAGAGACTTATACTTTTAAAACCAAGTATCACATACTTACAAATCAAGTTCTTAACTTTCAAAATACTTCAAGTCTCTTAATATTTAGAAAACAAGTTTCTTCTACTTTTAAACCTCAAGTAACTTACACCTTTAAAACAATTTACTTCTCTTAAATCATGTCATTTCTCCTCTTTTAAAACAATTAAGTAAATCACTCCTTTGACTCCCCTAAAGTCATTATAATGACCTTTAGGTTTTGGAACTAAGGCACTTAGCCAAAAGATTTGAAAATCACTTCCTTTTCAAGACTCTATGTACTTTAAGTAAAATACTTCCACTCTTTAAGAATCCAAACTTCACTAAGGCAATGGATTATACAACTTACAATTTAAACATCAAAGTACAATCAGGAAGTACATAGAACAAATTCTACTTTAGGCAATCCAAATACAACCAAGGAATGGATCATTTAAGGAGTAGGAAATACTTTCTTTATCTTAAGGAATCATGCTAGAAGAGGAGATAGTTCACATACCTTTTCAGCTAAATCCACAAGCTAAGCCGAATACGCCGTACGTAGAATTGTCAACCTATAATGGTCACAACAAGACTATCAACTTCTAGTCTCTAACGTAGAATAATACTAAGTAAGCGGTCTCTAATTCTCGGAAAATCGGGCAGACTTCCTTTGTTTCTACTCACTTTGCCACCTTTTCAAGGTCGAATACAATAACCAACACGCCACATTTAAGGCTCCAAACAACAACCAAACAAAGGGGATTACACGCCTTACAATACGTGTAAAATTCACCACAATTCATAATGAAGTAGTTTAATACTCACTAGCCATTCTCGCCAACAATAACCAACAACACTAAGTCTTTTCCAATCCTTTTCCAATTCCAAGTTCTAAGGTCTAACATGTTATATAGCCATAAACAACTACAATTTCCTTCTTTATACAAATACGCGACTTAAACTAATATTCAACTTGAATTGTAATCTTAAGGCTAAACATTCTAGTTTTCGGATTAGGGTTCCAATAGCCAATATACTAATCAAACTTCATACTAAACATCTCATGCTTGTTAATATCCACAACTACAATGATAAGTAATCTTAACTACTAAAACGACAAGATTATACCTTTATAAGCCCTTAAAAATTCCAAGATTCAAAGTCTATACTTAGCAAATTCTTAGCTCCTTTCCTTATGTTCCAATCCTCTTCAAGCACTCCTTATAAGCCTAACAATAAACCATCTTCAAGTTCAAACTTCAAAGTTGAAGAACTCTTAAGTTTTCGCCTTTGCGACTAATACGAAACACCGCTTTTATGAAATCTTTCTATTGAGATATCCTTACAATACCCTTAGGGACATTGGGTTAAAGTCTTGTGGACAAAGGATCAAAACTACAAAATTTTCTTGTGGCTATAAGTGCAAACCCGAGCTTCTAGCAAGAACAACAATGTTGTGATATTTTCTAAGTGTAAAATGTCAAGTCTTGCTACTAGTGTAGTATTTAAAACACGTTGGAGGGCTTAGACTTAAACAAATGGGTGGCTAAGATGAAGATCACAAGGATTAAGCACAGTGGCAAGTTGACTTGGTCAACAATATCAAGCTTAGCAAGACTTATCTTCCACCATGGTAAATGACCATTTTACCCTTACATTTCGACCAAGACCAAGTGTGGGGTGCCATGTGTCGCCTCTCATTCGCCCATAAAATTTCAGAACCTCGCGGGCCCCACAAAACATAAAATTCCTTGGGTGGGCCCCACATGACCAAATCCGTAAAATAAACTTCCATAATGTTAAAAGTTCCATATTCCTCAAATAATACATTTTGAGAATCCAATTCTCATCAACGAACATTTTTCCTTTCCGACGTTCGAAAGATTTTCCGTCGGAAAAACAATTCTTCCTTTCGTACTAATTTCCAAGTCTTGATTCTTACATACCTTCTTATACATGTCCCGACTTACGGGTGTAACATTCTTCCCCTTAGAAACATTCGTCCCCGAATGTTCTTAGTCGATTGTCAAATTATACAAATTCCTGCGTAAACTCTATACTATGCCTATCAATCAAAGCGCATAAGACCAACGATGCCACACATGGCCACCACATAACATACGTACAAAATCTCAATATTGTTTCTTGTTCCCAATCCTTGGATTTACTATCCAAACTTGGCCATTATGTCACTTGAATTTCCGCTAAGGCTCTTCTCGGTCCTTACGACCTAGTTCCGGTGGAACGCATCCACGAACTCGTACAACGATCAACTAGACTTGGACCTTGCACCCCCGGGACCCTATCACATAGCGGGACTATTACCAACTAACATCACCCATTCCATACTATCGGTTGACCGAAATGAGTCCATAACCCACCCATCGTCACACTTAACTTCTCATTCTTAATCAAGTAAATCTCTCTCTTATCTCAAGGTACTTCTCACCCTATCCCCTATTCACTGTGAGGTTCGTCACATAGGTCCAAGTATTTCTACTGCACAATCTTCCCTATTGGTCTTACATCACATGGGGCAATTACTACGTGTGAACTCTACACAACTATAGTCTCGGTTCACTTACCATTCTTGTCAACATTCTTAACTTTTCACTTTACTAATCAAAGTATTCCTACCTGCAGGGTACTATCACTTACAATCGCTAGCAACAAAGGGAAAACATATATGCTAGGGAAAATCTGAATCTATCAATGCACGTATGATTCAAAGAATCGAAATATACCAGTAACCCCATGAGATGTTGCCTCCCGATCCTGCCTAGTAGTCACGCTATGGGTTCAAGGACCGCGAACTATAAACACCACTGACCTCTACCACGGCCGACATCTCAACACTCGCCTCGGGGACGCACCGTGGAGGAAAGGTAACCAACCATCGGCCTCATAGGTGAGCCACCTACGGTGCTCTTTTTAACAGACATTCCCACTTCGTGGCGGACAGTCACAATAATAACAAACACTGTGCCATGACGGCATTTCCCAAATGATGCTTACTACATTGGAAACACTGAGGAATATGTGGCCTCGACTGAGAAAATCCTCTGCTCCTCTGAGAACTTCGACCCCTGGAGCTTGGACCGGCTCCTAAATACCTTGTGGGATCAACTCTCCTTCCTGTGAGCTGCGGGGGTATGTACTGGGTAGGCTGGGACAAATATCTCACTCATTCTTTGGCGACTCGTCCAAAACCCAGGGATAACCAACCGTCTAGCCTCTTACTGTGATCTCCGCGTTGGCCCTCTACCCTCTGTACACACATGTCTGCCGCCGAATAACCTCCCACAAGAAAGCTGTAGCACCGCTATCTTGGTCAATAAAATAATTGCTTCCTCATGACCATATAGTCTTCCCCTAACTTTGAAACTGGAGTCTATGGTTTTGTTGCCTCAAAACATGGCGAAGAAGAACTCGCCGACTTCGGAACTACATCTGGTATACCCTGGGCATAAGCCCTATCAACTCTCTGAGTCTGACTAGTAGCTCCTGCTACTCCTTTTCCTTCAGGCGCTGTTGCCTCTCGAGGCATAACAAGAACACAAAATTACGTCGAGAGATGAATTATCTTACTAACACAACTCTATGCACGATCTTAGAGTGAGAAGAATAGAAACCAACTCCTAAAAGTCCCAGTAGCCTCTATTTATGGGTGTGGCGCGCAACACACCGATAATCAAGACTCTACTAGACACGATCAGACATTAGAGGACCCATCGCTCGATACCACTCCACGCCCGAACCCGGGCGTGGATCGTGCCCTACAGGCACTCTTCTACCTTAACAACTAAGTAAACTGCGAAAATTAAATAACACCCTTTTTTTTTTTTAAAACCAACATACGTGCAAGGGCAAAGCCGACAAGGCTGCCATAATATACATAACAAAAGACACTACACCGTACATGAGTCCAATCCCACATAGGAATACTGCACTCTAAGAGTTAAATCGAACTATGACGGACAAGACCCGCCGTACCATAATCGCATACAAAAGCTTTACATCGAAAGAACGTATACCAAAAGATAAACTCCCGAACAGAAGGAGCTATCCAAAAACTCTGAGCAGGGCCCTACACCTGCCGATCACCAAACAGCGTACCTAAACCTGCGGCATGAACGCAGCCCCCCGAAGGAGGTTAGTACGAAGAATGTACCAAGTATGTGAAACAGTAAGCATCAGAACGAAATCATAACGATCTAAACAAAGCAGAGACATGTATGATAGCCAACCTACGATACACCATACATAAGCGATCATATCAAGTCGGGGACGATGCCTCAAAATCATTACTAAATATAACCGTGGGTCTCACGCCCGTAATATCAATCATGCCCGTGTTATCCTTTCTCACCGCGATCCATGATATAATATCACACCAATAAGCATAATGTCATATAGTTCGCCCATAAAGGTATCTTGCGCCCGTTGCGGGGCGATAATGTCATATAGTGCGCGTAAAGGTATCTTTGCCGCCCGTTTCGGATGATAATGTCATATAGTGCGCGTAAGGTATCTTGCCCGCCCATTTCTGGGACAATAATGTCATATAGTCTGCGTAAGGTATATTGCCGGCCCGTTTTGGGACGATAATGTCATATAGTGCGCGTAAGGTATCTTGCCCGCCCGTTTCGGGACGATAATGTCATATAGTCTAATTCTCAATTAAACAAGCCAAAGTACTTATCAAGACACTTAGACTAATTCTCAATTAATCAAGCCAAAGTACTACGTACGTACATTCTTTTCAAAAGACTCTTTTTTATGAATTACTCCAAGATACTAACACCCGTAGTATCAAGGTGTGTCTATTTTTCAAAGTAAGTTACTACACTGTTAGAAAACTCATTTCAAAGCTTGAAATCAAGTAACTTCAAATTTTCACAATCTAGGCAACTTATGCCCATTAATCAAAATAGACAACTTAAACCTTCCATAAATCATATAACCAACTTCCCATAAAGCCGTTATAACCCTTTATGGTTTTTAGACAATTTCATTCCTTTTATAACCAAGAGACTTATACTTTTAAAACCAAGTATCACATACTTACAAATCAAGTTCTTAACTTTCAAAATACTTCAAGTCTCTTAATATTTAGAAAACAAGTTTCTTCTACTTTTAAACCTCAAGTAACTTACACCTTTAAAACAATTTACTTCTCTTAAATCATGTCATTTCTCCTCTTTTAAAACAATTAAGTAAATCACTCCTTTGACTCCCCTAAAGTCATTATAATGACCTTTAGGTTTTGGAACTAAGGCACTTAGCCAAAAGATTTGAAAATCACTTCCTTTTCAAGACTCTATGTACTTTAAGTAAAATACTTCCACTCTTTAAGAATCCAAACTTCACTAAGGCAATGGATTATACAACTTACAATTTAAACATCAAAGTACAATCAAGGAAGTACATAGAACAAATTCTACTTTAGGCAATCCAAATACAACCAAGGAATGGATCATTTAAGGAGTAGGAAATACTTTCTTTATCTTAAGGAATCATGCTAGAAGAGGAGATAGTTCACATACCTTTTCGGCTAAATCCACAAGCTAAGCCGAATACGCCGTACGTAGAATTGTCAACCTATAATGGTCACAACAAGACTATCAACTTCTAGTCTCTAACGTAGAATAATACTAAGTAAGCGGTCTCTAATTCTACGGAAAATCGGGCAGCACTTCCTTTGTTTCTACTCACTTTGCCACCTTTTTCAAGGTCGAATACAATAACCAACACGCCACATTTAAGGCTCCAAACAACAACCAAACAAAGGGGATTACACGCCTTACAATACGTGTAAAATTCCGCCCCACAATTCATACGAAGTAGTTTAATACTCACTAGCCATTCTCGGCCAACAATAACCAACAACACTAAGTCTTTTCCAATCCTTTTCCAATTCCAAGTTCTAAGGTCTAACATGTTATATAGCCATAAACAACTACAATTTCCTTCTTTATACAACATGCGACGACTTAAACTAATATTCAACTTGAATTGTAATCTTAAGGCTAAACATGCTAGTTTTCGGATTAGGGTTCCAATAGCCAATATACTAATCAAACTTCATACTAAACATCTCATGCTTGCTAATATCCACAACTACAATGATAAGTAATCTTAACTACTAAAACGACAAGATTATACCTTTATAAGCCCTTAAAAATTCCAAGATTCAAAGTCGCGCCTTAGCAAATTCTTAGCTCCTTTCCTTATGTTCCAATCCGCTTCAAGCACTCCTTATAAGCCTATGAAGAACCCATCTTCAAGTTCCAACTTCAAAGTTGAAGAACTCCTTAAGTTTTCGCCTTGCGACTAATACGAAAACACCGTTTTTATGAAATCTTTCTATTGAGATATCCTTACAATACCCTTAGGGACATTGGGTTAAAGTCTTGTGGACAAAGGATCAAAACTACAAAATTTTCTTGTGGCTATAAGTGCAAACCCGAGAGCTTCTAGCAAGAACAACAATGTTGTGATATTTTCTAAGTGTAAAATGTCAAGTCTTGCTACTAGTGTAGTATTTAAAACACATTGGAGGGCTTAGACTTAAACAAATGGGTGGCTAAGATGAAGATCACAAGGATTAAGCACAAGTGGCAAGTTGACTTGGTCAACAATATCAAGCTTAGCAAGACTTATCTTCCACCATGGTAAATGACCATTTTACCCTTACACATTTCGACCAAGACCAAGTGTGGGGGTGCCATGTGTCGCCCTCTCATTCGTCCATAAAATTTCGTAACCCTCGTGGGCCCCACAAAACATAAAATTCCTTGGGTGGGCCCCACATGACCAAATCCGTAAAAATAAACTTCCATAATGTTAAAAGTTCCATATTCCTCAAATAATACATTTTGAGAATCCAATTCTCATCAACGAACATTTTTCCTTTCCGACGTTCGGAAGATTTTCCGTCGGAAAAACAATTCTTCCTTTCGTACTAATTTCCAAGTCTTGATTCCTTACATACCTTCTCTTATACATGTCCTGGACTTACGGGGTGTAACATTCTTCCCCCCTTAGAAACATTCGTCCCCGAATGTTCTTAGTCGGTTGTCAAGCTATACAAATTCCGGCATAAACTCTATACTATGCCTATCAATCAAAACTGCACAAGACCAACGATGCCACACATGGCCACCACATAACATACGTACAAAATCTCAATATTGTTTCTTGTTCCCCAATCCTTGGATTTACTATCCAAACTTGGCCATTATGTCACTTGAATTTCCGCTAAGGCTCTTCTCGGTCCTTACGACCTAGTTCCGGTGGAACGCATCCACGAACTCGTACAACGATCAACTAGACTTGGACCTTGCACCCCCGGGACCCTATCACATAGCGGGACTATTACCAACTAACATCACCCCATTCCATACTATCGGTTGACCCGAAATGAGTCCATAACCCGACCCATCGTCACACTTAACTTCTCATTCTTAATCTGAAGTAAATCTCTCTCTTATCTCAAGGTACTTCTCACCCTATCCCCCTATTCACTAGAGGTTCGTCACATAGGTCCAAGTATTTCTACTGTACAATCTTCCCTATTGGTCTTACACTGTCATGGGGCAATTACTACGTGTGAACTCTACACAACTATAGTCTCAGTTCACTTACCATTCTTGTCAACATTCTTAACTTTTCACTTTACTAATCAAAGTATTCCTACCTCTGGGGTACTATCACTTACAACTGCTAGCAACAAAGGGAAAACATATATGCTAGGGAAAAATCTGAATCTATCAATGCACGTATGATTCAAAAGAATCGAAATATACCTGTAACCCCATGAGATGTTGCCTCCTGATCCTGCCTAGTAGTCACGTCAGCTATGTGGTTCGAAGGACCGCCAGAACTATAAACACCACCCTGACCTCTACCACGGCTGGCTGACATCTGAACACCCTGCCCTGGGGGACGCACAGCTGTGGAGGAAAGGTAACCAACCATCGGCCTCATAGGCTGAGCCACCTTACCGGTGCTCTTTCTAACAGGACATTCCCACTTCTTGTGGCCCGGACGGTCACAATAATAACAAACACCTGTGCCATGACGGCATTTCCCCAAATGACGCTTACTACATTGGAAACACTGAGGAATATGTGGCCTCGACTGAGAAAATCCTCTGCTCCTTTGAGAACCTCGACCCCTGGAGCTTGGACCGGCTCCTAAATACCTTGTGGGATCAACTCTCCCACCTGTGAGCTGCGGGGGTATGTACTGGGTAGGCTGGGACGAATATCTCACTCGCTGCTGAGGCAGCTCGTCCAAAAACTCACCGGGATAACCAACCGGTCTAGCCCTCTTACGCTGATCTCCGCGTTGGCCCTCTACCCTCTGTACACCTGTCTGTACTGGCCGAATAACCTCCCGCTGAAGAAACTGTAGCACCGCTATCTTGGTCAATAAAATAATTGCTTCCCTCATGACCCTATAGTCTTCTCCTAACTGAGAAACTGGAGTCTCTGGTGTTGTGGCCTCAAAACCTGGCGCAGAAGAACTCGCCGACTGCGGAACAACACCTGGTATACCCTGGGCATAAGCCCTATCAACTCTCTGAGTCTGACTAGTAGCTCCTGCTACTCTTTTCCTTCGGCGGCTGTTGCCCTCGCTGAGGCATAACAGTAACACAAAATTACGTCAGAGATGAATTATCTTACTAACACAGCTCTATGGCACGATCTTAGAGTGAGAAGAATAGAAACCAACTCCTAAAAGTCCTGTAGCCTCCTATTTATGGGTGTGGCGCGCAACACACCGATAATCAAGACTCTACTAGACACGGTCTGTAGACATTCCGAGGACTGACTGCTCTGATACCACTCTGTCACGCCCCGAACCCCGGGCCCGTGACTGGTGCCCTACCTGGGCACTCTTCTACCTTAACAACTAAGTAAACTGCGAAAATTAAATAACACCCTTTTTTTTTTTTAAAACCAACATACGTGCAAGGGCAAAGCCGACAAGGCTGCCATAATATACATAACAAAAGACACTACACCGTACATGAGTCCAATCCCACATATGAATACAGACCTCTAAGAGTTAAACTGAACTATGACGGGACAAGACCCCGCCGTACCCATAACTGTACAAAAGCACATCGAAAGAACTTATACCAAAAGATAAACTCCGAATGTAAGGAGCTATCCAAAAACTCGAAAGGTGGCCCTACACCTGCCGATCACCAAACAGCGTACCTAAACCTGCGGCATGAACGCAGCCCCCCGAAGGAGGTTAGTACGAAGAATGTACCAAGTATGTGAAACAGTAAGTACTGTAACGAAATCATAACAGTCTAAACAAAACAGGAGACATGTATGATAGCCAACCTACAGTACACCATACATAAGCAGTCATATCAAGTCAGGGACGCATGCCCTCAAAATCATTACTAAATATAACCATGGGTCTCACGCCCATAATATCAATCATGCCCGTGTTATCCTTTCTCACTGCCGGCAGTCCATGATATAATATCACACCAATAAGCATAATGTCATATAGTCTGCCCATAAAGGTATACTGCCCGGCCCATTTCTGGGACGATAATGTCATATAGTGCCTGCGTAAAGGTATCTTGCCCGCCCATTTCGGGATGATAATGTCATATAGTCTGCGTAAGGTATACTTGCCCGCCCATTTCTCGACAATAATGTCATATAGTCTGCGTAAAGGTATCGCCCGGCCATTTACGGGGCGATAATGTCATATAGTCCGCGTAAGGTATCTTGCCCGCCCATTTCTCGACGATAATGTCATATAGTCTAATTCTCAATTAAACAAGCCAAAGTACTTATCAAGGCACACTTAGACTAATTCTCAATTAATCAAGCCAAAGTACTACGTACGTACATTCTTTTCAAAAGACTCCTTTTTATGAATTACTCCAAGATACTAACACCCGTAGTATCAAGGTGTGTCTATTTTTCAAAGTAAGTTACTACACTGTTAGAAAACTCATTTCAAAGCTTGAAATCAAGTAACTTCAAATTTTCACAATCTAGGCAACTTATGCCCATTAATCAAAATAGACAACTTCTTAAACCTTCCATAAATCTGTTATAACCAACTTCCCATAAAGTCGTTATAACCCTTTATGGTTTTTAGACAATTTCATTCCTTTTATAACCAAGAGACTTATACTTTTAAAACCAAGTATCACATACTTACAAATCAAATTCTTAACTTTCAAAATACTTCAAGTCTCTTAATATTTAGAAAACAAGTTTCTTCTACTTTTAAACCTCAAGTAACTTACACCTTTAAAACAAGTTACTTCTCTTAAATCATGTCATTTCTCCTCTTTTAAAACAATTAAGTAAATCACCTTTGACTCTAAAGTCATTATAATGACCTTTAGGTTTTGGAACTAAGGCACTTAGCCAAAAGATTTGGAAATCACTTCCTTTTCAAGACTCTATGTACTTTAAGTAAAATACTTCCACTCTTTAAGAATCCAAACTTCACTAAGGCAATGGATTATACAACTTACAATTTAAACATCAAAGTACAATCAAGGAAGTACATAGAACAAATTCTACTTTAGGCAATCCAAATACAACCAAGGAATGGATCATTTAAGGAGTAGGAAATACTTTCTTTATCTTAAGGAATCATGCTAGAAGAGGAGATAGTTCACATACCTTTCGCTAAATCCACAAGCTAAGCCGAATACGCTGCGTAGAATTGTCAACCTATAATGGTCACAACAAGACTATCAACTTCTAGTCTCTAACGTAGAATAATACTAAGTAAGCGGTCTCTAATTCTACGGAAAATCGGGCAGCACTTCCTTTGTTTCTACTCACTTTGCCACCTTTTTCAAGGTCGAATACAATAACCAACACGCCACATTTAAGGCTCCAAACAACAACCAAACAAAGGGGATTACACGCCTTACAATACGTGTAAAATTCCGCCCCACAATTCATACGAAGTAGTTTAATACTCACTAGCCATTCTCGGCCAACAATAACCAACAACACTAAGTCTTTTCCAATCCTTTTCCAATTCCAAGTTCTAAGGTCTAACATGTTATATAGCCATAAACAACTACAATTTCCTTCTTTATACAACATGCGACGACTTAAACTAATATTCAACTTGAATTGTAATCTTAAGGCTAAACATTCTAGTTTTCGGTTTAGGGTTCCAATAGCCAATATACTAATCAAACTTCATACTAAACATCTCATGCTTGCTAATATCTACAACTACAATGATAAGTAATCTTAACTACTAAAACGACAAGATTATACCTTTATAAGCCCTTAAAAATTCCAAGATTCAAAGTCGCGCCTTAGCAAATTCTTAGCTCCTTTCCTTATGTTCCAATCCGCTTCAAGCACTCCTTATAAGCCTATGAAGAACCCATTTTCAAGTTCCAACTTCAAAGCTGAAGAACTCCTTAAGTTTTCGCCTTGCGACTAATACGAAAACACCGTTTTTACGAAATCTTTCTATTGAGATATCCTTACAATACCCTTAGGGACATTGGGTTAAAGTCTTGTGGACAAAGGATCAAAACTACAAAATTTTCTTGTGGCTATAAGTGCAAACCCGAGAGCTTCTAGCAAGAACAACAATGTTGTGATATTTTCTAAGTGTAAAATGCCAAGTCTTGCTACTAGTATAGTATTTAAAACACATTGGAGGGCTTATACTTAAACAAATGGGTGGCTAAGATGAAGATCACAAGGATTAAGCACAAGTGGCAAGTTGACTTGGTCAACAATATCAAGCTTAGCAAGACTTATCTTCCACCATGGTAAATGACCATTTTACCCTTACACATTTCGACCAAGACCAAGTGTGGGGGTGCCACGTGTCTCCCTCTCATTCGTCCATAAAATTTCGTAACCCTCGTGGGCCCCACAAAACGTAAAATTCCTCGGGTGGGCCCCACATGACCAAATCTGTAAAAATAAACTTCCATAATGTTAAAAGTTCCATATTCCTCAAATAATACATTTTGAGAATCCAATTCTCATCAACGAACATTTTTCCTTTCCGACGTTCGGAAGATTTTCCGTCGGAAAAACAATTCTTCCTTTCGTACTAATTTCCAAGTCTTGATTCCTTACATACCTTCTCTTATACATGTCCTGGACTTACGGGGTGTAACAAGTATACTTGCCTTGTTGTTGGGAGTATACATGACTTGTTGTTTGAAGTATACTTGCCTAGTTATTTGGAGTATATGTGACTTGCCTTCTTGAAGTACTTGCCTTGTAATTAGGAAGTATTCATGTTATAGATTTTAGGCTAAAATCATGTCTAGAATATTCCTAAGTTCTTACCAAGTCTTATGGGGGATGTTGGTAAGAGTCGTTATGAAGTAGTCTTAGTTGACCTTGCTAAGTTACTACACTAATGAAAAAGGGACTGAACAAGTCATTGCAGCGTTAATAAAAATGTATCGGCAATCAATTATATTGAAATGAGTAGAATCTTCCATCGGCATAGAAACTAAGATAAGATAAAATTGTATTACATTTTCTAGATCATGACTCAATGGACAAGATCGTTATAAACGTGTATAACTTATTCACGGTTCAATGAATTTTTATTTTGAAAGTTATGAGATTTGATTTTCAATGTTATGAGACTTTATTTTCAAGTTATGGGACTTGATTTTAAAAAGGATAAGTAACTTGATTTAAAGAAATAGGTTACTTGATTTTAAAAAGGAGAAGTAACTTGATTTAAAGGAATAGGTTACTTGATTTTAAAAAGGAGAAGTAACTTGATTTAAAGGAATAGGTTACTTGATTTTAAAAATGAGAAGTAACTTGATTTAAAGGAATAGGTTACTTGATTTTAAAAAGGAGAAGTGACTTGTTTTAAAGGATTCTTTTATAAAGAATAGATGTACGTAGAACTTTTGGGTCCAACGCCCTAATATTTCATGAGATGATTCTTCTTATAAGGAATAAAGGTACATAGCTTCTTTGGATTTTAATCCTACGCGATATAAGGAACTTTGATTTTCTAAAAAGATGTTTTAGAAATAGTACATGATAACTAGTGCCTTGATTTTCCAAACCATGTTTTTAATAGATACTTGATATGATAAGTATCTTAATAATTCAAATGATGGTTTCAAAATAATGTTTATAATTGATCTTAATCCTTAATGAACTATGTGATAACGCCTTAATGATGATTGAAAAGGAAAGATGTGATGGTACCTTAGTTTCGTAAGAATTGTTATAATGACTTTATGGAAAGTGGTTATAACGGTCTTTATGAAAAGTCTAAAATGGTTGATAAAAATGAACTTGGTTTCATTGTAGTACATGAAGGAAGTGACTAGAGTACAAAGAGTGTAGGTCGCTTGAGTTGATGAGTAAGTAACTTGATGTTGCAAGGCTAGTGCCTTGGGATTTTTATAAAGGAACCGGATGTGCGGTGGACGTACGTAGTACTTTGGATTGTGTAAATGATAGTTATACTACTTTTGCCTTGATAGTACTTTGGCTTGCTAAAATGGAAATTTAGTTTATAAAGTGAATGTACGGCTCACGTACATTGTTGTAATGGACTTTAATCCTTAGTAATGCAAGGTGTGATAGTACCTTGGTGTTATAAAATGAAAGACTTGTTAGTGTCTTGTTTGTTTTAGAAAGGAAGGCATGGTATTGTCTTGGTTATTTTAGAAAGGAAGACATGGTATTTTCTTGTTTGTTTTAAAAAGGAAGGCATGGTATTGCCTTGGTTGTTCAAAAAGATGGTGCCTTCATTTTGTCTAATGAGAGTCAAAGCTTATCTTAACTTGTCTATGTTGTTTACGATATCCGTTTGCGCTTGTATTTTATGATTTATTGTGGAGTCAACCCCCTGGACATGTTGCGTTGTTCATATTCCGCGGGTTTGCTCCCCCCGATCCGAGGAGTACCTCATGCGGGTCCAAGGGGTTCATGCGGGACGGGGTCTGATGCGCGATTTATGCACACACTAACGCAAGTGCACGTATCGTTACAAGTAATATAGTCTAGGTAAGACCGAATATCGTCCTCAGGGACTGGTTTTCAAGTACCGATTATCTATGCTTTAGTTTCTATTTGGTTAACGTTAATTGAGTTGAAAGTCTAAACTAATAATGCAGGAAATAAACTAATTATAAAAATACTTTGATTTAAATCAGTTATGAGGGAGAATTAGGGCTTCCATGATCATCAACTATCCACTCTATTCAATCTTTAATACAATTAGACTAACTTCTTCTACGTTAAGTGTCACGACCCGACCCCGGGCCCGTGACTGGTGCCTTACCCGGGCACCCAAGTAGACATACATCAGAGTAACCAGCGGAATATAAAACAAGACATGAAACAATATGAAGTGAGAAACAGTTTATCTGAGAAGAGCTGCCTGTCGACATATATATATAAAAATTTGAACAGTTACATCCATTTTACAAACCCTGCCCACAACAAGATTTCACAGACTTAAGAATGTTATAACAACAATGGCGGGACGGGGCCCGCCATACCCCGAATGTAAGTACCTACAACGACAGGACTATACGAAAGATAAGACTCGAGAAACGGAGCTTCCCAAAACGCTGAACTGTGACCATGGCGAGGATCAACAATCGTGCACTCTACTGCGGCATGAACGCAACCCCAAGGAGGTCAAGATAACAGTACCAAGTATGTGAAATCAAAATATCAGAAATGAAATCATAATAGTCTATATAAAATAGAAGACATATATGATAACCAATTTCCGATACACAATATGTAAGCAGTCATGTCAAGTCAGGGACTCACGCCCTTGAAGTCATCACTCAATATAACCATGGGTCTCATGCCCACAATATCAATCATGCCCGTGGAATTCCTTCCTCACTGCCGGCAGTCCATGATATAAAAGCACCAAGGAATACACATGAACACCAGGTCCCACCTGTGTCAAAATAAAACCGTACGGGGTAAGTACGAAGGCATAGCCGACTACTAAAACACACAGTACCAATAATGCTATAAAACTGTATCACGAGGTCTTTCTAGACCGCGCCACATGATCGAAGCTGGCCACTCGCCCTCAGTATCAATGTGCGCGTCTAATCCTGGACTCCCGCAGTCCGCATAGGCCACCTAGGCCCGCATGAGGTATTCCCCGCATCGAGGGTAGCTACTCCTCGGCATCGTCCTGGACTCTCGTAGCCCGCATGGCCACATAGACCGCATGAGGTATTCCTCGCACACTAACCTGGAACTCTCGTAGCTCCGCATAGGTCCCCTGGACCCGCATGAGGCATCCCTCGCATCGGGGGGCAGCTTAACCCCCGGTATAACATGTCAAGAGGTGAGTGGTACAATACTAACATAATGGCTTATCGTTAAACAACATAAGCACAACAAGGGAACCCCCTTTACACAAACGTTACAAGATACTAACACACGTAGCATCACAACATGTTTACTTATCAAACCAACAAGAAAGTATTACAAGGCTATCACAAACCAACATAGTCAAGTTATTCACACAAGGTACTTTCTATTTTATGTCAACAAGTTCGGGTTTTTATCCCCAAAGTACTTCATATATTAACTCTTTAAAAAGATCCGTTTCTTTCACAAAAGTCACACGATACCCGTAGTATCAAAATAGAGTGACTATCTTTTTAAGTAAACCAAAACAATTTCCCTACCTTCTTTTTGAACCAACTTAAGACAAAAGCATGCCTTCCTTTTTAAATGAAAACACTTCAATTTCTTTCAAGTCTTTGTCTTTTATAAATCAAGTTCTTACTTTGAAATTTTTAAGAAAATCAAAACTTGTTTACTAATGATCTTATTAAAGCAGCCATGATCTAGGAAATGTAATACAATTTTGCCTTATCTTAGCTTCTATGCAGATGGAGGTTTCTACTGGTTTTAATAATACTTACTTAGTCGATACATTTTCCTTTATTAGCGCTGCAGTGGTTTGTTCGATACTTATTTCCCCTTTCCGAAATCAATACAAGGCTTCCATAAACAATTAAGTAAACTGTTCTTTTTATCTTTCTTAAGTCGTTATACCTAACTTCCCATAAAGCTAGTATAACTCTTAAGCTTTTAAAACCAAGTATTACTCTTCTTTCAAAAACGATTCTTAATTCTTTTGAAATACTTCAAGATTCTTATTATTTAAAACTCAAGTCAAAAGACATCGAAGTAAAACCACGTTCAGATAACACACGTACATCTACCGTACTATATATATTCTTTTAAAATATCATGCTCAAGAGGATAGGAAGAATCACATACCTCCTCGGCGAAATCCACCTGCCAAGTCGAATATGTCGCGCGCAGAGTTTCAACCTATAATAGTCAAATACTTCTATCATTGTCTAGACTACTCTGTAGAATATTCTAAGAAGAAGGTTCTTACTTCTACGGAAAATTGGGCAGCACTTTGTTGACACCCAATTTTGACCCTCTAGCCCAGACACTAACTATAAAATTACACTAATTTTCAACAATGATTTTAATAATTTTAAAATAATAAAATGCAGCAATAAAACATTAATACAGGCATAAATAAACAATTTAATAATAAATAATAAATACATAAAATAATAATCTAACACACGCGTTTTAATAATAGCATTCATAAAAGGATTAAGAAGTCCTAATTTTTATTTAATAAGTCTTAATAACGACATCACATTATAAACATTAAACACTAATTAAATAGCACACCCGCATTTATTATTGTAATAATTTTTAAACTTAAACTAATAAACACCTAAATAATTTAATCGTAATTTAAATAATTTAATTAATTAAATAATACACCTAAATTATATTAATAATACAAACTAATACCCAATTAAAACTAACCTAAACCAAAACCTAATTAAACTCTACCCAACCCAAAACGCAGCCCAATTTCACTTCACCACTTCAAACCCGTCGCCTTGACCAAATTTCTTTAACCTCTCCCTTACCTTCAGTCGAGAACCCACAAACAAAACAAAAGAAAACCCTCAGCCCATCATCGTCTCTCCCTAAAAATAAAACCTAAGAACCCTAAAAGAGAACAGTCGCCGCACCCCCCCCTACGCACTCCATCGCCGCACCTTCATCGCCGAGATTCTCGCCTGAGAATTCGGCGAGTCACATAACCGAATCGTTCCCAAAATCGAATCTTCTCCAGCACCCAAATCTCAATACAAAATCAGTAGCAAATCAACCCAAATCAAGCACGAATCAAGCACAAATCTCAACCAAGATCTCTCTTTAAAGACCTCAATCATTTC
Source organism: Przewalskia tangutica (assembly GCA_029844215.1). NCBI lineage: Eukaryota > Viridiplantae > Streptophyta > Magnoliopsida > Solanales > Solanaceae > Przewalskia > Przewalskia tangutica. Next base: position 34,905,942 of record CM056718.1, read on the forward strand.
CTTACCTTACCGGTTCAAATCGCACGAATCATACACATCAGCCCTAAGAGCTTACCAACATTAGAACCCACACCAGGGCTATATAAAGCACATGCAATAGGCATTTAGAGCACAGATCGGCGAGGGTGGAGAACCTAGTCCCTTTTGAACCCAGAAAGATGCATTTCGGAAAAACAGCAGTCTAGGGAAAACCAATAAAAAGGAAGCATTCGGAAAATTTTAGCAGCCTAGGAACAACAATCAGCATCAACATCCAAGAACAGTCCAGAGCTTTTTTTTACTGTCAATACACCTTCGAACAACAGTCAAGTAAGCCTAGGAATCAATTCTCTAAAAGAAAAATCACAAACATCAGTCCCTCAAATCGCATCGCAACTCCGAGTGGATCGGCGACTTGATACGCTGCCTCGGTTCGCTGTCCGGAGAAGGTAAACTCAAATTACTCTCAGTTCGTTTATTTAAATAATTCGCCTTCTGTGTGTTTAATTGATATATGTTTATCGCTTGGTATGGTAATGTGTTGTTCTGATTGGGAGCATATTCTGCCTCATATTAGTATAAGTGTTTGGGTGAGATGGATTGATGTTTGACTATGTATGTATCGACTACCCGGAAATACCCTGTTGATAGACATCGTCGTTCTAGAAATCTAGTTAGATTGGATCTTTAGCCTAAATAATCTAGCTGAAATGTTGCTGGTTCGTATGTGCCCATATATGTTTACCCCAAGTTGACTATATTCCTGCCCTGTTCGTTTAGATGTTAATACGCTCTCATGATAATGTGTCGTATCTCTTAAGTATCTCGTGTTTGGGAATTTATCTGTCGAAGTTGTCCGCGTTAGGATTTATGTATTTATCCAACCAAAATGTATCATACCGAGTTATTTCTACTAGTTCTCTGTTCGTATTATTCAATCTATAATCCTGTTTCATACAGTAGACCTCTACCTTCCCATGTAAAACTGACATAAGGACTTGGTCTTATTCATTTGTAACCTATGCCAACCAGGTTTCTTCTGGCTAATCCTTGCTTAAGTTTTGAAATCATAATTTCTTGCTTGGTTCTCTGGACTGTCTATTGTGATTCTGATTTTTGTCTGGTTTGTCTATTTCTGCCTATTACGCATTTAAAAGCATATACTTGTCTCTGCCTATTGTTTAAATTGAGTGATAATCAGCATGTATGCCTCTGTTCCGTTCGGAATTCCTTATCTACTGGTTATTATTTAACCGAACTAGAAAATGCATAGGCCTGGGATCTAGTAGTAAGCACCTTTACGAAGAAGAATGATTCTATTGGCATTGCAGTTGGCTCATCATTATTTCTAAGTGATTACACTCGTAATTTCCACTTATTAATCTGTTTGTCTGTATAAAGACTTTTGGTTCCTCTAGCTTTAAATTCTTGGACCTTTCCTTTCAAAATAATTTAGCTGCAAGCACTTTATGGCCCATGCGTAAAACAGCCTATTAAGTATAAAGGAATTGCGCTGAAGTTGAATTGCAACATACTTTATTTCTCATTATGCTATTATGAAATTATCTCCTCTTACATGCGCTGCCATGATCAATAATAAAAGGGGGCGTTCAATAAATTATTGTGACTGTATGCTTAGCGGTTTAATTGTCTATATTGAATATTATTTGGGGCATTTACTAATCCTTATCATTTTCTTTTTACATGAAATGCATCGGAGCAAGATGAAGAGTCTCATGGAGACTCATCTTGAGCTACTTCAAATGAAGGCCCGCATTTATGTGCATCCACCTCACATAGGAAAATTCCAAACCGCGGCGAAAGGACATCGCCATTCTTCGAGTCATCCTTATTAATTCACATCCTTTCCCCATTCATTTGTTGTAATTACTTGTCTAACATTACTCTAACATTAATATATTTAGAATAGCCTAAGCTTTAAGTCACTATTAGAAAATAGTTCAACACTAGAAATTCATTCTCCCTAAATTAGTTATTTTTATGATTTTGGAAACTAAAGCAGTAAGAAAATAGTTATTTTTATGATTTTGGAAACTAAAGCAGTAACAAAAATGTGGTAAGTTATGAGAAAGAGTTCGAGTATACAAGAAGGGTACGACGAGTAAGAGAATAGAAGTGATCATTCCGTTTGTAAAGGAAAGGTGCGAAGGGAGTATATTTTAGACCTCGGGTGGGAGCTTTTGTGATGCTAGAGGTGATTCCTCGTGGACTTGGATTAAGTATTTGCGCGGGTGTTTTCTGTGGCCAGGTGTGGCATGATTGTTTTCGTAAGTATAGTAGTGAAGACTATACGGACGCATGTGTGTTTTGAGACTTAGAAGGAACCGGGACGAATGTTTCTAAGGAGGGGAGAATGTTATACCCCGTATTTCCAGAGTATGTACGTGAGGGCGTACGTAGAAAAGTTTGAGCCTTAAATTAGGCAAGGGACGAAAATTTTGTTCACAACCCCCGAAAAGAATGGTTTTCCGACGAAACGTTTTCCAAACTTTGCGAAGGGAAAAATACGGTTGCAACATTTATTATTTTTGCGGATTTTTCCGAGAGACGAAATATTTTGGACCAACGAGAGGGCGACACTTGTCACCCTCAAGTGGACGTTATTGTGGGCGTCTCTTGCACGATTTCTAGTCAAGGAGTTGGTAGGATATTTTGTGATATTTTGTGTGGTAGATGGATAAGGCACACTTGTCCAAATCTTGACCCTCCACTTGCCCACCACTTGTCTTAATCTTGGCCATTGATTGGCCTATAAATACCCCCCTTGAGTTGAAGACTTCTTCATCCCTAAAACATTTCTAAGTCTTGAAAATCCTCCCCTATTAGTAGAAGCTCTGCCCAAAGAGCAACCCTCCCCTTTGAGAAACCTTGGCCGAAAGTACCCTCTTGAGAGTTTCTGTCGTCCAAGCATACCCCCTTGGTAGAATATAATCTCCAAGTATTGTTACTATTCCAAAATACCTTGTAGTATTCCAAGGTTACCCCTATACTAAAAGCCCAGAAATACTATTATACTTTCCTTTAGTCACAAAATGAAACCCTAAGGAAAATCTTCACAGTTGGTTGAAGTATTAAGAAGGAGTTGCGTAGAACTTCTAAGGGTTGTTTGGAGCGGGTTGGAGCGCCCAGAGTAGGAGCTAAACGTTGCTCAGGATCGACATTTAAACTTGGATAATTTTGGGCTTATCGAGGTAAATACTCTTGTCCTTCTATTGTATTTGGATATTACATACTGTAGTAGTATAGAAATGAATATAAGATACATAGAAGGATATTACAGAAGAGAATTGAACTGTAATAGAAGGATATTACAGAAGAGAATTGAACTGAAATCATCATCAGAAGAATATTAAAGAAGAAGATTGAACTGTACTTACATAGGACTGTATTTACAGTAGACTTGTGTAGTTTAACGGGTAGGGAAGTGCTGCCCGATTTTCCGTAGAATAGAGAACCCTCTGCTTAGAATATTCTACAGAGTAGTCTAGACGTTGATAGACGTATATGGCTTTTATAGGTTGAAAGTTCTGCGAGTAGCATGTTCTACTTGAAAGGTGGACAAGGCTAGCCGGGTTTTAGCGGTGGAGCGTTTTGCTATTTGTCGATAATCGTCGCGAGGTATGTGATTCTTCCTATCCTCTTGAGCATGATATTTTAAAAGAATATATATAGTACGGTAGACGTACGTGTGTTAACTGAACGTGGTTTTACTGCGATGTCTTTTGACTTGAGTCTAAATAATAAGAATCTTGAAGTATTTCGAAAGAATTAAGAAACCTTTTACTTGGTTTTAAAAGCTTAAGAGTTATACTAGCTTTATGGGAAGTTAGGTATAACGACTTAAGAGAGATAAAAAGAATGGTTTACTGATTTTAGAAGTTAAGAGACTTGATCTTAAAAGATAAGAGACTTGACTTAAATAAATTAATTTTGTTAAAAAGTGTGAAACCTCATTCGTGAGTAATGAGTACTTGGTTTTTTTAAAAGGAATAATGTTTTACTGATTTCGGAAATCAGAATAAGTATCGAACAAACCACTGCAGCGTTAATAAAAGGGAAATGTTTTGACTAATTAAGTATTATTAAAAATCAGTAGAAACCTCCATCTGCATAGAAGCTAAGATGAGACAAAATGATATTACATTTCCTAGATCATGGCTGCTTTAAAAAGATTGTTATGAACAGGAATAACCTACTCACACCTAAGGCATATGCTTCTCAGATTGTTTTAAAAGAGAATTATATTATTAAGTGATTAAGGCTATGAACTACGAAACCTTTCGAAAATAAGAAACTTAAGCATTTGAAATTAGGCAAACTTGAACGTTTGGAAAAGAATGTTGCTACTTGATTTTACAAAGAGAAGTGTTTTGGTTTACTTAAAAAGATAGTCACTCTATTTTTATACTACGGGTATTGTGTGACTTCTGTGAAAGAAACGGATCTTTTAAAGAATTAATGTATGAAGTACTTTGGGGATAAAAACCCGAACTTGTTGACATAAAGTAGGAAGTGCCTTGTGTGAATAACTTGATTGTGTTGGTTTGTGATAGCCTTGTAATACTTTCTTGTCGATTTGATAAGTGAACATGTTAGGATGCTACGTGTGTTAGTGTCTTGTGATGTTTGTGTAAAGGGGTTTCCCTTGTTGTGCTTATGTTGTTTAACGATAAGCTGTTATGTTAGTATTATATCACTCACCTTTTGACATGATACCGGGGGTTAGTTTCGCCTCCGACGCGGTATACCTCGTGCATGCGGTGACTATGATTCGAGAATACCTCATGCGGGTCCAGGGACCTATGCGAGCTACGAGAGTTCCGAGTTAGTGTGCGGTCTATATGGCCATGCGGTTCATGTGACCATGCGGATCGCGAGTCCGGGGCGATACGCCGGAGCTACCCTCGATGCGGGAATACCTACGCGCCTATGTGAGTGGCCTATGCGGAGCTGCGGGAAGTTCCAGGACTAGACGCGCACATTTGATACTGCGGGCGAGTGACCAGCTTCGATCATGTGGCGGTCTAGAAAGACCTCATGATACAGTTTATGACTTTGTTGGTACTGTGGGTTTTAGTAGTCGGCTACGCCTTCGTACTTACCCCGTACGGTTTTATTATGACACAGGTGGGACCTGGTGTTCATGTGTATTCCTTGGATGTTTTTATAGCATGGACTGCCGGCAGTGAGGAAGGAATTCCACGGGCATGATTGATATTGTGGGCATGAGGCCCATGGTTATATTTGAGTGTTAACTTTAAGGGCGTGAGTCCTTGACTTGATACGATCGCTACATATCAGGTATCGTGAATTGGTTATCATATATGTCTTCTGTTTATATAGACTATTATGATTTCATTTACCGTATTTTCAGTTTCACATACTTGGTACCTGTTGTACTGACCTCCTTCGGGGGGCTGCGTTCATGCCGCAGGTAGAGGTACACCAGTTGTTGATCCCCGCTCTTAGGATCACAGTTCAGCGTTTTGGGAAGCTCCGTTTCTCCGGAGGCTTATCTTTGGTATAGCCCCTGATGTTGTAGATATTTATGTTCATTCAGGGTATGGCGGGGCCCTGTCCCGCCATAGTTGTTTTGTTTCCTTAGAGGTCTGTAGTCCCGTTGTAAAGTTGGGATGTAACTGATCACTTTGGGTTTATATATATATGCCGAAAGGAAACTTTTCTTCAGATAAACTGTGTCTCTTTTACATTATTTCATGTTGTGTTTTATATTCCGTTGATTACTCTGATGTATGTCTACTTGGGTGCCCGGGTAAGGCACCAGTCACGGGCCTGGGTTCGGGTCGTGACAAAAGTGGTATCAGAGCAGTTAATCCTCGGAAAGTGTCTACAGACCGTATCTAGTAGTCTTGATTATCGGTGTGTTGTGCACCACACCAATAATCAGGAGGCTATAGGATATTTAGGATTGGTTTCCATTCTCTCACTCGAGATCGTGCCTTAGAGTCGTATTATAAGTTGGACCCTCTAACGTATTTCTTTCCCGCAGATTATGCCTCCGCGCAAGGCAACCCGCCCGTAGCGGCAAGGCGAGGAGCTGCGAGTAGAGCACGAGGGTTACGAGGGCACATGCCCAATCATCACCTGAGGTGGTGCTTCTTTCGGGGAGTTATGCGACGTCGCCATCCCCAGAAGTTTAGCACAATGCGCTCCATCGCGGCCATGATATATGAGCCTTCGCCCACGACCGAACAAAGAATATGGATTACAAAACGACCACATTAGCTAGGAGTTAGCAACTGCAGAGTATATTATGTATCGATTTATCACGGTCTTGATGACTATCTAAGAGAGGGTTGTGCAAGAGTAGCTCTTGAGCGTGCTTGAGCATGGCACGTATGCGCTTACGCTTAGCAGGCCGAGAAACGTAGGGATCGACGGGTTAACCAAGATCAGCAGAAGAGGGCCAGATCGGCAGGGCCCTTTGGTAACTTTCGAGGCGGACCTTCTCAGCAGCAGACTGGTTATGCACCTCCGCCAGAGCAGAGTGGTCCTCCACAGACTTCAGGACGTTCGGGGTATGCAGGAGTTGGTCAGAACTCCAGGGCTTCTGGTTCACAGATACACGTAGGTTCCACCGGATTGATTTTTCCCGTTGTTCACAGTGTGACAGGCGTCATCCCGGGGAATGTCATCTTTTTGTTGGTACTTGTTTTACCTGCGGCCGTCAGGGCCATGTGTCGAAAGGATGTTCTAGTAGGAGGGATGCAAGTAGGAGGACTCAGCCTACCAGATCAGTTGTGGATTCAGTAGTTCGGAGAGAAAGGGGTGTTAGCCAGAGGAGGCCACCCCCACCTCGGTGTGGCCGTTGTAGTAAGTGTCATCGTGGGGAGTGCCGTACTTCTTCGACAGATTGTTATGATTGCGGCCAGCAGGGCCATTTTGCGAGAAATTGTCCGACCAGAGGTGGCGCGAACGTAGAGACTCAGCCTTCAGGATCAGTGGCTAGTTCATCACCTTCCCTAGCTATGCGCCCAACAGGGCAGGATTGGTTAGAACGACAAAGGGGAGTGAAGCAGTAGATACAGGTATATCTTTAACCCTCTAGAGATGGGTATGTGTGATAAGATGAGTATATCTTAAGTGTTATGTTCAAATAGCATTGTGTTAATTGTGATTAGAAATCATGGTTAGTTAAAAGGGTAAGATTGGGGATAAGGGAAAGTGTGAGCCTTAGAATGTTATACGTGGAGACCTTAGAGGCAAGGCCATCTCGAGTAAAAGATTTATTTTTAGGTTTGACCCTTATCGGAGTGCATAGTACACGTGAGATATGCTGGTGTGATAAGTCCCTGAGTGGTATGAAATGAAAGAGGGTAGTTGAGCTAAGAAGACCGCTAGGTTTTCGTGACTCGGTGGTGAGATTGTTCCGGATCGGGGAACAAGAGCTTGACGCAAAGTGGGTCGGGTTGAGGCCATGTCGCGGGTCAACCCGCAGCCCGGTTTGGGGTGGGGTCAATTCGAGGTGGTCCCGCCAGGTGGTGGGGTCATGAGGGTGATAGGCCCAAGTTTAGTTAACCAGCGTACGAGTTCGTGGATGCGTTCGACCAGTAGTCGGGCCGATGAGGTCAGCCTATCTTGTCTTTCAGTCAGGACCGTTTACTCGGCAGAGGGTTATGCGAGATGTGATATCGGGAAGGTTGTAAGGCTGCACGAGGTGCCTACTTTCACCTTATGTCAGGCAGTGGAGCCCAGGTTACGGCTATTTCTTTTTCTGGAAGTTTTACCAGGCAGGGTTAGGAACTCAGGTGAGTCTCAGTATCGCATTCCCCCTCAGGCCAGTGTTTGGATGTCAGAGGTAGCTGTGAGGATTGTTGCCTCCTGTTGAGGGAGTGTTTTATAGCTACCATTTCAGTATTCGGATATCGCCTTATGACGCCTTGTAGGGGCGGAAGTGTAAATTGCCGGTCGATTGGTTCGATGTTGGCAAGGTTCAGATAGTTGGTTCATACTTGTTTCAATAGACTGTGGATAGGGTGAAGCTTATCCAGGAGAGGTTATTGGCAGCTCAGAGTCAACAGAAGTCATACGGATAATCGACGTCGACACTTGGAGTTCAGGCTGACGGTGGGTTTTCTTGAAGGTACCACCCCGGAAAGGGTGTGACGAGTTTTGGAAAACAGAGGAAACTTAGCCCGAGGTATTTTGAGCGTTTTCAGATCAATTGGAAAGTAGGACAGGTTGCCTATAGTTAGCATCGCCGTCCGACGTAGGAGGCAGTACGTCCGGTCTTTCATGTTGTTATGTTCGGAAAAGTATCGGAGATCCATCCAGAGTGTTCCCAGTTAATGATGACCGAGTTGGAGGTAGTAACCCAGAGATTTTGGAAACTAAAGCAGTAACAAAAATGTGGTAAGTTATGAGAAAGAGTTCGAGTATACAAGAAGGGTACGACGAGTAAGAGAATAGAAGTGATCATTCCGTTTGTAAAGGAAAAGTGCGAAGGGAGTATATTTTAGACCTCGGGTGGGAGCTTTTGTGATGCTAGAGGTGATTCCTCGTGGACTTGGATTAAGTATTTGCGCGGGTGTTTTCTGTGGCCAGGTGTGGCATGATTGTTTTCGTAAGTATAGTAGTGAAGACTATACGGACGCATGTGTGTTTTGAGACTTAGAAGGAACATTCGGGACGAATGTTTCTAAGGAGGGGAGAATGTTATACCCCGTATTTCCAGAGTATGTACGTGAGGGCGTACGTAGAAAAGTTTGAGCCTTAAATTAGGCAAGGGACGAAAATTTTGTTCACAACCCCCGAAAAGAATGGTTTTCCGACGAAACGTTTTCCAAACTTTGCGAAGGGAAAAATACGGTTGCAACATTTATTATTTTTGCGGATTTTTCCGAGAGACGAAATATTTTGGACCAACGAGAGGGCGACACTTGTCACCCTCAAGTGGACGTTATTGTGGGCGTTTCTTGCACGATTTCTAGTCAAGGAGTTGGTAGGATATTTTGTGATATTTTGTGTGGTAGATGGATAAGGCACACTTGTCCAAATCTTGACCCTCCACTTGCCCACCACTTGTCTTAATCTTGGCCATTGATTGGCCTATAAATACCCCCCTTGAGTTGAAGACTTCTTCATCCCTAAAACATTTCTAAGTCTTGAAAATCCTCCCCCCCCCCCCTCTTAGTAGAAGCTCTCGTCCAAAGAGCAACCCCTCCCCCTTTGAGAAACCTTGGCCGAAACCCCCCCCCCCCTCTTGAGAGTTGCTCTCGTCCAAGCATACCCCCCCCCCCTTGGTAGAAAATACTCTCCAAGTATTGTTACTATTCCAAAATACCTTGGCCCAAATACCTTGTAGTATTCCAAGGTTACCCCTATACTAAAAGCCCAGAAATACTATTATACTTTCCTTTAGTCACAAAACGAAACCCTAAGGAAAATCTTCACAGTTGGTTGAAGTATTAAGAAGGAGTTGCGTAGAACTTCTAAGGCTTGTTTGGAGCGGGTTGGAGCGCCCAGAGTAGGAGCTAAACGTTGCTCAGAATCGACATTTAAACTTGGATAATTTTGGGCTTATCGAGGTAAATACTCTTGTCCTTCTATTGTATTTGGATATTACATACTGTAGTAGTATAGAAATGAATATAAGATACATAGAAGGATATTACAGAAGAGAATTGAATTGTAATAGAAGGATATTACAGAAGAGAATTGAACTGAAATCATCATCAGAAGAATATTAAAGAAGAAGATTGAACTGTACTTACATAGGACTGTATTTACAGTAGACTTGTGTAGTTTAACGGGTAGGGAAGTGTTGCCCGATTTTCCGTAGAATAGAGAACCCTCTGCTTAGAATATTCTACAGAGTAGTCTAGACGTTGATAGACGTATATGGCCTTTATAGGTTGAAAGTTCTGCGAGTAGCATGTTCTACTTGAAAGGTGGACAAGGCTAGCCGGGTTATAGCGGTGGAGCGTTTTGCTATTTGTCGATAATCGTCGCGAGGTATGTGATTCTTCCTATCCTCTTGAGCATGATATTTTAAAAGAATATATATAGTACGGTAGACGTACGTGTGTTAACTGAACGTGGTTTTACTGCGATGTCTTTTGACTTGAGTCTAAATAATAAGAATCTTGAAGTATTTCGAAAGAATTAAGAAACCTTTTACTTGGTTTTAAAAGCTTAAGAGTTATACTAGCTTTATGGGAAGTTAGGTATAACGACTTAAGAGAGATAAAAAGAATGGTTTACTGATTTTAGAAGTTAAGAGACTTGATCTTAAAAGATAAGAGACTTGACTTAAATAAATTAATTTTGTTAAAAAGTGTGAAACTTCATTCGTGAGTAATGAGTACTTGGTTTTTTTTAAAAGGAATAATGTTCTACTGATTTCGGAAATCAGAATAAGTATCGAACAAACCACTGCAGCGTTAATAAAAGGGAAATGTTTTGACTAATTAAGTATTATTAAAAACCAGTAGAAACCTCCATCTGCATAGAAGCTAAGATGAGACAAAATGATATTACATTTCCTAGATCATGGCTGCTTTAATACGATTGTTATGAACAGGAATAACCTACTCACACCTAAGGCATATGCTTCTCAGATTGTTTTAAAAGAGAATTATATTATTAAGTGATTAAGGCTATGAACTACGAAACCTTTCGAAAATAAGAAACTTAAGCATTTGAAATTAGGCAAACTTGAACGTTTGGAAAAGAATGTTGCTACTTGATTTTACAAAGAGAAGTGTTTTGGTTTACTTAAAAAGATAGTCACTCTATTTTTATACTACGGGTATTGTGTGACTTCTGTGAAAGAAACGGATCTTTTAAAGAATTAATGTATGAAGTACTTTGGGGATAAAAACCCGAACTTGTTGACATAAAGTAGGAAGTGCCTTGTGTGAATAACTTGATTGTGTTGGTTTGTGATAGCCTTGTAATACTTTCTTGTCGATTTGATAAGTGAACATGTTAGGATGCTACGTGTGTTAGTGTCTTGTGATGTTTGTGTAAAGGGGTTTCCCTTGTTGTGCTTATGTTGTTTAACGATAAGTTCGTTATGTTAGTATTATATCACTCACCTTGACATGATACCGGGGTTAAGTTGCCCTCCACGCGGGTATACCTCGTGCGATGCGTGACTATGATTCGAGAATACCTCATGCGGGTCCAGGGGACCTATGCGGAGCTACGAGAGTTCCAGGTTAGTGTGCGGTCTATATGGCCATGCGGTCTATGTGGCTACGCGATCGCGAGTCCGCGATTTACGCCGGAGTAGCTACCCTCGATGCGGGAATACCTCACGGGCCTATGTGAGTGGCCTATGCGAGTCGCGGAAGTTCCAGACTAGACGCGACATTTGATATCATGCGGCGAGTGGCGGCTTCGATCATGTGGCGGTCTAGAAAGACCTCATGATACGATTTATGACTTTGTGCATCGTAGGTTTTAGTAGTCGGCTACGCCAGACTTGTCACGACCAACCCGGCCGTGGATCGTGCCTTACCCCGGGCACCCTAGTGATACAACATCAGAGAAAACCAGCGGAAAATAAAACATAAACATTAAACAAGAGACATGTTAAATACACAGGCCAACCAAACGGTTACCTTCAAAAAAATATATATATATCTCTTTCAAAACGAACAGTTTAATCCTTTTTACAAACCATGCCCACAACAGTACTACAGACCTCTAAGAGTTTTTATACAACATGACGGGACAGGGCCCCGCCATACCCCTGACTGTACAAGAACCTACAACTCAGTGTAACATACCAAAGATAAGCCTCCGGAGAAACGGAGCTTCCCAACGCTGAACTGTGACCCTAAGAGCGAGGATCAACACTGGCGTTCCTCTACCTGCGGCATGAACGCACCGGGCGAGGTCGATAACAGTACCAAGTATGTGAAATCAAAATATCAGAATGAAATCATAACAGTCTATATAAAAACAGGAGACATGTATGATAACAAAACTACAGTTCACAACATAAAAGCAGTCATGTCAAGTCAGGGACTCACGCCCTCAAAGTCATTACTCAAATATAACCCGGGAATTTAACCCGCACAACGGCCGCATGCCCCGGCATCTCACCTCGGTATAAGCATGGCCATGGAACCATCCCACTGGAAGCATACCCGTGCGCCACGCATCGTGTCAGTATGTCCAAAGGAAATATCCAGATAACAATCGAAATGGAAGCATACTCGTGCGCCACGCATCGTGTCAGTATGTCCAAAGCGAATAACAAGATAACAATCAAAATGGAACCATACCCGTGCGCCACGCATCGTGTCAGTATGTCCAAGCCAATAACAAGACAGCAATCCCAATGGAACCATACCCGTGCGCCACGCATCGTGTCAGTATGCCCAAAAGGAAACAACTAGACAACAATCAAAATGGAACCATACCCGTGCGCCACGCATCGTGGTCGATATGTCCAAAGCGATTAGCAAAAATAACACTATCAACGCGAGCGCATCTGCGGAATTCTCCACATCGCCGCACGCCCAAGTAACTTCTCAACGGATAGCCTACCTCCAACGAGGCGCGGTAACACAGAGATACAATACTTGCACAACAAAGGCTATCACAACAAGCATAGGCAATTTCAACAAATTCATAGACTTATATTTTATTACAACAATTCCGGGTTTTAACCCCAAAGTACTACATACATTAACTCTGTTTAAAGGATCCGTTCCTTTCACAAAAGTCACATAATACCCGTAGTATAAAAATAGAGTGACTATCTTTTTAAGTAAACCAAAATACTTCCCTTTATAAAATCAAGTAACAACATTATTTTCCAAACGTTCAAGTTTGCCTAATTTCAAATGCTCAAGTTTCTCATTTTAGAAAGGTTTCATAACTCATAGTCTTAATCCCTTTTAAAACAATTGAGTAATATATGTCTTATACGTGAGCCGTTTATTCTTGTTTACAACAATCTTGTTACCGCAGCCATGATCTAGGAAATGTAATACAATTTTGTCTTATCTTAGCTTCTATGCAGATGGAGGTTTCTACTGGTTTTAATAACAATTAGTTATTTGTCAATACACTTTCCTTTATTAGCGCTGCTGTGGTTTTGCTCGACACTTATTCTCATTTCCGAAATCAGTAAAACATTATTCTTTTTAAAACCAAGTACTCATTACTCGCGAATGAGGTTTCACAACACTTTTAACAAAATGTTAATTACCAAGTAAAACAAGTTAAGTCTCTTATCTTTCAAGATCAAGTCTTTTAACTTCTACAATCAATAAACCAATCTTTTACCTACATAGAGTCGTTATAACTAATTTTCCATAAAGCTATTATAACACCCTATGTTTTAAACCAACCAACTCATTTAGCACATGTACGTCTACCGTACTACATAGTTTACAAAGCATCATGCTAGAAGGATAGGAAGAGGTTCACATACCTCGCGACGATTATCGACAATAAGCAAAACGCTCACAAGATCAGAACTGGCCAGCCTTTTCCACTCTTCAAGTAGAATACGCTACTCGCAGCATTTCCACCTATAAGGCCACAAACGTCTATTAACTTCTAACCGCACGCCCATATTCTACGTAAAATTCGAAGACTTTCCCGCAAATCACAGAAATCTCCTCCTCTAACGAGGCCGGCTACCAAGCCAACCAGGGGGGGGGGGGGTTATACGTCTAACCGGACGTATACAATTCTACTATACAGTAATACCACAAGTCTACTGTAATACAGTCCTATGTACTTACAGTTCAGTCCTCTTCTTTATATTCAGGCTTAAGTCAAAAGACATTGCCGCAAAGCTATGTTCAGTTCTATATATAGTATACTTCAACTATATATTCCCACTACATGTAATTTCCAATTACAATAAGGGGACAAGAATATTTACCTCGATAAGCCCAAAATTATCCGAGATAAAAGTCGATCCTGAGCAAGGTTTAGCTCCTACTCCGTACGCTCCAATCCGCTCCAAATAACCCTTAGAAGTTCTAACCAACTTCTACTTAAATACTTCAACCAACTATGAAGATTTCCTTAGGGTTTCGGTTTGAGACTAAAAAGGACAAAAGGTAGTATTTCCGGGCTCTACGTATAGAGGTAACTTTTGGAATACTACAAGGTAAAGGCTAAGGTATTTTGGGCATTATAACAATACTTTGGAGAGTATTTCTACCAAGAGGGGGGGAACCTCGGCTAGACACCACAAGGGGAGAGGGGAACCTCTCGGCCAAAGGCCACTAGGAGGGGGAGGGGGAGAGGCTTTGGACGAGAGCCACAAGAGGGAGGGGAGGGATTTCAAGACTTAGACAAAGTGAGGAGTGGATGAAGAAGTTCATCTCTAAGGGGGGGTATTTATAGGGAAGCCAAGGGCCAACCAATGGCCAAGATCAAGCCAAGTGTAAGGCCTTGATCAAGCCAAGTGCACCCTAACCCTACTCCACAAAACAAGGCACCAAACAAGCCATAAAACAAGGCACAAAACAAGGCCAAAACAAGGAGCCAACAAGGGAGGAGACGTCCCCAATCGTCCACTTAAATCGCCACTGAGGGTGACAAGTGTCACCCTCTCGTTGGCCCAAAAATGTTCCGTCGCTCGGAAAAATCCGCAAAAATACAAAACGACATAGCCGGAATTTTCCCTTCGCAAGTTCTGTAAAACGTTTCGTCGAAAAACGATTCTAATCGGGTGTTGTGCACAAATATTTCGAAACTTGCCTAACTTTAAGGCTCAAACTTTCGTATGTACGTCTCCACGTACATACTCAGGAAATACGAGGTATAACATTCTCCCCTCCTTAGAAACATTCGTCCCGAATGTTCCTTCTCAAGACGGATATCGATGAAGTTCCTCTAACAAGTTGCCAACGCCACACATGGCCACGAAATAACACACGTTCTCTTCCTTCCTTACTGCCGCTTCTCGAACACCGGAACTCTCCCGATATCGTACCATACTTGATCATCACTTCGCCCCAAAACCGTGGAGTCACTACCTCCAAACTTGGTCATCTTACTAGCTTCACTTTCCGCCAAGGCCATTCCCGGCCTTCACAACCCGATTCTGGTCGAACGCATCCACGAACTCATACGATGGTTAACTAAACTCGGGCCTAGCATCCTCGTGACCCTACCACCTGGCGGGACCACCTCGAATCGACCACCACACACCGGGCTGCGGGTTGACCCGCGAACGGCCCTCAACCCGACCCACAATCGCGCCAACTCTTGCTCCTCGATACGGAACAATCTTACTAATTCACATCATGAAAGCTACCACTTCCATCTCACACTACCTATGGACTTATCACACAAATAAATCCCACGTATACTACTCACTCTGATAAAGGTCAAACATAAAATAAATCTTTTACTCAAGACGACCTTACCTCTAAGGTCTCAATCGTGAAATACCTAAAGGTTCACACCTACCATGCCCCCATACTTACCCTTCCAACTAACCATGTTTCTAACTCACAAATAACACAACGCTATCCGTACATAGCACACAATAATAAGATCATAATATCAAGCATACCAAAACTCTAGAGGGTTTAGGATATACCTGTATCCACCGATTTACTCTAATCATAGGCACATGCTCGCAGGCGTAATCAGGCGTGATGAACCAGCCATAGATCCCGAAGGCCGAGTCTCTACATCCGCGCACTGGCCTGACAATTTCTCGCAAATGGCCCTGCTGGCCGCATGTAAAACAAACTCCCAAATTAGCACGACACTCCCAAAATAGGCCTACCACAACGGTCACAACGAGGTAGGTGGCTTCACCGCTAACACCCCCGCTTCTCCCGAAACTCAACCTCGAGCCACGACCGCCTCAACACGGTGGAGGACCACTCAGATCGAGGGGGTACATAACTAGCTCGCTGCGAGGCGGTCCGCCTCGAAGTCGCCAAAGACCACGATGTCCTCGCCCTCTTCTCCGATCCAGTCATTCCGCCGACCTCCGCACCTCACATCCTAGTGCATGAGCTGCGCACGCGGCAATGTCCATGCCCTGAAGAGCTACACCCGAACAAGCCTCGATCAAGTAATCATCTAGCCCGTGGCGTAGCGGTGCACTCTATCCTCCATGGTTGCCACTAAAGCGGGGACATACCGAGCCAACGAGTCAAACTCCACGTTGTACTCCCGAACCGTACGCCCTCTCTGTCTCAGCATCATAAATATGTCGGCCCGTGCCCTCCTCATCTGCGGAGGCAAGAAGTGAGTGAGGAATGCCTCTGAGAACTCGTCCCATACTGCTGGAAGCGCATGCTCTCCCCGGGACAACTCCCACGAATCAAACCAGTCGACTGCGGTATCACGCAGCCGATACGAACCTAAGACCACCGACTCGGTCTCCGAAGCCTTGATCACTCTACGACCAGAATCGCCGGATGAACTCCTGCGGATCATCCTCGCCTCGACCCATAAAACTCGCGGGCTGACTCGTAAAGTCCCGTAGCCTCAAACTATCTCGCTCGGGGTGAACCATCGTGCATCGAATCGAATCGCCAGATCCAAATTTATCCTCATATCTGCCACGACCGCCAAGAATCGGGCCATCTCCTTGTACCCCAACTCTCGCCTGTGCCGCGGACCGAGGCTCGTGTATCAGGTCTCAGCAGCATCGCTGCGCTCTAAACTCTTTGGGCCAAGCGGCGTCGCAAAACTCGCCGTCAAGCATAATCTCATCGACGCTCGCGCTCGCATCTCTCACTCAGATCTCACTAGCATGGCACCCTTTGCCCTTCTGGCTCGCTGCCTTGCGCGGAGGCATAATCGTAAAAACGAGATACGCCGAGGGTCCAACTTACAACACGCCTAAGGCACGATCTCGTAATGAGAAGAATGGAAACTAATCCTAAATGTCTCAGCCTCGATTATAGATGTGGTGCACAACACATCGATAATCAAGACTCTACTAGACACGGTGCGTAGACACTTTCCGAGGATTAATCGCTCGATACCACTTTTGTCACGACCAACTCGCCTGGATCGTGCCTACCCCGCACCCTAGTGATATAACATCGAGAAAACCATGAAAATAAAACATAAACATGAAACAAGAGACATGTTAAATACACAGGCCAACCAAACGGTTACCTTCAAAAATATATATATATATCTCTTTCAAAACGAACAGTTTAATCCTTTTTACAAACCCTGCCCACAACAGTACTACAGACTTCTAAAAGTTTTTATACAACATGACGGGACAGGGCCCCGCCATACTCGATCGTACAAGAACCTACAACTCGTGGTAACATACCAAAGATAAGCCTCCGAGAAACGGAGCTTCCCAACGCTGAATCGTGACCCTAAGAGCGAGGATCAACATCGGCGTATTCTACTGCAGATGAACGCACTTCAAGGAGGTCGATAACAGTACCAAGTATGTAAAATCAAAATATCAAATGAAATCATAATACTCTATATAAAACAAGAGACATGTATGATAACAAAACTACAATTCACAACATAAAAGCGCCATGTCAAGTCGTGACTCACGCCTCAAAGTCATCACTCAAATATAACCCGAATTTAACTCCGCACAACGCCGCATGCCCCAAGATCTCACCTCGGTATAAGCATGGCCATGGAACCATCCCACCGGAAGATACCTGCGCCACGCATCGTGTCGGTATGTCCAAAGGAAATATCCAGATAACAATCGAAATGGAAGATACTCGCGCGCCACGATCGTGTCGTATGTCCAAAGCGAATAACAAGATAACAATCAAAATGGAACCATACCCGCGCGCCACGATCGTCGATATGTCCAAGCCAATAACAAGACAGAATCCCAATGGAACCATACCGCGGCGCCACGATCGCGGTCGAGATGCCCAAAAGGAAACAACTAGACAAGAATCAAAATGGAACCATACCCGCGCGCCACGATCGCGGTCGGTATGTCCAAAGCGATTAGCAAAAATAACACTATCAGCGAGCGCACTGCGGAATTCTCCACATCGCTGCACGTCCAAGTAACTTCTCAACCAGATAGTCGGCCCACCAACGAGAGGCGCGGTAACACAGAGATACAATACTTGCACAACAAAGGCTATCACAACAAGCATAGGTAATTTCAACAAATTCATAGACTTATATTTTATTACAACAATTCCGGGTTTTAACCCCAAAGTACTACATACATTAACTCTTTTTAAAGGATCCGTTCCTTTCACAAAAGTCACATAATACCCGTAGTATAAAAATAGAGTGACTATCTTTTTAAGTAAACCAAAATACTTCCCTTTGTAAAATCAAGTAACAACATTATTTTCCAAACGTTCAAGTTTGCCTAATTTCAAATGCTCAAGTTTCTCATTTTAGAAAGGTTTCATAACTCATAGTCTTAATCTCTTTTAATACAATTGAGTAACATATGTCTTATACGTGAGCCGTTTATTCTTGTTTACAACAATCTTGTTACCGCAGCCATGATCTAGGAAATGTAATACAATTTTGTCTTATCTTAGCTTCTATGCAGATGGAGGTTTCTACTGGTTTTAATAACAATTAGTTATTTGTCAATACACTTTCCTTTATTAGCGCTGCTGTGGTTTTGCTCGACACTTATTCTCATTTCCAAATCAAGAAACATTATTCTTTTAAAACCAAGTACTCATTACTCGCGAATGAGGTTTCACAACACTTTTAACAAAATGTTAATTACTAAGTAAAACAAGTTAAGTCTCTTATCTTTCAAGATCAAGTCTCTTAACTTCTACAATCAATAAACCAATCTTTTACCTACATGAGTCGTTATAACTAACTTCCCATAAAGCTATTATAACACCCTATGTTTTAAACCAACCAACTCATTTAGCATACGACGCTCACCGCATTACATAGTTTACAAAGCATCATGCTAGAAGGATAGGAAGAGGTTCACATACCTCGCGACGATTATCGATAATAAGCAAAACGCCCACAAGATCAGAATCGGCTAGCCTTTTCCACTCTTCAAG
The DNA here is from genome assembly GCA_029844215.1 of Przewalskia tangutica. Classification (NCBI taxonomy): domain Eukaryota; kingdom Viridiplantae; phylum Streptophyta; class Magnoliopsida; order Solanales; family Solanaceae; genus Przewalskia; species Przewalskia tangutica. The sequence goes on from CM056718.1 coordinate 34,924,904, forward strand.
TAGAATACGCTACTCGCAGCATTTCCACCTATAAGGCCACAAACGCCTATTAACTTCTAACCGCATCTGCCCATATTCTATAAAAATTCGAAGATTTTCCTCCCGCAACCGCGTAAATCTCCTCCTCTAACGAGGCCGGCTACCAAGCCAACCAGGGGGGGTTATACGTCTAACCGGACGTATACAATTCTACTATACAGTAATACCACAAGTCTACTGTAATACAGTCCTATGTACTTACAGTTCAGTCCTCTTCTTTATATTCAGGCTTAAGTCAAAAGACATTGCCGCAAAGCTATGTTCAGTTCTATATATAGTATACTTCAACTATATATTCCCACTACATGTAATTTCCAATTACAATAAGGGGACAAGAATATTTACCTCGATAAGCCCAAAATTATCCGAGATAAAAGTCGATCCTGAGCAAGGTTTAGCTCCTACTCCGTGCGCTCCAATCCGCTCCAAACAACCCTTAGAAGTTCTAACCAACTTCTACTTAAATACTTCAACCAACTATGAAGATTTCCTTAGGGTTTCGGTTTGAGACTAAAAGGACAAAAGGTAGTATTTCCGGGCTCTACGTATAGAGGTAACTTTTGGAATACTACAAGGTAAAGGCTAAGGTATTTTGGGCATTATAACAATACTTTGGAGAGTATTTCTACCAAGAGGGGGGGAACCTCGGCTAGACACTACAAGGGGAGAGGGGAACCTCTCGGCCAAAGGCCACTAGGAGGGGGAGGGGGAGAGGCTTTGGACGAGAGCCACAAGAGGGAGGGGAGGGATTTCAAGACTTAGACAAAGTGAGGAGTGGATGAAGAAGTTCATCTCTAAGGGGGGGTATTTATAGGGAAGCCAAGGGCCAACCAATGGCCAAGATCAAGCCAAGTGCAAGGCAAGTGTAAGGCCTTGATCAAGCCAAGTGCACCCTAACCCTACTCCACAAAACAAGGCACCAAACAAGCCATAAAACAAGGCACAAAACAAGGCCAAAACAAGGAGCCAACAAGGGAGGAGACGTCCCCAATCGTCCACCCTAAACCGCCACTTGAGGGTGACAAGTGTCACCCTCTCGTTGGCCCAAAAATGTTCCGTCGCTCGGAAAAATCCGCAAAAATACAAAACGACATAGCCGGAATTTTCCCTTCGCAAGTTCTGTAAAACGTTTCGTCGAAAAACGATTCTAATCGGGTGTTGTGCACAAATATTTCGAAACTTGCCTAACTTTAAGGCTCAAACTTTCGTACGTACGTCTCCACGTACATACTCAGGAAATACGGGGTATAACATTCTCCCCTCCTTAGAAACATTCGTCCCGAATGTTCCTTCTCAAGACGGATATCGATGAAGTTCCTCTAATAAGTTGCCAACGCCACACATGGCCACGAAATAACACACGTTCTCTTCCTTCCTTACTCGTCGTGCCCCCCTCGAACACTGGAACTCTCCCAGTATACGTACCATACTTCAGTCATCGCTTCAGTTTCCAAAACCGTGGAGTCACTACCTCCAAACTTGGTCATCTTACTAGCTTCACTTTCCGCCAAGGCCATTCCCGGCCTTCACAACCCGATTCTGGTCGAACGCATCCACGAACTCATACGATGGTTAACTAAACTCGGGCCTAGTATCCTCGTGACCCTACCACCTGGCGGGACCACCTCGAACTGACCCCACCACAAACTGGGCTGCGGGTTGACCCGCGAACGGCCCTCAACCCTGTCACGACCCGATCCCGGGCCCGTGACTGGTGCCTTACCCCGGGCACCCTAGTGATACTACATCAGAGAAAACCAGCGGAAATAAAAACTTAAACATGAACATGAGACAAGATAATAAAACAGGCCAACCAAACGGTTACCTTCCAATAAAATATATATAAACAACTCTTTCAAAACGAACAGTTTAATCCTTTTTACAAAACCCCGCCTTGCAAAGGCTGCACCTCTAAGATTTGCAATAACTATGACGGACAGGGGCCGCCATACCCCACAGATGTACAAGAACCTACAACTCAGGGAACACATACCAAAAGATAAGCCTCCAAGGAACGGAGCTTCCCAATGCTGAAAGGTGATCCTAAGAGCGGGGATCGACAAACGATGTACTTACTGCAGCATGAACGCAGCCCGAAGGAGGTCGATAACAGTACCAAGTATGTGAAATCAGAATATCAGTAAATGAAATCATAATAGTCTATATAAAGCAGAGACATGTATGATGACCAAGCTACGAGACATAACATATAACTAGTTACATCAAGTCGTGACTCACGCTCCAAATTATCACTCGTGCGTGGAATTTCTTCCTCATCTTGGCAGCTTTATGATATGTGATGCCAGGAGTATACATGAACACGTGTCCCACCTGTGTCATAAAAAACGTATAGGACAAGTATAACTACCATATCCTACCGTACCAATAATATAATGCAACCAAAACACGAAGCATATACGGGGCAAGTGCGAGCCGACTCACCGGATACCAAGGCGGTCACGTAGTGGCCGGGGCAAGTCTGGTGACCACCGAGGACAAGGTCGTATCACGAGACTTCGTCACTACACCGAGCAGGCAAGTGCGAGGTGACTCACGGGTACCAAGGCGAATCGATCATGAGGCAGGCAAGTACGAGCCGACCACCACGAGGACGAACGAGTAAGAAACCTCATGGAAAGCTAGTCCATAAAAATAACAATTCTTGCACAACCAAGGCTATCATCACAAGCATAAGCAAGCTACGCAACAACAAGCATAGGCAAGTTACACAACACAAGCATAGGCAAGTTACACAACACGGGCATAGGCAAGTTACACAACAACCAGTATAGGCAAGTTACACAACACAAGCTACTTTCATTTTATGCCAAAGTCGGGTTTTAACCTAAAGTACTACGTACGTTAAATTCCTTTTAAAGAGATCCATTCCTTTTATAAAAGTCACCCGATGTCCGTAGTATAAAAATAGAGTGACGAACATTGTTAAGTAAACAAAAATGCTTTCCTTTGTAAAAATCAAGTAACAACCTTATTTTCCAAACGTTCAAGTTTGCCTAATTTCAAATGCTCAAGTTTCTCATTTTTAGAAAAGGTCTCTTAGTTCATAGTTTTAATCCTTTAAAACATAATTCTCCTTTAATGATTTGAGAAACATATGCCTTATATGTGAGTAGGTTATTCTTGTTTATAATCGATCTTATTAAGCACCCATGATCTAGGATATGTAATATCATTTTGTCTCATCTTAGCTTCTATGCAGATGGAGGTTTCTACTGATTTTAATACGATACATCATTATTCAATACATTTTCCTTTATTACGCTGTGGTCTGTCGATACACATTCTGATTTCCGAAATCAGTAAAACATTATCCCTTTAAATAAAACCAAGTACTCATTACTCACGAATGAGGTTTCACACAAACATTCACATTAAACAAATAAGTTAAGTCTCTTATCTTATAAGATCAAGTCTCTTAACTTCTAACATCAGTAAACCATTTTCTTTACCTCTCTTAAGACATTATACCTAACTCCCCATAAAGCTAGTATAACTCTTTTAAAACCTTTAAAACCAAGTGTTACTCTCCTTCAAAACGATTTATAAATCTTTTGAAATACATCAAGTTCTTTATTATAACTAGCGCTTATAATTCACATCGATTACCTTTTAAAACCACAAAGTATTTTCTTACCTACATAAAGTCGTTATAACAACTTCCCATAAAGCCGTTATAACACTTTATGTTTTAAAAACAATCAAACACGCTTAACACGTATGCGTCACCGTACTACATAGTTCACACATATCATGCTATAAGAGATAGGAAGAGGTTCACATACCTCGCGATAGTACCGACTAATAGCAAAACGCTCCAAGTACTTCAAACCGTCGGCTACTCCTTAAGCCACGTAGATCGCACCACACGTAGTACTTCAACCTATAAGGCCACAAGGCGCTTATTAACATCGCTCCATATTACGAGAAAATTCGGCACCTCCCCGCATGGCAGCGTTAATCTCCTCCTTTACCGAGGCCGGCTACCAAGCCAACCAGGGGGGGGGGTTTGCACGTCTAACCGGACGTGTACAATTTACTCACAGAATACTACACAAGTCTCTTATGTCTGATCCTATGTAATTCTGATTCGATTCTCTTATTTAAATTCGTGCTTAAGTCGCAAGACATTGCGTAAGTATTATTCAGCTTAAGTCAAAAGACATTGCCGCACGCCTATGTTCAATTCTATATATAGTATACTTTAACTATATACTCTACAACATGTAATTTCCAATTACAAATGAAGGTCAAGAATGTTTACCTCGATAAGCCCAAAACTATCCGAGTTTATATGTCGATCCCGAGCAAGGTTTAGCTCCTACTCGAGTGCTCAATCCGCTCCAACAACCCTTAGAAGTTCTAACCAACTTCTACTTATAACTTCAACTACGGTGAAGATTTACTTAGGGTTTCGTTTTAGCGATCGAGGGAAAGTATAATGGTATTTTCCAGGCTAGTATAAGTGTAACCTTGGGAATACTACAAGGTATTTGGGGCCAAGGTAGTTGGACATTATAACAATAGTAGGAGAGTAGTTCTATACCACTACAAGGGTTATTTATACGAGACAACTAGGCTAGTGGGGTACCCACTGCTCCACTACAAAGGGGAGGAAACTCTCGGCCAAAGGCCACTTAGGAGGAGGAGGAGAGGCTTTGGACGAGAACTACAAGAGGGAGGAGTATTTTGAGACTTAGGTAGATTGCTCAATTTTTGGATGAAGAAAGTTCATCAACTAAGGGGGTATTTATAGGTCAAGTGAAGGCCAACCAATGGCCAAGATGGTGCCAAGTGCAAGGCAAGTGTAAGGCCAAGATTAAGCCATGTGCAACCTTATCCATCTACACAAAAATATCCTACCTAACCCTTGACCAAAATTGGGCAACAAAAAACGTGCCAAGAATGGCCAATTGCCGTCCAACCTCTTCCAATGTGAGGGTGACACATGTCACCCTCCCGTTGGTCCAAAATGTTACGTCTCTCGGAAAAATCCGCAAAAATTATAAATGACAAAGCCGGAATTTTCCCTACGAAAGCTGTGGAAACGTTTCGTCTAAAAACGACTCTAACCGGGTGTTGTGTACAAATTTCGAATCTATGCCTACTTTAAGGCTCAAATTGTATACGTACGCCCTCACGTACATACTCGAAATACGGTATAACATTCTCCTCCTTAGAAACATTCGTCCGAATGTTCCTTCTTAAGACATATAACGATATAGTTCTTCTAAAAAGTTGCCAACGCCACAACTGGCCACGAAACACCCGCGTAAATACTTACATCCAAGTCCACGAGGAAACACCTCTAACATCACAAACTTTTGTCACCTTGCCGCGAGGTTCTAGTGTCACTCCGGCGACCCAACAAATGGTACCGGACTGCATGCGATTCCTGAGGTCTAAAATATACATCCTTCGCACCTTCTCCCGTCACAAGAAATGATCATATCTATGCTCGCAATACATGCTCGCCTTTACCCTTACTCGTCGTACTCTTCTCGAACACTTGAACTCTTCTAGTATACGTACCACACTTTAGTCAACGCTTCTGTTTCCAACCCTTGGAGCCACTACCTCCAAACTTGGTCATCTTACTAGCTTCACTTCTTTACTAAGGCCATTCCCGGCCTTCACGACCCGATTCTGGTCGAACATACCCACGAACTCATACGATGGTCATCTAAACCTGGGCCTAGCACCCTCGTGACCCTACCACCTGGCGGGACCACCCGGTGACCCCACTTTGAAACCGGCGCGGGTTGGCCTCAACATGGCCCCAACCCGATCCACTAACGCATCACGCTCTTGTTCCCCGACCCGGAACAATCTTACCTCAACAGGTCATGAAAGCTACCACTTCCATTTAACACTACTCAAGGAAATTATCACACAACACATTCTAGGCATAAAATGTATTCCGACAAGGATCACTTGCAAAATCTGGTACTCAAGACGACCTTACATCTAAGGTCTCAACATGAAATATTCTAAAGTTCACACTTTCCATGCCCCCATACAAATCCTTTCAACTAGCCAAGCTTTCTAACTCATAACCATCATAACGCTATCCGAACGTAGCACACAATAATAAGGTCATCATCTCATGCATACAAATCTTTAAAGGGTTAAGGATATACCTGAAAATAGGCGGTTCAAAGGACCGCTAATCGGAACTTCCACCGCGACCTCTAGGGGCTCGCCGGTACGAACATCTGCTGGCTATGGAAGGTGAAGAACCCAATCGCTTCTAGTAGTCCATGCTATCCGCCAGCTACCCTGGTCGGACGATCTCTTGCCGATGGCCCGTTGGCGCAAAAATAACAATCCCCCGAGTTAGTCCGACACTCTCCGTTATGAAGATTTCCACAACGGCCACACTGAGACACGGGAAACGTCATCCGGCGAGCATTCCTGCTCCCCTGAAAATCTGAAACACAGGAGCCACGACTGCTCCGAATATCTCGAAGGTCCCGGGCGTGGAGGACCACTCAGACCGGTGGAGGCGCATAATCGCTCTTCTTGAGGCGGTCCGCCTCGAAAGTCACCAAAGGACCTGCTGTTCGCCTCTTCTCGACCACTGGTCATTCCGCCGATTTATCCTCTCTCCTCACATCCCGGTCATAAGCTCGCATGCGGGCAATGTCCATGCCGGTGAAGAGCTACACCCGAACAACTCGGCTAGGTGATCATCGAGCCTGTAACAAATCGGTGCACTCGATCCTCCATACTAGCTACCAACGCGGACGTGCACGCCAATGAGTCGAACTCCACATTGTACTCCCGAATCAGACGCCTGCTCACGTAACACCAAAAATCTGTCTGCCCGAGCCCTCCTCATCAGTGGAGGCAAGAAATGTGCAAGAAAGGCCTCTGAGAACTCGTCCCATAAAGCTGGAAGTGCATGCTCTCCCCGGGACAGCTCCCACGAATCAAACTACCGATCATGCGGTATCACGCGGTGATGCGAACCTAGGACCACCGACTCGGTCTCCGATGCCTTGATCACTCTCACGATCCAGAATCGCCGGATAAACTCCTGCGGATCATCCTCGTGCCTCGACCCATAAAACTCGCGGCCTACAACTCGTAAAATCCGTAGCCTCGAACTATCTGATCTAGGGTGAACCACTGGTGCTACTGGAACTGCTGCGTCCAGCCTATCCTCAAGTCTGGCCACAACCCTGGCCATTAATTGGGCCCACTTCTTGTAACTCATCTCCTCTGCTCCAGACTGCGGGACTGGAGGCTCAGGTACTGTGGTCTCTGCCGCTGCTCTACTCGCAGCTCCCTCTGCTGCCTTGCCCTTCTGGGCCCGGGTTGCCTTACGCGGAGGCATACTGGTAAAAGCACGCCGGAGGGTCCAATCTTATCACACAGCTTTAAGGCACGATCTCAGAATGAGAAGAATGGAAACCAATCCTAAATGTCCTGCAGCCTCCTGATTATAGATGTGGTGCACAACACATCGATAATCAAGACTCTACTAGACACGGTCTGTAGACACTTTCTGAGGACTAACTGCTCTGATACCACTTTTGTCACGACCGATCCGGGCGTGGTCGTGCCTACCACGGGCACCCTAGTGATACTACATCAGAGAAAACCAGCGGAAATAAAAACTTAAACATGAACATGAGACAAGATAATAAAACAGGCCAACCAAACGGTTACCTTCCAATAAAATATATATAAACAACTCTTTCAAAACGAACAGTTTAATCCTTTTTACAAAACCCTGCCCACACAGTGCTACAGACCTCTAAGATTTACAACAACTATGACGGGACAGGGCCCCGCCATACCCCTGAATGTACAAGAACCTACAACTCGTGGAACACATACCAAAGATAAGCCTCCGAAGAACGGAGCTTCCCATGCTGAAAGGTGATCCTAAGAGCTGGATCGACGGCGATGTACTTACTGCGGCATGAACGCAGCCCCGAAGGAGTCGATCTGACAGTACCAAGTATGTGAATCAGAAAATCAGTAAATGAAATCATAATAGTCTATATAAAGCAGAGACATGTATGATGACCAAGCTACGATATAACATATAACTAGTTACATCAAGTCGTGACTCACGCCTCCAAATTATCACTGCGTGCGGAATTTCTTCCTCATCACGGCGATTTATGATATGTGATACCAAGGAGTATACATGAACACGTGTCCCACCTGTGTCATAAAAACCGTATAGGACAAGTATAACTACCAGATCCGACCGTACAATAATATAATGCAACAAAACACGGCCGACACGGCAAGTGCGAGCCGACTCACCGATACCAAGGCGGTCACGTAGTCGCCGGCAAGTACGAGGTCGACCACGGGGACCAAGGTATCACGAGACTTCGTCACTACACCGAGCAGGGCAAGTCAGGGTGACTCACCGTACCAAGGCCGAATCGGTCATGAGACGGCAAGTACGAGCCGACCACCGGGGACCAAGGCGAACAAGAAGAAACCTCATGGAAAGCTAGTCCATAAAAATAACAATTCTTGCACAACCAAGGCTATCATCACAAGCATAAGCAAGCTACGCAACAACAAGCATAGGCAAGTTACACAACACAAGCATAGGCAAGTTACACAACAACCAAGATAGGCAAGTTACAACACGGGCATAGGCAAGTTACACAACACAAAAGATAGGCAAGTTACACAACACAAGCTACTTTCATTTTATGCCAAAGTCCTGTTTTAACCTAAAGTACTACGTCGTTAAATTCCTTTTAAAGAGATCCATTCCTTTTATAAAAGTCACCCGATGTCCGTAGTATAAAAATAGAGTGACGAACATTGTTAAGTAAACAAAAATGCTTTCCTTTGTAAAAATCAAGTAACAACCTTATTTTCCAAACGCTCAAGTTTGCCTAATTTCAAATGCTCAAGTTTCTCATTTTTAGAAAAGGTCTCTTAGTTCATAGTTTTAATCCTTTAAAACATAATTCTCCTTTAATGATTTGAGAAACATATGCCTTATATGTGAGTAGGTTATTCTTGTTTATAATCGATCTTATTAAGCACCATGATCTAGGATATGTAATATCATTTTGTCTCATCTTAGCTTCTATGCGGATGGAGGTTTCTACTTGGTTTTAATACGATACATCATTATTCAATACATTTTCCTTTATTACGCGGTGGTCCTGTCGATACACATTCCGATTTCAAATCAAGAAACATTATCCCTTTAAATAAAACCAAGTACTCATTACTCACGAATGAGGTTTCACAAACATTCACATTAAACAAATAAGTTAAGTCTCTTATCTTATAAGATCAAGTCTCTTAACTTCTAACATCAAGAAACCATTTTCTTTACCTCTCTTAAGACATTATACCTAACTCCCATAAAGCTAGTATAACTCTTTTTAAAACCTTTAAAACCAAGTGTTACTCTCCCTTCAAAACGATTTATAAATCTTTTGAAATACATCAAGTTCTTTATTATAACTAGCCGCTTATAATTCACATCGCTTACCTTTTAAAACCACAAAGTATTTTCTTACCTACATAAAGTCGTTATAACCAACTTCCCATAAAGCCGTTATAACACTTTATGTTTTAAAAACAATCAAACACGCTTAACACGTATGCGTCACCGTACTACATAGTTCACACATATCATGCTATAAGAGATAGGAAGAGGTTCACATACCGCGACGAGTGCCGACTAATAGCAAAAGCGCTCCAAGTACTTCAAACCGTCGGCTACTCCTTAAGCCACGTAGATCGCACCACGTAGTACTTCAACCTATAAGGCCACAGCGCTTATTAACATCGTTCCATATTCTACGTAAAATTCGCAGCACCTCCCACATGCGGCGTTAATCTCCTCCTTTACCGGGCCGCTACCAAGCCAACCAGGGGTTTGCACGCCTAACCGGACGTGTACAATTTACTCACGAATACTACACAAGTCTCTTGTAATACGATCCTATGTAATTACGATTCGATTCTCTTATTTAAATTCGAGCTTAAGTCGCAAGACATTGCCGTAAGTATTATTCAGCTTAAGTCAAAAGACATTGCCGCATACTATGTTCAATTCTATATATAGTATACTTTAACTATATACTCCTACAACATGTAATTTCCAATTACAATGTAGGTCAAGAATGTTTACCTCGATAAGCCCAAAACTATCCGAGTTTATATGTCGATCCGAGCAAGGTTTAGCTCTACTCCGAGTGCTCTAATCCGCTCCAAACAACCCTTAGAAGTTCTAACCAACTTCTACTTATAACTTCAACTACGGGTGAAGATTTACTTAGGGTTTCGTTTTAGCGGCGAGGAAAGTATAATGGTATTTTAGGCTAGTATAAGTGTAACCTTGGGAATACTACAAGGTATTTGGGGCCAAGGTATTTGGACATTATAACAATACTAGGAGAGTATTTCTATACCACTACAAGGGGTATTTATACGAGACAACTAGGCTAGGGGGGGGGGGAAACTCTAGGCCAAAGGCCACTAGGAGGGGGAGGGGGAGAGGCTTTGGACGAGAACTACAAGAGGAGGGAGTATTTTGAGACTTAGGTAGATTGCTCAATTTTTGGATGAAGAAAGTTCATCAACTAAGGGGGTATTTATAGGTCAAGTGAAGGCCAACCAATGGCCAAGATGGTGCCAAGTGCAAGGCAAGTGTAAGGCCAAGATTAAGCCATGTGCAACCTTATCCATCTACACAAAAATATCCTACCTAACCCTTGACCAAAATTGGGCAACAAAAACGTGCCAAGAATGGCCAATTGCCGTCCAACCTCTTCCAATGTGAGGGTGACACATGTCACCCTCCCGTTGGTCCAAAATGTTACGTCTCTCGGAAAAATCCGCAAAAATTATAAATGACAAAGCCGGAATTTTCCCTACGAAAGTCATGGAAAGCGTTTCGTCTAAAAACGACTCTAACCGGGTGTTGTGTACAAATTTCGAATCTATGCCTACTTTAAGGCTCAAATTGTATACGTACGCCCTCACGTACATACTCTGGAAATACGGGGTATAACAAACCCGACCCACAATCGCGCCAACTCTTGCTCCTCGATACGGAACAATCTTACTAATTTACATCATGAAAGCTACCACTTCCATCTCACACTACCTATGGACTTATCACACAAATAAATCCCACGTATACTACTCACTCTGATAAAGGTCAAACATAAAATAAATCTTTTACTCAAGACGACCTTACCTCTAAGGTCTCAATCGTGAAATATTCTAAGGTTCACACCTACCATGCCCCCATACTTACCCTTCCAACTAACCATGTTTCTAACTCACAAATAACACAACGCTATCCGTACATAGCACACAATAATAAGATCATAATATCAAGCATACCAAAACTCTAGAGGGTTAAGGATATACCTGTATCCACCGCTTTACTCTAATCATAGGCCTGTTCTGCAGGGCGCATGCTATAGAAGGTGATGAACCAGCCATAGATCCCGAAGGCGAGTCTCTACATCCGCTACCTGCAGTCGGACAATTTCTCGCAAAATGGCCCTGCTGGCCGCATGTAAAACAAACTCCCAAATTAGCACGACACTCCCCAAAATGGGGCCTACCACAACGGTCACAACGAGGTAGGGGTGGCTTCAGCTGGCTAACACCCCTGCTCTCCCAAAAATCTGAACCCTTGGAGCCCTGACCTGCTCCTGAACACGGTGGAGGACCACTGCATCAAGCGGGGTACATAACTAGCCTGCTGCGGAGGCGGTCCGCCTCGAAAGTTGCCAAAAGACCCTGATGTCCTGGCCCTCTTCTGCTGATCCAGGTCATTCCGTCGACCTCTCCGCACCTCACATCCTAGTGTGAGCTGCGTGCGGGCAATGTCCGTACGGTGAAGAGCTACACCCGAACAAGCCTCGGTCAAGTAATCATCTAGCCGGTGACGTGGCGGTGCACTCTATCCTCCATGGTTGCCACTAAAGCGGGACATACCGAGCCAACGAGTCAAACTCCACGTTGTACTCCGAACCGCACGCCTCTGCGTCTATGCATCATAAATCGTTTACCCGTGCCCTCCTCATCCGCGGAGGCAAGAAGTGAGTGAGGAATGCCTCGAGAACTCGTCCCATATCGCTGGAGCGCATGCTCTCCCGACAACTCCCACGAATCAAACCGATCATGCGGTATCACGCAGCCGATGCGAACCTAAGACCACCGACTCGGTCTCCGGCCTTGATCACTCTCACGACCAGAATCGCCGGATGAACTCCTGCGGATCATCCTCGCCTCGACCCATAAAACTCGCGGGCTACAACTCGGAAAGTCCCGTAGCCTCAAACTATCTGCTCGGGGTGAACCATCGTGCTCTTTGGGCTGAACTGCTGATCCAGCCTATCCTCATATCTGCCACGACCACGGCGGCCAGAATCGCCATCTCCTTGTACCCCAACTCCTGCTCAGCCGTGGGTGGAGGCTCAGTATCGTGGTCTCAGCGACCACCGCCGCGACTCTAAACTCTTTGGGTGGCGGCGTCGCAAAACTCGTCGTCTCAAGCATAATCTCAGTCTTGGCCGGGCTGCGCCATCGTACTCCTCAGATCCCACTAGCGCACCCTCGCCGCCTTGCCCTTCGGGCTCGTTGCCTTGCGCGGAGGCATAATCGTAAAACGAGATACGTCAGAGGGGTCCAACTTACAACACGGCTCTAAGGCACGATCTCAGAATGAGAAGAATGGAAACCAATCCTAAATGTCCTGTAGCCTCCTGATTATAGATGTGGTACACAACACATCGATAATCAAGACTCTACTAGACACGGTCTGTAGACACTTTCCGAGGATTAACTGCTCTGATACCACTTTTGTCACGACCCGAACCTGGGCCCGTGACTGGTGCCTTACCCCGGGCACCCTAGTGATATAACATCAGAGAAAACCAGCGGAAAATAAAACATAAACATGAAACAAGAGACATGTTAAATACACAGGCCAACCAAACGGTTACCTTCAAAAATATATATATATATCTCTTTCAAAACGAACAGTTTAATCCTTTTTACAAACCCTGCCCACAACAAGATTACATGCACTTAAGAGTTTTTATACAACATGACGACAGGCCCCGCCATACCCCGATCAGCACAAGAACCTACAACTCGTGGTAACATACCAAAGATAAGCCTCCGAGAAACGGAGCTTCCCAACGCTGAATCGTGACCCTAAGAGCGAGGATCAACATCGGCGTACTCTCTACTGCAGATGAACGCAGCCTCGGGCGAGGTCAAGATAACAGTACCAAGTATGTGAAATCAAAATATCAGAATGAAATCATAATAGCCATACAAAAACAAGAGACATGTATGATAACAAAACTACGCTCACAACATAAAAGCAATATGTCAAGTCGTGACTCACGCCTCAAAGTCATCACTCAAATATAACCCGAATTTAACTCGCACAACGCCGCTGCCCCAAGATCTCACCTCGGTATAAGCATGGCCATGGAACCATCCCACCGAAGCATACTGCGGCGCCACGCATCGTGTCGGTATGTCCAAAGGAAATATCCAGATAACAATCGAAATGGAAGATACTCGCGCGCCACGATCGCGGTCGCATGTCCAAAGCGAATAATAAGATAACAATCAAAATGGAACCATACCCGCGCGCCACGATCGTGGTCGCATGTCCAAGCCAATAACAAGACAAAGAATCCCAATGGAACCATACCCGCGCGCCACGATCGCGGTCAAGATGCCCAAAAGGAAACAACTAGACAACAATCAAAATGGAACCATACCCGCGCGCCACGATCGTGTCAAGATGTCCAAAGCGACAGCAAAATAACACTATCAACGTGAGCGCATCTGCGGAATTCTCCACATCGCCAAGACGCCCAAGTAACTTCTCAACAGATAGCCTACCCAACGAGGCGCAGAACACAGAGATACAATACTTGCACAACAAAGGCTATCACAACAAGCATAGGCAATTTCAACAAATTCATAGACTTATATTTTATTACAACAATTCCGGGTTTTAACCCCAAAGTACTACATACATTAACTCTTTTTAAAGGATCCGTTCCTTTCACAAAAGTCACATAATACCCGTAGTATAAAAATAGAGTGACTATCTTTTTAAGTAAACCAAAATACTTCCCTTTGTAAAATCAAGTAACAACATTATTATAAAGAGTTAGAGAGATGTTTCTCTCACTAGGTGAAAATGCTCTCAACATTTTTTCCTAGTTGCTCTTCTATGTCTTCCTTCTTCTATGATTTTCATCAACTGATATACTACACGGATTGTTCTTTGATCTAATCCATCCTACGTTGAAGTTTGTGTGCTCATTTCACGCGCACTCTAATTGATTTGTTATAGAGTAAGGTATCTTCCTTATAGCCATGAGAAAGAATACAAAGATTTCAGCCAAAAGAATGAAAGAGATTATTTTGATTGTTCAAGATTATAAGTTACAAGATATGAATTTGAAGTTTGCATTTCGGCGGCGACTTCCAGCGTTAGCTTTGTAAATTTCTCCGAATATTATGGAATTTTCGTGACGTGCGGGTGTTCTGGGTTATTAGCAGCCGCGAGGTGTTCTGGTGTGCAAGAGGGTCATGATGGAGGTCTTGGGTTGAGGAAGCAGCACTTGGTTTCTGCCAACCTTCCCGTGGCAACCTCGGCTAGTGTTCCTGTTGAAAAGCTTCACAATGGAGGGTTTACGGGGCTTGACGGATTTCCCGGTCTATTGCGGAAAGGTGGGTGGTCACGGTTGCGGGAGGGTCGTGATGGTGATAAAGGGTTGTGGTTGAAACCCTTGGTTCACCGTCCAATTGTCTTTGAGTCCAAGGGAGCTTTTTCGGCAGGTTCCTTAGAAGTCGGAAAGCGCTGCGATTCCAGAGCACTCGCCTCGCAGGAGTTTGCGGATCTTGTTGGTGATCCCGGGTCAAAAGCGGGTATGGAGGGTGGACCCGGGGTGCAGGGGGGTAGTGTTGCTGTTCAGGGTTTGAGGCTTGAATCCTTGGGCCTCATTTCCTTGGTTTCTGAGTGCAAAGAGTTTTTTTCGGCGGCCACTTTGGATGCCATGGGGTCAACGGGACTCGAGGTTAGTCACGGGTTGAAGGCGGGTCAGGTGGGTGGACATGGGTCTTGGGGAAAGTCCATGGGCCACCAGACTTTAGTGGTTGACTCCGAGAACTTTTCATTTCCAATTGGCCTTGGAAATGCTAAGGTTGTGGAAGCCGAGGGGTTTTTTAGCCAAAAGAGGTCTAGTAATTTGATACATTCTTTTGTTGCGGATGTCAATGGCACACCTCACTCATTTTGTGCTACGAATTTAATTGCTGAGAGTACCAAGGATACATCTCATTCAATGGGACATCGAAACTTGAAAAGGTTGAGAACCGAAGAGTCATCTCTCCTAGTGTATTCAAAGGTTACGGAAACCAAAGGGGCAGCTCGTCATAAGAGGTTTAGAAACTTGATGGCTACGGGATTCGGCGGCTCCTCTTCATACGACGCTTGACATCGGTTGGTCTCGCGGATCTTGTTAGAGATCCGGTCAAAGTGGGTATGGTGGGGTCCCGGTTGCAGAGGGTCGTGATAGTGGTCATGGGTTGTGGATGGAATCCATGGGTCACGTATGGAAGGTAATCTTATGAAGGATAAAGGTGTGGCTTTTGTTGTTTTCCGACCGCGCATGGAGGTCGGGTTGATTCGGTCTTGTGGATGATCCAGGTCGATGGCGGGTCGACGGTGGTCATGGGTCGTGGTTCATGTCCACGAAACATCGCCTAAGGTTGGTGGCTCGTTGGGACTTCTTTTCCCAAGGATATTGAGAAGGCAAATGTTGCGGTTTCCGAAGCCTCACCCCTTCTCGAGGTGTTATCGGGTCTCATGGGTGGGTTTGGGTATATGGAGGATCAAGAGGATGGTTACGTCCGGAGGGTCATGGGGTAGTCTTGGGTCATTGATCGTCACGTTGATGGTCGCGGTCTTGGCCGCAAATTTGGCGGTCTTTGGTTAAAGTTTGTAGAAACCGATGTTGGTTCATTTCCCATGGTTCTTGGTAGTTTGAATCGTGTGGAAGTCGAACAGCCTACCCTTCTAACGAGACTTGGTTTTTCGGGGCATTTATTTGCTAAGAGAACCAAGGAAACATCTCATTCAATGAGACATCGTAAATTTATGAGGTGAGAGCCGTTGTCACCCATTCTAATGAATTCAAGGGTCATGGAAACCAAAGGGGCAACTCGTCAAAAGAGGCTTGGAAGATTGATGGCTACGGGATTCGAAGGGTCTACTCTTCAATCAAGTCTTGGAATATTAACTTATGAGGAAATCGAAGGATCACTCTTATCAAAAACGCCTAAGTTCTCACATTTGGTCTCGGCCAATGGAGCATTCAATGCCAAACGACTTAAGCCATTTATGGCAACCTTTGATTTCCCCAACAAATGCATCTAATGCACGTACTAAGCCTGCAAGGAGTTTTAATTCTACATAGGATACTTACATGTCCTTGTCTAGAATCAATAGGACTTAAAACTATTATGATCTTATCCTCAGAATGGCACCTTGAGTGACCACTACTCCCATTTCTTGATTGCGTAAACATTGAGGATTGAGAACCCTCAATGACTGATTGTAGCCATCTTTATTTTCGTTATTAGTAATAATATTTGCATTTACCTAAAAAAAAAAAAAAAAGTAACAACATTATTTTCCAAACGTTCAAGTTTGCCTAATTTCAAATGCTCAAGTTTCTCATTTTAGAAAGGTTTCATAACTCATAGTCTTAATCTCTTTTAATACAATTGAGTAACATATGTCTTATACGTGAGCCGTTTATTCTTGTTTACAACAATCTTGTTACCGCAGCCATGATCTAGGAAATGTAATACAATTTTGTCTTATCTTAGCTTCTATGCAGATGGAGGTTTCTACTGGTTTTAATAACAATTAGTTATTTGTCAATACACTTTCCTTTATTAGCGCTGCTGTGGTTTTGCTCGACACTTATTCTCATTTCCGAAATCAGTAAAACATTATTCTTTTTAAAACCAAGTACTCATTACTCGCGAATGAGGTTTCACAACACTTTTAACAAAATGTTAATTACCAAGTAAAACAAGTTAAGTCTCTTATCTTTCAAGATCAAGTCTCTTAACTTCTACAATCAATAAACCAATATTTTACCTACATAGAGTCGTTATAACTAACTTCCCATAAAGTTATTATAACACCCTATGTTTTAAACCAACCAACTCATTTAGCACATGTACGTCTACCGTACTACATAGTTTACAAAGCATCATGCTAGAAGGATAGGAAGAGGTTCACATACCTCGCGACGATTATCGACAATAAGCAAAACGCCCACGATCAGAACCCGCTAGCCTTTTCCACTCTTCAAGTAGAATACGCTACTCGCAAAGATTTCCACTTATAAGGCCACAAACGCTCATTAACTTCTAACCGCACGCCCATATTCTACGTAAAATTCGCAAAGACTCTCCCCGCAATCGCAGAAATCTCCTCCTCTAACGAGGCCGCTACCAAGCCAACCAGGGGTTATACGCCTAACCGACGTATACAATTCTACTATACAAGAATACCACAAGTTCATCAGAATACACCCCATGTACTTACAGCTCACTCTTCTTTATATTCAGGCTTAAGTCAAAAGACATTGCGGCAAAGCTATGTTCAGTTCTATATATAGTATACTTCAACTATATATTCCCACTACATGTAATTTCCAATTACAATAAGGGGACAAGAATATTTACCTCGATAAGCCCAAAATTATCCGAGATAAAAGTCGATCCTGAGCAAGGTTTAGCTCCTACTCCGTGCGCTCCAATCCGCTCCAAACAACCCTTAGAAGTTCTAACCAACTTCTACTTAAATACTTCAACCAACTATGAAGATTTCCTTAGGGTTTTGGTTTGAGACTAAAAAGGACAAAAGGTAGTATTTTCTGCTCTACGATAGAGGTAACTTTGGAATACTACAAGGTAAAGGATAAGGTATTTTGGGCATTATAACAATACTTTGAGAGTATTTCTACCAAGAGGGGAACTCGGCTAGACACCACAAGGGAGAGGGAACCTCTCGCCAAAGGCCACTAGGAGGGAGGGGAGAGGCTTTGGACGAGAGCCACAAGAGGAGGAGGGATTTCAAGACTTAGACAAAGTGAGGATGGATGAAGAAGTTCATCTCTGGGGGTATTTATAGGAAGCTGGGCCAACCAATGTCCAAGATCAAGCCAAGTGCAAGGCAAGTGTAAGGCCTTGATCAAGCCAAGTGCACCCTAACCCTACTCCACAAAACAAGGCACCAAACAAGCCATAAAACAAGGCACAAAACAAGGCCAAAACAAGGAGCTAACAAGGGAGGAGACGTCCCCAATCGTCCACCCTAAACCGCCACTTGAGGGTGACAAGTGTCACCCTCTCGTTGGCCCAAAAATGTTCGTCGCCGGAAAAATCCGCAAAAATACAAAACGACATAGCCGAATTTTCCTTCGCAAGTTCTCAGAAACGTTTCGTCGAAAAACGATTCTAATCGGGTGTTGTGCACAAATATTTCGAAACTTGCCTAACTTTAAGGCTCAAACTTTCGTACGTACGTCTCCACGTACATACTCAGGAAATACGGGGTATAACATTCTCCCCTCCTTAGAAACATTCGTCCCGAATGTTCCTTCTCAAGACGGATATCTATGATGTTCCTCTAATAAGTTGCCAACGCCACACATGGCCACGAAATAACACACGTTCTATTCCTTCCTTACTCGCCGCGCTTCTAACACCGGAACTCTCCCAAGATATCGCACCATACTTCGCCATCGCCGGCTTCAAAACCGCGAGTCACTACCTCCAAACTTGGTCATCTTACTAGCTTCACTTTCCGCCAAGGCCATTCCCGGCCTTCACAACCCGATTCTGGTCGAACGCATCCACGAACTCATACGATGGTTAACTAAACTCGGGCCTAGCATCCTCGTGACCCTACCACCTGGCGGGACCACCTCGAACCGACCACCACAACCGGGTGCGGGTTGACCCGCGAACGGCCCTCAACCCGACCCACAATCGCGCCAACTCTTGCTCCTCGATACGGAACAATCTTACTAATTTACATCATGAAAGCTACCACTTCCATCTCACACTACCTATGGACTTATCACACAAATAAATCCCACGTATACTACTCACTCTGATAAAGGTCAAACATAAAATAAATCTTTTACTCAAGACGACCTTACCTCTAAGGTCTCAATCGTGAAATATTCTAAGGTTCACACCTACCATGCCCCCATACTTACCCTTCCAACTAACCATGTTTCTAACTCACAAATAACACAACGCTATCCGTACATAGCACACAATAATAAGATCATAATATCAAGCATACCAAAACTCTGTAGGTTAAGGATATACCGTATCCACCGCTTTACTCTAATCATAGCCTGCTCACAGGCGATAATCTAGAAGGTGATGAACCACCATAGATCCCGGCCGAGTCTCTACATCCGCGCTACTGGCCTGACAATTTCTCGCAAAATGGCCCTGCCGCCGCATGTAAAACAAACTCCCAAATTAGCACGACACTCCCAAAATGGGCCTACCACAACGGTCACAACGAGGTAGGGTGGCTTCACCGCTAACACCCCGCTCTCCCGAAAATCAACCTCGAGCCCCGACCGCTTCCTCGAACACGTGGAGGACCACTCAGATCGGGCGGGGTACATAACTAGCTCGCCGCGGAGCGGTCCGCCTCGAAAGTCGCCAAAGACTCGATGTCCTGGCCTCTTCTGCTGATCCAGTCATTCCGCCGACCTCTCCGCACCTCACATCCTAGTGCATGAGCTCGCACGCGGCAATGTCCATGCCCTGAAGAGCTACACCAACAAGCCTCGCCAAGTAATCATCTAGCCGGTGGCGTGGCGGTGCACTCTATCCTCCATGGTTGCCACTAAAGCGGGACATACCGAGCCAACGAGTCAAACTCACGTTGTACTCCCGAACCGCACGCCTCTCTGCCTAAGCATCATAAATCTGCCGGCGTTCTCCTCATCCGCGGAGGCAAGAAGTGAGTGAGGAATACCGAGAACTCGTCCCATATCGCTGAAGCGCATGCTCTCCCGACAACTCCCACGATCAAAACCACGATCATTGCGGTATCACGCGGCCGATGCGAACCTAAGACCACCGACTCGGTCTCCGGCTTGATCACTCATGACCAGAATCGCCGGATGAACTCCGGATCATCCTCGCCTCGACCCATAAAACTCTTGCGGGCTACAACTCGAAAGTCCCGTAGCCTCAAACTATCTCGCTCGGTGAACCATCGTGCATCGAACTGAATCGCCGTGATCTAGCCTATCCTCATATTCGCCACGACTCGCCAAGAATCGCTATCTCCTTGTACTTAACTCCTTCGCCTGTGCCGCCGGGACCTGAGGCTCAGTATCGTGGTCTCAGCAGCCCACCGCCGCGCTCTAAACTCTCTGGGCCGGGCGGCTGCAAAACTCGCTGCTCAAGCATAATCTCGTGTATCGACGCTCGCGCCTCGTACTCCTCAGATCTCACTAGCGGCACCTCTACGCTTTGCCTTCTTCGCTCGCTGCTTTCGCGCGAGGCATAATCGTAAAAACGAGATACGTCGGAGGGTCCAACTTACAACACGGCCTAAGGCACGATCTCGTAATGAGAAGAATGGAAACCAATCCTAAATGTCTCAGCCTCCTCGATTATAGATGTGGTGCACAACACATCGATAATCAAGACTCTACTAGACACGGTGCAGACACTTTCCGAGGATTAATCGCTTCGATACCACTTTTGTCACGACCAACTCGCGTGGATCGTGCCTTACCCCGGGCACCCTAGTGATATAACATCAGAGAAAACCAGCGGAAAATAAAACATAAACATGAAACAAGAGACATGTTAAATACACAGGCCAACCAAACGGTTACCTTCAAAAAAAATATATATATCTCTTTCAAAACGAACAGTTTAATCCTTTTTACAAACTCTGCCCACAACAGTACTACAGACCTCTAAGAGTTTTTATACAACATGACGGGACAGGGCCCCGCCATACCCCTGACTGTACAAGAACCTACAACTCAGGGTAACATACCAAAGATAAGCCTCCGGAGAAACGGAGCTTCCCAACGCTGAACTGTGACCCTAAGAGCGAGGATCAACACTGGCGTACCTCTACCTGCGGCATGAACGCAGCCCGGGCGAGGTCAGCATAACAGTACCAAGTATGTGAAATCAAAATATCAGAAATGAAATCATAATCTATATAAAACATGAGACATGTATGATAACAAAACTACAGTTCACAACATAAAAGCAGTCATGTCAAGTCAGGGACTCACGCCCTCAAAGTCATCACTCAAATATAACCCGGGAATTTAACCCGCACAACGGCCGCATGCCCCGGCATCTCACCTCGGTATAAGCATGGCCATGGAACCATCCCACTGGAAGCATACTCGTGCGCCACGCATCGTGTCGTGATGTCCAAAGGAAATATCCGGATAACAATCGAATGGAAGCGTACTCGTGCGCCACGATCGTGTCGGTATGTCCAAAGCGAATAACAAGATAACAATCAAAATGGAACCATACCCGCGCGCCACGATCGTGGTGTGATGTCCAAAGCGAATAACAAGATAACAATCAAAATGGAACCATACCCGCGGCGCCACGCATCGCGGTCGATGTCCAAGCCAATAACAAGACAGAATCCCAATGGAACCATACCCGCGGCGCCACGATCGCGTCGTGATGCCCAAAAGGAAACAACTAGACAAAGAATCAAATGGAACCATACCCGCGCGCCACGATCGTGTCGATATGTCCAAAGCGATTAGCAAAAATAACACTATCACCGCGAGCGCATCTGCGGAATTCTCCACACGCCAAGACGTCCAAGTAACTTCTCAACCAGATAGCCGGCCCTCCAACGAGAGGCGCGGTAACACAGAGATACAATACTTGCACAACAAAGGCTATCACAACAAGCATAGGCAATTTCAACAAATTCATAGACTTATATTTTATTACAACAATTCCGGGTTTTAACCCCAAAGTACTACATACATTAACTCTTTTTAAAGGATCCGTTCCTTTCACAAAAGTCACATAATACCCGTAGTATAAAAATAGAGTGACTATCTTTTTAAGTAAACCAAAATACTTCCCTTTGTAAAATCAAGTAACAACATTATTTTCCAAACGTTCAAGTTTGCCTAATTTCAAATGCTCAAGTTTCTCATTTTAGAAAAGTTTCATAACTCATAGTCTTAATCTCTTTTAAAACAATTGAGTAACATATGTCTTATACGTGAGCCGTTTATTCTTGTTTACAACAATCTTGTTACCGCAGCCATGATCTAGGAAATGTAATACAATTTTGTCTTATCTTAGCTTCTATGCAGATGGAGGTTCCTACTGGTTTTAATAACAATTAGTTATTTGTCAATACACTTTCCTTTATTAGCGCTGCTGTGGTTTTGCTCGACACTTATTCTCATTTCCGAAATCAGTAAAACATTATTCTTTTTAAAACCAAGTACTCATTACTCGCGAATGAGGTTTCACAACACTTTTAACAAAATGTTAATTACCAAGTAAAACAAGTTAAGTCTCTTATCTTTCAAGATCAAGTCTCTTAACTTCTACAATCAATAAACCAATCTTTTACCTACATAGAGTCGTTATAACTAACTTCCCATAAAGCTATTATAACACCCTGTGTTTTAAACCAACCAACTCATTTAGCACATGTACGTCTACCGTACTACATAGTTTACAAAGCATCATGCTAGAAGGATAGGAAGAGGTTCACATACCTCGCGACGATTATCGACAATAAGCAAAACGCTCACGATCAGAAACGGCTAGCCTTTTCCACTCTTCAAGTAGAATACGCTACTCGCAGTACTTCCACCTATAAGGCCACAAACGTCTATTAACTTCTAACCGCACGGTTCCATATTCTACAGAAAATTCGGCAGCACCTCCCCCCCCCCTCCCGCAACCGCATAAATCTCCTCCTCTAACGAGGCCGGCTACCAAGCCAACCAGGGGGGGGGGGGGGGGTTATACGTCTAACCGGACGTATACAATTCTACTATACAGTAATACCACAAGTCTATTGTAATACAGTCCTATGTACTTACAGTTTAGTCCTCTTCTTTATATTTAGGCTTAAGTCAAAAGACATTGCCGCAAAGCTATGTTCAGTTCTATATATAGTATACTTCAACTATATATTCTCACTACATGTAATTTCCAATTACAATAAGGGGACAAGAATATTTACCTCGATAAGCCCAAAATTATCCGAGATAAAAGTCGATCCTGAGCAAGGTTTAGCTCCTACTCCGTGCGCTCCAATCCGCTCCAAACAACCCTTAGAAGTTCTAACCAACTTCTACTTAAATACTTCAACCAACTATGAAGATTTCTTTAGGGTTTCGGTTTGAGACTAAAAAGGACAAAAGGTAGTATTTCCGGGCTCTACGTATAGAGGTAACTTTTGGAATAATACAAGGTAAAGGCTAAGGTATTTTGGGCATTATAACAATACTTTAGAGAGTATTTCTACCAAGAGGGGGGGAACCTCGGCTAGACACCACAAGGGGAGAGGGGAACCTCTCGGCCAAAGGCCACTAGGAGGGGGAGGGGGAGAGGCTTTGGACGAGAGCCACAAGAGGGAGGGGAGGGATTTCAAGACTTAGACAAAGTGAGGAGTGGATGAAGAAGTTCATCTCTAAGGGGGGGGTATTTATAGGGAATCCAAGGGCCAACCAATGGCCAAGATCAAGCCAAGTGCAAGGCAAGTGTAAGGCCTTGATCAAGCCAAGTGCACCCTAACCCTACTCCACAAAACAAGGCACCAAACAAGCCATAAAACAAGGCACAAAACAAGGCCAAAACAAGGAGCCAACAAGGGAGGAGAGACGTCCCAATCGTCCACCCTAAACCGCCACTTGAGGGTGACAAGTGTCACCCTCTCGTTGGCCCAAAAATGTTCCGTCGCTCGGAAAAATCCGCAAAAATACAAAACGACATAGCCGGAATTTTCCCTTCGCAAGTTCTGTAAAACGTTTCGTCGAAAAACGATTCTAATCGGGTGTTGTGCACAAATATTTCGAAACTTGCCAAACTTTAAGGCTCAAACTTTCGTACGTACGTCTCCACGTACATACTCAGGAAATACGGGGTATAACAGTACTTACCCCGTACGGTTTTATTATGACACAGGTGGGACCTGGTGTTCATGTGTATTCCTTGGATGTTTTTATATCATGGACTGCCGGCAGTGAGGAAGGAATTCCACGGGCATGATTGATATTGTGGGCATGAGGCCCATGGTTATATTTGAGTGTTAACTTTAAGGGCGTGAGTCCCTGACTTGACATGACTGCTTACATATTGTGTATCGTGAATTGGTTATCATATATGTCTTCTGTTTATATAGACTATTATGATTTCATTTACCGTATTTTCAGTTTCACATACTTGGTACCTGTTATCGACCTCGCCGGCTGCGTTAATGCCGCAGGTAGAGGTACACCAGTTGTTGATCCCCGCTCTTAGGATCACAGTTCAGCATTTTGGGAAGCTTCGTTTCTCCGGAGGCTTATCTTTGGTATAGCCCCTGATGTTGTAGATATTTATGTTCATTCAGGGTATGGCGGGGCCCTGTCCCGCTATAGTTGTTTTGTTTCCTTAGAGGTCTGTAGTCCCGTTGTAAAGTTGGGATGTAACTGTTCACTTTGGGTTTATATATATATGCCGAAAGGCAACTTTTCTTCAGATAAACTGTGTCTCTTTTACATTGTTTCATGTTGTGTTTTATATTCCGCTGATTACTCTGATGTATGTCTACTTGGGTGCCCGGGTAAGGCACCAGTCACGGGACTGGGTTCGGGTCGTGACAATGATATAGTAAATGAAGATAATAATGATTACCCTGAAGAAGAGTTAATAGACCCAAATTTAAAAATAATAACAAGGAAAAATATTAAATTATCAAGACATATACCAGTAGGACAACAATATGAATTTAAAGTATTTGTAGGTCACTGTCACAAGGTGTCAGCCTTAATGGATATTTTTTAGATTTGGATAATGTATATGACGAACAAGAAATAAGTAAAAAGAATAAATGACTAGAATC
Organism: Przewalskia tangutica; assembly: GCA_029844215.1. Taxonomy (NCBI): domain Eukaryota; kingdom Viridiplantae; phylum Streptophyta; class Magnoliopsida; order Solanales; family Solanaceae; genus Przewalskia; species Przewalskia tangutica. Next base: position 34,950,144 of record CM056718.1, read on the forward strand.
TAGGAATGTATATAGCATTAATGAATATCACATCACACGACGACCAGGCCCAAGCTCATGATCGTGCCCTACTCGCACCCCTTACAGTATACATCGTAGAATAGCAATGAACATACATAAACTCATAAAATACTTAGACAGTAAATATCAACAGGCTAGCCGATAAGGCCACCTTCCGTGGAATATACATAACCCAAAATAAAACAGTTACATATTTGTCCTTACAATCCAATCCACAAGATATGACTACAGACCTCTAAGAATAACAATTGTGACGGGACAGGGCCCCGCCATACCCCTGAATGTACATAAATCTACAACATCAGGGAACCGTACCAAAAGACAAGCCTCCGGAGAAATGGAGCTTCTGACACCTGATCAGTGATCCTAAGAGTGAGGATCCACCACCTGCTTACCCCTACCTGCGGCATGAGCGGCCGAGAAAGAGGGTCAGTACACAATATGTACCAAGTATGTAAAACTGGAAATACTGTAATTTACATCATAAGTCTAAAATAAAGCTGGAGACATGTATGATAATCAAATTGACAGTATATTGTGCCTTACTAACCATGAGAGTGGACAAGAATAAACTTTGTCGGTTTTAAAACAGGAAGTTCATGATTAACCTAGGGCCATCTGCCTGTAGTATCATTCTGCAATCCTACTCCTAGGACTATTTCACCTGCATAGGTCGTATGGACCCGCATGAGGTAATTTCCTCGCATAGACTGTATCCGCCCGCATAGGTCGTATGGACCCGCATGAGGTAATCTCCTCGCATAGGACTGGTCCGTCCCGTATGGGACTATTTCACCCGCATGAGCCCTACGGACTCGCATAAGGTATTCCTCGCATCGTGGGGAGCAAATCCACGGAATATGCAAATGCAACAAACCCGGGGAATGACCCCGTAATGAACAATACATCACTAGAACAACCGGCTATCATACATAACATAAGCACCACCGGCTTATCATAATTATCATAAGCAAGTTAAGAAATCCTCTAACTTCTTATTAGCCTTAATTATCATGCACTCTCATTTTAGTTTACTTAAGGCACTAACATGTCATTAACAATCCGGAAATTTAACCCAAAGTACTACGTACTTCCGTTCCTTTAAAAAGAACCCTTTTTATATAAAAACCCCAAGATACTAACACCCGTAGTATCAAGGCATGTCTATTTTTCAAATCAAGTTACTTCACCCTTAGAAATTTATTTCAAGGCTTTAAAACCAAGTAACTTCTTTCACAACCTAGGCAACTTATGCCTATAAATCAAGTAGACACTCTCTTAACTTTCCATAAAGCCGTTATAACCTATGTTTTAGACAATTACATTCTTTTTATAACCAAGAGACTTATACTTTCGAAAAACCAAGTATCATATACTTTCAAATCAAGTTACATAACTTTCCGAATACTTCAAGTCTCTTAACTTTAGAAATCAAGTTTCTATACATTTTCAAGTCAAGAAATCTTTGTTTACCTTATTAGAATAAACCATTCTTTTTACCTTCCATAAAGTTATTATAACCAACTTTATGCTTTTGAAACTAAGGCATCTCTATCCTTTAAAAACAAGTGAGTTAATTCTCTAACTCAACCAACTTAGACATTCTTAAAATAAGTCAAGGGTATCAAATGAACTGAATTCATTTAAATCTCGTACGTCTACCGTACTATACATTCATAACTACTCATGCTCAAGAGATAAGAAAGTTTTCACATACCTTTTCGATTCAATCCACTTGCTAAGTCCAATATGCCGTACGTCGTATGTCAACCTAAAATGACCACAATACGTCTATTAACTTCTATCTTCAAACATAGAATGTTCTAAGTGTAAATTCACTTATTCTACAGAAAATTGGACAGCACTTCCTTCGTTTCTACATACTTTTCCACCTTTTTCAAGGCCCGAAATCAATAATCAAATGTCACATTTAAGGCTAAACACATCAACCAAATCAAAGGGGATTACACGCCGCACAGGACGTATAAAATTCTGCCCCACAATCGATATCCAAATAGTCCAACATTTCAATTCTATTACCGGCTACAATGCAACCACAATGTAAAGTCTTTTTCAATTTCTTTTTAATCCAAGTTGTTATTCCAACATGTTATATACATAATAACAATTACAACAACTATAACTCCTTTCTTTCTTAGCATGCGACGATTGTAACTATCGACCAAATTGATTACAACATACATGCTAACACGCCCATTTTTGGTTTATAACAAGTCGACATGATCCAAATCTTTTCAAACTTCAATCTAGGTACCACATGTTCATTTCTCAACCACTATAACATGTAAGCTTTAATTTTACTTTCAAGATGGGAGGGAATTTACCTTTAGGACTTCGCCCATTGTAGTTGTTATACCCCGTAGTTCCAGGGTATATATGTGAGGATGTACGTACGAGAATACGACAGAAATTTTGGAAAGAAAGAAAGATGTGATTTTTCGACGGAAAAGTTTCCGGTTTTTGTGAAGAAAAAGGTTCGTTAATGGGAATTGGATTCCCAGATTTGGTATTTGGACTTCTTGGATTATATTAGAATTTTGAGATTTTATTTTCGGAAATGGTCACGTGGGGCCCACGGGAGAAATTTACGGTTTTGTGGGGCCCGCTTTGTTTTTGAGATTTTCGGTATTTTGGATATTTTCGGAAGACGAAATATTTTGGACGAATCGGGGGGCGACACGTGTCACCCCCTTGAGTGGCCATGTGGGCCGAAATTGGTGGGACAAGTGGCTAGCCACTTGTCCCCTTGGCCGAAATGCCTTGACACTTGGAGAGCAAAATCGTTGGCCATGTGGTGTGGTGGGACCCACACACACATGGCCCAATCTTGACCACCCACTTGACTTGATCATGGCCCTTGAATCCTCTATATATACCCCCTTAAGTTGAAGACTAATTCATCTCACACTTAAGCTTTCCAAAGCCAAATATTTTCCCTCCCTTTGTTGCATTTTCGTCCCCCTCCTCCCTCTTGTGTAAGAAAATACTTTGAGTATTATTGTATAGTCCCAAATACCTTGGCCTAGTATCCCTAGTAGTATTCCAAAGTTGTTTTAATACTAGGAGCCCGGGAATACTACTTTATTGCAATAGTCGCAAAGTGAAACCCTAGGAAAATCTTCCTAGCTTGGTTGAAGTGTTAAGAGAAGTTGTTTAGAAACTTCTAAGGGTCGCTTGGAGCAGGTTGGAGCGTAAGGAGTTGGAGCTAAACGTTGCTCAGGATCGACTTATAATCTTGGATAATTTTGGGCTTATCGAGGTAATAATCTATGTCCCCCTATTGTAATTGGATATTACATGTTGTTGTAATGTATAGTTGAGTATACTATATATAGAATGGATATTGGTAAGAATTGAACTGTATTTACATTGGACTGTATTTACAGTAGACTTGTGTAGTATTATTGTGAAGAAAAATTGTACACGTCCGGTTAGATGTGTGACCCTCTCCCCTGGGAGTTGTTGGCCTGGTCGCGGGCCTGAGTAGTGGAGGAGATTTATGTGGTTGCGGGGGGGGAGGTGCTGCCGAATTTTCTGTAGAATAAGGAATCTTGCAATTAGAATATTCTACGAGGAGATCTAGGAGTTGATAGGCATTTTGTGGCCTTTATAGGTTGCAGTACTACGAGTAGCGTATTCTACTTGAAGAGTGGAAACGGCTATGTCACGACCCGACCCCGGGGCCGCGACTGGTACCCTACCGGGGTACCCTATCAGGTATGCATCAGAGAATAGCAGCGGAACATACATGAAACAAAATCTGTATAAGGTAAACATCACTAGCAAGCCGATAAGGCCGCCTTTCATAAAATAACTTAACCGAAAGTGAAACAGTACATCTTATCATTACAGCCCAAACCACAAACGTGACTACGCACCTCAGAATACGGCGTGGCGGGGCGGCCCGCCATACCCCTGAATGTACAAAAGTAAATAACCTCGAGAATCATACCAAAAGACAAAGCCTACGGAGGGATGGAGCTTTCGGAAAATGAGCGGTGATCCTAAGAGTGCGGACCAAGAAGCTACGATCTCGACTGCGGCGTGACGCAGGCCCGAATGAGTCGATTACAGTACCAAGTATGTGGCGAAAATACTGTAATGAAAACATAAGTCTGAAAACAAGCTGGGATCAGGGATGAAATCAAATTACCTTTTACTGTGCCTTACTAACAATGAGAACATCAATCATATACTACACGGCATGAAGAATAGGAAGCTCATAATCAAAATACAATGGAAGCGTGCATCTGGAATCCTTCATCACCGGCGCGCGTCAAGTAAACTCATAACTGAACAATGGAAGCATACCCGTGGAATCCTTCATCACTGGCGGTACGTCCAAGTAAACTCATCACTGAACAATGGAAGCATACCCGTGGAATCCTTCATCACTGGCGGTACGTCCAAGTAAACTCATAACTGAACAATGGAAGCATACCCGTGGAATCCTTCATCACTGGCGGTACGTCCAAGTAAACTCATAACCGAACAATGGAAGCATACCCGTGGAATCCTTCATCGGCGTGCGTCCAAGTAACTCATAATCGAACAATGGAAGCATGCGTGGAATCCTTCATCGGCGGATGCGTCCAAGTAAACTCATAATCGAACAATGGAAGCATACGTGGAATCCTTCATCAGCGATGCGTCAAGTAAACTCATAACTGAACAATGGAAGCATACCCGTGGAATCCTTCATCACTGGCGGTACGTCCAAGTAACTCATAACTTCTTTAGGCTTTCATTAACATACAAAATGAATCTCATTTTCATGACCTTATTCAAGAAAAACCAACTCTTTAACCTTTCATAAAGTTATTATAACCACTCCCCATAAAGCCGTTATACTAACTTTATGCTTTAAAGCTTTAGACGTTCATACTCTTTCATAAGGCCGTTACAACTAACCTCCCATAAGGCCGTTATAACTCCTTATGTTTCAAAAGATTTCGTTCTTTTTATTAACCAAGAGACTTGTACTTCAAATCAAACTCACACAATTTCCGTAATACTTCCTCATGTCACGAAATCCTTGTCTACCTTATTTAGGATAAACCATTACTTAAGAATAAGTGGGTTAACTCTTTAACCCAACTAACTTAGACATTTTCTTAAAACAAGTCAAGTGCCACAAATGGATTTACTTCATTTAAAACACGTACGTCTACCGTACTATATAGTTAAAACTACTCATGCTCAAGAGATAAGAAAGCTCCACATACCTCTTTGGTCAATCCGCTTGCTAAGCTCAACTACCGCAAGTAATATTTCAACCTATAATAATCATGATACGTTTATTAACCTCTAATTTCAATGTAGAATAATCTAAACTCAAAGTCACTAAATTCTATGGAAAATTGGGCAGCATTTCCTTTGTTTCTACTCACTTTGCCACCTTTTCAAAGGCCGATTTTTAACACTCAACGCCACATTTAAGGCTCAATCAATCCAACAATTCAAAGGGGATTACACACCTAAACTTGGGTGTGTAAAATTCTGCCCCATAAGTTACAATAATTCACTTAACAATTCTAAGGTAGTTTTTAGGCTTCAACATGTTCATAAACTCTTCTTAACCCATTTTTCATATCCAAAACACATTTCTAGCATGCAATGACTCTAAGAGCATTATTTACTACCACAAGTCCTTTCTCCTTAACATGCAATACTAAAAACTAAATCTAAAGGAAGAATCATTACCTTAGAGTTTTAGCCAAACTTATACCAAATGTTTTGCTAGCTTCCTTGCCAAGAACATCACCACAAGCTAGCTACAAGCTTCCTTTTCTTGTTCTTAACTTTCAGATTTTTCTTGGGTTTTTAGAGAGAAGGAGGAGCTGATTTTTAGAGAGAGGAAGATGTTTGAGAGATAACCAAGTCTACAAGACTTGATCAATATAAGCCATGCAAGCAAAATCAGATGGGGGGGACACTTGTCACCCTCCCATGGCCTTTTTAAAAGAGAAATCAGACTTTTCTAAGTTTTTCCGCCCAAAAATCCCGCCTCGACGCCGCGGCGCCAAAACCTCCGCAGCCCCTCTGAACTTTTGGCGTCGCGGCCCTGCCATCCCGGCGCCGCGGCGCTGCAACTTCAGCAACCCTTCAGTTCTTTCGGCGCCGTGGCCCTGCATCCGGCGCCGCGCCGCGCTTTGTCCAAACACATTTACGTCGTCTGCGCACTGAACTTGTAACTCTCATAACTTTCTACTCCGACGTCTTATCGACGAACGGTTGGTTGCGTTGGAATATAGACTCAACGAACTATGCCCTAGGCCTTTGAAACACTTAGGAACTCTCAATGTGCCGGGTCATAACCCGCCTCAAAGTTGACCAGAACCGTCCGGAACCGTCCGTCAACCTATCCTTCGAAAATTTTAAGTCTTACCCCCATTTCGTACGTACTCAAACGCATGACCTGAACTACGGGGTGTAACAGGCTAGCAGGGTTACAGTACTGTGGAGCGTTTTGCTAATTGTCGATAATCGTCGCGAGGTATGTGAACCTCTTCCTATCTTTTCTAGCATGATTGTTGTGAACTATGTAGTACGGTAGACGTACATGTGCTAAGTGATTTGGTTGGTTTAAAACATAAGGTGTTATAATAGTGTTATACCCCGTATTTTCCAGAGTATGTACGTAAGGACGTACGTAGAAATTTTGAACTTGAGAATGTAGCTTGGCCGATTTAATTTTGTTCACAACACCCGGTTAGAGTCGGTTTCGTTAAAGCGTTTTCCACAACTTTCGTAGGGGAATTTCCGGCTATGTCATTTTTAATTTTTGCGGATTTTTCCGAGAGACGAAACATTTTGGACCAACAAGAGGGCGACACTTGTCACCCTCTCATTGGAACACCTTGGGCGGTCAAGCTTGGCCGAAAGTTGGTCATTTTTGTCATGGAGTAGGTAGGATATTTGTGTGTTAGTTGGTCAAGGACACTTGGTTGAATCTTGGCCCTACACTTGCCTTGCACTTGGCAAGATCTTGGCCATTGATTGGCCTTCACTTGACCTATAAATACCCCTCTCCCTTTGATGAATTCTTCATCCTTTCCACAAATCACTAAGTGTTAAAACTCTCCCCCTGCCGTGTTGTGTTTCGTCCCCCTTTGTGAGGCTTAGCCGAAGACCCTTCCCCTTGGCGAGAGCCCCTAGTGGGGTGGTAGAGGGTATCTCCACTCCTTGTGGTGCTAGCCGTGGGGTACCCCCCCCCTAGCCTAGTTGTTTTCGTATAATACCCCCCCTCTTGGTAGAAATACTCTCAAAAGTATTGTTATAATGCCCAAATTACCTTAGCCGTATACCTTGTAGTATCCTAAGGTTATACTTATCTGAAAAGCCCAGAAATACTATTATACTTCCCTTCCGTCACAAAAACCGAAACCCTAAGGAAAATCTCCATAGTTAGTTGGAGTATTAAGTAGAAGTTGGTTAGAACATCTAAGGGTTGTTTGGAGCGGGTCGGAGCGCAAGGAGTAGGAGCTAAACCTTGCTCAGGATCGACATTTAAACTCGGATAATTATGGGCTTATCGAGGTAAATATCTTGTCCCTCTATTGTAATTGGAAATTACATGATTGTTAGACTATATAGTTGAAGTATACTATATATAGTCGAGCGTAGTTATCGGCAATGTCTTTTGACTTAAGCTGAATAATAAGAAACCTTTTGAAGAAGAATCTTGAATGTATTTACATGGGTGTATTACAGTAGGCTTGTGTAGCTTTTCTGTGGAGTAGAATTGTACCCGTTCGGGTTAGATGTGTAACCCCCCCCCCCCTGGTTGGCTTGGTAGCCGGCCTCGATAAAGGAGGAGATTTACGTTGTTGCGGGGGGGGGAGGTGCTGCCGAATTTTCGGTAGAATGTTCTGCGATAAGGTCTAAATGTTAATAAGCGCCTTGTGGCCTTATAGGTTGAAGTACTACGTATGGCGCGATCTACTGGCTAAGGAGTAGCCGACGGTTTGAAAGTACTTGGGCGTTTTGCTATTAGTCGATACTCGTCGCGGTATGTGAACCTCTTCCTATCTCTTCTAGCATGATATGTGTGAACTATGTAGTGCGGTGAGCGTCGTGTGCTAAATGTATTTGATTGGTTTAAAACATAAAGTGTTATAACGGCTTTATGGGAAGTTGGTTATAACGACTTTATGTTGGTAAGAAGATACTTGTGGTTTTAAAAGGTAAGCGGTTTGAACTATAAGCGGCTTGTTATGTGTTAATAAAGAACTTGAAGTATTTCAAAAGATTTTGAATCATTTTGAAAGAAGAAGTAATACTTGGTTTTGAAAACTTAAGAGTTATACTAGCTTTATGGGAAGTTAGGTATAACGGCTTAAGAATGGTTTCTTGATTTGGAAATCGAATGTGTATCGACAAACCAACCGCAGCGTTAATAAAAGGAAATGTTTGTGATTAAGTATTATTAAAACCGTAGAAACTTCCATCTGCATGAAGCTAAGATGAGACAAAATGATATTTCCTAGATCATGCTTTGTAATAAGATTGTTATAAACAAGAATATCCTACTCACATATAAGACTTATGTTTCTCGGATAGTTTAAAGAGAATTATATTCTTAAATGAATAAGACTACGAACTACGAAACCTTTCTAAAATAAGAAAGCGTGAACATTTGAAATTAGGCAAAATTGGACGTTTGGAAAATAATGTCGTTACTTGATTTTACAAAGGTAAGTGTTTTGTTTTACTTAAAAGGATAATCACTCTATTTTCACATAACTACGGGTATTGTGTGACTTTTGTGAAAGTAACGTATCTTTTAAAGATTTAATGTATGAAGTACTTTGGGGATAAAAACCCGAACTGGTTGACATATAGTAGAAAGTACCTTGTGTGTATAACTTGATTGTGTTGGTTTGTGATAGCCTTGTAAATACTTTCTTGTTGATTGATAAGTAAACATGCTAGGATGCTATGTGTGTTAGTATCTTGTGATGTTAGTGTAAAGGGGGTTTTCCCTCGACTGCGCTTAAAGTTGTTTGACTCTCAGCAGTTATGTTGGTATTGTACCACTCACCTTGACTTATTTCCGGAGGTTAAGCTGCCCTCCGATGCGGGGTAGACTCAGGCGGTCTGGGACCATGATTCGAGAATACCTCATGCGGGTCCAGGGGATCCATGCGGAACTACGGGAGTTCCAGGTGAGTGTGCGGCCTTTATGGTCATGCGGTCTATGTGGCCATGCGGACTGCGAGTCGGGGCGATCTTGGGAGTAGCTACCCTCGATGCGGGGTTATACCTCATGCGGGCCTATGAGGTTGGCCTATGCGGAGTCGCGGAAAGTTCGAGGCTAGCGCGCACATTTGATCTGCGAGCGAGTGACGGCTTTGATCATGTAATGAAGCGGATATCATAATCTGATTTATGACCTTGTTAATCTTGTAGGTGTTAGTAGTCGGCTATGCCTTCGTACTTACCTGTCTTTATTTTATTTGGACACAGTGGGACACGGTGTTCATGTGTATTCCTTGGTGCTTTTCTATCATAGGCGGCGGTGAGGAAGGTATTCCACGGGCATGATTGATGTTATGGGCTTGAGACCCATAGTTATTCAGTGATGACTTTGAGGCGTGAGTCCACGACTTGACATATGGCCTTATTTATTGTGAGTAGTTTGGTTATCATACATGTCTCTGCTTTATAGACTATTATGATTTCATTTCTGATATTTTTAGTTTCACATGCAAATTTTTGTTATGCGACCTCCTTGAAGTGCGTTAAATGCCGCGAGTTGAGGTACACCAGTCGTTGATCCTAGCTCTCAGGGTCACAGTTTCAGCGTTTGGGAAGCTCCGTTTCTCCGGAGGCTTATCAGTGGTATAGTCCCCTGTCGTCGTAAGTGTTTACATTCAGGGGTTTGGCGGGGCCCTGTCCCGCCATTGTTGTCGTATCATTCTTAGAAGTGCAGTAATCTTGTTGTGGGCAGGGTTTGTAAAAAGGATTAAACTGTTCATGTTGAAAGAGTTGTTTTTTTGTATATATATATTGAAGGTAACCGTTTTTGGTTAGCCTGTCTTCTTATTTCACTGTCTTATTACACTGGTTTCATGTATTGTCTTTATGTTCCGCTGATTACTCTGATGTATATCTACTTGGGTGCCCGGGGTAAGGCACCAGTCACGGGCCCGGGTTCGGGTCGTGATAAAAGTGGTATCAGAGCAGTTAATCCTCGGAAAGTGTCTACAGACCGTATCCAGTAGAGTCTTGATTATCGGTGTGTTGTGCACCACACCAATAATCAGGAGGCTATAGGGTATTTATGATTGGTTTCTATTCTTCTCACTCTGAGATCGTGCCTTAGAGCTGTGTTGTAAGTTGGACCCTCTGACGAATTATTTCCCTTATCGTTATGCCTCCGCGTAGGGCAGCAACCGGCCCGGGAGGGCAAGGCGGCCAGGAGGCTGCGAGTAAGTCGCAAGGGTTGCGTGGGCACAGCCCAATCATCACCGGGTGGTGCTTCATTTGGGAGTTTTGCGGCGTCACTAGCCCAGGAGATTATCACGGCGGCGGCGATTCTCTGCGCCATGATATTTGAACGCCGATTCGCGGCCAGGAGCAGAGAATATAGATTTCAAGGAGGCGACCCTGTATTTGACTATCAGGGAGTATACCGATGTCTGCGAGTCTTGATGAATATCAGCGAGAAGGTTGTGCAAAAGTAAGTTCTTGATTGAAGCGAGCATGGCACGTATGCGGGCTTATGCGCGGCGAGAAACGTAGAGATCGGCGGGTTAACGAAGGGCGGCGAAGAGAGGCGAGCGGCAAGGTCCTTTGGTAACTTTCGGCGAGTCACCTCACGTGGATTAGATTATGCGCATCCACCGGTCAGAAGGTCCTCGCGGGGTTCGGGGCGTTCGGTATGCAGGAGTTGGTGAGCTCGAGCTTAGGTTCCGCGATCCTGCGAAGGTTCGGCCATCCGATTCGATTTTCGGTGTTCGCGGTGTGGCGGCGTCATCTCGGGAATGTCGTCTTTTAGTTGGTACTTGTTGTACTATGACCGTCGGTCGATGTCGAGAATGTCTGGTAGGAGGACTCGGCCTTGAGAATCGGTGGGTAGTTTGTCATCTTCTTAGCTATATCGCCCTACAGGCGAGTTTGATTAGAACAACTAAGGAAGTGAAGCGATGGGTCAGTATATCTTTAACCTCTAGAGCTTTGTATAAGTGATAAGGTGAGTATACCTTAAGTGTTATGTTCAGATTGCATGAGTGTTTATTGTAATTAGAAATCTTGGTTAGTTAACCAAGTAAGATTTGGGGATAGAAGGTGTGAGCCTTAGAGTTTTATACGTAGAGACCTTAGAAGTAAGGCCATCTCGAGTAAAAGACGTATGTTTATGTTTGACCCTTATAGGAGTGCATAGTGCACGTGAGCTATGTATGGGATAGGTCCTAAGTAGTGTGAAATGAAAGAGGTAGTCGAACTAAGAAGGCTAGGATTTAAACGTGATTTGAGAGATTGTTCGGATCGGGAGCTAATGTTTTGCGCATTTCGGGTCGGGTTGAGGCCATGTTGCGGGTCAACCAGCGGCTTTGTTTGGTGGGGTCGGTTGTGGTGGTCGCCGGGTGGTAAGTCACCGAGGGTGTTAGGCCCAAGTTTAGTTAACCAGTCTGAGTTAGTGGATCGTTCGACCCGATGGTCGGGCGATGGGGTCGACCATCGTGTTTTGATCGGGACCGTTGCTTGGCGGTGGCGTTATATCGAAAGGTGGTAAGGCGCACGAGGTGCCTACCTTCACCTTATGTCGACGATGAAGCCCGGGTTGTGGCTATTTCGTTTTCTAAAAGTTTACGAGCGGGGTTAGGAACTGGTGAGTCTCGAGAATCGCATTCGCCCTCGGGCGATGGTTGGATTTCGGGGTAGTTGTGGAGATTGTTGTCTCTGTGGAGAGTGTTTAAGCTACCATTTCGGATTCGGATGTCGCCTTATAAAGCCTTGTAGGCGGATGTGTAAGTTCTTGGTCGAGTGGTTCGATGTTGGCAAGTTGAGCGATTGGTTGAGCTTGTTCCGGTATGGATAGTGAAGCTTGTCTAGAAGAAGTTACGGCGGCTCGGAGGAAATCGTGCGGATAATCGGCGGCGCTTAGAGTTCGAGTTGGCGGTCGGTCTTGAAAGTACCACCGGGTTGGGTGTGACGAGTTTTGGAATACTGAGAGGAACTTAGCGAGTTACTTTGGGCCTTTGAGTTCATGTGAAGAATAGGCGGGTTGCCTATATGTTAGCATTGCCGTCCGACTTAGGAAGCGGTCGTCGATCGTTAAATCTATGTTCGAGAAGGAAATGGGAATCCGTCGAGTATTCCCGACTAATGATGACCAAGTTGAAGATGATAACCCGAGTTTTGGAGGCGACGATGTCAATGTGGTAAGAGTTCGAGTGTCTGACGGCCTCGGGGATCGCATGTAGTCGGCACCATTTGTTGGGTCGCGGGTGACACTAGAACCTCGCGGCAAAGTGACAAAAGTGGTATCGGGAAGAAGCGAGCATGTATGGCGAGCATAGATGTGACCATTTCTTTTGTGCGGAAAAAGTGTGGAGGAAGTATATTTTAGACCCGGAGAGAGGTGTTTGTGGTGATGTTAGAGGTGTTTCCTCGTGGGCTTGGATGTAAGTATTTCGCGTGGGTGTTTCTGTGGCCAGATGTGGCAGGTTTGTTCTCGTAAGTATGGTAGTGAAGACTATACTGGCGCACGTTTGTTTTGAGACTTAGAAGGAACATTCGGGACGAATGTTTCTAAGAAGGGGAGAATGTTATACCCCGTATTTCCAGTGTATGCGTGGGGCGTGCGTAGAAATTTTGAACTTGAGAATGTAGCTTGGCGATTTAATTTTGTTCACAACACGGTTAGAGTCGGTTTTTCGGAAAGCGTTTTCCACGGCTTTCATAGGAATTTCCGGCTATGTCATTTTTAATTTTTGCGGATTTTTCAGAGGCGAAACATTTTGGACCAACAAGAGGCGACACTTGTCACCTCTCATTGGAACACAGGCGGTCAAGCTTGGCGAAAGTTGGTCATTTTTGTCATGGAGTAGGTAGGATATTGTGTGTTAGTTGGTCGAGGACACTTGGTTGAATCTTGGCCTACACTTGCCTTGCACTTGGCAAGATCTTGGCCATTGATTGGCCTTCACTTGACCTATAAATACCCTCTCCCTTTGATGAATTCTTCATCCTTTCCACAAATCACTAAGTGTTAAAACTCTCCCCTCCCTTGTTGTGTTTCGTCCCCACACTGTGAGGCTTAGCGAGAGCACCCTTCCCACTTGGCGAGGCCCCCCACAGTGGGGTAGTAGAGTATACCTCACTCGCTTGTGGTGCTAGCAGTGGGGTACCACTGCTAGTTGTTTTCGTATAATACCCCATCTTGGTAGAAATACTCTCAAAAGTATTGTTATAATGCCCAATTACCTTAGCCAGTATACCTTGTAGTATCCTAAGGTTATACTTATCTGAAAAGCCCGAAATACTATTATACTTCCCTTAGTCACAAAAACCACAAGGAAAATCTCCATAGTTAGTTGGAGTATTAAGTAGAAGTTGGTTAGAACTTCTAAGGGTTGTTTGGAGCGGAGTCGGGCGCAAGGAGTAGGAGCTAAACCTTGCTCGGGATCGACATTTAAACTCGGATAATTATGGGCTTATCGAGGTAAATATCTTGTCCCTATTGTAATTGGAAATTACATGATTGTTAGACTATATAGTTGAAGTATACTATATATAGTCTTGAGCGTAGTTATCGCAATGTCTTTTGACTTAAGCTGAATAATAAGAAACTTTTGAAAGAAGAGTCTTGACTGTATTTACATAGAGCGTATTCTGATGAAGCTTGTGTAGCTTTACGTGGAGTAGAATTGTACCGTTCGGGTTAGATGTGTAACCCCACTGGTTGGCTTGGTAGCGGCCTCGATAAAGGAGGAGATTTCTGTTGTTGCGGGAGAGTCTTTGCCAATTTTCGTAGAATGTTCTGCGATAAGGTCTAAATGTTAATAAGCGCCTTGTGGCCTTATAGGTTGAAGTACTACGTATGGCGCGATCTGCGGCTAAGGAGTAGCCGCGGTTTGAAGTACTTGGGCGTTTTGCTATTAGTCGATACTCGTCGCGAGGTATGTGAACCTCTTCCTATCTCTTCTAGCATGATATGTGTGAACTATGTAGTACGGTAGGCGTCACATGTGCTAAATGTATTTGATTGGTTTAAAACATAAAGTGTTATAACGGCTTTATGGGAAGTTGGTTATAATGACTTTATGTTGGTAAGAAGATACTTGTGGTTTTAAAAGGTAATGGTTTGAACTATAAGCGGCTTGTTATGTGTTAATAAAGAACTTGAAGTATTTCAAAAGATTTTGAATCATTTTGAAAGAAGAAGTAATACTTGGTTTTGAAAACTTAAGAGTTATACTAGCTTTATGGGAAGTTAGGTATAACGGCTTAAGAATGGTTTCTTGATTTGAAATCGAATGTGTATCGACAAACCAACTGCGGCGTTAATAAAAGGAAATGTTTGTGATTAAGTATTATTAAAACCAGTAGAAACTTCCATGCATAGAAGCTAAGATGAGACAAAATGATATTTCCTAGATCATGGTCTTTGTAATAAGATTGTTATAAACAAGAATATCCTACTCATATAAGACTTATGTTTCTCGAGATAGTTTAAAAGAGAATTATATTCTTAAATGAATAACTACGAACTCTGAAACCTTTCTAAAATAAGAAGCGTGAACATTTGAAATTAGGCAAACTTGGGCGTTTGGAAAATAATGTCGTTACTTGATTTTACAAAGGTAAGTGTTTTGTTTTACTTAAAAGGATAATCACTCTATTTTCACATAACTACGTATTGTGTGACTTTTGTGAAAGTAACGTATCTTTTAAAGATTTAATGTATGAAGTACTTTGGGGATAAAAACCGAACTTGTTGACATATAGTAGAAAGTACCTTGTGTGTATAACTTGATTGTGTTGGTTTGTGATAGCCTTGTAAATACTTTCTTGTTGATTGATAAGTAAACATGCTAGGATCTTATGTGTGTTAGTATCTTGTGATGTTAGTGTAAAGGGGTTTTCCTCATTGTGCTTAAAGTTGTTTGACTATCAGTAGTTATGTTGGTATTGTACCACTCACCTTGACATATTTCCGGAGGTTAAACATCTCCGTCTGGGGTAGACTTCGGCGATGCAGGACCATGATTCGAGAATACCTCATGCGGGTCGAGGATCCATGCGGAACTACGGGAGTTCGGGTTAGTGTGCGGCCTTTATGGTCATGCGGTCTATGTGGCGTGCGGACTGCGAGTCGGGGCGATGCGGGAGTAGCTACCCTCGATGCGGGGTTATACCTCATGCGGGCCTATGAGGTTGTCCTATGCGGGCTGCGGAAAGTTCGGGGCTGACGCGCGCATTTGATCTGCAGGCGAGTGACCGAGCTTTGATCATGTGACGGCCAGAGCAGATATCATGATCTGATTTATGACCTTGTTAGTCTTGTAGGTGTTAGTAGTCGGCTATGCCTTCGTACTTACCTGTCTTTGTTTTATTTGGAACCAGGTGGGACACTGGTGTTCATGTGTATTCCTTGGTGCTTTTCTATCATAGGCTGGCGGTGAGGAAGGTATTCCACGCATGATTGATGTTATGGGCTTGAGACCCATAGTTATTCGAGTGATGACTTTGAGGCATGAGTCCACGACTTGACATATCGCTTATTTATTGTGAGCTGTAGTTTGGTTATCATACATGTCTCTGCTTTATAGACTATTATGATTTCATTCTGATATTTTTAGTTTCACATACTCGGTTTTGTTATCTTGACCTCGCCCGAGGCTGCGTTCATCCGCGAGTTGAGGTACACGATCGTTGATCCTAGCTCGAGTCCGCGATTTGAGCGTTTGGAAGCTCCGTTTCTCGAGGCTTATCGGTGGTATAGTCTCATGTCGTCGTAAGTGTTTACATTCGGGGTTTGGCGGGGCCTGTCCGCCATTGTTGTCGTATCATTCTTAGAAGTGCAGTAATCTTTGTGGCGGGGTTTGTAAAAAGGATTAAAGCGTTCATGTTGAAAGAGTTGTTTTTGTATATATATATCTGAAGGTAACCGTTTTTAGTTGCTTTGTCTTATTTCATTTGTCTAGTTACCTTTGGTTTCATGTATTGTCTTTATGTTCCGCTGATTACTCTGATGTATATCTACTTGGGTGCCCGGGGTAAGGCACCAGTCACGGGCCCGGGTTCGGGTCGTGACAAATAGCTTTATGGGAAGTTAGTTATAACGACTTTATGTAGGTAAAAGAATGGTTTATTGATTTTAGAAGATAAGAGACTTGACTTATAAACGACTTGATTTTGAAAGTTAAGAGACTTAATCTTGAAAGATAAGAGACTTGACTTATAACGACTTGTTTTCGGAAAAAGAGAAGTAACTTGATTTTAAGTATAGGTTACTTGTTTTGAAAAGAGTAAGTTATTTGGGTTTTAAAAGAATACTTGTTGTTGTTTTAAAAGAAAAGAGACTTGTGGAATTAAAGAGTTTTTGGTTTAGAACATAAAGTGTTATAACAGCTTTATGGGAAGTTAGTTATAACGACTTTATGAAAACAAAGGAATGGTTTTTATCATTAGTTTTAAAATGGTAACTTGACTTTAAAAGGAGAAGTGTTTTGGTCTAAAAAGAAGGCATGGTATTGTCTTAATTTGGTTTAAAAAGGAAAGTCTGGAAGTTGTTTTGGTTTAATTAAAATGTTAGTCACTTTATTTTGATACTACGGGTATCGGGTGACTTTTGTAAAAGAAAGGGATCTTCTAAAAATAATTTAACGTACGTAGTACTTTGGGGATTAAAACCTGGACTTTGTTATAAAATGAAAGTACCTTGAGTTGTGTGTAACTTGCCTATGTTTGCGTGTGATAGCCTTGTTGTGCAAGTGTTGTATCCTTATGTTACCGCGTCTCTCGATGGAGGGCCGGTCATGTTGTTCTTGATTGATGGACCTCTTGACACGTTGGGTGGCCGGGTATGGTTCCATTAGGATTATTATTCCATGGACTAGCTCTCCACGAGGTTTCTTGATTCGGCGGTATCCGTAGTTGGCTCGTACTTGCCCGAAGTCGTGGTCTGTTTGACAGTATCGGTAGTTAGCCTTCGTACTTGCCCGTTCGGTGTTGTGAAGTCTCGTGATTCCGGCAGTATCGGTAGTTAGTCTTCGTACTTGCCGCCGGTGCGTGGCGCGAGCTTGGTATCCGTAGTTGACTTTCGTGCCTTGCCACAGGTCGACCGTGGTTTGGTTATATAGTTTTGTTGGTACGGCTTTGGTATCGGTAGTTGGCTTTCGTACTTGCCGTCGATTGATGATGCGGCAGTATCGGTAGTTAGCCCGTACTTGCCCGTCAGTTGTTATAATCTGAGTGGGACTGATGTTCATGTACTTCTTGGTGTGATTATATCATGCTCGCCGTGATGAGAAGGTATTCCACGCATGATTGATGTTGTGGCGTGAGACCCATTGTTATATTTGAGTAATGACTTTGAGGCGTGAGTCCACGACTTGACATATTTGTTTATATATTGTGGTAGTTTGGTTATCATACATGTCTCGCCTTTATATAGACTATTATGATTTCATTCTGACATTTCTGATTTCACATACTTGGTACTGTTATCGACCTCCTTGAGCTGCGTTCATCTGCGGTAGAGGTACATCGGTTGTGGATCCGCGCTCTTAGGATCACAGTTCAGCGTTTTGGGAACCTCCGTTTCTCCGGAGGCTTATCTTTGGTATAGTCCCCTGTCAGTGTTGATACTTGTACATTCAGGGGTATGGCGGGGCCCTGTCCCGTCATAGTTATGGTTACATTCTTAGAAGTGCATAATCTTTGTTGTGGCGAGGGGTTTGTAAAAGGATTTAACTATTCGAGTTGATATATATATGTATATATTCGGGAATGTGACCGTGTTAGTTGCTTTGTTTCATACTTTATGTCTTGTCTCATGTTTTAGTTTTTATTTCCGTGATTTTCTCGATGTTGTATCACTAGGGTGCCGGTAAGGCACGATCCACGGGCAGGATCAGTCGTGACAAAAGTGGTATCGAGCGATTAGTCTCGGAAAGTGTCTCTGACCGTGTCTAGTAGAGTCTTGATTATCGGTGTGTTGTGCACCACATCTATAATCGTGAGGTCGAGACATTTAGGATTAGTTTCCATTCTTCTCACTCTGAGATCGTGCCTTAGAGGTTGTGTTGTAAGTTGGACTCCTCGACATATTCTTTTATATCGATTATGCCTCGCGCGAGCAGCGGAGCCACGAAGGGCAAGGCGTGAGAGGAGGCTGCGAGTAGAGCACGGAGGTTACGAGGCGAGGCCCGATTTTACGAGGTGGTGCTACGACGGCGGATTCTACGATCGCCACCCCAGTGATTTAGAGCGGCGGCGGTAGCTCACGAGGCCACGATATCGAGCCTCGGTCCACGGCGAGAGCAGAGGATATGGGTTGCAGGAGATGGCCCGATTACTAGTTAGGTTTATGGCGAGACTTGAGGGCAGAGCGAGGCCGGGGTACGATGGTACACCCGGGGCGATAGTTGGAGACCGGGACTTCTTAAGTTCGCGATCCGCGATGTTCTATGGATCGAGAGGCGAGGATGACCCTCGGGAGTTTATCCGAAGCGATTCTGACGGATCGTAGGAGTGATCAAGGCCTGCGAGGCGGTCGGTGATATTGGGTTCGCATCGGCTGCGTGATCTGCGATCGGTAGTTTGATTCATGGGAAGCGTCGGGGAGCATGCGCTTCGGTGTATGGGGCGAGTTCTCGAGGCTTTCTTGCACATTTCTTGCCCCACGGATGAGAGGGCTCGGGCGACAGATTTTTGATGTTGAGCGGGGCGGGCGTCTGGTTCGGGAGTACAACGTAGAGTTCGACTCATTGGCGATATGTCCCGCGTTAGTAGCTAGTATGGAGGGCGAGTGCACCGCTATGTCACGAGGCTAGACGATTATTTGGCGAGAGTTGCTCGGGCGTAGCTCTTGGCCGGGCATGGACATTGCCGCGTGCGAGCTTATGCACTTAGGTGTGAGGCGGAGAGGTCGGCGGAATGGCCGGATCAGCGAAGAGGCGAGCAGCGAGGTCTTTTGGCGACTTTGAGGCGGACCGCCTCGGAGACTAGTTATGCGCCTCGCCCGATCAAAGCGGTCCTCCACGATTTTGGGGCATCGAGTATTGAAGCGGTCGGGGCTCGAGGTTGAGTTTTGGGAGTAGTGGTGTTGACGGATGAGGCCACCCTTACCTCGGTGTGGCGTTGCGGTAGAATCCATAAGAAGTGTCGTCTTTGGTTCGGAGGTTGTTTTACATGCGGCCAGCAGGGCCATTTTGCGAGAAATTGTCCGACTAGAGGTAGCGCGGATGTAGAGACTCGGCCTTCAGGATCTATGGCTGGTTCATCACCTTCTACAGCTATGCGCCCTGCAGGGCAGGCCTATGATTAGAGTGAAGCGGTAGATACAGGTATATCCTTAACCCTCTAGAGCTTAGTATGCTTGATATAATGATCTTATTATTGTGTGTTATGTGCGGATAGCGTTGTGTTATTTGTGAGTTAGAAAACATGGTTAGTTGAAAGGTAAGTATGGGAGTATGAAAGGTGTGAACCTTAGAATATTACACGTTGAGACCTTAGAGGTAAGGCCGTCCTGAGAAAAAGATTTTACGGTTAGTCTTTGTCGAAACACTGGGTATGCGTGAAATGTATTGAGGGATATTTCCTTGGGTTGTGTAAGATGAAAGTGGTAGCTTTCATGACTTGGATAGGTAAGATTGTTCCGGATCGGGGAACAAGAGTCTGGTGCGATTATGGGTCGGGTTGAGGACCATTCGCGGGTCAACCCAGCCGGTTTGGGATGGGGTCGGTTCGAGTGGTCCCGCCGGTGGTAGGGTCACGAGGGTGCTAAGCCAGTTTAGGTAACTATCGTATGAGTTCGTGGATGTGTTCGACTGAGTCGAATCGTGAAGGCGGGAATGGCCTTGAGGAATTTGAGGCTAGTAAGATGACCAAGTTTGGAGGTGGTAACTCGGGGTTGTGGAAATTAGGCGATGGCGAAGTGTGGTATGGGTACTAGAAAGAGTTAGGTGTGCGAGAAAGGGACGACGAGTAAGAAGAGAAGCGAACAATGTGTTATGAGAGCGGAAGTGATCATTTCTTTAATGAAGTGAAGATCACGAAGGAGTATCCTTTAGACCATGGGTGTGAGCTTTTGTGATGTTAGAGGTGATTCCTCGTTGGCTTGGATTTGTATGTTATACTATGGCCATTGTTGGCATGATTGGTTTCGTAAGTATAGTAGTGAAGACTATACCGGCGCATGTGTGTTTGGAGACTTAGAAGGAACATTCGGGACGAATGTTTCTAAGGGGGGAAGAATGTTATACCCCGTAGTTCCAGGGTATATATGTGAGGATGTACGTACGAGAATCTGTAAATTTTGGAAAGAAAGAACGATGTGATTTTTCGACGGAAAAGTTTCCGGTTTTTGTGAAGAAAAAGGTTCGTTAATGGGAATTGGATTCCCAGATTTGGTATTTGGAATTCTTGGATTATATTAGAATTTTGAGATTTTATTTTCGGAAATGGTCACGTGGGGCCCACGGGAGAAATTCTGATTTTGTGGAGCCCGCTTTGTTTTGAGATTTTGGTATTTTGGATATTTTCGAAGACGAAATATTTTGGACGAATCGAGGCGACACGTGTCACCCCTCGAGTGGCCGTGTGGGCGAAATTGGTGGGACAGTGGCTAGCCATCATGGCCGAAATGCCTTGACACTTGGAGAGCAAAATCGTTGGCCATGTGGTGTGGTGAGACCCACACACATGGCCAATCTTGACCACCCACTTGACTTGATCATGGCCTTGAATCCTCTATATATACCCCCCAAGTTGAAGACTAATTCATCTCACAAAGCTTTCCAAAGCAAATATTTTCCCTCCCTTTGTTGCATTTTCGTCCCTCCTCCCCTCTTGTGTAGAAAATACTTTGAGTATTATTGTATAGTCCCAAATACCTTGGCCTAGTATCCCTAGTAGTATTCAAAGTTGTTTTAATACTAGGAGCAGAATACTACTTTATTCCAATAGTCATGAAGTGAAACCACAGGAAAATCTTCCTAGCTTGGTTGAAGTGTTAAGAGAAGTTGTTTAGAAACTTCTAAAGTCGCTTGGAGCGGGTTGGGCGTAAGGAGTTGGAGCTAAGCGTTGTTCGGGATCGACTTATAATCTTGGATAATTTTGGGCTTATCGAGGTAATAATCTATGTCCCCTGTGTAATTGGATATTACATGTTGTTGTAATGTATAGTTGAGTATACTATATATAGAATGGATATTGGTAAGAATTGAATGTATTTACATTGGGTGTATTCTGATGAGCTTGTGTAGTATTATTGTGAAGAAGAATTGTACACGTCAGGTTAGGCGTGTGACCACTTTCCACAGGAGTTGTTGGCACAGTCGCGAGCCTGAGTAGAGGAGGAGATTTATGTGGTTGCGGGGGGGGAGGTGCTGCCGAATTTTCTGTAGAATAAGGAATCTTGCAGTTAGAATATTCTACGAGGAGATCTAGGAGTTGATAGGCGTTTTGTGGCCTTTATAGGTTGCAGTACTACGAGTAGCGTATTCTACTTGAAGAGTGGAAACGGCTTGCGGGTTCTGATCTTGTGGGCGTTTTGCTAATTGTCGATAATCGTCGCGAGGTATGTGAACCTCTTCCTATCTTTTCTAGCATGATTGTTGTGAACTATGTATGCGGTAGGCGTCACGTGTGCTAAGTGATTTGGTTGGTTTAAAACATAAGGTGTTATAATAGCTTTATGGGAAGTTAGTTATAACGACTTTATGTAGGTAAAAGAATGGTTTATTGATTTTTGAAGATAAGAGACTTGACTTATAAACGACTTGATTTTGAAAGTTAAGAGACTTGATCTTGAAAGATAAGAGACTTGACTTATAACGACTTGTTTTGGAAAAGAGAAGTAACTTGATTTTAAGTATAGGTTACTTGTTTTGAAAAGAGTAAGTTATTTGGGTTTTAAAGAATACTTGTTGTTGTTTTAAAAGAAAAGAGACTTGTGGAATTAAAGAGTTTTGGTTTAGAACATAAAGTGTTATAACAGCTTTATGGGAAGTTAGTTATAACGACTTTATGAAAACAAAGGAATGGTTTTTATCATTAGTTTTAAAATGGTAACTTGACTTTAAAAGGAGAAGTGTTTTGGTCTAAAAGAAGGCATGGTATTGTCTTAATTTGGTTTAAAAGGAAAGTCTGGAAGTTGTTTTGGTTTAATTAAAATGTTAGTCACTTTATTTTGATACTACGGTATCGGGTGACTTTTGTAAAAGAAAGGATCTTCTAAAAGAATTTAACGTCACGTAGTACTTTGGGGATTAAAACACGGACTTTGTTATAAAATGAAAGTACCTTGAGTTGTGTGTAACTTGCCTATGTTTGCGTGTGATAGCCTTGTTGTGCAAGTGTTGTATCCTTATGTTACGCGTCTCGATGGAGGGCGGTCATGTTGTTCTTGATTGATGGACTCTCGACACGTTGGGTGGCCCGGGTATGGTTCCATTAGGATTATTATTCCATGGACTAGCTCTCCGTGAGGTTTCTTGATTCGGCTTGGTATCTGGTAGTTGGCTCTAGTACTTGCCCGAAGTCGTGGCTGTTTTGACAGTATCCGGTAGTTAGCCCGTACTTGCCCGTTCGGTGTTGTGAAGTCTCGTGATTCCGCCAGTATCGGTAGTTAGTCTTCGTACTTGCCCGGCCAGGTGCGTGGCGCAGCTTGGTATCGATAGTTGACTTCGTACTTGCCACGTCGGCCGTGGTTTGGTTGTATAGATTTGTTGGTACGGCTTTGGTATCTGGTAGTTGGCTTTCGTACTTGCCCCGGTCAGTTGATGATGCGGCTTGGTATCTGGTAGTTAGCCTTCGTACTTGCCCCGTACGGTTTTTATGACTCAGGTGGGACCTGATGTTCATGTGTACTTCTTGGTGTGATTATATCATAGACTGCCGGCAGCGAGGAAGGTATTCCACGGGCATGATTGATGTTGTGGGCGTGAGACCCATTGTTATATTTGAGTAATGACTTTGAGGGCGTGAGTCCCTGACTTGACATGACTGTTTATATATTGTGGTATAGTTTGGTTATCATACATGTCTCACCTTTATATAGACTATTATGATTTCATTCTGACATTTCTGATTTCACATACTTGGTACTGTTATCGACCTCCTTGGGCTGCGTTCATCTTGCGGTAAGTACATCGGTTGTGGATCCGCGCTCTTAGGATCACGATTGACGTTTGGGAACCTCCGTTTCTCGGAGGCTTATCTTTGGTATAGTCCTGTCGGTGTTGATACTTGTACATTCGTGGTATGGCGGGCCTGTCCGTCATAGTTATGGTTACATTCTTAGAAGTGCATAATCTTGTTGTGGGCGGGGGTTTGTAAAAGGATTTAAGCTTCGGAGTTGATATATATATGTATATATTCGGAAGGTGGCCGTGTTAGTTGCTTTGTTTCATACTTTATGTCTTGTCTCATGTTTTAGTTTTTATTTCGCTGATTTTCTCGATGTTGTATCACTAGGGTGCCGGGGTAAGGCACGATCCACGGGCCGGATCGGGTCGTGTGATATCCCTTTTCATGACTCCTTTCGTCAAAATCATCCACATGAACCCTCTACAAGTTTATCAACATATTATCTCCTTGCCGCCTTTCCAATAATTCCATGAAGGCTTAGAGTTTTATAATTTTTGTGAGAGAAGAGAAGAGAAATTTCTATTTGGATGAATTCTTGCAAATGACCAAGTCTTGCAAGACTTGGTCATAATATAAGACCTTTCTTGGTCTACAAGATGGGAGGGACACTTGTCGCCTTCCCATAGGCCTTTACATAAATATCTTCTGATTATTCTCCATTTTTCGTGAAAAATCCCGCCTCGGCGCCGCGGCCCTGCAGTCGGCGCCGTGGCGCTGCAACTTCAGAAAGGTTCAGGACTTATGACGCCGCGGCCCTGCAGTCGGCGCCGTGGCGCTGTGGCGCCTGACTGAAATATTTTTCCTTCTCTTCTGTCAGCTGACCTTGTAACGTCCATAACTTTCTACTCTGATGTCCAATCGGCGAGCGGCTTGTTGCGTCGGAAACTAGACTCAATGAACTTCATACTAGGCTTTTAAAACACCTAAAAATTCCTTATATACTAGGAGATATACCACTCCTTTTATATGTCCAAAAACATTTTGTCAACTTATCTTTCCAAATTCAAATCTTATTTCCTTTCGTACGTTCTCAATTACATGACCTGGAATTACGGGGTGTAACACACACAATCAGATAACCTAGACTATATTTATGATTTGGTATCCAAAACATTAATAGGAAATGTAGCATTCTGGATAGAATCTGTAGCACATCAATTAATAACACAAGTCATAGCTCATGCGAATAATTGGAAATCAATGCTTATGTTATCTGATATTGTATTAAAAAGAGAATTTTTAGGAGAAAGGTGGCTAGTAGCCAGGGAGAATGTATTGGCAGAAAGAAAAATGAAAATCATAATGAATCTAAATAACATGAAATGTTGTAAAATTAATAAATTACCAGAATATACTATAAGCTTTAGTAAGTTCTTTTATGAAGCAAGATTTTTACCACAAGAAGGTATAATATATCAACAAATTTATTATGATCACTTACCAACACCTTATAACATTGAAGTATCTAAGGAATACAACCAACTAGAACCAAAGAAAACACCGTAGGTGAGCGGATAAGGGTATTAAGAGCATATTTAATGAGGATATGTGAAGAGTTTAGAATACAACAAAAGATTAAAAAAAATAAAAAGATAGGATTAAGAGAAGTATATGGATTCTGAGAAAAAAATTAGTATTTGAATGCGATGATAAAAAAAACTAAAAGGTATAAAAGGCCCAAGAAATATTATAAGAAGAGATATAATAAAAAATATAGACATAATATTATAAAAAATACATAAAGAAAAGATTTAAAAGATATAAAAATACCCCAGAAACAAGAAAGAAATTTAGGTATAAAAGAAAATTTAGGAAAAGAAATATGAAACCTTTAAAAGAAAATATTAAAGAATGTAAGTGTTGGAACTGTAATGAAAAATGACATTATGCAAACTAGTGTCCAAAACTAGAAAATAAAGGAGTAAAATATATTAACACGACACAGTTTATTATGAATATAGAACAGATAAAAGAAGACAATAATAAATTGTATGGGTATGAATAATTTTATATAACAGAAACAGAAGAAGAAAGCGAAATAGGATTTAAAAATATTAACTTTATTAATTACTCAAACGAAGAAGATAGTTCTGAATAAAATTAATGGTAGCAATTTATGTTGAAGCCTATATAGAATATAAGCCTAATAAACTAGTAAAACAAAAGATCTTTATAGATAGCGGAGCTGTAAATGCTTAGCAAGAAAAGGAGTATTAGCAACACATAGATGGAAAATGTCCGAAACAAATAGAATAAGAGTACCAGGATTCAATTTTTTTTTTCCAGGTAAATGGTAATGTTATTACTAAGAAGAAACAGGAAACTTACAATCAATCATTGAGGGTTCGCAATCCTCAACGTAGTAAGAAATGAAGGAGAGAAGGGGCGATCACTCAGAGGTGACGTTACAAGAGGGGATTAAATCATAAAGAACTCTATATGTTGTTGTTTGAACTTTTGCCACAACCTCATCCACAGTTGACATAGTGCCCGCAAATAGCATTTCATTCCTTGTTCTCCAAATCTCATATACCACTATGCAAAAGGCAAGTAGGATGGCTTTGGATCGAATGCTAGTCCCACGGTGTTCTTTCTTGATCCACTTGAGTGCACTTTCAATTGTTGTCATTTCTCTTCTAATTCCCAACCATTCTTTTGTGTGCTTCCAAATCTTGTGAGTGAAGGGGCATGAAAAGAAGAGATGAGACCTTGACTCATTGGCACGCTTGCAGAATCCGCAAGACTTATCTTCTATGTTGAGGAAGGAGAGAGTATCTTTAGTAGCAAGACGCTTCCTACAAGTGAGCCAAACCGTGAATGAGAATTTAGGAGGAATGTAACCTTTCCAAATGTGAAATCCGAAAAAAATATATATATATATAGTTGTGGATGGGTTAATAAAAATATATATATAAGAAAATAAAGAATAAATTGCATGGGATAGAGTTAGTGTTAAAGTTGGATAAATAGATAGATGAAATGAAAATAAGAAAATAAAAGAAAAACAAAAGAAAAAAAAAAAAAAAAAAAAAAAGGTGCAGCAACCAACATGCACGTAAATGTGTGTTTTCCCCCCTTCCCCCCTTTTCATTTCCCCTCCAACTCTTGTCATTTCACCTCCCATAGGTTATAGAAAACTCTCCACTTATACATTGTAATTACACACAAATAAAATACCTAACACAAAGAATAGGAAATCAGAAAAAACAAGTGAAAAGAAGAGGAAAAACAGACCATGAGTGCAAGAAGAACAAGGAGCAAAATACTAGAGAAGTAAGGATAATTTTAGCAACCACACAATAATAATCTTCACACTTACAATGTGAGTTTTCTCACTCAGAAATTCTTGGTAACATCCTTTATTTTTAGTTCAATACATGTTAGAATAAGAATTGAGTGTTGAAAAGAAATATTGAACTTTTGATGGTTTAGATAACTAGTTGCGTCATGAACTTTACGAACTGTTCTCACTGAGTTATAATTGTTAGAATTTGATGAAATTCGGAAGAATTGTACACCTCTCTAATATGATCATATAGAACCAAAAATGAGGTAAAATGGACATACGGTTTGAAAGTTATCATAGTTCAAAGTTCCTGCCTTAGATTTGGTCGAAATTCGGAAAGGCATAATTACAGACTATTTTTATTGAGTTTTACTTATTAGAATTATATGAAAATTTACATGGTTGTAAATATCTCTGTTACGGACAGATTTATATAAATATTTATTAAAACGGACTTACGAGTTGAGAGTTATGGTAGTTTGAAGTTGCTGCCTCGGATTCGTCGGAATCCAGAAGGGCAGGACGTTGAAACGTAAAACTGTACTAATATGTGGGGAATATGAAAATTGTTGCTAAATGGAATTTCTATATCTCTTTGTTGTGGACATTTTGAGACCTTACGGGGGTCTATCCGACTTACAGATTGAGAGTTATCGTTGTTTAAAGTTTCTGCCTCGGATCTATCGATATCCAGGAAGGGCAGCGAATAAAAGTGTAAAACTGTACCAAATGGTACAGAATATGAAAGAATGGTTCACATGGAGACGTGTAGCTCTCTGTTCTCGTCGTTTTGAGAATTTATGGGGATTGAACGGGTTTACAGATTAGGAGTTATGACTATTATAAGATTGGGTGTTGTTTAATAAAAATTCTGCCGAAATAAATTTTATGGGGCTGTTTTGAGGATAAATTTGTGTTAGTTACCCAAAGTAGTTTTAAATGAAATTTGGTACAGTGAAAGATCCCCGTCTTAACTTAGTTTCCGCTTGAGAAACACCTTAGTTGGAGTTATGGTTAAAAAGTTATAATCGTTACAAGTATGAATGACAGAATGTTGGGAAAGAGAATATTATTTATTTGATCTTCTGAAAAATATGAAAAGTGAATACGTGTTCACATAAATATATAAATATAAACATAATGGATCGGGTTGCACGCAATAAAGCGTAAAGTGAATACGTGTTCACAAATACGTAAATATAATGGATCGGGTTGCGCGCAACAAAACGTAAAGTGAATACGCGTTCACAAATACGTAAATATAATGGATCGGGTTGCGCGCAACAAAACGTAAAGTGAATACGCGTTCACAAATACGTAAATATAATGGATCGGGTTGCACGCGCAACAAAAATGTAAAGTGAATACGCGTTCACAAATACGTAAATATAATGGATCGGGTTGCGCGCAACAAAGCGTAAAGTGAATACGTGTTCACAAATACGTAAATATAATGGATCGGGTTGCATGCAACAAATATGAAAGATGAATACATGTTCACATATATATAAATATGAAAAGTGAATACGCGTTCACAAATATATGAATGTAATAAACATGTGGAAATGCAGGAATGTCTAACGTATAATACGATAAAATGAAGTGTTAGTTAAGCGAGAATTTCCTATGAAGAGTTGTTGCATATTTAAAAATGTTGTAACCTGATATGTTTTTGCAATATGCTTATTACGTTATAATGTGATTGCACTTGGAATATTGTGGTGTTACTTTGAATTGCAGGGTAAGGTTCTCACTCAGCCCCAGATGGTAGGACTGACTCTTTATTTAACATGTTTCAGGAAAGGGTGATAGAGGAAAGGCTCCACGTCAAGGCTAGCGATCGTCCCGCAGCCTCTTGTCATACCAAGTCCATTGTTTCGGGCTTGGTACTTGTCAGGTTCAGAATGGCAGTTCCAATGTCTCGGGATATGCCCGTGTGGAATGATCTCCCTTCCAACTTAGAATAATATTTGTCAGTATGTCTATGTAGAAACAATATTTGCACGAGCATGGGCTCGCGTTATGTTTTTTCATATAAAGTCATAAACATATTTCTTTATTGTTATTTTTATTAATCGCTCCGTATTTGAATATAAGTTCAAATTTCTAAATAAAGAGAATTAAATGGTGCTCCTGGTGGAAAATAATTGTCCAGGTGCCATCACGCCCTAAGTAAAGACTTAGGAAAAGTCGGGGCGTGACAAGTTGGTATCAAAGCTAAACCAGGTTAAGAGATTCTAGGAAGTTTCCTTCGAGTTGGGTGTTTGAACGGTTACTTATTGCGACGGTGTGCGCGCCACCTTAGTAATAAGTGAACGGAATAACATCCTAAAGTTTCCCTTCTTCGTACTCTTCTCGTACTACCTCGAGTCTTTTCAAAGACTTGATTTCTCGTACTACCTCCTTCACAGGGTTAGAAAAGGGGATTGTACAACGTTATCTTGACTAATATGATTTGTGTAGATGGCGATTATAAGGCGGGTTCAACAAAGGGAAGTACTCATGGAACAGGCAAAGGAAATGAGAGCTCGAGAGGAGTTCATGCGTCGCAAGATGGACTCGGAAGGTGATTTTGATGAGTACATTGATGACACAATCGTACTATGTACATATTTGCTTAGGACTAGAAGGAAAAGCGTTCATACGACCCGACCTTCTTCAACTTTCCAATTGAGTCATACTACGGATAATTGTCAATTCGTCCCGTAAAAGTTTCATTCCGCATTCGTAAAGGCAAGGATGCTAAGAGAAGATATTACGTAAAATTCATTGCACCAATTTACGAATCATGTAAGAGGAGTAAGGTATAAAATGAACTATATGGAAAGAGAAGCAAAAGGAAGGTTCACGAGGAGTTGAATGCCAACTGCGAGAATAGACGAATCATGCGGTTAAGCCCTTTAGAGCGCGTGATAGTAGGTGTCTGCTCGATTACAAAGGGCTATAGCGGGTTGCACAATGGCGAGTTGACCTGATGTGATGTATTGTAGTCATGACATTGTTATTTTAAAATATGATGAATGAAGTGCTATGAATACAAGAAAGAAAGGATATGTTTTATTAAATTATTTTTCTTGTTGGCATATTGTGGTGTTGCATGCTTATGAACTATAAGAAAATTTAGGAGCTAGAATAGACATTCCGTCTTCTAAAATATGAGTGTGTTTGTCTTCACGAAAATGGTGAATTCACAAATCCGGGGGCTCGAGGAGGTTCATCACGAAGCTCATGTACCTCGATTGACGTAGTGGTGTATGCGAAGGAGCGGAGAAAATGTCGGAGAAAATGTTGGAAGAACGAGAGTCAAATGGCCCAAGCGGTGGGACAAAAACTAGATAGACTCATAGAGTTAATGGCAAGCGATTCCACACATGGTTCGCCCGCACCTAGTGTCTGTCATAGCCCGAACCAGAACAGACAGTAGAGGACCAGGTGCGGCGCACCACGGGCCGGGAGTGTAGAATCCCAAGCGCACTGATAGGCTATGGGCAAATTTTATGAGGAGAAGAGAACCATCGTACTCGGGAAGGACCCCAAGGGCAGATGGTATTCTCGATGAAGTTGAAGACTTAATGTTCACATTGGGATGCGTGGAGGCGGGCGTCAACTTGGTAGGCGCGCGACTAGTGGATGATGCGGGTGTGGTGGAGGAATTTTAGGAAAAATCGTCCCCGATGTCACCACCAATGACACAGGAGGGTTGAGCGGCATTCATTGAGAAGTTTATGCCTAATACGCGCAAGATGCGCTCGGGCGGGAGTTTGAACAATTGAAGCAAGGTGACGCGATGTACAAGAATATGATACGATTCGTGAGGTTATCGGCATCTGACACACATGTCGTCCCTACGAGAAATGGATAGAGTCAAGCGATTTGTAGAGGTTTAAACCGAACATAGCGAAGAAGGTGGTGGCGTTAGCCAACGATCGAACTTATCTTGATTGTCGATATGGCTTTGAGGGTAGAAGGTTTCGCTAAAGCAAAAAGAGAATATTCGCGAAGAGATTTGGACGTCGTGATCGTTTAACGAGTCAAAATCGAAGCGGGGAGTTTAGTAAGGGATCTTGGGACCAACCAATGCTGGTCGATCTTATTTCAAGCCTAAGGGGCACGGTTGGTCTAATTACCAAGGTAGAAAGGACAAGGCCACCAACCCTAACACGGGAGGCGACAAACCGATTTGTAAGATTTGTCAAAGAAAACACCTTTGGAGAATGTCGGATCTTAACGAAGACATGTTATAGCGTGGAAGTCGGGCCACTATGCGAGGATTGCAAGAAGAGGACCCAAACTCAATATATTCGGGAGGTCGAAGCAACCACGGTACTGGGAAATCGGAAACCAACCCCGCTTGAGTCGGGAGGTCAACAACCCAACAATTTAATTGGCTCTACGCTTTGCCCGGAGGAATGAGGCGAAGCATCTAATGCGGTGGTCACGGGTATTTTGCTAGTCTCGAGTATTCTGCATTTGTATTATACGATCCCGCTCTACATTTTCATATGTGTCAATGAGCTTTGCTAAGAATTTACATGTAGAACCTTCTTATTTAAGTGAACTGTTGAGGTTATGACACGATGGGGCCTCATTTGGGCCTCTCGGGTGGTAAATAATTTTCCATTAGAAGTGAATGGCGAGAACAAGGTGAACCTAGTACTACTTGATATGGTAGACTTGACGTCATTTTGGGTATGGATTGGTTGTCGGCATGTTATGCCATGTTAGATTGTCGACGAAGATAGTGAGATTAACTTTTCCGAGAACCGAAGTTGTTATAAGGGTAGGGTTGGAATATCCTCGTGTCGGTTTATTTCTACCTTGGGGCTCAAAGTTATTGAGAAGTCACAGTGGAGTATGCATATCCGCTAATATAGTGGATACCCAAAAGAATCCCAGTGATGCGATGTTCTATTGTTCAAATTTTTGGAGGTTTTCTGAAGATCTTCCATGCCTTCCTCGGATAGAGAAGTGGAGTTTGCCATAGAGTTAATTAGGGTACAAGACCTATTTCTATTCCTCCATATCGAATGGCCCAGTGAATTGAGGAGTTAAAGAACAATTGAAGGATCTTACGGATAAAGGCTTTATAAGGCCTAGTGTTTCCCTTGGGTGCACGATCTGTTTGTGAAAGAGAAAGACGGATCGCTCGAATGTGCATCGATTATCGGCTCAATAAGGTCACGATCAAGAACCGGTACCCATTACCAAGAATCGATGATCTTTTGACCAACTTGAGGAGCTAGCTATTTTTCCAAGATTGATCTTCGTTCGATATCACCGGTGAAAATAAATCCGGATGATATATCAAGCGATCTTTAGAACCGTCGGCCATTATGAGTTCTTGGTCATGTCTTTTGGGTTAACAATGCCCAAGCGACTTTTATGGATTTAATGAGCAGAATCTTCAAACCATTTCTAGATTTGTTCGTGATTGTGTTCATAGATGATATCCTAATTTCTGATGAGTGTTGAAGAACATGAAGAGCATCTGAGTGTAGTGCTTCAAGTCTTGAAACAGGAGAAACTATATGCTAAATTTTCAAAGTGTGAATTTTGGTTGGAAAAGGTAGCCTTTTTGGGCCATATTGTGTCAAGGGATGGAATTATGGTAGACCCCGTAAGATAGAAGCGATGAAGCGCCAAAACCGACCACTCGGCGGAGGTTAGAAGTTTCTTGGGTTTGGTGGGTATTATAGAAGATTCGTAAAGGTTTTCTAGTCTTGCTGCTCCTTTGGCCGATTGACTCAAAAAGCGGTTAAGTACGGTGGTCGAAGCATGTGAAGCAAGTTTTGAATCAAGGAATTGTTGACTCTCGCACCCCCAACCTTACCATCGGGACAAGAAGGGTTCACGATCTATTGCGATGCCTCCAGAGTTGGGTTAGGATGTGTCTTGATGCGATTTGGAAAGGTTATTGCGTATGATCTAGGCGATTGAAGATACATGAGAAGAATTATCCAACTCATGACTTGGAATTAGTCTGCGGTGG
The DNA here is from genome assembly GCA_029844215.1 of Przewalskia tangutica. NCBI lineage: Eukaryota > Viridiplantae > Streptophyta > Magnoliopsida > Solanales > Solanaceae > Przewalskia > Przewalskia tangutica. The sequence goes on from CM056718.1 coordinate 34,982,792, forward strand.
TGTTTGCCTTACGAATATGGAGACATTATTTGTATGGTGTGCATGTGGACATATTCTGAGATCATAAGAGTTTGCGATACATAACCACGAAGGATCGAATCTCAGACAAAGAAGATGGTTAGAGTTGCTTAAGGATTATGACCTTAGTATTCTTTACCATCCTGGAAAAGCCAACGTGGTGGCTGATGCACTCAGGAGGAGATCAATGGGCAGCTTGGCCCATTTGGCAATACAAAGAGTATTGTTCGTGAGGTACAAAGATTGGAAAACCTCGGGGTTAGCTTAACCGAGATCGGTGAAGGTAGGGTGGTGGTACATGATACCTCGCGATGCCTTAGCCGTAAATAAAAGAAAGTCGGTTTGAGGATACGAGTTTGTTGGATTTCGAGAGAAGATCAACAGGAAGACCTTCACAGTTTACATTGGGAGATAATGACGGAACCCTCCGGTATAAGGGTAGGCTATGTGTTCCTAAGGTAAAGGATCTAAGGAGGAAGATCTTAGATGAGGGTCACAACACAAGATATTCCATTCATCCAGGGTCAACAAAATGTATCGAACCTCAAGGCAAATTCGGTGGGATGGGATGAAGAAAGACGTTGCGGAGTTTGTCGGAGGTGTCTTATATGTCGTGGTGAAAATTGAACATCAAAAACTGGCGGATTACTTCAGACATTGGAGTCCCCATGTGGAAGTGGGAGGCGATTCATATGGATTTAAATGGCGTCTACCGAAAACTCGAGAAGGGTATGATTCTATTTGGGTGATTGTTGATCGACTTACAAAGTCAGCCCATTTCTTACCATCAAGACTACATATCGCGCACCACAAGATGCGCATGATTTATTTGAAGGAGATTGTGCGGTTACAGGATTCCCTTACAAATTATTTGAGATAGGGGTTCCCAGTTCACCTCACTTTTGGCAAAGTTTCAGCAGGTCTCGGGACAAAAGTTAAGTTGAGCACGGCTTTCCACGCAAACAGATGGGCAAGTGAGCGAACAATTCAAACAACGAGGACATGTTGCGATCTTGTGTGTTAGATTTTCGGGAAGCTGGTTGGACCATCTATGTCTAATTGAGTTCGCCTACAACAATAGTTTTCACTCTAGCATACAAATGGCCGTTTGAAGCATTATATGGGACGAAAATGTAGGTCTCCACTTGGATGGTTCGAGGTGGGTGAGCCGAATCGTTCGGACCAAGTCATTCAAGAAACAAATGATAAGGTCAGATGATTCGGAGTGGATCAAAAGCAGCTCATAGTCGTCATAAGTCCTATGCGGATCATCGGAAAAGAGATCTTGAATTCGAGAGGAGAAAGTATTTTTAAAAGTGTCCCCAATGAAGGGAGTGATGCGCTTTGGTAAGAAAGGGAAATTGAGCCCAAGGTTTATTGGGCCATATGAGATCTTGCGAAGAGTGGGGAATGTGGCTTACGAATTAGCACTTCCACAAGAGCTGGAAGCAGTGCATCCGGTATTCCATGTGTCAATGTTACGAAAATACTTGCACGATCCAAGTCACGTCATCCTTCCCCAGGAGATAATTCTTAATGAGGAGCTTCAATATGAAGAAGTTCCGGTGGAAATACTTGATAGGAAGGTTAAGCGCCTTAGAAATAAAGATATTGCTTCCGTGAAGGTCCTATGGAGGAATCACTCCACAGAGGAAGCCACAGGAAGTCAAGATGCGATGAAAGTCAAATATTCATTCCTATTTGACTAAGGTAAAAAAAAAATGCATTACATAGTACTTCATATGTGTGTCATTTGCGTGTCTATGTGATTATGTTACGACCTTATTCACATTCGAGGACGAATGTTGCTTAAGGAGGAGAGAATGTGAAATTCGGAAAAAAATAAAATAATATATAGTTGTGGTTGGGTTAATAAAAATAAACATTATTGTGTCTATGTGATTATGTTACGACCTTATTCACATTCGAGGACGAATGTTGCTTAAGGAGGAGAGAATGTGAAATCCGAAAAATATATATATATATATAGTTGTGGTTGGGTTAATAAAAATATATATATAAGAAAATAAAGAATAAATTGCATGGGATAGAGTTAGTGTTAAAGTTGGATAAATAGATAGATGAAATGAAAATAAGAAAATAAAGAAAAACAAAAGAAAAAAAAAAAAAAAAAAAGGTCAAACAACAACATGCGTAAATGTGTGTTTTCCCCCCTTCCCCCCTTTTCATTTCCCCTCCAACTCTTGTCATTTCACCTCCCATAGGTTATAGAAAACTCTCCACTTATACATTGTAATTACACACAAATAAAATACCTAACACAAAGAATAGGAAATCAGAAAAAACAAGTGAAAAGAAGAGGAAAAAAATACCAAGAGGGCAAGAAGAACAAGGAGCAAAATACTAGAGAAGTAAGGATAATTTTAGCAACCACACAATAATAATCTTCACACTTACAAGGTGAGTTTTCTCACTCAGAAATTCTTGGTAACATCCTTTATTTTTAGTTCAATACATGTTAGAATAAGAATTGAGTGTTGAAAAGAAATATTGAACTTTTGATGGTTTAGATAACTAGTTGCGTCATGAACTTTACGAACTGTTCTCACTGAGTTATAATTGTTAGAATTTGATGAAATTCGGAAGAATTGTACACCTCTCTAATATGATCATATAGAACCAAAAATGAGGTAAAATGGACATACGGTTTGAAAGTTATCATAGTTCAAAGTTCCTGCCTTAGATTTGGTCGAAATTCGGAAAGGCATAATTACAGACTATTTTTATTGAGTTTTACTTATTAGAATTATATGAAAATTTACATGGTTGTAAATATCTCTGTTACGGACAGATGTATATAAATATTTATTAAAAGCGGACTTACGAGTTGAGAGTTATGGTAGTTTGAAGTTGCTGCCTCGGATTCGTCGGAATCCAGAAGGGCAGGACGTTGAAACGTAAAACTGTACTAATATGTGGGGAATATGAAAATTGTTGCTAAATGGAATTTCTATATCTCTTTGTTGTGGACATTTTGAGACCTTACGGGGGTCTATCCGACTTACAGATTGAGAGTTATCGTTGTTTAAAGTTTCTGCCTCGGATCTATCGATATCCAGGAAGGGCAGCGAATAAAAGTGTAAAACTGTACCAAATGGTACAGAATATGAAAGAATGGTTCACATGGAGACGTGTAGCTCTCTGTTCTCGTCGTTTTGAGAATTTATGGGGATTGAACGGGTTTCTGATTAGGAGTTATGACTATTATAAGATTGGGTGTTGTTTAATAAAAATTCTGCGAAATAAATTTTATGGGGCTGTTTTGAGGATAAATTTGTGTTAGTTACCCAAAGTAGTTTTAAATGAAATTTGGTACAGTGAAAGATCCCGTCTTAACTTAGTTTCCGCTGAGAAACACCTTAGTTGGAGTTATGGTTAAAAGTTATAATCGTTACAAGTATGAATGACAGAATGTTGGGAAAGAGAATATTATTTATTTGATCTTCAAAAATATGAAAAGTGAATACGTGTTCACATAAATATATAAATATAAACATAATGGATCGGGTTGCCGCAATAAAGCGTAAAGTGAATACGTGTTCACAAATACGTAAATATAATGGATCGGGTTGCACGCAACAAAACGTAAAGTGAATACGCGTTCACAAATACGTAAATATAATGGATCGGGTTGCGCGCAACAAAACGTAAAGTGAATACGCCGTTCACAAATACGTAAATATAATGGATCGGGTTGCGCGCAACAAAAATGTAAAGTGAATACGCGTTCACAAATACGTAAATATAATGGATCGGGTTGCACGCCGCAACAAAACGTAAAGTGAATACGAGTTCACAAAAACGTAAATATAATGTATCGCGTTGCACGCAACAAATATGAAAGATGAATACATGTTCACATATATATAAATATGAAAAGTGAATACGCGTTCACAAATATATGAATGTAATAAACATGTGGAAATGCAGGGGAATGTCTTAACGTACAATACGGGATAAAATGAAGTGTTAGTTAAACCGAGAATTTCCTATGAAGAGTTGTTGCATATTTAAAAATGTTGTAACCTGATATGTTTTTGCAATATGCTTATTACGTTATAATGTGATTGCACTTGGAATATTGTGGTGTTACTTTGAATTGCAGGGTAAGGTTCTCACTCAGCCCCAGATGGTAGGGCTGACTCTTTATTTAACATGTTTCAGGAAAGGGTGATAGAGGAAAGGCTCCACGTCAAGGCTAGCGATCGTCCCGCAGCCTCTTGTCATACCAAGTCCATTGTTTCGGGCTTGGTACTTGTCAGGTTCAGAATGTCAGTTTCAATGTCTCGGGATATGCCCGTGTGGAATGATCTCCCTTCCAACTTAGAATAATATTTGTCAGTATGTCTATGTAGAAACAATATTTGCACGAGCATGGGCTCGCGTTATGTTTTTTCATATAAAGTCATAAACATATTTCTTTATTGTTATTTTTATTAATCGCTCCGTATTTGAATATAAGTTCAAATTTCTAAATAAAGAGAATTAAATGGTGCTCCTGGTGGAAAATAATTGTTCAGGTGCCATCACGCCCTAAGTAAAGACTTAGGAAAAGTCGGGGCGTGACACCAAATTTGAGACATCCAAGGCTTATGTTCTCTCGGGGTCCGCAAAACATCGTACACAAGACCCGAATCAAATTTCCTATCGATGCAACACTTCTCCAAGCCGACAATAGTGTTTCCTTGATTCCCAAAGATGCTTATGAAAGTGTCACGGATGCCACAAAGCTTCTTGAATAAAGGTGAATCTCTAGGGCGTACCTCATAATCCCAAATGGATTGATTCTTTAAGTAGTAGCTATTAATCCATTGAACCCATAATGTATCTGCCTTAGTGTGAGCTTGCTAGATGGTTCGAGAGAGTAAGGCGTGATTCCATACTTTGATGTCCATGAGGCCTAAGCCTCCCTCAGATTGAGGCGCACAAATTTCATCTCAAGCGACTCTTGGTGGCTTGCCACCCCATAAGAACTGGATACAAGCAGAGCGAACCTTGTTGAGCACTGATGAGCTAATGGGTAGAGCTCGAAACCAAAAGCTCTCAACCCCCTGAACCACCAATTTTATAAGTTCCAATTTACCCGCATATGAGAGTGAGTGGTGTCCCCATTTCTGAATGTAACCTGAGATTGCACTAGTGAAAGGTGCAAACTGATCCACCGAGACAGAGATTGGAGACAAAGGGACCCCTAAGTACCGCACGGGAAAGACTCCTAAAGGGCAGCCATGATTCAATTAACAAACTAAAGAGATAGACATAATAGCATAAAATATAAGGATGATTCTAGATAAAACAGTATTTAAACTTCCAATAATATACCAAGATAACAAGATGAACAATATATATTATTAGGAAATAATTTCCTAGATTGCTTTAAAACACATGTAGTAGATAATAGCACTCTAAGTTTGTTAACATGCAATAAATGGATAATATTAAAAAGAATAATATCAAATACAAACACTTAAATTATGTAATCTAAGAACATAAAGGAATAATAACCTAGAATTATTAAAAGGAAAATATCTTAATATGTTAAAAACAAACTTTGGAGAAAATCATATACAATTATGGGACAAAGAAAAAATATATACTGAAACAAAACTAATAAACCCTAATGATATAGTTAGGTGTAAACCTATTAGATATAGTCCAACAGACCAAAAAGAATTTGAAACCCAAATAAAAGAATTATTAGATATGAAAATGATACAAGAAAAGCTCTCGTAGCCCAACTTTTTTAGTCAAAAAACATAGTGAACAAAAATACGTAAAAGCTAGAATGATAATAGATTACAGAGAATTAAATAAAAAAATAGTATTTGATGAATATTTTTTACCATACAAAAGAAATCTTATTAATAGATTATGGAAAAAATGGTTTAGTAAGTTTGATTGTGAAAGTGGATTTTGGCAGATAAAACTAACAAATAAATCAAAACTTTTAACAGCTTTTAGTGCCTCAAGGATAATATGAATGGAACATATTACCTTTTGGATTAAAAAATGCACCTCAAATATTTTAAAAAAGAATGGACCAAGTGTTCAGAAAAATAATAGATTTCTGCATATTATATGTTGACGATATATTAATATATAGTGATACTTTGGATGATCATATAAATCATTTAGAAAGCTTTATAAAAATAATAAAACAACACGGAATATTGGTATCTGAAAAGAAATCTGAAATTTTAAAGAATAATATAGAATACTTAGGATATATCATAGAGAAAGATGGCTTACAATTACAAGAATATATTGTTACAAAAATATTTTTTTTAAAGAGAGGTTAGAAACTAAAAAAGAGGTACAACCGTTTTTAGTAATAATAAATTATGTGTCAGACAATATAAAGGATTTACCATCATTAAGAAAATCATTACAAGATCTAATTAAAGAAAAAAATAAAGTATTTGAATGGAAAGAAGAATATAGTAAAGCTATTAAAATATTAAAGAAATAGCACAATCTTTACCAACTGACACAGATCAATTAAAACTATACATTGATGCTAGTCACATATGATGGGGAACAGTCCTGATAGCTTATGATAAGGATGATATAGATAAAGAACACCCATTAATATGTGGATATGGAGGAGGTACGTGGAAACCCAATAAAAAGAATTACCATATCAACGAAAAAGAATTACTAGCAGTAAAATTGGAATAAAAAAGTTTCATTACCACTTATTACCAGTAAAATTGGAATAAAAAAGAATTACTAGCAGTAAAATTTGTTGTAATGGATACCCTTGAACTTACCAATTTGTTGGACAAAATAACTAGAGATGGCAATGGATCCTGGACTAGTCCGGATTCGGTGGATCCAGATCCGTTTTATAGGATATGGATCTTCAAAATTTGGACCCTACTGGATTTAGATTCGTTTTATAGGATATGGATCTTGTATTGAGATTCGTATCCGTTTCAGATCCGATCCGTGAATCTGTTTTTTATTAAATATATCTATAACCTATAATGTAATTTTATATGTATTTTCTTAAAAAGGGTTATGGATCCACCGGGTCAAGCTTCAATCAATTAAAAAACTTATCGGAGTTCTTGTCCATTTAACAATACAAATGATGATGCACACTACAAAGCACCTTTTGAATAGAAGGTCTTTCTTAAAATAGCTCAGAGTCAATGTAGCTTAGGTTCTGCTCACAGTTAACCATGAATTGAGAGTCAAACTTATTACTTGTCAGTACTAAAAAGACCCATCACTGGAAACCGACCAGTTGGAACTTTTATCCAAGATGGACCAAATTTTTGCTTGAACATGGAAAGATCCTCCGAGAATCTATAAGTTAGATGTAGAACCCAATCATTTAATGACTAACAAGTTGATGTACAACAGGCATAATTTAAGCTAATAAGTAATAACTGATTGAGAAAAAGAGATAAAGGTGTATAAAGGAAAAAAGGAAAAACTCCCTTGTTGAAACAAACACCTCTCCTGGATTTTAATGCACCAGTTTGCGAACACATTTTTCACGTCTTATTATTCTGGAAGTCAAAAAAGTTTCAACAGGTGAGAATATTATTTAAGACAAAAAATATCATATGTGGATCCAGATTCGATCTGTGGACCCGGTGGATCCGTATTTGGATCTGATTTTTATGGACCCGGTGAATTTGGATCCGGATCTAAATTCAGGTATGAAAAACGGATCTGGATCTAGTAGGATTCGGTCCAGATCCGATCCGTTGTCATCCCTAAGAATAACACACTTGAAGCATAAACATGCCAAAGAGACTATAGAACAATACAACATACTGGCACGACAGAGGAAGAGGCCTATAGTACATATTAAAAATACTACTCCTAATACTATAAAGGGAGAAGGATCTTCTGATCCGTTTTCCTAAAATGTATTGATAGGGATTAATGTAGTTCAACTACATTAAAGCCCATTATACTACTCTTATCTAGAATCATGTAGTCCAACTACATGAAGCCTAACATACTACCATATACTAGGATCATGTAGTCCAACTACATGAAGCCTAACATACTATCATATTACGGCCCAATAAATTATATTACTTCATACTATAAAGGACAATGGCAGAGATAGCAAAAGGAAGAAAAAGTGTAAAACAGATATGTGGAGAAGGAAGATGAAGAATGAAGAAATTAAGAAACTGAAGCAAAACGATTGTTGAAACACTCTACTCATATTTGCAAGGAAATAAAGTAGAGAATGGAAGAAGTTTAGATAGTCATGAGTGAAAGACCTTGGCTCAGTGCCTTTGAGGGATTCCTTCTCGAATCCGGTGTTAGTTGAATAACCCTTGCTATTGAATCCAAGGAAGGCAATGTGGAAGAAGTTTAGATAGTCAAGTTTCTTGCTGGCCGGTATTAAGAAAGTTATACTAAGGGATGGGGTAGTTGAATTTTGTGAAAGTGACACGGTCATCGTCCTACTACAATTTCTTTATCTTTTTGGTAACTGTATGTTCAACATTAATTTAACATCCCCTTCAAAAAACAGTGACATTCCCAGAGGAACACAAATTTGGTGTATAGGATAAGGGAAGGAGAGATAATATAAACTAGTCAACGTCCATCATGAAGTTTGAAACCTGATGAATAATCCCAAATTTTCATCCGTCTATTGAAAACAGATAAACATAATATTTATATTAATTTACAAGGTCCTTGCCTTTATATTCTACTTCTTTTGATAAAATGCTCTTAACTTTTAAAGATTATGCAATAATACATGATCCATGTTTTACCTCTTTTACGACACCAGTACACCCTTAGGCCTCCAACCATGGAGCATGATTTCTCCTCCAAAAATGACGGAAAGCATTAGATATTTACCTAAATCAGTAGGCTCCTTTTCTTCTAGGAATCAAAATGAGCCCCCAAAAGTTCAGAAGTTTCTATGTACCAAATTTCTTTGTTTGATGATAACACCATACCTTTCTGTTTTCTTCATTCCAACAGATTGTGAGCTCATTTCATTCTATATAACGAAACAAATAGAACTTGAAGAAACTACAGAGAAAACATAGCAATCAAGACATTTAGTCATCTACTCCTTAGAAAAACCAAGGTTATTTAGTGCTACACTAATGTCTTCCTGGCTGCAACTTCCACAGTCAACAATGTTAGGATTCATGGCTGGCAAAACATGCTCAAGAGGGTAGTTCCTGTTTGAGTGAACTTTAGAGGCATCGCTGCAAACTCCCTTCAACACCACTGTTTTATGTACTCCTCCAACCAATAATTCATAATCCGTGTCTCCACTTTCTCCCACAAAAACCACAAGATTTGACAAGTTTATGCCCCATCGAATGAACATGTACCTGAACGTAAGGTCTAATGGTTAATTATAGCTTTTAAATACACCAAGAAAAGGAGTAATCACAACAACAACAAAAATAACTACTACACCTTAATCACTAACTAATTGGGTTCGGCTGTATGAACCTTCTCTATCCATTTTGTCATTTTGATTTGTTTCATTCTAATACAAAATAAGTTGTGCTTTAGGATAAAATAGAGGCTCTCTAGTAGTAAAGATTCTAAAAAATTCTACTCACATACAAATCTCCAAACAAACTAAAATCACTTCTACCAAACACTGAACTTAATGAAAGTGTACCAACAGGTTAAGATCTTTAACAGCGGCAAAGACTTCGAACTTTCGAGATCTAATATAATATACCTATAGTAAAGTAGCCACGCAAGGGATTTGACTTGCTTTCACGTCTTTCAGCTCTTGTTCAAATAACCGCTGCTATTTCAGATGTTGGATGAAGATCAGTAGGTTAGGAGTTCACACCAGGTAAAATTCGTTTGATAACAAAGATAGATCCGTTTAAGAAGAATAGGCAGTGATGCCGGGAAGAAAGCCAATAACTCTGAAATTAAAGGCCAAGGAGATGGGAAGACTCTACCTACACTCCCATGAAAGTCTAGCAAACTCTTGTTTTAGCTTTATACAACTGGGCATTTGCCCAGTGAAATCTCACAAGTGGGGTTTGAGGAGGGTAGAATATATGCAGACCTTACCCATACCTTTGTGGGGTAGAGAGGTCGTTTTCGATAGACCAACAGGACAAAACCTTAAAAGAAATAAGGGAGGCTAAATTTGTAACTGGATGAAATAAGATGCATATGGTTCATCAAAAGGTCTGCGGATTACTCGTATGAACTTTTTAACCATGTTCCACCTAAAATACAGTTCGAAAAATCAAGTCATTCAGTCAATGGACAAACTAGTTGCTGTTCTCCCCTTCTATGTAAACCTCAGTATTTCAAAGCAATAGTTAACGTGACAAAAGGAGTTGGTGGGAAATATTTTAATCAGGTCTTCAGAGTTAATTGCCTTTTTCTTCAAAATCTCTGCTGCGTCACCTCATTTCTTTTGTCAATAAAAAAAAGGTGGCGAATAATTACCAGAGTCAATGTCCTTACACAAATAATGCCTACCTTCACTAGTAACCTTAAAGTCATAACTAAGACTCAAGATCCACATCTAACAGGCTTGATAATTTGATAATAGCAATGTGAAAATTTGTTACAAAGAAAGATTTAAATGACAAAGGAAATAGGCAGGAAATGACCTGAGCGCTTGTGATCTTGAAGCAAGAACAGGGATCACATTCAGCCTGCTACCACTTTGGCAATATATTGCATGACATCTTAGCGCCTGAATTCTCAGGAATCTCCTAACTTCCTTCACAGGAGGAACCTAGAGAAAAGAGATAGAACTCAGAGCATTAGATTTACTTAGCTGAGTTGACAAATTAGAGGTTAGTATTGTCACATTGAGATGCTCGTATGAGGAGGTCAACTTACTAATGATTGATCATTTATTCTGAAAGAAAAGCAATGTGCAGATACCGAGTCAATCTCCTTTATAGCTATCTCAGTTTTGTTTTTTACTTTGTCATTTAGAGAATCTGCCCAGCGAATTATAGTTTTCCTCAGATCTTCTCCACCCCAACGATAATCAATGTGAGTTTGATAATCTGAATCTACAGTAAAAGAAGGCCCTGAAGGTTTCTCCTCAGAATTTAAACATGGATAATAAACCACCCCACCACTATTGCAGATGTACGCATCAAAGTCGTGTGGTTTAAACTTTGACAACTCCAAAAATGACTGCACCTCAGTAATGGTCAAGGCTGTTGACAAGATAAAGCCAAAGGATGATGCACTTTTATCCTTCTTGACAACCTCAATAATTGTTTTGGTAACATCTGCTAAACCAGCTACGGTATCACAATCCGCTGCAATTACAATTAGTTTCCTTCTCCTTGACAGTTGAAATTTACTTTGCTCTGCTTTCTCCATGGACCTACTTACTGACTGTTTTGAGACCATATTATCCAATTGACTCTTCTTTTTGCTGGCATTTTCCATGAAATCCAGGGCGGTCACTGAAGTACCACTCTTTTCATTTTTATCCCCGTCCAATGAGAGTTTCAAGCTTAAAGACAGATCTTTAATATCTCTCAAGGAATCTTCAGGTGAATCTGGTTCTGAATCGAAGCATTCGTCCTCATTTCGTTTCCATCTCGGCTGCTTTTGTTTGCAAGACATCACTCGCGCTAAGTACGTCTTGCAGTGCTCTGGCCAAGAGAAGAGATGTATATTTCGCAATCCGTTATCCCTACATCTTGCCCAAAGCTGCTTATCAGCTACTAGCTTCAAAAGTGCATCAGCAACAGAATGTTGATCATGAGGGTCAACTAGCAAACCATTGTCAAGCACCTGAAACGAAGTTAATAGTAAGTCCTCGAAAACTAACATGACGCGTCTAAATTCAGCTCCAGTGGATAAACAATAAAGCCCTGAAGCAATAAGTAGGGTCCATCAGGGGACAAACCCGGTGAATGTCAACTGGACCACCATTTTTTGTGGCAACTATGGGCAGACCATGAGCTGCTGCCTGTTTGAATAAGAGATATCAGTATGCAAATGGACTTGGCATACATACCGTAAATCTGAAATTATGAAAAGAGGAAATAAGAAAAGCACCTCAATCAAGGTGAGTCCAAATGGTTCAATGAAAGCTGGATTGATGAAAACCCCCTGCAAAATTGTGATATTTACACGTTAACAGAGAGATACGATGCTTCTTTACGCCATGTCAACGTACAGACAACCTTACTCCTTTTGAATTTCTCAGCTGTTATAACTATGTGAAAGAGTATTATTGTCGATATGAAATTGAAAGGCTTTCACAGTCTGTCATCTTTCACTGTCATAGTTCACTTTGTGTCTGTGTTTTCTATGCATAACAGATAGTATAACAGTAGCCTTAAGAATTACAGCCTATCATGAATTAGACAGGTTTCGAAATCAATTCTCAGGTCACTGGAATTGACGCAGCAATCTTAATACAATCCCTCACGAATACTGAGGCAAAGAACGCTTCCAACTATCACAACTACTTTTCCTTCTGCTCCACAATCCAAAACTTCCATCTAAATACTAGGATAATGAAAATGCAGTAATATTATGTCTCCTTATTCGGTAGTCTTTGGATCATGATAAAGGTTTGGCACGAACCATGGAAATGTCGTATCATCATGTGATTCACTATAAATGAGTGGTCTCTATCTTCAGAAATAACAATAAAGTGATTCATGCATCTTCAACCTGACAGTTATTCGGGGTAAACACTGTACAATCAGAAATGAAAGAATGGAGGTTCTGTAGGAAAAAGAGATTATGCTGGAACATGCTATACAAACAGCTTACTCCAAAAAATGTCACAGATATTTATGTAATTTGCTGCTCTACCTTTGATTTTGCAGCCAGACGATATATCTCAGGAACGTCAGATTGATTGTGATGCTTAGGATACGCAACTTGACCATATAAATCATACTTGTCAATCAGTTTAATTATTGAAACAAGGACAGATGAATTTGTACTGGGCATTTCATCAATTACATCACGATTTCCCATTACTAATGTCTGCAATGAAACAGAAAAAAAGAATATTACAAAAGAACAATTAAACAGCAAAATAGGCTGAATACTGATGAGTGAAGGGGAATTTGTAAAATTACTAGGTTTGCAAGCTCTCTCAATTGTCGGCACTCTCCAAATGCCTTGACTAAAGTGATTAAGTTTTTCTTTGGGTCAGGCCTGGCAAGAGCAAGTATCATAGGTTTGTGTGGATTGGTAAAGAAGCGCATGATCTGTCAAAGAATTATTATTTTGAGTTAGGACCAGCATCAAATCTGCACAATGTTACACATGAATGGTTGAAGAGAAAAAAAGAAACAAGAGCCACGTTAATTTTCAATCGATGATAGATTCAAGGAAGATAGTGATTGAAACCTCCAACCAAATGGGTGGATCTGCATTCCCAACATTATGTTCATTTCCTTCGGCTTCTCCATCCATGTCACCTTCGTGTGGAACAATATGATGAAATTCCATTCCTGGAGGAATCACCTGCCAAAGTAAAATAACAAAATTAATATAATATATACACAAATAGGGAAAGAAGGAACAAGAAAAGGATACAAGGATGATGCACGAACAACGATTTCAAGAAAGTCTTCAGTACTGAGTATACAAAAAGAAAGAGAGGATATTTCTATCACAGTGAAGACAAAACTAATCTAAATTGAAAGATTAAGTGGCTCACCATCGCGCGAGGCATAAATCTGCCGTAGCAACTCACATTGCGTTTCGCTCTTGCCCTGAGTTTGCGTTCTACCTTTGGATCAAATCCATCATAGAGATTCCATTGTTCATCTATCTCCTGCCGTGTACTAGTAATAATCATCTCAGATACATCAAGAGACAACTCTTCAGCCTCTATACGCCGCATTATTTTGTAAGTTGCATTTATCTCCTCTTTTGGTTGTCGTCCTTGCTTTAGAAGTTGTTCAAGCTTGTCTCGTCCAAGTGAATGCCCAGTTAAGATCATCGGTACATTTAAAGCCCCCGATAGAAGAGCAGCAGATTCACCGGCATCTGCATAGTGTCCATGAATTACAACAGGCCATAGTGGCTGCCCACTACCAGTTTGCTCTCCTAGAACCTTCGACATCTGGACGATGTGACTAAGCGCTCCATCAACAAATTCAGGAATATGAGGCCAAAGTAACTCTTTCGGGATATATTTATCTTTCGGGCCAAATGGTATGCGGATAATGTAGGCACCACCACTTTCTCCTACTTCATGCATGGCTTCTGAGTCTGTTAGGTTAATCATTTCTGTTGGTTCACCATAGGTCCAATCTACATCAGGTGCTGATACTTGTCTTGTCAGAAAATCAACACGATAAACTCCAGGCATCATGCCTAAAGCTCTAGCTAATTCCACAACATACTTGACCTGAGTTGATGAAAAATTCAAAACCGACCACAAGAAACACAAACACAACAGACAAGAGGATAAACAAATTCACACAGGTAGCAGATAGTAATATTTATATGAGTAACTGTGCCAACGAAGTGTTATAGAATCCCCTTCTTTACATGATTTCTTCTTCAGATAGATAGATATAGGATCGATGGGGCAAAGAAAACGTACTTGGCCACCCGTGTCAGAATCCCGACCAAGCTCCATGTTTTCTCCCCTTATCAAGCCATGAAGACTGCAGCAAGGTTTCTGTTAGACAGAACTGATCATATGTATTAATTTATGAAATATATTTAAACATAAGATCTCAGGAACTGAGGAGAACAATGCCTGATTAAAACAATGTAAAGTTTCTTTTCCATGTATTGATTAGCCCAATTTGCCATCGCATCCACAGAGCTGACCCTGGACATTCTTCCTCGGACACTATCACCATGAGATGAGAGGTCACCAACAATGTCTATCTTTTCTCCATCTGATAAGTCTGACATATCAACAGTTGCTTCTCTACGTGCCCTTTCACGTTCACGATGCCTTTTTGCCACACGCTGAGCTTCTTCCCCTTCAAGCTGCAAGTATCATAGCAAGGGCACACCTTACTTTCAGATTGAAGCAAGTATACAATGGTAGACAGAACATGCCTCGGTAACCAAGGACATTGATAACCACCAGAGAAAGTGGCAGCAAGTGAGCGCTACCACCATCCAGTGTAATCCTCTAATTGATAACTGTCATAGCAGCTGTGCGCCTTTTAGTGACTTGATATTATGAATGTACAAATTTACAACTCTTTATAAAGAGAATCAATTGGACAAAATAGGTTATAACTTTTTCCTTCTGAATTGAACTTGAAAGAACTTCATATACAGACAGAATAAAGATGTCATATAATGGGCAAGATATTTGCATGGTTAATATTAATGGCATTGCTATGGCTTTAATAGAAAGGTTTCATATTTTTCATAAAGATTACAGGCGAAGTTCTACATATAATATAATCTTGCAGAGTGGCATCCAAAATAGTATTTGGTAAAGTCCACAATAAACATTAAACAACATAAAAAACAAAATCACTTTGACATTACGTGAAAATAACCATCGTTGACTTTAAGTCATAAACTCATTGAAAGAAAAGAACATAAATTGAAAGGTGATGCAATTATGGGAAGTCAAAGAACTATTAAAAACGAACTAATGAAATCAAACTTTTTGAATCAAAACCAGAAAAAAACACGTCAATCTAAATTACAACCAGGGATATATATATCCCTAAGAACCTGTTTCTTCTTGCGAGTCAAATTCCAAATCCTCCAACACATGTTCTCCAATCTTGTATTCCTCTCCTGTGAATCCCGAATTGACGAAGCCTGTGACATATTTCAAGAGACCAGCTTAATACTAATGTCAATGCATACGCAATACATTTAGCCAATGCAAAAAGGAAAAAATATCTAATTCACTACTCCGTCCGGTCCATATTATTTTGGACCAAAATGAAAAGGTATAAACACCAAATAATATGGACCGGAGGGAGTATCTGTTTCAACTTGAACATTCTGTTTTACTTTTGCGCAAATATAAATACACTTCTATTAATTTACTGAAGAAGGCCTTTAAAAAGACCAGTAAAAGATAACCTTTTGATCTACTTAAAGGCTAAAATTCTAAAAGTGGATTTCTGATGAGTACACAACCTGCAAAAGGGAGAGCAAGGAAGTTTTGGTGTAAACTTTCAACCACTAATCTGTTCACCCTATTGACGTCTTTTATTCTTTTGAGTTACACACATTTCAAGAGGAAGCATTGAAACCAAACTTCAAGACAATGAAACTACACCAAATTGCTTGGTTTGACAAAGAAAAACGGGACAATACCTATCAAAACAAAAAGGAAGGATCAATTAAGGCAATACTTTTGATCAATTCCACATACTTTACTTCACTGTTCCCAATTCCCTCAGGCGCTAAAGAAACTAAAGAGGAATTTCTTGTGAAGGAATGGAGAAAAGAGTACCACTTGGTTAAATGAAGAGGCCCATGGCTCTGACCACAGATGGAGGATTGGGTTTTCGAATATTGAGCACTTTGAGTCGAGCTCTCTTCGAAAATAATTGTGGTGATTTGTCTGAAGTATGGATGCAGTTAATATGGTTGCTTTCCATATGAGGTTACAACATCATAGACATCATACCAGATTAGCTTGTGAAAAGGAATCATAATGGATAGGATAAATTTCTCAAGACTTATTGGCTTCTCATCTGGATTAGGAACAAGATACTATTTCGTCTCAAACTACCTTGAAAGATGAATTACCAATGCAAAAGGGGTTATGGAGGCCGAAGTTCGTAAATGGGATAGAACCAGCTATCTGTCTGTGAGAAGACGTTTGCAGAACTGGAAACGCGATGTGGAAAGGTTCCTGCAAAAACTCTTCACTGCAAGAAATTCAGGTTGCCTGAGAAGTTATTACCGTAAAGATCATCCTGAAATTGTTTACTGGTGAAGTCATATTGCAGTCATCTAATCAATGGTGTGTTTTAATGATTAAATTATTTGATTTCTTAAATATATGTGGAAACCAATGGTCCCTGTGTTATCCGACTGATTGCATTTGACCTTCAGTTAAACAAAATGCAAGATTCTGGTTCCTCAAGCTAACGAAAATTAGCATAATATTCTTTTCAGAAAGGAAAAAATATTTTTTTTGTAAAAAGCAATTGCTGAGGAGCACAAAGTCCTTGACTTGGACCTTGTGATTTGTTAGAGGAAGATCATCAGTGTCCATACTGAGCAGATTATCGTGAATAAGGGATGTGGGGTTGATCCTCTAAACGGAACAAGCAGCGGATATGGAATTGGGCAAGTCACTCCTAACCAGCTTAGACGGTAAGGTAGAGCATGGGGCGGACCTTCTTGCGGTCGGTGAGAAGGGAATATCCCATTGCCATGTAGATAATAGGTGGGCTCCTTATTTCTGCTAATGTTGTACCACTGAAATTGTTGAAAATTTATTAACGTGGAATAAAGTTTATCCCATTATTTATGACTCAAACAATTGGGGCCCCGCTAGTCGAAAACGTCGTTTCCACACACGTGCACACGTTGTACGAAGGATCGTAAATTTCCTTAGTGAAAGAGATATTGGTACGTAAATAAATGTTTGAGACGTAGAATAATGGACGGTTGTTGGCCAAATAACGTGTTTCACGTTGGTAAATGAAGACAGAAGTGTACGAAGTGTAAAGATTGGAACGGAAAAGGGCCGAGAAGGGCCGCGGCTCGCCCTCAGAAGCCAGAGAGCCGCGACGCTAGTGCCTCAAGGGCCACGGCGCCGAGGCGCCCCAAGGGCTGAGCCACAGCGCCAATTCGTCCCGAGTTACTGGAGTCGCGGCGCTACCCAGGCAGTGTCTGTGCGACGGAAGTCCAAAAGTTTGGCTGATTATGAGGACGTTTTGGAGCATTCAAATGATAGTTTTTCCTCCATAACTCAGCCATTATTTGGCTACATTATTGGCTGATTGTAACCTCTCAATTAAGTGCCATTACATGGCTATTGAAAGTCATTAGTTGGCTAATTGAGAGGTCATCTTCCTAGCACTATAAATTGAGGCTTTGGGTCAATTGTTAAAAACACTTCACACTTAAAAAATTCAGATTTTCTGAACTTCTTCTTCTCTAAGCACTCTTTCAACTAAACTCACAACCGTCCGGTTGACCGAACCGGACAGTTGACCGGTAGTTTAACCGGCCGGGCCGGTAAGGCATACTGGGTTGGGGGTTGGGTTGGCCCCAACCCGCAGTTATTTAAAAACGGTAAGGCCCGGGCCAGGTTAGGCGAAAACGGTTCCGTTCGTTAACCGGACCACGGACCGGTAACAAAAAAATAAAAAAATTGCCCAACGGTCAAAATGGCCAGATTGGGCTTGGGAAGAAATTTGGGGCGGTGGCAGCTGTCATTTTCGGCCGTTGGTCGATATATATATATATTTTTTGTTTTTGTTTTGTTTTATTATTTATTTTAATTCCATTTTTACCCTTTAAAAAATCTATAAATTCTCTACATTTTCTTCATTTTTATCACAACATTTCTCTCAATTCTCTTATTCTCAATTTCTCATACTCTCTTAATCATCTTTATTATCAATTTTCAAGTTATTAATATTATTAGTTTTCAAATTCAAAGTAGCAAGACGCAAGACTTCGAGCTTGAGTTTATTGAATTCAATCAAGTTTGGTACACTCGTTTCATTCTCTAATTATTTTATTAAATTGTCATATTTATTTGTTGATTATTTAAATATTTTATAATGTCTTTACTAAGGGGAATTGCGTCGGAATTTGTAGTAAATCTAGTTCAAGGGTAAAATCAGTAGGTTCTTCATCATCTAATCAAAATATAGATTATGATCAAATGCAAGAAGATTTTGGAATGAAGATAATGAATGTGATAACGTTCAATTAGATAATATTGTTGAACTTGAAGAAGCAGAACAAGAACCTCCTACACCTACTAGTGTTCCTTACAACGATGTTGATCTGCTAGTGGTAGTCGTAATCGTGAACCTCCTTTACGAGAATCGATAGCAAGAAAAAAGGAGTAAAGTGTGGCTCTTTTATGATATAGTTGTAGGTACCGATAGAGTTAAATGTAATATTTGTGGGAGAACTTATAAACATAAGGCGGGGTGGTGACGGGGGACGGCACTATAGGTAGACATATAAAACACGATCATACGACATGATGGGATCTTGTCTCGATTTAGAACCCGGTCAACAACAACTTAATCCATTAAGCGGGGTTGGCTAAGTACGATCCAAAAAGATCGCGTTGAATTAGCAAAAATGATTGTCGGAGGTTGTTTGCCTTTTTCTTTTGCTTCTTCATATTTAATTACATATATTCAAAGAGTATATAATCCTTTTTTAAAGGTGTTCCTCGTAGTACTACTAGAGCCGATATTTTTAGACTTCATAATGATTATGTTATTTTCTTGCAATATTTGTTTGCTAACCTTCCATGCCACGTTAGTTTTACTTGGACATTGGACATCGTTGAGCAGTTATGATTATTTAACAATTACTTGTCATTGGATTGATGAAAATTTTAAAATGGAAAAAGCGTATTATTGCTTTTGCGTATGGCGAGGATCAAAGTCATCTTGGAAAATATATAAGCGAAACTATTTGTTTTTATGCCCAAAAATATAATCTTTATAATAAAATACTTTGTGTATCATTTGATAATGATCTAATAATCTAACTTTGTAGATCTTTTAAAAGCGGAAGTACAACCACCACTTCTCGATATATTTCATGTTCGTTGTGCTTGTCATATTTATAATTTAATTGTTAAAAGTGGTCTTGATTTATTTTCACTGAAATAAAACTTGTCAAAAGAGTTGTTGGAGTTATTCAGTAATAATAGGAAAAATAGAATTATAGAATTTAAAGAAAAATGTAAACAATTTAATTTGAGACCTAAATTCATGCCGTAAGAGACTTATTTATTTTAAAAGAATGTTATAAGTATAAAGACCCATAACACATGTTGCAAATGCGCATTGTAAGAACGTAATGTATATGTTAACAAGCGAACATTGGAAATCAATTGGTGAACTTTTAAAATTTTTACGTAAATTTTACTACCGAATTGAATTTTCGTGATCTTATTACCCAATGATTTGTAATGCTTTAGCTCATATAAATTGAAATTTCCTATTTACTTTATGGTTTAAAATCAAATGTGAAATATACTGAGATCACGATTCTGATTATGTTTGAAAAGTTTAAAAATATTTTTTCCTATTCACGATGTTTATTGTATTAGTGCGATCTTAAATCCTTCTATTAAAAAGGTAGATTGTCATAATCTAATATTTAGTTTATATACTTATATGGAAATAGGTAGAGCGAAACTCCATCTTCATTTGATTGCATAAATAAACTTGATACTAATTTAACAACATTATATGAATATTATGCTACATTACATGATAACACCAACTCTGCTACTAATATTCCTTCTAGTTCGGTTACGTGTCTACACCGCAGGATTCAATGATGATGGCGATGAAGAAGAATCTTTAGACATATGGAGCACTTTTACAACACAACCAACCATGGCCGATCTTGCGATGAGATGCAATTTTATTTGCAAAAGCCAATGAGGAGAAGAAAAATTTTGACCGCTTTCTGATGGTGGCGGGATAACAAAGGCAATTCCGGTACTTGCGGCGATGGCGGGATGTTCTTAATGTGTCGATCTCAACGGTGGCTTCAAAGTGCATTTAGCCAAGCACGAGATCAAATAGGAGACACGCCACTCGTTGGGTGGAAGCACATTAGAAGTGTTAGTGCAGCAGGGATTGGATCGCATCGCAGAGAAGAAATCAAGGATGTGGAGACGTTAATTCTCGGAAGATGAAGAAATAGGCAATATTTTGGAAGGCGGGAGGCGAAGGCGGGGTGGAATTAATACTCGGTTAGAGGCTATGGGCATAACCAATTCAATCAACCTATAGATTACGAAGAACTTGCAAAAGGATCATAATATGTAAATAAAATTATTATTACTTCATTATGTACTCTTATTAACGTTATGAAAGTTCAAAAGTTTACATCTTATCATTAATTTTAATTTTACTATCTATTTAGTTGTTAATCATATTACTTATAAGTTATATGACTTATATCTACTAATCTAATAAATTAATAAAATTATAATTACAAATTTACAATATAAACTATAAAGTTATAAACTATAAAGTATAAAGTTATAATCTATAATAAAGTATAAAGTTATAAACTATAAAATAACAAGTTAACTTTAAAGTTTCAATTTTAATATATACAACTAAATTATATAGTATATTATTATATAACATATTTAAATTGAATTTAGTGTATATTATATAAAATAAATACAACAATTTAAAAAAAAAACGAAAAAAAAATAAAACGGACCGGTTGGACCATTCGACCTGAACCATGCGGGCCAACACGGAATCCGATGACCGGACGGTTGGCGTGTCCGATGAAGCCGACCGTGCCGATCGTCCAACCTTAAACGTGAAGGGCTACTGGTCGGTCATCGGCCCGTTAGCCGGGTATACTTTCAACCACTCAAGGTTCTTCTTCTAGTAAACACTTGAGTTTTTTTTGCTCATTTGTTAGTTGTTGTTTTATCTTGGGAAACAAGTTGTATATTAACGTAAAAGGATATATACGGGGCAATATTGTCTTAAGAACAGAGTGCTAACACTCACTCAACAGATTTCTTGTAGTAATTTACTCTTGTTCTTGTTTTCAGTTTGCGAATCTTTGTAATATTTACTTACTTCTCGTTTCCTTGCAATCATTGTACTCACAATCTTAAGACAATATTGGTTTAAGTGCTACGAAAGATGTCTGGAGGAGAACAATTTATTGCTGAATCTTCTGCGGCCCAGCACGCTGATGTCTTCCCACTCTTGCTCGAGGCACACCGGTGCCTTCCCATCACGCATAAGGCTCACACAACGCCTTTCCTCGCTCGAGGAGCTACGGTTCCTCACCACGGATTCCGCGCGAACGCCCAGAAAAGTTTATGGGATCCAACTTCAAGAGATGGCAGCAGAAGATGCTGTTTTATTTGAGTGTTATGGAAATGACTCGTTTCCTAACAGAAGATCCTCCACAAGATGGAGATGAAGTGGACCCTCAGCCAAATGAAACGGTTGGAGGGGGCCAAGGTATTCATGTCGTTAATAGCATGAAAATGGCTTTTGATGCATGGAGTCATAGTGATTTCATCTGCAGGAACTATATTCTGAATTATGCATGCGACCTACCTGCGGTGTATTGCATGCAGACACCGCCAAAGAGTTGTTGGAAAGACTGCAGAAAAAGTACAACGCACAAGATGCTGGTACTAAGAAATTCATCGTTGGGAAATTCCTGAAATTTCAAATGGTGGATAGCAAAACTGTGATGTCCCAAGTCCAGGTACTCCAAATGATTATACATCAACTGGATTTGGAAGGAATGAAACCAAATGAGCATTTTTTGGTTGCATCACTAATTGAGAAGTTACCTCCCTCGTGGAATGAGTTACTTAAAACTCAAGACAAAGGAAATGACCTTTGAGGAACTTATTATCAAACTCCAGATTTAGGAGGATAATAAGAAGGTCATGCCTAAGGGAAGGCAACCCGCTGAGGCAAAGGCAAATCTGGTTGAGGCCAAAGGGAATATAAGCAAGAAGTGCAAGTTCCAGAAGGATGGTAAGGCCCAAACAACAGAGAAGTATAAGGGGAACTGCCACCACTGTGGGAAACCTGGTCACATGATTAAGGATTGCAGCAAACTCAAGAATGAGAATAAAGAGAAGGCCAAAGGCAATGTGAAGGTTAACATCGTCGAAGATACGCTTCTTGACGATATGATTAAGGAATTCTCGGCGGTGGTGCTTGAAGCCAACCTCGTTGAGAATCTCATGCAGTGGTGGATGGACACGGGTGCTACCCGTCACATCTGTTCCAATAGAGAAGTCTTCTCCACATATACACCAGTTACGGATAAAAAGTTGTTCATGGGTAACAATGTTTCCTCTGATGTGCTGGGGGTAGGAAAGGTGGTCCTAAAGATGACTTCTGGAAAGGAGCTTATTCTGAAGAAGGTTATGCATGTCCCTGATATTATAAGGAATTTAATTTCAGGCCCTTTATTGGTTAATGTTGGTTTTAGGCTAGTGTTTGAATCCAATAAATTTGTAATCACCAAGAATGGAACTTTTGTAGGAAGGGGCTTCGTCTGTGAAGGCCTCTTCAAAGTTAACGTCTTGTCTGTAATGCCTTCTATCAATAAAATTGAAGTTTCCTCATATTTGCTTGAGTCTTCTAATTTATGGCATCATAAATTAGGATATGTAAACTATCAATTTATCCAAAGGTTGGTAAAGTTGGAGTTGTTGCCATCTATCGACGTAAACCCTCAATGTAAGTGTGAGGTGTGCGTAGAGGCAAAACTTACAAAGATTCCCTTTAGATCCGTCGAAAGGGAAACCGCTCCTCTAGAACTTATTCACACATATATATGTGATTTAAAGTTTGCACAAACTATAGGGGGAATAAGTACTTTGTGACATTCATAGATGATAGCACAAGGTATTGTTACCTTTACTTAATGAAAAGTAAAGATGAAGCCTTTGAAGCGTTCAAACGCTACAAAGCAGAAATTGAAAACCAACTAAGCGTACGGATTAAATCAATTTGTAGCGATAGATGGGGGAGAATACGTAGCGCCATTTGAGGAATATTGTGCCCAATCGGGCATTGTTCATCAAACAACGGCTCCATACTCACCTCAATCAAACGGTGTCGCTGAACGTAAAAACCGTACGTTAAAGAAATGATGAATGTCTTGCTCATCAATTCCAGTCTTCCCCAAAACATATGGGGAGAAGCTATCCTTACCGTTAATAAAATTCTTAACAGAGTCCCACATAAGGGTAAGCACAAAACTCCATATGAGTTATGGAAGGGAAAGAAACTCACCTACAAATACTTGAAGGTGTGGGGTTGTTTGACAAAGGTTGAAGTACCTAAGCCAAAGCAGGTCAAGATTGGGCCTAAGACTGTAGATTACATTTTCATTGGATATGCAAATAACAATAATGTTTATCGCTTCTTAGTGCATAAGTCAGATGTACCAGACATCCATGTTGGTACAATCATTTAATCAAGGAATGCCAATTTCTTTGAGGACACGTTTCCTAGAAAGGAAAGAGACATAACCTCTCGCAAACGAAGTTATGGACAAAGCTCTCGAGGTCCAGGAGTGGTTGACTTCCCGGATCTAGGTGGTTCAGATCTAGTGGACTTCGAAGTGGCTGACTATCAGGAATCTAGTGTTCCAGATTTTCAGGACTTAGAGGCTCCAGAGATGGAACCAAGACGAAGTAAAGGGCCAGGAAGGATATTTCCTTCGGTCCTGACTTTGTGGCTTACATGGTTCATGACGAACCGCGGACAATTGCTGAAACATTGTCAACTCCAGAAGCACCGCTCTAGAAATAAGCTATTGAGAGTGAAATAGACTCCATCCTGCACAACCATACTTGGGAGTTGGTTGATCTTCCTCTGGAAAACAAACCGTTGGGTGTAAATGGATACTCAAACGGAAGTATAAAGCAGACGGATCTATAGATAAGTACAAGGCCAGGTTGGTAGTCAAGGGTTATCGACAAAAGGACGGCCTTGATTACTTTGACACGTACTCCCCGGTGTCTAGAATGACGTCCATACGAGTATTCATTATGATCGCCGCGTTGCGGAACCTTGAGATACATCAAATGGATGTCAAGACAGCTTTCCTAAATGGTGATTTGGAAGAAGAAATCTATATGGACCAACCCGAGGGGTATGTGGTTCCAGGACAGGAGAAGAAAGATTGTCAGCTTGTCAAATCTCTGTACGGGCTTAAATAGGCCCCGAAGCAATGGCACGAGAAATTTTATAGTAATCTACTATCGAAAGGGTTCGTCATTAATAAGAGTGACAAATGTGTCTACACGAAAGGAAATGTCGACTCGTTCGTCATGATATGCCTTTACGTAGACAACATATTGATCACAGGGAGCAGTCCTAGGTTGATCCTAGAGACTAAGAATATGTTGAAACAATATTTCAACATGAAGGATATGGGTATTGCAGATGTCATCTTAGGGATCAAGATCTCTAAGACATCTGACGGACTGGTCTTATCTCAGTCTCACTACATCGAGAATGTGTTGAGAAAGTTTGAGATGTTCGACAGTTCACCGATGACGTCACCACTGGATGTAAATCAATAAATTGATAAAAATCATGGTGCGCCCTTATGCCAGGAGCGATATGATTGGTAGTTTGATGTACATAACAAACTGCACCCGACCTGATATCGCCTTTGCAGTCAACAAGTTGGCAAGGTTTACCCGTAATCCAAGTGATGACCATTGGAAAGCATTGAATCGGGTACTACGGTACCTGAAATACACACTAGTTTACGGGTTGCATTATTCGAGATATCCAGTTGTACTATAGAAGTGCGATGATCTGTTGGATATCGATATCTGAGAACACCAAGTCCACCAATGGGTATATATTTACAATTGGTGGTGGGGCTGTGTCTTGGAAATCCTCTAAGCAAACTTGCATCGCCCGATCCACGATGGAATCAGAGTTTATTGCTTTAGACAAAGCAGGAGAAGAAGTTGAGTGACTTCTGTAGGGTTTTGTTGGTTCGTGTACGCAGCGGAATTTGAAAATTTTGTATTTCAAACCCAACAAACGGCGAATTGTAGGATGATTATACAGTAATATAAATACATGTAATCATATAACATGTATAGTAACCGTAATGCATCGATAAAATACTTACGGTTTGATATATCTGAAGTATTTTAGTATAATGTCCGAGGGTGCGCACACAATTGATCCTCGACTGCAGGTTCCTAGAACTCTGATGTAATTCGCTTTCGAACAGCTAGGAAATTCGGCAAAGGTTCGAGAGAGTATTTTAATTCTATCTCTAATACTTAGAATAATATAAAATCAAGTGTGTAATCAAGCTTAATGGTTTAGTGAATGGGTCAACTATATTATCGTTTGTGGGAACATAGTCTAATCTAATCTCTTCAGTCTCCACCATCTCCGGAGTATGTGGTACTTTCTTGGTACATGCTTGTTTCTGTTTGTTGATCTTGGTTCCTTAGCTTTGTCTGTCGATGTTGTCCTGATAAATAGTTATCGGACAACCGGCTCGGAACTACCACAGTTCGCCGGGAACTCGTAAGTGCGACAAACTTCTTTACGACTTAGATCCAAAGAATGTACTCAGCTCTGTTGTCGAATCAGCAGTTGTAGCTTGTTTGGAACTTTTCCAGCTCACTGCTTCACCATTGAAAATGAACGTGTATCCGGTGTAAGAATACTCTTGACTGCTTTCCAGTGTTCTTCCCCAGGATTCTGCTGGAATTTGCAAGTCATACTAAGTCTGAGGCCACGTCGGCTGAAATGCAGTCATGGCATACATGATCGATCCTATAGCCGAAGCATATGGGATCCACTTCATGCGCTCAAGTTCTATAGCATTAGAAGGACTATCCTTCTTAGATAACTTGATGCCTTGACCCATAGGTAGACCGCCTTTCTTAGAAGTTTCCATAGAAAAACGTCTAAGCACTTTGTCTATGTAGACTGACTGTGACAGCCCCAACAATATATTAGGTCTATCTCTATAGATCCTAATTCCCAGAATGTAGCAGGCTTCACCCAAATCCTTCATCATGAAGTCTTTGGACAACTACTCGATCGGTATTGCAAGAGAGTTTTATTGTCTCTCATTATCAATATGTCGTCCACATATATAATAATGAAGACAATACTCACATCCTTGCGTTTACTATAAACACAAAGATCCTCTTTGCTTCTGACGAAATCAAAAGACTTGATAGCGTTGTCAAAGCAAATGTTTCAACTCCTTGAGGCTTGCTTAAGCCCATAAATGGACTTTTGTAGCTTGCATACATCATTTGGTTTGAACTCAGATGAAAAACCCTCATGTTGTTTCATATACACTTCCTCAATTAGATTACCATTGAGGAAAGTGGTTTTGACGTCCATCTGCCAAATGTCATAATCATAATATGTAGCTATTGCAAGCAAAATCCGAATGGACTTAATCTTAGCAACTGGTAAAAAGGTTTCATCATAATCGACCCTAGGCCGTTGATTATAACCTTTAGCCACCAGCCTTGCTTTATAAGTCTGTACCTTGCCAAATGCATGAATCTTCTTCTTAAAGACCTATTTGCATCCTATGGGTTTAACCCCACTTGGAAAATCAACCAAGTTCCATACTTGGCTGATGTACATGGATTTCATCTCGAATTTCACGGCTTCTTGTCATCTCTTCGAATCAATGTCCAATATTGCTTCGCTATAGGTTGTAGGCTCATCGTTATCGGGAATATCTATCTCACTGTATGTTTCCACAAGTAGATTTAGTCTTTCAAGAGGACGATAAGTCCTAGTGGACCTACGGAGTTGATTGTTTTGCAGTTCAGTGTTTGATATGTTCTGACTGTGAGAGGGTTCTTGTGTATTGGTTAATCCACCAACTCAAGAGCTTTCAAGAATATCATTTTCATGTCTTTCCTAAATGGGAGGAGGTGCAACCATTGCATCTATTCCCAAGGGTTGTGTATGAGGATCTTGCATTTCTGCATAGTTCCTCGTAACACTCCCACTGGCCGAAGGGCGTACTCGAAGTACCCAATCTTCGCCAAATACTCCCACTGAATTCTTGCCTTGGTCATTCGGCAAGGATTCAACCTCTATGTTATCTCGTGGTTCTTGAATTTCTTCTAGTTCTATCTCTGTGCAACTCTATTCCTTGTAGACATTCTTCTTCAAGGAAAGTTGCGTTCCTGGAAACAATGACCTTATGTTCTCCACGAAGATAGAAGTAATATCCCTTAGTTTCCTTTGGATACCCCACGAAATAACATTTCTCACTTTTGGATTCTAACTTGTCAGTGAGCATCTTCTTAACATATGCAGGGCACCCCCAAGGTCTCATATGTTTAAGAGCTGGCTTTCTTGCCACATCATATCTCATAAGGTGTCTTTTCTACTGACTTGGAAGGAATCATGTTTAGAACATATATTAAGGTTTGAATAGCATGCTCCCAAAGGTATGTCGGTAGAGCTGAGAAGCTCATCATGGATCGAACCATATCCAATAAAGTTCGATTTCTCCTTTCGGCAACACCATTCATCTGTGGTATTCCAGGAGGTGTCCATTCTGAATGGACTCCATGTATCTTTAAGTAATCTAAAAACTCTCTGCTCAAGTATTCACCTCCTCGATCCGATCGAAAGGTCTTGATACTTGTTGCGAGTTGTTTCTGCACTTCAGACTTGTACTCCTTGAACTTTTCAAAGGCCTCGAATTTGTGTTTCATAAGATACACATATCCATACCTTGTCAAGTCATCAGTAAAAGTAATGAAGTAAGAGAAACCACCCCTAGCTTGAGTCGAGAATGGTCTACATACGTCAGTATGTACCAACTCAAGCACCTCCTTGGCTTGCACACATTTCCCAGAAAGGGGCTTCTTGGTCATCTTACCTTTTAAACAGGATTCGCAGTTACCATAAGACTCCAAGTCAAATGGTTCAAGGTAGTCAAGCTTCCTCAACCTTGTTATCCTTGTTTCGTTGATATGACCAAGTCTACAATGCCATAGGTAGGTAGAGTTTCTATTACTTTTCTTAGCTCGTTTATTTTGTACATTAAATATTTCTCGACTACAGTTTAGTGTAAATAATCCATTCACAAGAGGCGCAGTTTCATATATAATATTATCAAAAGACAGTACTTGACTGTCATTATAAACATACGAGGAAAAACACTCCATGTCCAAAACGGGGATAGAAATGATATTCCTCATTAACGAGGGTACATAGTAACAATCATTTAACACTAGACAACAACCAGAAGGTAAATTTAATCTATAAGTTCGTACGCGCTCAGCATCAACTCGTGCTCCATTTCCAACGCATAGGTCCACCTCTCTTGGTCCAATCTTCCTGCTGTCAGTTAGCCCCTGCACATTTGTACAAATGTGTGAGCCACAAGCGGTATCCAATACCCAGGAATGAGAGTTGTTTATAGACATATTTATTTCAATGACGTACATACCTTGTCCACCAGAGGCAGGAGCACCTGGTGTCTTTCCTCCTCCTGGTGTAGTGCAATCCTTCTTCCAATGCCCCTTCTTGTTACAGTTGAGGCATACATCCTTGGTCGGAATCACCTTCTTCTTCTTCACGCCTCCCTTAGGCTTTATAGCTGAGGGCGCAGCGACTGCTTTGCCCTTCTTCTTCAGCCATTTCTTGCCTTTCGGCTTGGGCCGGCCGAAAGAGCTCACCATGAGCACAACTTTGCCTTTGGAAGTTGAATATTCAAAGGTCTTGAGCATGTTGTGCAGCTCTGACAGACTCTCCTTCGTTCCATTCATATTGTAGTTAACAATAAAGTTCTCAAACGAACGAGGGAGTGAGTTCAAGATGAGGGTGGAAGCGACGTTACTCTGCAACTTTATACCAATCGAGGTCAGCCTTTCTATCAGCCCTATCTTCAACACATGTTGAGACACTTGGCCCCCTTCAATCAACTTACATTTGAAGAGCTCTAGTAACAACTCATATTCCATAGTCTGGGATTGAGAGTCATAGAGACTCTTCAAATGTTCGAGCATCTCGTTAGGGCCCATGTTCTCATGTTGTCTCAGAAGTTCCACTGACATGAAAAACAACATGACGCATTGTGCTGAAGTGGCGTCATCTAGGTGTTTCTGGTAGGCTGTCTTGTCAAATGTGGCATATTCTGCGGAATCCACGGCATGGACTGTGGGGAATACATTGTCCAACATGTATTCTATCCTTACTTGCCTTAGGACAATTCTCAGATTCCTAAGTCAGTCTAGATAGTTTGGTCCGATGAGTTTGTTCATTTCCATCAGCATTTTCAATGATAGGCTCGACATTTCGATAATCTGAAGAGTTAGATAGACAGGAAACTATAATCAAATTTATTTCCTTTTATACACATTCATTTAGGCTAATCAACATGGACTTTTGTTTAATTAGCTCCCACTATTTTAACATACTTCTACGACCCCATGGTAGAATACGGACCTAAATCAATTTAGGTCATAATGGGCCAAGATCCAAGCCTATGTTATCTCTGTGTTTGCTTTGGCTGATAACTTCAATAACACATCTTGGTATGTTCTAAACCAATTGCAAAATTTATTTGCAACTCTTGGTTGATCAAATATTTCATTTAATCTTGCGTCCTTAGATTAGTCCGACACTTTGGCGCCAAGAATTGTCTAAGCAAGTCAACCCCATTACACGACTGCGTTTATGTATCTATGTAAACTTGGTCTTTGTGAGCAAACACTTTGGTGTAAATACCCACAAAAGTTTATCATCTACCTTTACATTTAAACACATCTATGAAAGAGTCTGAGTCCTCGTAGACTTAGAGCAAATGCTTTGACATAAATACTCGTATCGCCGAAAAGGATTTTGCACTCTAACAATTATAATGGACGACACGTTCTAATTTAGACTTGTATTTAAAGTTTGGGGAACATTTCAGTTTTGGGGATTTTAACCAAGATCAACAAGTTCTGTCATATCCAATACGACATTAAATCATGCAATTTCTAAAACACATATAGTTGGGAACGATCAACCCAATATGCATGATATAAGATGGTTTTCATCAATTACTGGGCGCCGCATACCCAGACAGTTATAGCGGGCATTATGCTAATATTTAAACGTACGCATTTAAATCATTTAGCATATAGTTTGTATATTACTTAATAATATACAATTAATAATAATCATGGATTAATTTGTTTAAACTCTAAAATTTAAGTCTAACCAAAAACAGTCCCTAAACATTTTCTGATTTAAACTGATTTTCAGGGTATTTCTGTAAATTCCAGATTTTCAGAATTTGCAATTTAGTCCCTCAAGAATTTAAAATTTCAATTTGAACCCCTTTATATTCCGAAAATCCAATTTTAACTTTCAGAAAATATTTTCAGATTTTAAGAACCTGTTTGTAATTTCCAGAATTTAAAATTAATTACAGATTCAGCTCCAAGGACCAAAATTGTTTTCAGAAACTTATTTTAATTACAGATTTGCCCCAAAGGACCAAATCTGCCTATTTTTTAAAAAAATTATTCTAGATTCTGAAATTTTTAAACTTCAGAATCTTACTTAAACTATTAAACTTCAGTTTTTGATTCTGGAAATTAAAAAAAAATCTGGAGCCTTGGCGTCGCGGCCCTAATTGGTTGGTGTCGCGGCGCCCTAGAGGCAGTGACTCAAAATAAGCTTTGGGATGAACAGCGTCGCGGCGCTCCACTATGGAGTTGCGGCGCTTCGTCAAACCCTAGGTGGCGCCGCGATGCAATATCGTGGAGCCGCGGCGCCGCCACCAAAACCCTAGCAGGCGCCGCGGCGCTTCTGTCTCAGAAACACAAAATCTGCATTTGCGAAACCCTAAAACTGGTTCAGGGTCAGATTTGCAGATTCATCCTCGTAACCGCCCGCATCAAACAACACGCGTTCGCCGACCGTCATCGATCCCTTCTCGTTCTTCATCTCAGTGCACCATGTTCGTAATGAACCGGTTACGCACATTGACTTAGAAGAGTTAGATCGGATTGACTTCCTCGATTACATCATTGTTTAATAGTTCAGGAGAAAAGGATTATGCGTTCTTAAGATATTAGGTTTTCAAGCTTCAAACAACATAAAATTCAGATTTAAACAAACTCTAACCCATATTATCATTAATCATTACAACATAATCACACAAAACAGCCCAGAATCTGTTACCACTGAAGGGTTTTGTCGGGTTTGTGTACGTAACGGAATTTAAAAATTTTGTGTTTCAAACCAACAAACGACGAACTGTATGATGATTATGCAGTAATATAAATACATATAATCATATAACATGTATAGTAACCGTAATGCATCGATAGAATACTTACGGTTTGATATATCTAGAGTCTTTTAGTATAATGTCCGAGGGTGCGCACACAATTGATCCTCGACTGCAAGCTCCTAGAAATCTGATGTAATCCTCTTTCGAACAACTAGGTAATTCGACAGAGGTTCGAGAGAGTATTTTAATTCTATCTCTCTAAGACTTGGAATAATATAAAATCAAGTGTGTAGAATAATGAATTGAACCATGTATTTATAGCTGCATTTTAAACCTAAAATACAGCTAGGGTTACACGTGGGTCAGGCCCAGAAAACGAGGCGCAGTGGGTCAGTCAGACAGGCCCACTGCCTTGGCGGCGCAGCGGCTCAAATAGGAGGCACCGCGGTGTTATGGCTTTGCGGCCCTATGTCCTATCCGTCGCGGCCCTAGTCCAGTGTAGGACGTCATCTCATTTTCATTTTAATTAAATCTGAAATTCAATCTCGACTTAATTAAATTATTATTATTCATTCAAATGTTTCGATCATAAATCGAACATTTATATTCTCTCATTACCTCCTTTGATCGAAGGAACAATTGAGATAGTGTTACCCTACATGCCTTCACATATAGACACTAATCATATTAGGATCTACACGGAACTCCTAGACGGCGCCGGAAGACGAACTCAATATGTGAAGTACATTTACTCGAATCTGGTAAATTGAACCTCTATGTGGGAAGATAAAATTCTTTCATTCACGACACACTCGATCAAACTTAGGATAGTGTCTATCCAAATGGTTTGATCATTATATCTCATCTATATTAGTTGACAACAAGACCATATCCTAGATATGTCTATTGCGTTGGCCAACGACTTAGTCAACCTAATATCACTGAGAAATTGAGTGTTCTCTCGAATATACATTCGAGGAATGAATCTTAATCTTGGCTCAACTACCACCTTTAATCCACATCGTAATGTACCTAATACAAGTCGTATCTCAACCTATAAGACATTTGAGCTTAGGACATGATCAAAGTACATTACTATGTAAACAAGGTGCGTATCGACCTCAAGTCTAAGAACTTTTATCTCCCACACGCTGATCATACTTTAGACATGTATAACAAACAGTATATCAGTAGGGTATACTAATACTTCCAAAGTATCCATGTGTCCATCACGAGTATCCATAACTTGTAGCAGGTGAGACATACTACATCCTCTAAGGATATGATGCAGACCACATATCATCAATATCCCATTCTCGATGATCATTAGTCGAGGCTATTTTAAGAGTTACGTTATAATATTAATATCTCACTATTAATAACAGTGTAACCTCTAGGGATAAATATTATAAAATATTATAAACAATCAACTAATAATTCAATAATTGCAAATGCCAAAATATTAATCTCCATTAATAATAATATGAATGTGTATAAAGTACATTTGTCCTAATACAGATTGTCTCTACGACATAAATATACTTTCATCTTCATGACTTCTTAGAGGATGTCCCGTGTTGGGATAAATATGTACCTTTTGTAATGATCTACTGCGATAGTCAGTCGGCTCTAGGAAGGGCACAAAGTTCTATGTATAACGGAAAATCTCGTCATATTCGACGGAGACATAAGACTGTTAGGCAGCTGATTACCACGGGTATTGTTTCCATTGATTATGTAAAATCAAAGGAGAACATAGCAGACCCTTTGACTAAGGGCATACGGATATCGACGATGCATGCATGCAGGGAATGGGCTTAAAACCCAAACAATAAGGACTGATACGGTGGAAACTCAACCTTACTGACCGGAGATCCCACAAATTAGGTTCAATGGGAAAACTAAGCCGTAAAGGTTCAGTTGAGCGCTTCGGTGGAAGCAAGAGCACTTCGGATGATGATTTCTGTAAAGAAACACGAATCCAAGATCGTTCCCGTGATAGACATTAAGTACTATCTGCATTATGGGTAGGGGTTAGGTTTCTAAACCCATTAATGATCCTCGGCCATTAATGGCCAACAATTGTCCATCTATTTTGATCTTTGGATTAAGATTAGCACTCAACTTATTCAGATTGACCTCATCATTATATTTGGGGTTCAATTGAAACCTCCCAGTGACAACAATGTTCTCTTTCTTGCCCAACTCCAACTTTGTCCAAAATTATTCTTTGGAACTTTTTTTATTATTATTTTTATGTTTTGAGATGATGACTTCATTAGCTTTAGTTAGTTTTTGTTAGTTCAGGGTCAAAAATGCAAGTTTGATCAAATATAAAAAAGGGCTGCACTAAGCTCCCGCTATGCGCGGTTACGTGGACCACAAGTACAAAGGGACAAGAAGAAAGCTCGAAGACTAAAATCATCATTTTTTTTTCAAAAAATGGAACTACAAAATTGCCAGTCCAAGGTATATGAGAGTTAACAATGTAGCCTTTTATCAATTCAGAAATAGGGTAATTCCCTTTTAATGATAGTGGTAGTATTCTCACACAAAAACATACGTTCCATTTTTGGTAGTTGGAAATTGTTAATTAAACAAATTATTAAGCAAATCTGTAGAGACATGCTAAATTAATGAGAAAGAGAAAGGTGAATTTAGGAATAGGGTGGAAAGACAGAATGTGAAGGTAAAAAGGAGGACTTACGCGAACCCAAGAGCGATGAAGATCGGTTTCATCGAAGCCAGTGATGACTTCCTCCACGAAGTAACGAGCTGGACTGAACCGACCTCTTTCCCTTAACAACAGCGACGATTTTGGATCATTTATCGGAGGACCAACGTCAAGGATCGCCTCTAGGTAACTGTTTATCCATTCGTTTCCCGCCATTTTCACAAGAAAAAAACTTCAAACAGAAAATTTATCTAGTGCAATTCATGTTGTGAAATGAGAAGCCTCTGATTTGTGTATTTGCATTGTAAAGCAATGACGGTTAGAGCACTGGTCCCGGTAGTTACGGAAAAGGTCCACTGCTAAATAAACGCCGACGGAGGAGATCGTGACCGAGTGATGAGAGGATGTATGTACTACTAAATTACCTATTTTCAAAAGTTTACTTTTTCCATAAATGAAACTATTCATAGACCCAAATTACAAGAAAATCAATATATATACATTAAGGGGAAGTATTCCATTAGGTAGGATTTTAAAAGACTTCACGTGGTATTCAATTAAAAAAATTAAATTATCTAAAAAATTCTTATGATATTCAATCCACAAACAAAGTGTTCAAATCTACTGGTATTCAATTATAATTTTAAAATACTAACAAAAAGTTTTTTGATATTCAAAATTTTGAGATAAGATTTTTTAAAAATATGGATTTTTGAGAACCTTTTAGTGAAAGATATATAACTAACAAATCATATAAACAATCTCAGTCTACTTATCAGATTTTTTCTCATTCTCAAATTTCTATTTCATATATATATTTTTTTACATTTATAAAAATATGGATTTTTTTCTTACCTCTCCCTACCACCCTAACCCACCTACCCCTCACCCTATCCTCAAATTTATATTCATATTTTTTGTTACTTTTAAAAAAATATATTAAAAATATGAAATTTTATCTTAACTCCCCCTACCCCGCCGTATTCCAATCTCAATTTTTTATTTTTTATTTTTTTTACTTTTATAAATAATTTATAAAAATATGATTTTTTTCCTTACCCCCATACCCACAATACCCCTACCCACACCTCCCCCCTCCACCCCCCCCGCATCCTCACATTTCTATTTCATATTTTTTTTTACTTTTATAAAAAAATATGGAATTTTTTCTTACCTCCCCCCTACCGCCCTAACCCCGCCTACCCCCACCCTCACCATCCTCAAATTTATATTTCATATTTTTTGTTACTTTTATAAAGAAAAATATTCAAAATATAAAACTTTATCTTACCTCCCCCCTACCGCCCTACCTCTCCCCCCTCTCTACCCCAATCTCAATTTTTTATTTTTTATTTTTTTTACTTTTATAAATAATTATAAAAATATGAATTTTTTTCTTACCCCCATACTCACACCTACCCCCTATCCCTTCCACCTCACCCCACCCTCAAATTTTTATTTCATATTTTTTTTATTGTTATAAAAAATATGGAATTTTTTCTTACCTCCCCTACCACCATAACCCCGCCTACCCCCACCCCCACCCATCCTCAAAGTTATATTTCATATTTTTTGTTACTTTATAAAAAAAATTATTAAAAATATGAAATTTTATCTTACCTCCCCCTTACCCCCTACACCGCCCTACCCCAATCTCAAATTTTTATTTTATATTTTTTTTACTTTTATAAATAATTTATAAAAATATTATTTTTTTCTTACCCATACTCACACCTACCCCTACATCCTCCACCCTACCGACACTTACCCCCTCCACCATCACCCCATCATTTAGCTCATCTTGATCCGCACATCTTAGCCCATATAAGTTTTGGGAGGGTTGGACATTGACCCATCTTGACATGACTTAGCCCCAAACGGCCCATCCGTAACGCCGAACCCGGGCGGTGGCGGTGTCCTACCTGGGCACCCTTCT
Organism: Przewalskia tangutica; assembly: GCA_029844215.1. Classification (NCBI taxonomy): domain Eukaryota; kingdom Viridiplantae; phylum Streptophyta; class Magnoliopsida; order Solanales; family Solanaceae; genus Przewalskia; species Przewalskia tangutica. The sequence continues at coordinate 35,019,304 of CM056718.1, forward strand.
ACCTAACTGACACAAGTAAACCGCGGAACTAAATAACACCTCATTTTTAAAAAAAAAAAACAACGAACATGCAAGGGCAAAGTCGACAAGGCTGCCATATAATATACATAATCAAAAGACACTACACTGTACACGAATCCAACCCCACATATGAATACAGACCTCTAAGAGTTTTACTGAACTATGACGGGACAAGGCCCCGTCGTACCCACAACTGTACAAAAGTTTGTAATGAAGGATATATACCAAAATGATAAACTCTCACGAGCAGATGGAGCTATCAAAACTTCGGGCGGTCCTACACTGCAGATCACCAAACCGCGCATCTAAACTCGGCGTGAACGCGGCCGAAGGAGGTCGATGCGAAGAATGTACCAAGTATGTGGCGAAGATATCGTAATGAAATCATAACGATTACATATAAAATAGGAGACATGTATGATAACCAAACTACGATACAATATATAGCGGTCGTATCAAGTCGGGGACGCGTGCCTCAAAGTCATTACTCAAATATAACCGTGGGTCTCACGCCCATAACATCAATCATGCGTGGAATCCGCCTCATCGGCGACCCATGATATAATATAACACCAATAAGCATACATGAACACAAGTCCCACGTGTCATAAAATCATGCGGGCAGTAGGAAGCGAACCACCGATTCGGCTGTATCGATCGGCAAGTACGAAAGCCAACTACGAGATCGGCTGCGTCGATAATCGGCAGGTACATTTAAATCAACTACGAGATCGAATTGCAGCCGTCGCGAGATATGGCCGGGTAAGTCGAAAGCTATCTACCGAGTCTGGTACCAAAGCGTGTTATAGGCGCGAGGACAAGTACGAAAGCCAACTACGGACCGTCCTGCGTCGACGGGGAAATCACAAGCCAACTACCGGAACCGTCTGCGTCACTAAACCTCATGGAGGCTAGTCCATGGAATAACAATATTGTCACGACCGATCCGGCCCGTGATCAGCCTACCGAAACCAGTAGACATACATCGTGAGTAATCGGAATATAAAAACAAGACATGAAACAATTATAGAATGAGAAACGATTTATCGAGAGAAGATTGCGCTTTCGGCGTATATATATAAAAGCTTGAGCGATTCATCCTTTACAACTCGGCCCACAACGGTACTTCTGCACCTTAAGATTTTTACAACAACTATGACGGACGGGGCCGCCATACCACGAATGTACAAGAACTTACAAACTCGGGAAAACATACAAAAGATAAGCCTCGGAGAAAACGGAGCCTCGTCGTTGGCTGTGATCCTAGAGTGAGGATCAACCGATGTACCTCTACTGCGGCGTGAACGCGGCCCCGGAGGTCGATAACAGTACCAAGTATGTGGCGGAAAATCGAAAATCGTAAATGAAATCATAACGGTTTATATAAAGCAGGAGACATGTATGATAATCAAACTACGATTTACAACATAAAAGTAGTCGTGTCAAGCGGGAACTCACTCCTCAAAGTCATCCTCGTACGCCTGGAACTCGTTCTCACCGCCGATCTAGGTATAAATCGTATGATACGTATAACATGTCTCGGCCCATCCCATGGGACTCTAGGTGGAATCGTATGGGATACATGTCTCGGCCCATCTCATGGGACTCGATAAAGAATCGTATGGAATACATGTCTCGGCCCATCTCATGGGACTCGATAAAGAATCGTATGGAATACATGTCTCGGCCCATCTCATGGAACTCGATGAAGAATCGTATGAAATACATGTCTCGACCCATCTCACGGGACTCGATGAAGAATCGTATGGAATACATGTCTCGGCCCATCTCATGGGACTCGATAAAGAATCGTATGGAATACATGTCTCGGCCCATCTCATGGGACTCGATAAAGAATCGTATGGAATACATGTCTCGGCCCATCTCATGGGACTCGATAAAGAATCGTCCATAACATTTAAACCCTCTTTTAAGACAGATTAAGACAATACCATGCCTTCATTTTAAACCAACACATTTTCCCCTTTTAAGGTCAAGTAACAACATTCTTTTCCAAAAGTTCAAGTTGCATATTTTTAAATACTTAAGTCTCTTATTTTCGAAAGATTTCATAGTTCATAGTCCTAATCACTTAACAACGTAATTTCTTCTTTTAACAAAATTGAGTAACATATATCTTATGTGTGAGTAGTTTATTCTTGTTTATAACAACCTTATTAAAGCAGCCATGATCTAGGAAATATAATACAATTTTGTCTTATCTTAGCTTCTATGGAGATGGAGGTTTCTACTGGTTTTAATATAATCAATTATTTGTCAATACATTTTCCTTTATTAACGCTGCAGTGGTTTGTTCGATGCTTATTCTCATTTCCGAAATCAATACAAGGCTTTCATAAACAATTAAGTAAATCGTTCCTTTTATCTTTCTTAAGTCGTTATACCTAACTTCCCATAAAGCTAGTATAACTCTTAAGCTTTTAAAACCAAGTATTACTCTTCTTTCAAAAACGATTCATACTTCTTTTGAAATACTTCAAGATTCTTTTATTTAAAACTCAAGTCAAAAGACATCGAAGTAAAACCACGTTCAGTTAACACACGTACGTCTACCGTACTATATATATTTTAAAATATCATGCTCAAGAGGATAGGAAGAATCACATACCTCCTCCGAAATCCACCGCCAAGTCGAATATGTCGCGAGTATAAACCTATAATAGTCAAATCGCCTATCAACGTCTAGACTACTGCGTAGAATATTCTAAGCGAAGGTTCTTAATTCTACGGAAAATTGGGCAAAACTTCCCTACCACAACTACACAAGTCTCAGTAAATCAAATCACATGTAAGTACAGTTCAATTCTATTCTTTCATATCCTTTTATATCTTATACTCAAATCTAAACTACTCTTATATGTAATCTCCAATTACAATAGAAGGACAAGAGTATTTACCTCGATAAGCCCAAAATTATCCAAGTTTAAATGTCGATCCTGAACAACGTTTAGCTCTGTCTATGCGCTCCAATTCGCTCCAAGAAACCCTTAGAAGTTCTATACAACTTCTACTTAATACTTCAACCAACAATGAAGATTTTTCCCTAGGGTTTCGTTTTGTGACTAATGGATATAAAGTAGTATTTCTGGGCTTTTAGTATAGAGGTAACTTTGGAATACTACAAGGTATTTTTGAATAACAACAATACTTGGAGAGTATTTTTCTACCAAGGGGTATTTCGGTAGGGCTTCACCGAGGAGAGGAGTTTGGGCGAGAGCTTTGAGAGGAGAGGATTTTGAGACGTGGAAAATGTTTAAGGGATGAAGATTTAGTCTTGCACTTGAGGGGTATTTATAGAACCTTCAATGGCCAAGATCAAAGCAAGTGGATGGTGGAGATTTGGACAAGTGTGTGTGGGTCCCACCTTATCCATCTACCACACAAATATCTAACCAAACATTGACCAAAGGTTTATGGCATTTTACTCACAAAAGCGTGCGAAATCCCTCACCAAACCGTCACTGGAGGTGACACGCCGCCTCTCGTTGGTCCAAAATATTTTATCTCTCGGAAAAATCCGCAAAAATTTTAATGTAGTAACCGTAATTTTTCCTTCGCAAGGTTCCGAATATTTTCCGTTGAAAGTTCACTATTTCGCCCTTTGCCTAATTAAGGCTTAAACTTTTGTACGTACGTCCTCACGTACATACTCTGGAAATACGGGGTATAACAAATATCCAACATGGTCGCATGCCCCGGAATCCCACATCGTATAAGCATGTCCAGGGTAATAAAAACAAATTCGGGAATCTAACCCGCCTCCTAGTCGCATGCCCCGGAATCCCACATCGTATAAGCATGTCCAAGGAGTAATAAAAATAATCCGAATCTAACGCATCACGGTCGCGTGCCGGTGTCACGCCCGAACCGGGCCCGTGGTCGTGCCTACACGGGCACCTTCTACCTTAACAACTAAGTAAATCGGAAATTAAATAACACCCTTTTTTTTAAAACCAATCGTGCGTGCGAGGAAAAGCGACAAGCTCGCCATAATATACATAAACAAAAGACACTACATCGTGAGTCCAATCCACATATGAATACGGACTTAAGAGTTTTATCAAATATGACGGGACAAGGCCCCGCCGTACCCATGCGTACAAAAGCACATCTTGAAAGAACTTTTACCAAAAAGATAAACTCCGAATGAAGGAGCTATCCAAAAACTCTGAGCAGGGTCCTACACCAGCCGATCACCAAACAAAGTACCTAAACCTGCGACATGAACGCAGCCCACCGAAGGAGGTCAGTACAAAGAATGTACCAAGTATGTGAACGATGAAATCGTAATGAAATCATAACGATCTAAACAAAGCAGAGACATGTATGATAGCCAACCTACATTACATAATACATAGCGGTCATATCAAGTCGTGGACGCGTACCTCAAGTCATTTCTAAAATATAACCATGGGTCTCACGCCCATAATATCAATCATGCGTGGAATCCCGCCATGCCGTGATCCATGATATAATATAACACCAATAGGCATACATGAACACCAAGTCCCGCTGTGTCCTAAATGCATGCGGGCCAGTAGGAAAAGCGAGCGTGGTATAACGTCTTGGGGTTTACCCTCATTTATACTCTTACCGGAGAAGGTGGTAACGCAGGTATAATGTCTTGGGGGTTTACCCCTCACTTATACTCTTACCCCGGAGAAGGTGGTAACGCAGGGGGTATAATGTCTTGGGGGTTTACCCCTCACTTATACTCTTACCCGGGAGAAGCTGGTAACTCAGGGGCGATCATGTCTTGGGGGTTTACCCCTCACTTATACTCTTACCCTGGAGAAGGTGGTAACACAGGGGGTATAATGTCTTGGGGGTTTACCCCTCACTTATACTCTTACCCTGGAGAAGGTGGTATAGCGTCTTGGGGGCTTACCCCTCACTTATACTCTTACCCTATCTCAACCGGCCGTCAAACAACACATAAGCACTACCATGTCTTTTATAAAAATCCGGGAATTTAACCCAAGTACTACAAATAACGGAAGCATACCCGTGGAATCCCACATCACTGTCGGTACGTCCAAGTAACTTACAACAAGACAGTCGGCCCTCCAACCGAGAGTCGCAGCAACGTAATAAAACATAATACTTGCACTCAAAGGCTATCACCAGCACATATAGGCAATTCTCAATTAATAAAGCCAAAATACTTATCAAGGCACACTTAGAATAATTCTCAATTAATCAAGCCAAAGTACTTATCAAGGCACACTTAGAATAATTCTCAATTAATCAAGCCAAAGTACTTATCAAGGCACACTTAGAATAATTCTCAATTAATCAAGCCAAAGTACTTATCAAGGCACACTTAGAATAATTCTCAATTAATCAAGCCAAAGTACTTATCAAGGCACACATAGAATAATTCTCAATTAATCAAGCCAAAGTACTACGTACGTACATTCTTTTCAAAAGACTCCTTTTTATGTAATACCCCAAGATACTAACACCCGTAGTATCAAAGTGTGTCTATTTTTCAAAGTAAGTTACTACACTCTTACAAAACTCATTTCCAAGCTTGAAATCAAGTAACTTCAAATTTTCACAATTGAGGCAACTTATGCCCATTAATCAAAATAGACAACTTTCTAAACCTTCCATAAAGCCGTTATAACCAACTTCCCATAAAGCCGTTATAACCCTTTATGGTTTTTAGACAATTTCATTCTTTTTTATAACCAAGAGACTTATACTTAAAACCAAGTATCGCAAACTTTCAAATCAAGTTTCTTTACTTTCAAAAATACTTCGAGTCTCTTAATATATAGAAAGCAAGTTTCTTCTACTTTTAAACCTTAAGTAACTCACACCTTTAAAACAAGTTACTTCTCTTAAATCATGTCATTTCTCCTCTTTTAAAACAATTAAGTAAATCACTCATTTGACTCCCCTAAAGTCATTAAAACGACCATTAGGTTTTGGAACTAAGGCACTAGCCAAAAAGTTTGGAAACCACTTCCTTTTCAAGACTCCATGTACTTTAAGCAAAATACTTTCACTCTTAAGAATCCAAACTCCACTAAGGCAATGGATTATACAACTTACAATTTAAACATCAAAGTACAATCAAGGAAGTACATAGAACAAATTCTATACTAGGAAATCCAAGTACAACCAAGGAATGGATCATTTAAGGAGTAGAACTTACTTTCTTTATCTTAAGGAATCATGCTAGAAGAGGAGATAGTTCACATACCTTTTCGGCTAAATCCACAAGCTAAGCCGAATACGCCGTACGTAGAAGTGTCAACCTATAATGGTCACAACAAGAATATCAACTTCTAGTCTCAAACGTAGAATAATACTAAGTATACGATCTCTAATTCTACGGAAAATCGGGCAGCACTTCCTTTGTTTCTACTCACTTTGCCACCTTTTTTAAGGCCGAATACAATAACCAACACGCCACATTTAAGGCTCAAAACAACAACCAAACAAAGGGGATTACACGCCTTACAATACGTGTAAAATTCCGCCCCACAATTAATACGAAGTAGTTCCATAGTCAAGCCATTCTCGGCCAACAACAACCAACAATTCAAAGTCTTTTCCAATCATTTTCCAATTCCAAGTTCTAAGGTCTAACATGTTATATAGTCATAACCAACTTCAACAACTACAATTTCCTTCTTTCTACAACATGCGACGACTTAAACTAATAATCGACTTGAATTGTAATCTTAAGGCTAACATGCTAGTTTTTCGGATTAGGGTTCCATTAGCCAAAACACTTATCAAACCTCATAATATATAACTCATGCTTGCTAATATTCATAGCTACAACAATAAGTAAGTCTTAACTATTAAAACGACAAAATTTATACCTTTATAAGCCCTTAAAGTTTCCAAGATTCAAAGTCGCGCCTTAGCAATTCTTAGCTCCTTTCCTTAAGTTCCAATCCGCTCCTAGCACTCCTTAGAAGCCTATGAAGAACCCATCTTCAAGTTCCAACTTCAAAGTTGAAGAACTCCTCAAGTTTCCGCCTTGCGACTAATACGAAAACGTCGTTTTTCCGAAATCTTTCTATTGAGATATCCTTAAAATACGCTAAGGGACATTGGGTTAAAGTCTTGTGAACAATGGATCAAAACTACAAATTTTTCTTGTGAAGGGGAGGGTGAACCCGAGAGCTCTCAAGGCTAAGCTCAAAGTTTTCTAAGTGTAAAATGTCAAGTCTTGCTACTAGTTGGGTATATAAAACACAATGGAGGGTTTAGATTGCAACACTTGAGTGGCTAGGATGAGTTTCACTAGGATTAAGCCCAAGTGGCAAGTTGACTTTGGTCAATTATATCAAGCTTGCAAGACTTATCTTCCAAGATGGTCAATGACCATTTTACCCTCCCTATAATTCGTCCAAGACCATATGTGGGGGTGCCACGCGTCGCCCTCTCATTCGTCCATAAAATTCCGTAACCCTCGTGGGCCCCACAAAACGTAAAATTCCTCGGGTGGGCCCCACATGACCAAATCCGTAAAAAATAAATTTCCATAATGTTAATAAGTTCCATATTCCTCAAATAATGCATTTTGAGAATCCAATTCTCAACAACGAACATTTCTCCTTTCCGACGCTCGGAAGATTTTCTGCCGGAAAAACAATTCTTCCTTTCGTACCAATTTCCAAGTCTTGATTTCTTACGTACATTCTCTTATACATGTCCTGGACTTACGGGGTGTAACATTCTTCCCCCCTTAGAAACATTCGTCCCCGAATGTTCTTAGTCAGTTGTCAAGCTATACAAACTCCGGCACAATCTCTATACTATGCCTATCAATCAAAACTGCACAAGACCAACGGTGCCACACATGGCCACCACAACATACGTAAACATAACAATGGACCTTCCGTCCGTGGTCCCTTCTCACAAAACTCGAAGGTTACAGTCTTCTCAAACACGGGATCCTTAGAGGTTCCTTTCTTTCCTTACTTGTCATACTTCCTCGTACTTTCAAACTTATCTAGTACACGTACAAAATCTCAAATATTGTTTCTATCCTCCAATCCTTGGAGTTACTATCCGAACTTGGCCACTATGCTACTTGAATTTCCGCTAAGGCTCTTCTCGGTCCTTACGACCTGATTCCAGTGGAACGCGTCCACAAACTCGTACAACAATTAACTAAACTTGGGCCTTGCATCCTCGGGACCCTATCACATAACGGGACCATTTCTAACTGACATCACCCCATTCCATACTATCGGCTGACCCGAAATGAGTCCATAACCCGACTCATCGTCACACTTAACTTCTCATTCTTAGTCTGAAATAAATCTTTCTCTCATCTCAAGGTATTTCTCATCCTATCCTCCCATTCACTAGAGGTTCGTCACATAAGCCAAAGTATTTCTACTGTACATCCTTCCCTATCGGTCGTACACTGTTACGGGGTAATTACAACTTGTGAACTCTACACAACTATAGTCTCAGTTCACTTATCATTCTTATCAACATTCTTAACCTTTCACCTTACTAATCAAAGTATTCCTACCTCTGGGGGTACTATCACTTACAACTTCTAGCAATAAAGGGAAAACATATATGCTAGGGCGAAATCTGAATCTATCAATACACGTATGATTCCAAAGAATCGAAATATACCTGTAACCCCGTGCGATGTCGCCTTCTGATCCTGTCCAGTAGTCACGTCATCTCTGCGGTTCGAAGGACCGCCAGAACTATAAACTCCACCCTGACCTCTACCACGGCTGGCTAACATCTGAACACCCTGCCCTGGGGAACGCACAGCTGTGGAGGAAAGGAAATCAACCATCGGCCTCATAGGCTGAGCCACCTCACCGGTGCTCTTTCTAAAAGGACATACCCTCCGAATATGGCCCGGATGGCCACAACAAAAACAAACACCTGTGCCATAACGACATTTCCCCAAATGACGCTTACTACTTCTGAAACACTGAGGAAAAAGTGGCCTCGACTGAGAAAATCCTCTGCTCCTCTGAGAACCTCGACCCCTGGAGCTTGGACCGGCTCCTAAATACCTTGTGGGGTCCAATATCCCACCTGTGAACTGCGGGGGTATGTCTTTGGGTAGGTGGGACGAATATCTCACTCATTCTTGAAATTTGCCAGTCCAAAACTCACGGGATAACCAACCGGTCCTAGCCTCTTACGCCGATCTCCGCGTTGGCCTCTACCTCTGTACACTGCCTGCATCGCCGAATAACTTCCTGGCATGAAACAGTAGCACCACTATCTTGGTCAATAACACCATGGCTTCCTTCCGACCTAAAATCTTCTCCTAACTGAAACGGGGGCTCAGTGCTGGGGTCTCAAAACTGGCGAGAATAACTTCGGGCATCGCGGACAACATCCGGTATACCCAGGCATAAGCCCTATCAACTCTCTGAGTCCGACTAGTAGCTCCTGCTACTCCTTTTGCCTTCAAGTGTTGCCCTCCTTGGAGGCATAATCAGAACACAAAATCACGTCGAGAGGAATTATCTTACTAACACAAACTATGGCACGATCTATGAGTGAGAAGAATAGAAACCAAATCCTAAATTTCCTGTAGCCTCATGTTTATGGGTATGGCGCGCAACACACCGATAATCAAGAGTCTACTAGACACTGTCAGTAGACATTCCGAGGACCGCTCGATACCACTGTCACGCCCGAACCCCGGCCCGTGGTCGTGTCGTACCTGGGCACCCTTCTACCTTAACAACTAAGTAAACTGCGGAAATTAAATAACACCATTTTTTTTTAAAACCAATCGTACGTGCAAGGGAAAAGCCGACAAGCCTGCCATAATATACATAAACAAAAGACACTACACTGTACATGAGTCCAATCCCACATATGAATACAGACCTCTAAGAGTTTCTTGAAATATGACGACAAGGCCATGCGTACCCATAATCAGACAAAATCATGTACTGAAAGAACTTATACCAAAAAGATAATCTCCCGAACAGAAGGAGCTATCCAAAACTCTGAGCAGGGTCCTACACCTGCCGATCACCAAACATCGTACCTAAACTGCGGCGTGAGCCGGCCGAAAGGTCGATCTGAAGAATGTACCAAGTATGTGAGCGATGAAATCAGTAATGAAATCATAACAGTCTAAACAAAGCAGAGACATGTATGATAGCCAACCTACAATACATAATACATAAGCGGTCATATCAAGTCGTGACGCGTGCCTCAAGTCATTTCTAAAATATAACCGTGGGTCTCACGCCATAATATCAATCGTGCGTGGAATCCTTCGCCATGGCGATCCATGATATAATATAACACCAATAGGCATACATGAACACCAAGTCCCTGTTATACCCCGTAGTTTCAAGGTATGTATGCGAGGACGTACGTACGAGAATACGACATTGGAATTGGAATGGAAGAAAGAGGTGATTTTTCCACGGAAAAGTTTCCGGTTTTTGTGAAGGAAAAAGATTCGTTAATGGAAATTGGATTCCCAGATTTGGTATTCGGACTTCTTGGAATTTTAGAGAATTATGGAATTTTATTTTCGGAAATGGTCACGTGGGGCCCACGGGAGAAAATTTACGGTTTTGTGGGGCCCACTTTGTTTTCGAGATTTTGGCCATTGTGGATATTTTCGGAAGATGAAATATTTTGGAGCAGTAGGGCGACACGTGTCACCCCCTAGTTGGCTGGACGAATTCCACTTTGTACACAACACCCGCTTAGAGTCGTTTTTGACTAAACGCTTTTACACAACTCGCGTAGGATAAATTCGGCTATGTCATTTCTAATTTTTGCGAATTTTTCCGAGAGACGAAACATTTTGGACCAACGAGAGGCGACACTTGTCACCCTCTCATTGATGGATGTTACACGGCATTGAGGCCAATTGGATGACAATTTTTGTCAAGTAGTTGGTAGGATATTTTGTGTGCAAGTTGGCCAAGGACACTTGCCTAAATCCTCACCCTACACTTGCCTTGCACTTGGCATAATCTTGGCCATTGGTTGGCCTATGTCTTGACCTATAAATACCCCTTGTTGAAGAGTTATTTCATCCTAAATTGAGCAATCTATCTAAGTCTCAAATCCTCCCTCTCCTCTTGTTGTTTCGTCCAAACACACCCTCCCCTTTGAGAAGCCCTAGCCAGAGCAACCCCTCTAAAGCTAGCCTACCAAACACTATCCCCTCCCTGGTAGAAAAGTTGCCTCTAGTATTGTTATAATGCCCAAATTACCCTAGCCCAAATCCCTTAGTCCTTAGTAGAAGTTGTGAAGAACTTCTAAGGTTTTCTGAGCTCTGAGCGCACAACTTAGGAGCTAAACCTTGCTCAGGCGCGACTTTTATCTAGGATATTATTGGGCTTACCGAGGTAAATAACCTTATCCTCCTTTTGTAATTAGAATATATATACTGTAGAAGTATAGGAATAAGTATTAAATACTTAGAAGGATATCGAATAGAATTGAATCAATTATCACAAGAGAAGGGTTTAAAAGATGAATAATAGAATCAGATTTACATAGACTGTTTTCACATGAGACTTGAGTAGCTCACCGTAGGGAAGTGCTGCCCAAATGACCAGAATAACGAACCTCTGCTAGAACTTTGTACAAGCATAACTGACGTTGATAGACGATTTGATCATTATAGGTCGATACTCTGCGACATATTCAACTTGGCAGAGGTTTTCGTAGAAGGTATGTGATTCTTCCTAAAGCATGATATTTTACAATATATATAGTACGGTAGACGCGTACGTGTTAATCGAATAATAACTACGGCAATGTCTTTGACTTAAGCTCGAATAATACTTACGCAGAATGCCACGCTTAAGCTCGAATAACACTTCATGCGAATGCCTCACGCTTAAGCGTGAATAATAAAGAACTGAAAACATTTCAAAGGAATACTGAATCATTTTTTAACAGAAGAGTAACATTTGGTTTTAAAAGCTTAAGAGTTATACTAGCTTTATGGGAGGTTAGGTATAACGGCTTAAGAGTGATAAAAAGAACGATTTATTGATTTAAGGAAATAAGAGACTTGACTTATTATACTAATATGAATTTTGTTAAAAAGTGTGAAACCTCATTAGTGAGTAATTAGTATTTTTGGTTTTCAAAAGGAATGATGTTTTACCAATCAGAATAAATGTCGAACAAACCACAGCAGCGCTAATAAAGGGAATTATTTTGACTAATAAGGTATTATTAAAACTAGTAGAAACTTCCATCTGCATAGGAGCTAAGATGAGACAAAAGGATATTACATTTACTAGATCATGGTCACGTAATAAGATTGTTACGAATAATAATAACCTACTCACACTTAGGTATATGTTTCTCAAATTGTTTTAAAGGATTAAAACTATGAACTACAAACCCTTTCAAAATGAGAAACTTGAGTAATTGAAATTAGGCAAACTTGAACGTTAGGAAAAGAATGTTGTTACTTGATTTTACAAGGAGAAGTGTTTTAATGTACTTCAAAAGATAATTACTCTATTTTTATACTACGGTTATTGTGTGACTTTTGTAAAAGAAACAGATCTTTTAAAAGAGTAATACATGAAGTACTTGGGGCTAACAACCCAACTTGTTATCATAATGTAGAAAGTACCTTGTGTGAATAACTTGATTGTATTGATTTGTGATAGTCTTGTAATATTTTCTTGTTGATCGGATAAGTAAACATGTTAGGATGCTACGTGAGTTAGTATCTTGTGATATTTGTGTAAAGGGTTTTTCCTTGTTGTGCTTATGTTGTTTAGCAATAATCGGTTATGTTGATATTATATCATTCATAACTCCGGGTTAAGCCGCCTCCACGCGGTAGACTCAAAGCGGTCGATGGACCTATGATTCGAGAATACCTTATGCGTCTCAGATGGCCTATGCGAATCGCGGGAGTTCCAGTTAGTATCGCGCCCTTGTGGTCACGCGGCTTCAGTAGCGCGACGACGAGTCTAGACGCCGCCGGAGTAGCTACCGATGCGGGTTATACCTCACGCGCCTATCTGTTTGGCCTATGCGAGTCGCGGAAGTTCGTGACTAGATGCGCACATTAGATATCGCGCGAAGTGGCCTTTGATCATGTGACGGCCTAGACAGATCTCATGATACGCTTTATGACCTTGTTGGTACCGTGGGTTTTAGTAGGGCCACGCTTCGCATTTACTCCCGCATTCTATTGTGATGACTTTGGCGTACGAGTCCTCGACTTGACATCGCTTATTTATTGTGAATCGTAGTTTTGGCTTATCATACATGTCTCCCGCCTTATATAGACTACTATGATTTCATTTTCGTATTTTCGATTCCACATACTTGGTACTGTCAGATCGACCTCCTTCGGGCCGTTCATGCCGCAGTAAAGGTACTCCCACTGATCCTCGTTCTTAGGATCACCGCTTCGGCTGGGAAAGCTCCGCTTCTCCTAAGCTTAGCATTTGGTACGGTCCCCGTCGTTGTAGATATTCGTATTCAGGTATGGCGGGCCCCGCCCCGCCATTGTTGTTTTAAACTCTTAGAGGTCCAGACTTGTAAGGTTGGGATGTAAATCGCTCATTTTGGGTTATTTATATACATTATGCCAAAGGCAACTTTTTTTTTCCGTAAACCGTGTCTTATTTATACCGTTTCATATCTTGGTTGTTTTATATTCCGTTTTTCTCTCGATGTATGACTACTTGGGTGCCCGTAAGGCACTACCACGCCCCGAACGTCGTGACAAAAGTGGTATCGAGCGATTAATCCTCGGAAAGTGTCTGCATCGTATCTAGTAGAGTCTTGATTATCGCGTGTTGTGCACCACACCAATAATCGTGAGGCTATAGGATATTTAGGATTGGTTTCATTCTTCTCACTCGAGATCGTGCTTTAGAGTCGTGTTATAAGTTGGACCCTCTAACGATTCCTTTCCTTTACGGTGATGCCTCGCGCCAGTAACTCGCCCAGAGGCGGCAAGGGAGCCGCGAGCAGAGAGTACGAGATTTAGAATGGCACAGCCCAATCATCACCAGGGTGATGCTTCACGCGGAGTTCGAGACGTCGCCAGCAGTAGAGTTTGTACACGGCGGCGCAGCTCCATCGCGGTCATGACATCCGACTTTCGCCCACCTTGGAGCGAAAATATGGATTGGAAGGAGACGCCTGTTGCTAGCAAAGGACTTGGCAACAGAGAGTATTTTATGTACCCGGTATTCCAAGGATATTGATGCTTATCTAAAGAAGTTGTGAGGAGTAGCTCTTCATCGTGACGAGCCAGCCTTGCTCAGATTATGTGCATGGCCGAGAGAGGTAGAGATCGACAGAGTGACCGAGAGCGCGTAAGAGGGCCCGATTGGCGATCATTTGGTAACTCTCGAGGCGAATCGCCTCCAGCAGATTAGACATGCGCCCGCCAAAGGCAGAGTGTCCTCCACGTGGTTCGCTTTTTCCTCGTTGTTCACAGCTGGCGGTGTCATCCCGGAAGTGCCGCTTTTTATCAGTGCTTGTTTTTATTGTGGCCGCTGGCCATATAGCAAGGAATGTTCTATGAGAAGGATACAAGTACGGCGACTCACTACTAGACCAGCCAGGATGCAGTGGTTCGAGAGGAGGTGTAAGCTGAGAGGCCACCCCACCTCGCGTGGCCGCTGGTCGATGTCATCACGGGAGTGTCGTTCTTCCGCGCACTGTTATGTTTGCCAGCAGGCCATTTTGCGAGGAATTGTCCAGGCGAGGTGGTGCGGATGTAGACTCGCCTTCAGATCGTGGATAGTTCATCACCTTCCCAATGCATGCACACAGTATGTTTGATTAGAACGACCTAAGGAAGTGCCGCGTAGATACAGTATATCCTTAACCCTTTAGAGATTTATATGTGTAGCGAATATCTTAAGTATTATTTTCGTGATAGCATTATGTTAATCGTGATTGGGAATCATGATTAGTTAATCAGAAAGATTGGGGATAGAGAAAGTGGGAGCCTTAGGATGTGTGCGTAGAGACCTTAGAGGCGAGGCCATCTT
Organism: Przewalskia tangutica; assembly: GCA_029844215.1. Classification (NCBI taxonomy): domain Eukaryota; kingdom Viridiplantae; phylum Streptophyta; class Magnoliopsida; order Solanales; family Solanaceae; genus Przewalskia; species Przewalskia tangutica. The sequence continues at coordinate 35,034,327 of CM056718.1, forward strand.
TGGTAAAAGAATTACTTCGTGTTTGACCCTTGTCGAGGTGCATAGTATACGTGAGATATTTTGTGGGATGAATCCTCGAGTAATGTGGAATGAAAGAGGTAGAAGACCGCTAGGTTTTCGTAACGTGATTGGTGAGATTATTCCGAATCGCGAGCTAGTGTTTGCGTTCGGTTGGGTTGAGGCCACGCGCGGGTCGACCCGTGGCCTTTGGTGGTGGGTCGGTTTTGGTGGTCCGCCAGTGGTAGGGTCACTAGGTGTTAGGCCCAAGTTTAGTTAACCAACGACGAGTTCGTGGATACATTCGACCGAAGAGTCGCCGGCGAGGTCAGCCCGCCTTGTCTTCTAGCAAAGCACCGTACTCGGTAGTAAGTTGCGAGATGATTATTTCGTAAAGGTTGTAAGGTCGCACGGAGTGCCTACCTTCACCTTATGACAGCATGGAGCTCGTGGTACTGTTTCCTTTTGGAAGTTTTACCAGCGTGGTTAAGAACTCGTAAGTCTCAGATCGCATTCGCCTCGGCGAGGTTTGGATTTCGCGAGTAGTTATGGGATTGTTGTCTCTGTAAAGCGGAATGTTTAAGCTACCATTTTCGTGATTCGGATGTCGCCTTAGGAAGCCTTGTAGGGCGGAAGTATAAGTTGCCGATCGATTGGTTCGATGTTGGCGCGTTCAGATAGTTGGTTCAGGTTTGTTCCAGCAGACTGTGGATAGGGTGTAATGAGATTTGGAAAACAGAGGAAACTTAGCCGTGTTACTTTGGGCCTTTTTGAGTTCATGTGAAGATTAGGCCAGGTTGCCTATATGTTAGCATTGCCGTCCGACTTAGGAGGCAGTACGTCCGGTCTTTCGTATTGTTATGTTCGGGAAAGTATCGGAAATCCACCCAGAGTGTTCCCAGTTAATGATGACCACGTTAGAGATAGTAACCCCGAGATTTGGAAACTAAGCGAATGAAGGGTGGTAAGAGTTCGAGCGTACAAGAAGTGTACGACATCCTCAGGGATCGCAAGCAGCCGGTACCATTTGTTGGGTCGTCGGGGCAAGGCTCGCGACAAAGTGACAAAAGTGGTATCACGACGAGTAAGGGAAGAACGAGCATGTATTACGAGCATAGGTGTGATCATTCGTTTGTAAAGAGTAGGGGCGAAGGGAGTATCTTTTTAGATCTCGAGTAGGAGTTTTTGTGATAGAGGTGATTCCTCGTGGACTTGGAGATAAGTATGCGCGCTTGTTGTTGTTATACCCCGTAGTTCCAGGGTATATAGGTGAGGATGTACGTGCGAGAATACGACAGAAATTTTGGAAAGAAAGAAAGATGTGATTTTTCGACTGAAAAGTTTCCGGGTTTTGTGAAGGAAAAAGGTTCGTTGATGGGAATTGGATTCCCAGATTTGGTATTTGGGCTTCTTGAATTATATTAGAATTATGGAATTTTATTTCCGGAATTGGTCACGTGGGCCCACGAGAAATTTACTGGTTTTGTGGGCCCACTTTGTTTTCGAGATTTTGCCTTTATGGATATTTTCTAAGATGAAATATTTTGATTTAGCAGAGGGCGACACGTGTCACCCCAGGTGGCCTCATGGCCGAAATTTGCTAACAAATGGCAAGACAGTGGCCTTGTCTTGCTAGATATTTGTGTGGACAAGTGGCTTGTGGGACCCACACACACTTGTCCCCAATCTCAACCACACACTTGCCTTCATCCTAGCCCTCGTTGTCCTATATATGCACCCTTAGTTGATGAAAACTTTCACACTTAACCATTTCAAGACAAGAAATTCCCTCCTTCTCCCTTGACCTCGCTCTCGTTTTGAGCCCATTTCTTGACCTAAATTTGTCCAACAATTCTTAAACTCTCAAGTGTTCTTCCCAAGGTGTTAGGAAGATTGTGTACCAAGAGTTGGAAAAGATTTCACACCCTAACCTATTGTTCATGCCTTGGCCGAAACTTACTAGTTGGAAACCCTAAGTGTTCTTCACTTTTGAGTTAGTTCTCAAGAGAAGTTGGTTAGAGCTTCATGGGTTGCTTGTAGCGGATTGGAACGGAAAGATTTGGAGCTAAGACTTGCTTGGAGCGACATTAAGTTCTTGGATAATTTTGGGCTATTTGAGGTAGTAAACCTTAACCTCTTTGTGAATTGGTCATTATACATATATTATAAGTATATTATGGAGTATATAAAATATGGAGTAAAGTTTGGAAAAGTTGGATCTTGTTAACTTGTTAAAAGAAAGGATTGGCCGTTTGCCATTAAAATGGTAAAAACGTATCTTACTTGTGAAGAAGTAATTAACAAAGTAACTATAACTTATATTAAGATGGAATATAAGTTGGATGACTAATGAAGTAATTGGATAAGTAAAATGGACAAAGTTGGCCAAGGACCCCAACTTAAGGATCAGATTTACTTTGGATCAGATTTACTTTGGACAAGATTTACTTTGGATCAGATTTACTTTGGACGATTTACTTTGATCGTATTTACTTTGGACGTATTTACATTTGTTAAGGGAAGATTGTTCAATCGCGTTCGCTTTGGGCGTGTGATCCCCTTTTTAATTATTGTATTGTTACGAAGGCGTGATAGTAAACCGCGTTACCGTTTGGGCGCGTAATCCCCTTCTTTTACTTGTTGTTATTATGGAGGCGTGATAGTAAACCGCGTTACCGTTTGGGCGTGTAATCCCCTTCTTTATGTTGTTTAATTATTACGCCTTATATATATATATATATGGTATATATATTACGGTTATTCGGGCCTTGGAGAAAGATGGAAAAGTGAGTAAAAACGGGGGAAGTGCTGCCGAATTTTCCGTAGAATTAGAGGGCTTTTTATTGGTATAAGTCTTCAATGGTAAGAAAGGTTTGATAGAAGTACTATGACCATTTTAGGAGTGGAGTACTACGTGTGGCGTGATCTACTTGGCTTAAGGAGGAGCCGACGGGTTGAAGTACTTGGAGCGTTTTGCTATTTGTCGATAATCGTCGCGAGGTATGTGAACCTCTTCCTATCTTTTCTAGCATGATTGTTGTGAACTATGTAGTACGGTAGACGTACATGTGCTAAGTGATTTGGTTGGTTTAAAACATAGGGTGTTATAATAGCTTTATGGGAAGTTAGTTATAACGACTTTATGTAGGTAAAAGAATGGTTTATTGATTGTAGAAAGATAAGAGACTTGACTTATACACGACTTGATTTTGAAAGTTAAGAGACATGATCTTGAAAGATAAGAGACTTGACTTATACACGACTTGATTTTGAAAGTTAAGAGACTTTATCTTGAAAGATAAGAGACTTGACTTAGTTTGACTTGTTATGAATTTTGTTAAAATGTTGTAAAAACCTCATTCATGAGTAATGAGTAGTTGGTTTTAAAAGAATAATGTTTTACCGATTTCGAAATGAGATTAAGTATCGAACAAACCATCAAGCGTTAATAAAGGAAATGTATTGACTAATTGTTATTAAAACCAAGAGAAACCTCCATCCGCATAAGCTAAGATGAGACAAAATGATATTACATTTCCTAGATCATGGCTGCTTTTATAAGATTGTAATAGACAAGAACAACCTACTCACACATAAGGCATATGTTTCTCAAATTTGTTTTAAAGGAGAATTATATTCTTAAGTGATTAAAACTATGAACTACGAAACCTTTCAAAATGAGAAACTTGAGCATTTGAAATTAGGCAAACTTCAACGTTTGGAAAATAATGTGTTACTTGATTTTACAAGGAAGTGTTTTGGTTTACTTAAAAGATAGTCACTCTATTTTATACTACGAACATTGTGTGACTTTTGTGAAAGAAACGTATCTTTTAAAAGAGTTAATGTATGTAATACTTTAGGGTCGAACCGGATTTTGGCATAAAATGATAGTACCTTAAGTTGTGTGTAACTTGCCTATGTTTGCGTGTGATAGCCTTGTTGTGCAAGTCTGTATTTTATTCGATCACGGTTCATGGATGAACCGAATGTATTTCACTCGACTACCGTTCACGGGATGAACCGAATGTATTTCACTGACTACCGCGTTCATGGATGAACCGAATGTATTTCACTCGACTACCGCGTCACGGGATGAACCGAATGTATTTCACTCGACTATCGCTGGCCCACGGATGGACCGAATGTATTCCATCCGACTACCGAAGTTCACGAGATGAACCGAATGTATTTCACACGCTTTCTATACCGGGTCCATGACGGGCCGAGACATGTTATACGTATCACATGGTTTGTACCTAGATCGCCAGTGAGGAAGGAGTTCCACGCATGAGGATGACTTTGAGGCGTGAGTCCCCGACTTGACATGACCGCTTTATGTTATGAAATGTAGTTTGGTTATCATACATGTCTCTGCTTTATATGTGATCGTTATGATTTCATTTACGATTTTTCGCCACATACTTGGTACTTGGCCAGATCGACCTCCTTGGGCCGCTCATGCCGCAGTAGAGGTACATCGGTTGTGGATCCTCGCCATGTGATCACAGCCAACAGATTGGGAAGCCCCGTTTCTCCGAGGCTTATCTTTTGCATGTTACCCTGAGTCCATAGGTTCTTGTACATTCGTGGTATGGCGGGCCCCGTCCCGTCATAGTTATTGTCACTTCTGCAGGTCCGTAGTAATCGTTGGGCAGAGTTTGTAAAAAGGATAACTGTTCGGGTTTTATGAATATATACAGAAGGCAACTGTTTTGGTTGACCTGTTTATTTATCATGTCTCTTGTTTCATGTTTATGTTTTTATTTCCGCTGATTCTCTCTGATGTTGTATCACGAGGGTGCCCGGGGTAAGGCACTACCACGCCCTGCCGGTCGTGATAAAAGTGGTATCGTGAGCGATTAGTCCTCGGAAAGTGTCTACGCACCGTGTTCTAGTAGTCTTGATTATCGGTGTCAGGCACCACATCTATAATCGTGAGGCCGCAGGACATTTAGGATTGGTTTCTATTCTTCTCACTCGAGATCGTGCCTTAGAGTGTGTTATAAGTTGGACTCTCCGACGTATTCTTATGTGCCGCTTATGCCTCCACGCAAGGCAATCGGCCCGTGGCGGCAAGGCAGCCGAGGAGCCGCGAGTAGAGCACGAGGGTTACCGGGCAGAGGCCCGCCGTTACCCGAGATAGTGCTTCCGACGGCGAAGTTTTGCGACGCCGCCACGGGCAGAGTTTAGAGCCGCAGCAGCTGGTCACGAGACTACAAGACTGAGCCTCCACCCCACACCGAGCGTATGAGACGGGGTACAAGGAGATGGCGCCATCGCCGTGGTCGTGGCTGAAATGGCGAGAGGCGGATGCAGCAGCCTAGCCCCAAGAGCACCCGTAGTTCACCCCGAGCGCATAGCTGAGACTACGGACTTTTCGAGTCAGAGCCCGCCGCTCTATGGATCGAGCCGAGATGACCTCGTGAGTTTATCCGACAGCCTACAATGGATCAGCGAGAGTGATCGAGTCTCGAGGCGCAGTCGGTGGTATTGGTTTGCATCACCGCGTGATACCGCAGCCGATCGTTTGATTCACGGAATCGCCCCGAGGGGAACATGCGCCTCCCAGCAGGGCGAAGTTCTCGGCATTTCTTGCACATTTCTTGCCTCCACAGATGAGAGGGCTCGCCGGCGATTTTTGACGTTAAGGCGCATCGGCGACGGTTAGGGAGTACAACGTGAGTTTGACTCGTTGCCGGTATGTCCCCGCCTTAGTGACCGAGCATGGAGGACAGAGTGCACCGCTACGCCACCGGCTCGATGATTACTTGGCGTAGGCTTGTTCGGTGTAGCTCTTCACCGCATGGACATTGCCCGCACGCAGCTCACGCACTGATGTGAGGCACGAGAGGTCGACGGAATGGCCGGATCAGCAGGTAAGGCCGTAATGCAGGTCCTTTGGTAACTTGCGAGGCGGATCACGCCGGCAGTTAGTTATGCACCTTCGCCAAGATGCAGTGGTCCTCCGCGCCTTCGTGACGCTCGGTATTCGAGCCGGTCGTGGCTCCGTGGCTTCCGTTCACAGATATACGTGAGTTCTAGCCAATGTGATTCATGTCCTCAGCCACGAGACGATGGCAGCGCCATCCCGGAATGTCGTCTTTTATCGGGTGCTTGTTTCACCGCGCGTCGTGGCCATGTGACGAGAGAATGTGCTTATAGAGGGGTACCGGCAGATGACGCAGCCTCACCGGATCGTGCGTGTTCATCGCCTTTCATACGCATACTGCAGGCGTGCCTATGATTAGAGTGAAGCGGTAGATACAGTATATCCTTAACCTCTAGAGTTTTGTTTGCGCTGATATGATGATCTTATTATTGTGTGCTATGTATGATAGCATTGTGTTAAGTATAACTTAGAGAACATGACTAGTCAAGAGGTAAGTTTGGGGTCATGGAAGGTGTGAACCTTAGAATATTATAAGTGGAGACCTTAGATGCGAGGCCGTCTTGAGTAAAAGATTTGTTTACGATTGACCTTTGTCGGAGTGCATAGTATACGAGGGTAAAAAAAAATTGTGTGATAAGTCCCCGAGTGGTGTGAATTATATAAGGATAGTTATGATAAGAAGACCACTAGGTTTGCGAATTGATTAGTGAGATTGTTCCGGATCGGGAACAAGAGTTTGGCGCAAACGGGTCGGCCGAGGCAAGGTTGCGTGTCAACCCGCAGCTGCCAGCGGGTGGGCCGAGGTGGTCCCGCCAGTGGTAGGGTCACGAGGTGCTAGCCCGTGTTTAGGTAACCATCGACGGGTTCGTGGACGCGTCGACCGTAATCGGATCGTGAAGGCCGAATGGCCTTAGAGTAAATTGAAGCTAGTGAGCCGTTGTGAGATTAGAAATGATTCCTCGTTGGCTTGGATTTGAGTTTTGCGCACATGTTATATTCTCGCCATTGGTGGCATGATCGGCTTTGTAAGTATAGTAGTGAAGACTATACCGACGCAAGTACGCTTGGAGACTTAGAAGGAACATTCGACGAATGTTTCTGGGGAAGAATGTTATACCCCGTAGTTCCGTGGTATATAGGTGAGGATGTGCGTGCGAGAATACGGCGTAAATTTTGGAAAGAAAGAAAGATGTGATTTTTCGACCAAAAGTTTCCGGTTTTGTGAAGGAAAAAGGTTCGTTGATGGGAATTGGATTCCCAGATTTGGTATTCGGGCTTCTTGAATTATATTAGAATTATGGAATTTTATTTCCGAATTGGTCACGTGGGCCCACGGAGAAATTTACTGCTTTGGGGCCCACTTTGTTTTGAGATTTTTGCCTTTATGGATATTTTCTAAGATGAAATATTTTGATTTAGCAGTGAGGCGACACGTGTCACCCCAGGTGGCCTCATGGCCGAAATTTGCTAACAAATGGCAAGACAAGTGGCCTTGTCTTGCTAGATATTTGTGTGGACAAGTGGCTTGGGACCCACACACACTTGTCCCCAATCTCAACCACACACTTGCCTTCATCCTAGCCCTCGTTGTCCTATATATGCACCCTTAGTTGATGAAAACTTTCACACTTAACCATTTCAAGACAAGAAATTCCTCCCTTCTCCCTTGACCTTGCTCGCGTTTTGAGCCCATTTCTTGACCTAAATTTGTCCAACAATTCTTAAACTCTCAAGTGTTCTTCCCTAAGGTGTTAGGAAGATTGTGTACCAAGAGTTGGAAAAGATTTCACACCCCTAACCTATTGTTCATGCCTTGGCCGAAACTTACTAGTTGGAAACCCAAGTGTTCTTCACTTTTGAGTTAGTTCTCAAGAGAAGTTGGTTAGAGCTTCATGGGTTGCTTGTAGCGGATTGGAACGGAAGATTTGGAGCTAAGACTTGCTTGGAGCGACATTAAGTTCTTGGATAATTTTGGGCTATTTGAGGTAGTAAACCTTAACCTCTTTGTGAATCGTCATTATACATATATTATAAGTATATTATGGAGTATATAAAATATGGAGTAAAGTTTGGAAAAGTTGGATCTTGTTAACTTGTTAAAAGAAAGGATTGGCCGTTTGCCATTAAAATGGTAAAAACGTATCTTACTTGTGAAGAAGTAATTAACAAAGTAACTATAACTTATATTAAGATGGAATATAAGTTGGATGACTAATGAAGTAATTGGATAAGTAAATGGACAAAGTTGGCCAAGGACCCCAACTTAAGGATCAGATTTACTTTGGATCAGATTTACTTTGGACAAGATTTACTTTGGATCAGATTTACTTTGGACAAGATTTACTTTGGATCGTATTTACTTTGGATCGTATTTACATTTAAGGGAAGATTGTTCAATCGCGTTCCCTTTGGGCGTGTGATCCCCTTTTTAATTATTGTATTGTTATGAAGGCGTGATAGTAAACCGCGTTACCGTTTGGGCGCGTAATCCCCTTCTTTTACTTGTTGTTATTATGGAGGCGTGATAGTAAACCGCTACCGTTTGGGCGTGTAATCCTCCTTTATGTTGTTTAATTATTACGCCTTATATATATATATATGGTATATATATTACTGTTATTCGCCTTGGAGAAAGATGGAAAAGTGAGTAAAACGGAAGTGTCACGAATTTTCCGTAGAATTAGAGGGCTTTTATTGGTATAAGTCTTCAATGGTAAGAAAGGTTTGATAGAAGTACTATGACCATTTTAGAGCGAGTACTACGTGTGGCGTGATCTACTTGGCTTAGGAGTAGCCGACGGGTCAAGTACTGAGCGTTTTGCTATTTGTCGATAATCGTCGCGAGGTATGTGAACCTCTTCCTATCGTTTCTAGCATGATTGTTGTGAACTATGAAGTACGGTAGACGTACATGTGCTAAGTGATTTGGTTGGTTTAAAACATAGGGTGTTATAATAGCTTTATGGGAAGTTAGTTATAACGACTTTATGTAGGTAAAAGAATGGTTTATTGATTGTAGAAAGATAAGAGACTTGACTTATACACGACTTGATTTTGAAAGTTAAGAGACATGATCTTGAAAGATAAGAGACTTGACTTATACACGACTTGATTTTGAAAGTTAAGAGACTTTATCTTGAAAGATAAGAGACTTGACTTAGTTTGACTTGTTATGAATTTTGTTAAAATGTTGTAAAAACCTCATTCGCGAGTAATGAGTAGTTGGTTTTAAAAGAATAATGTTTTACTGATTTCGGAAATGAGATTAAGTATCGAACAAACCATTGCAGCGTTAATAAAGGAAATGTATTGACTAATTGTTATTAAAACCAGTAGAAACCTCCATCTGCATAAGCTAAGATGAGACAAAATGATATTACATTTCCTGATCATGGTCGCTTTTATAAGATTGTAATAGACAAGAACAACCTACTCACACATAAGGCATATGTTTCTCAAATTTGTTTTAAAGGAGAATTATATTCTTAAGTGATTAAAACTATGAACTACCAAACCTTTCGAAAATGAGAAACTTGAGCATTTGAAATTAGGCAAACTTGAACGTTTGGAAAATAATGTGTTACTTGATTTTACAAGGAAGTGTTTTGGTTTACTTAAAAGATAGTCACTCTATTTTATACTACGAACATTGTGTGACTTTTGTGAAAGAAACGTATCTTTTAAAAGAGTTAATGTATGTAATACTTTAGGTCGAACCTGGATTTTGGCATAAAATGATAGTACCTTAAGTTGTGTGTAACTTGCCTATGTTTGCGTGTGATAGCCTTGTTGTGCAAATCGTATTTTACTGACTACGGTTCACGGGATGAACCGAATGTATTTCACTCGACTACCGTTCATGGATGAACCGAATGTATTTCACTCGACTACCGCGTTCATGGATGAACCGAATGTATTTCACTCGACTACCGCGTCACGGGATGAACCGAATGTATTTCACTCGACTACCGCGTCCACGGGATGGACCGAATGTATTCCATCCGACTACCGAAGTTCATGAGATGAACCGAATGTATTTCACACGTTTCTATATCGGGTCCATGAGATGGGCCGAGACATGTTATACGTATCACATGGTTTGTACCTAGATCACGGCAGTGAGAAGGAGTTCCACGTACGGAGGATGACTTTGGCGTGAGTCCCGACTGACATGATCGCTTTATGTTATGAAATGTAGTTTGTTATCATACATGTCTCTGCTTTATATAGATCGTTATGATTTCATTTACGTGATTTTTCAGTTTCACATACTTGGTACTGTTGCATCGACCTCCTCGGGGCCGTTCATGCCGCAGTAGAGGTACATCGGTTGTGGATCCTCGCCATGAGATCACGCCAACAGATTAGGAAGCCCCGTTTCTCCGGAGGCTTATCTTTTGGTATGTTACCCTGAGTCTGTAGGTTCTTATACATTCAGGGGTATGGCGGGCCCGGTCCCGTCATAGTTATTGTCACTTCTTAGAGGTCCATGGCTAGTTGTGGCGAGTTTGTAAAAGGATAATCGTCGGTTTTATGAATATATACGTATGCAATCGCTTTGGTTGACTGTTTATTTATCATGTCTCTTGTTTCATGTTTATGTTTTTATTTCACGATTCTCTCTCGATGTTGTATCACGAGGGTGCGGGGTAGGCACTCCACGCCCCGCCGGGTCGTGGCATAACTGTGTTGTGACCAGCGTGTACGGTTGTTTCCGTAAGTATAGCGATAAGGACTATACCGGCGCTGCTTGTTTTGATACCTAGAAGGAACATTCGAGCGAATGTTTCTAAGGAGGAGAATGTTATACCGTAGTTTCAAGGTATGTATGCGAGGACGACGCACGAGAATACATCGAATTGGAATGGAAGAAAGAGTGATTTTTCCACGGAAAAGTTTCCGTTTTGTGAAGGAAAAAGATTCGTTAATGGAAATTGGATTCCCAGTTTGGTATTCGGACTTCTTGGAATTTTAGAGAATTATGGAATTTTATTTTCGAAATGGTCACGTGGGCCCACGGAGAAAATTTACTTGCCGGGGCCCACTTTGTTTTCGAGATTTTGGCCATTGTGGATATTTTCTAAGATGAAATATTTTGGACGAGTAGGAGGGCGACACGTGTCACCCCCTAGTTGGCTCGGCGAATTCCACTTTGTACACAACACCCGCTTAGAGTCGTTTTCGACGAAACGCTTTACACAACTCGCGTAGGATAAATTCCGCTATGTCATTTCTAATTTTTGCGAATTTTTCCGAGAGACGAAACATTTTGGACCAACGAGAGGCGACACTTGTCACCCTCTCATGATGGATGTTACGGCATTGAGGCCAATGGATGACAATTTTTGTCAAGTAGTTGGTAGGATATTTTGTGTGCAAGTTGGCCAAGGACACTTGCCTAAATCCTCACCCTACACTTGCCTTGCACTTGGCATAATCTTGGCCATTGGTTGGCCATGTCTTGACCTATAAATACCTTGTTGAAGAGTTATTTCATCCTAAATTGAGCAATCTATCTAAGTCTCAAATCCTCCCTCTCCCTCTCATTGTTTCGTCCAAACACACCCTCCCCTTTGAGAAGCTCCTGGCCGAGAGCAACCCCCTCTAAAGCTAGCCTAGCCAAACACTATCCCCTCCTCGTAGAAAAGTTGCCTTCTAGTATTGTTATAATGCCCAAATTACCCTAGCCCAAATCCCTTAGTCCTTAGTAGAAGTTGTGAAGAACTTCTAAGGTTTTCTTAGCTCTGAGCGCACAACTTAGGAGCTAAACCTTGCTCAGGCGCGACTTTTATCTAGGATATTATTGGGCTTACCGAGGTAAATAACCTTATCCTCCTTTTGTAATTAGAATATATATACTGTAGAAGTATAGGAATAAGTATTAAATACTTAGAAGGATATCGCATAGAATTGAATCATTATCACAAAGTAGGCGGTTTAAAAGATGAATAATAGAATCAGACTTACATAGATCGTTTTCACGAGACTTGAGTAGCTCACCGTAGGGAAGTTGCCCAAATGACCATAGAATAACGAACCCTCGCTAGAACTTTGTACAAGCATAACTGGCGTTGATAGACGATTTGATCGTTATAGGTCGATACTCTGCGCGACATATTCAACTTGGCGGGAGGTTTTCGAGAAGGTATGTGATTCTTCCTAAAGCATGATATTTTACAATATATATAGTGCGGTGACGTACGTGTTAATCGAATAATAACTACGGCAATGTCTTTGACTTAAGCTGAATAATACTTACGGAATGCCTCACGCTTAAGCTCGAATAACACTTGCGATGCCTCACGCTTAAGCTCGAATAATAAAGAATCGAAAACATTTCAAAGGAATACTGAATCATTTTTTAAATGTAAGAGTAACATTTGGTTTTAAAAGCTAAGAGTTATACTAGCTTTATGGGAGGTTAGGTATAACGGCAAGAGTGATAAAAAGAACGATTTATTGATTTAAGGAAATAAGAGACTTGACTTATTATACTAATATGAATTTTGTTAAAAGTGTGAAACCTCATTAGTGAGTAATTAGTATTTTTGGTTTTCAAAAGGAATGATGTTTTACCAATCGTAATAAATGTCGAACAAACCACAAAGTACTTAATAAAGGGAATTATTTTGACTAATAAGGTATTATTAAAACTAGTAGAAACTTCCATCCGCATAGAGCTAAGATGAGACAAAAGGATATTACATTTACTAGATCATGGCTGCTGTAATAAGATTGTTACGAATAATAATAACCTACTCACACTTAGGGTATATGTTTCTCAAATTGTTTTAAAGGATTAAAACTATGAACTACAAACCCTTTCAAAATGAGAAACTTGAGTAATTGAAATTAGGCAAACTTGAACGTTAGGAAAAGAATGTTGTTACTTGATTTTACAAGGAGAAGTGTTTTAATGTACTTCAAAAGATAATTACTCTATTTTTATACTACGGTTATTGTGTGACTTTTGTAAAAGAAACAGATCTTTTAAAAGAGTAATACATGAAGTACTTTGGGGCTAACAACCCGAACTTGTTATCATAATGTAGAAAGTACCTTGTGTGAATAACTTGATTGTATTGATTTGTGATAGTCTTGTAATATTTTCTTGTTGACTGGATAAGTAAACATGTTAGGATGCTACGTGAGTTAGTATCTTGTGATATTTGTGTAAAGGGGTTTTTCCTTGTTGTGCTTATGTTGTTTAGCAATAATCGGTTATGTTGATATTATATCATTCATAACTCCGGGGGTTAAGCCCTCCGACGCGGGTAGACTCAAAGTGGTCGATGGACCTATGATTCGAGAATACCTTATGCGGTTCAGATGGCCTATGCGGAATCGCGGAGTTCCGTGTTAGTATGCGGCCGCGTGGTCACGCGGTTCTTGTAGCCATGCGGACGACGAGTCTAGACGCCGCCGGGAGTAGCTACCCTCGATGCGGGTTATACCTCATGCGGGCCTATCTGTTTGGCCTATGCGAGTGCGGGAAGTTCGGGACTAGATGCGCACATTAGATATCGCGAGTGGCGCTTTGATCATGTACGATGCAGACATCTCATGATACGCTTTATGACCTTGTTGGTGCTGTGGGTTTTAGTAGTCGGCACCTTCGCATTTACCGTGCACGTTCTATTGTGATGACTTTGAGGCATGAGTCACGACTTGACATGATCGCTTATTTATTGTGAATCGTAGTTTTGGCTTATCATACATGTCTCCCGCCTTATATAGACTACTATGATTTCATTTTCGTATTTTCGCCACATACTGCAATTGCCAGATCGACTCCTTCGGGCCGCGTTCATGCCGCAGTAAAGGTACTCCTACCGCTGATCCTCGTTCTTAGGATCACCGCTTGGCGTTGGAAAGCTCCGTTTCTCCTAAGCTTAGCATTTTGGTATGGTCCCCGTCGTTGTAGATATTCGTATTCGGGGTATGGCGGCCCCGTCCCGCCATTGTTGTTTTAAACTCTTAGGTGCATGCACTGTTGTAAGGTTAGGATGTAATCGCTCATTTTGGGTTATTTATATACATTATGCCGAAGGCAACTTTTTTTTCCGAAGCGTGTCTTATTTATACTTGTTTCATATCTTGGTTGTTTTATATTCCGCCGTTTTTCTCTCGATGTATGACTACTTGGTGCGGGTAAGGCACCAACACGGCCCGAACGTGTCGCGATCCCACTGTGTCCTAACATCAGACGGGCCAAGTAGGAAAACGAACAGGTGGTATGTTACACCCCGTATTTCCAGGGTATGTATGTGAGGACATACGTACGAGAATACGACATTAAATTGGAAAGGAAGAAAGATGTGATTTTTCGACGGAAAAGTTTCCGGCTTTTGTGAAGGAAAAAGGTTCGTAATGGGAATTGGATTCCCGGATTCGGTATTCGGACTTTTTGGAATATTTGAGAATTATGAAATTTGTTTCTTTCCGGAATTGGTCACGTGGGGCCCACGGGAGAATTTACGGTTTTGTGGGGCCCACTTTATTTTCGGATTTTTGGCATTACGGATATTTTCGGAAAATGAAATATTTTGGACCAATAGGAGGGCGACATGTGTCACCCCTAGGTGACACTTGGTGGACGATTTTATGGACATGTTTCACACGTTTTTGGCATGGAAAATGCCATAAACATTTGGTCAAAGTCTTGAAGATATTTTGTGTAGTAGATGGATAAGTGGGACCCACACACACTTGGCTCAATCTAGACCTCACACTTGCTTTGATCTTGGCCATTGATTGGCCTATAAATACTCCCCTTAGTGCAAGACTAAAATTCATCTACACTTAGAGTTTTCCAAGTTTGAAAAACTCCCTCCCTTTCCTTTGTAGTTCTCGGCTTTAGCCTTGTTTCTTGAGCAAAAATTGTCCAAAAATTCTTAACGTTTTAAGTGTTCTTCCTTAGTGTATTAGGAAGATTATTAACCAAAAGTTAGAAAATATTTCACACCCTAGCCACTAAAGTACCCCTTGACCGAGAGTTGCCACAATCAAAGCCTAAGTGTTCTTCACTTTTTGGAGTTGAAGTGTTAAGAGAAGTTGTTTAGAAACTTCTAAGGGTTGCTTGGAGCGGGTTGGAGCGTAAGGAATTGGAGCTAAACGTTGCTCAGGATCGACATATAATCTTGGATAATTTTGGGCTTGTCGAGGTAAATATCTTTGTCCTTCTATTGTAATTGGAGATTACATATCGTAGTAGTTTAGAATTAAGCATAAGATATATAGAAGGTTGGTAAGAAGAGAATTGAACTGTACTTACATAGGGCTGTATTTACAGTAGACTTGTGTAGTTTGACGGGTAGGGAAGTGCTGCCCAATTTTCCGTAGAATTAAGAACCTTCTGCTTAGAATGTTCTACAGAGTAGTCTAGACGTTGATAGACTTATATGACCGTTATAGGTTGAAGTACTGCGAGTAGCGTATTCTACTTGAAGGGTGGAAAAGGCTAGCAGGATTACAGTACTTTGGAGCTTTTTGCTATTTGTCGATAATCGTCGCGAGGTATGTGAACCTCTTCATATCTTTTCTAGCATGATATGTTGTGAACTATGTAGTACGGTAGACGTACATGTGTTAAATGAATTTGGTTGGTTTAAAACATAAAGTGTTATAACGGCTTTATGGGAAGTTGGTTATAACAACTTTATGGGCAAAGAAATGGTTTGTGGTTTTAAAAGATAAAAGACTGGATGTGAATTAATAAGGACTTGGGTTGTGTTAAAAGTTGTGAAACCGTTTTAATGAGAAATGGGTAATTGGGTTTTAAAAGGAATAATGTTATATTGATTTGGAAATGAGAACAAGTATCGAACAAACCATCGCAGTTAATAAAGGAAAATGTATTGACTAATTAATTATTATTAAAACCGAGAAACCTCCATCTGCATGTAGAAGTTAAGATAAGACAAAATTGTATTACATTTTCTAGATCATGGCTGCTTTAATAAGATTATTATAAACAAGAATAACCTACTCACACATAAGGCATATGTTACTCAAATTGTTTTAAAAGAGAATTATGTTATTAAGTGATTAAGACTATGAACTACGAAACCTTTCAAAATAAGAGACTTGAGTATTTGAAATTAGGCAAACTTGAACTTTTGGAAAGAAGGTTGTTACTTGTCTTTAAAAAGGGAAACTATTTTGGTTTACTTAAGATAATAGTTACTCTGTTTTGGATACTACAGTGTTGGTATCAGTGACTTCGTGAAAGAATGGATATTTGTAAGGAATCAAGTATGGTAATTTGCTTGTGCTTGCTTGTGATAGCCTTGTTGTGAAAAGTTGTATTCCTATGCTACCGCTGGCTCTCGATGGAGGGCAGATATTGTTATTGTTGTTACATGAACATTTCGCACCGATGAAGAATTCCGGGCATGCGGCCTACGCGCGGTTAATCACCCAGATATTGTTATTGTTGTTACATGGACATGCGCACCGATGAAGAATTCCGGCATGCGGCCACGCGCGTTAATCACCCAGATATTGTCATTGTTGTTATAACACTCTAGAGGTCCGTAGTAATCTTGCTTAGGCGTGGTTGTAAAGGTTGTAAATCGCTCAATTTCAGATATATGCAAGAAGGCAACCGCTTTGGTTGACTGCTTATTATCATATCTCTTGTTTCATGTTTAAGTTTTTATTTCCGCTGATTTTCTCCGATGTTGTATCACTAGGGTGCCCGGTAAGGCACGACCACAGCCCGGTCGGTCGTGACAAAAGTGGTATCGAAGCGATTAGTCCTCTGAAAGTGTCTGCAGCGTCTAGTAGAGTCTTGATTATCGGTGTGTTGTGCACCACATCTATAATCGAGGCGTCGCAGGACATTTAGGATTGGTTTCATTCTTCTCACTCTAAGATCGTGCCTTAGAGCCGTTATAAGTTGGACCCTCTCGACGTATTTCGTTTGTACCGCTTATGCCTCACGCAAGGCAACCAGAGCCCGGCGGCAAGACACCAGAGGAGCTGCGAGTAGAGCACGGAGGTTACGGGACAGAGGCCCGCCTTTACCCGGGTGGTGCTACAGACGGCGGATTCTATCGCCACGACCGAATCGGGCGTGATCGTGCCTTACCCCGCACCCTAGTGATACAACATCGAGTAATCAGAACATAAAACACATACATGAAACAAATGAAGTACAAAACAAGAATCGAGGAAAACTTGCCTTTCGTATATATAAATAACAACTCCTACAAATGAAGTTTAATCTTTTTACAACCCCGCCACAACAAGATTACATGCACTTAAGAAATGATACGACAACAATGGCGGGACGAGGCCCGCCATACCCCGAATGTAAATACCTACAACGACAGTGGACTATACCAAGATAAGCCTCCGAGAAACGGAGCTTTCCCAAACGCCGAATCATGTGACCCTAAGAGCGAGGATCAACGATCGGTGTACCTTTACTGCGGATGAACGCACTCCGGGCGAGGTCAGTACAACAGGTACCAAGTATGTGAAACTGAAAATAAATCATGTAACTGAAATCATAGTAGTCTATATAAAGCAGGAGACATGTATGATAACCAAACTACAGTTCACAATAAATAAGCGATATGTCAAGTCGTGACTCACGCCTCAAAGTTATCACAATAAAACCGTGACGGCAAGTACGAAGGCATAGCCGGCTATTAAGACCCACGCACCAAAAATACCACAAAGCGTATCCCGAGGTCTTTCTAGACCGCACCACATGATCGGCCGCCACTCGCCCGCAATATCAATGCGCGTCTATCCTGGAACTCTCGCAGCCCGCATAGGTCACCCAGCACCCGCATGAGGTATTCCTCGAATCATGGTCCTGCATCACCGAGGTATACCCCGCGTCGAGCGGCTAACCTCGGTATCCGCCTAGGCTCCCGCACCGCATAGTCTCAAAAGACCGCATAGTCTCAGCAGACCGCATAGAATCCCCGCATCGGGCTAAACACCGGAATGATCAATCCTGGCTACCGCGACTCGCGTAGTCACAAGGATCGTGATAGCCGTAGAGACCCGCATCAAGGGTGGCAAGCCCTGTATAATAAGTCAGGGGTATGTGATACAATAATAAGATAACCGCTTAACGCTTGACAACGTAAGCACAACAAGAGTGACCCCTTACACAATAATCACAAGATACTAACACACGTAGCATCCTAACATGCTTACTTATCAAATCAACAAGAAAGTATTACAAGGCTATCACAAACCAATACAATCAAGTTATTCACACAAGGTACTTTCTACTAACAAGTTCGGATACCTATCCCCAAAGTACTTCATACATTAAATCTTTAAAAGATACGTTACTTCACAAAAACCACACAATACCCGTAGTATATGAAAATAGAGTGATTATCTTTTAAAGTAAATCAATTACTTCTCTTTGTAAAATCAAGTAGCAACATTCTTTTCCAATGTTCAAGTTTGCCTAATTTCCAATGTTCAAGTTTGCCTAGTTTCCAATGTTCAAGTTTGCCTAGTTTCCAATGTTCAAGTTTGCCTTTATAGAAAGGTTCCGTAGTTCATAGTCTTATTCATTTAAGAATATAATTCTCCTTTAAACTATCTGAGAAACATAAGTCTTATATGTGAGTAGGATATTCTTGTTTATAACAATCTTATTACAGCAGCCATGATCTAGGAAATATCATTTTGTCTCATCTTAGCTTCTATGCAGATGGAAGTTTCTCTGGTTTTAATAATACTTAATTATTAAAAACATTTCCTTTTATTAACGCCGCAGTGGTTTGTCGATACACATTCTCGATTTCCAAAATCAAGAAACATTCTTAAGACGTTATACCTAACTTTCCATAAAGCTAGTATAACTCTTAAGTTTTCAAAACAAATCAAGTATTACTTCTTCTTTCAAATGATTCAAAAATCTTTTGAAATACTTCAAGTTCTTTATTAACACATAACACGCCGATTATAGTTCAAATCGGTACCTTTTAAAACCACAAGTATTTTCTTACCAACATAAAGTCATATAACCAACTTCCCATAAAGTCGTTATAACACTTTATGTTTTAAACCAATCAAATACATTTAGCACGTACGCTCACCGCACTACATAGTTCACACATATCATGCTAGAAGAGATAAGAAGAGGTTCACATACCTCGCGACGATTATCGACTAATAGCAAAACGCTCAAGTACTTCCAATCGCTGGCTACTCCTTTAAGCCAAGTAGATCGCGCCACACGTAGTACTTCAACCTATAAGGCCACAAGGCGCTTTATTAACATTTAGATCCCTTCAGAGAACATTCTACGTAAAATTCGGCAGACCTCCCCGCAACAAACAGAAATCTCCTCCTCTATCGGGGCCGCTACCAAGCCAACCGGGGTTATACGTTTAATCCGGACGTACAATTCTACCTCACGAAAGCTACACAAGTCTCATCAGAATACAATCTATGTAAATACACTTCAAGATTCTTCTTCGAAAAGGTTTCTTATTATTCAGGCTTAAGTCAAAAGACATTGCCGATAACAACGTTCAGTACTATATATAGTATACTTCAACTATATAATCTAACAACATGTAATTTCCAATTACAATAGGGGGACAAGATATTTACCTCGATAAGCCCATAATTATCCGAGTTTAAATGTCGATCCTGAGCAAGGTTTAGCTCCTACTCCGTGCGCTCCGACCCGCTCCAAACAACCCTTAGGAGTTCTAACCAACTTCTACTTAATACTCCAACTAACTATGGAGATTTTCCTTAGGGTTTCGGTTTTGTGACTGAAGGGAAGTATAATAGTATTTCTGGGCTTTTTGTAAAGGTATAACCTTAGAATACTACAAGGTATATGGCTAAGGTAATTTGGGCATTATAACAATACTTTTGAGAGTATTTCTAACAAGAGGGGGGGTATTATACGAAGACAACTAGGCTAGGGGAGGGGGTACACTCTCGGCTAGCACCCCTAGAGGGGGGGGTGCTCTCGGCCACAAGGGGGAGGCCCTCGGCCGAACTCAACACAAGGGGAGGGAGAAGGAGAGCTTTCAAGACTTAGGCAATTTTGTGGATGAATTAGTCTTCAAAGGGGTGGGTATTTATAGGTCAAGTGAAGGCCAACCAATGGCCAAGATCTTGCCAAGTGCAAGGCAAGTGTAGGGCCAAGATCTTGCCAAGTGCACCTTATCCATCTACCACCAAAATATCCTACCAACCCTTGACCAAACAATGGCCATTCGCCAACCCCTTTACCGCCTAAGGTGTTCCAATGAGAGGGTGACAAGTGTCGCCTCTTGTTGGTCCAAAACGTTCGTCTCTGAAAAATCCGTAAAATTAAAAATGACATAGCCGGAAATTCCCTACGAAGTTGTGGAAAACGTTTAGCCGAAAACGACTCTAATCGGGTGTTGTGAACAAAAGAATTCGCCAAGCCTAAATCACAAGTTCAAATTTTTCTACGCACGCCCCACGCATATACCGAAATACGGTATAACATTCTCCCTCCTTAGAAACATTCGTCGAATGTTCCTTCTAAGTCTCAAACAAACGCGCGCCAGTATAGTCTTCACTACTATACTTACGAGGACAAACCTATCACACATGGCCACCGAAACAACTGCGCAAAATGCTTACATCCAAGTCCACGGGGAAACACCTCTAACATCATAAAGCATACCACTTTTGTCACTTTGCCGCGAGGTTCTAGTGTCACTCCGGCGACCCAACAAATGGTACCGGTCGATGCGATCATCAAGATGTCGTACATTCGAACTCTTACCACATTTCGATCATCGTCAAGATTCAAAACTCGGTTATCATCTTCAACTTGGTCATCATTAGCCGAATACTCGATGGATCTCCGATTTCCTTCTCGAACATAACACGAAGATCGACGACCGCTTGCTCCTAAGTCGGACGGCAAATGCTAACATATAGGCAACTGGCCTATTCTTCACATGAACTCAAAGGCCCAAAGTAACTCGGGCTAAGTTCCTCTCAGATTCCAAAACTCGTCACACCCAACCCGGTGGTACTTTCGAAGACCGACCGTCAACTCAACTCTAGCGTCGCCGATTATCCGCACGATTTCTGAGCCGCCGTAACCTCTTCTAGACAAGCTTTACTCTATCCATACCGCTGGAACAAGCTGAACCAACTATCTCAATCACGCCAACATCGAACCAATCGACGGCGACTACACATCCGCCCCTACAAGGCTTCATAAGGCGACATCCGAACACCGAAATGGTAGCTTAAACACTCCTTCAACAGAGACAACAATTCTCGCAACTATCCTCGAAATCCAAACAACGGCCCGAGGCGAATGTGATTCTCGAGACTTACTTGAGTTCCTAACCTTGCTGGTAAAACCTCCGTAAAAGAAACAGTGCAACAGGCTCCACTGTCGACATAAGGTGAAGGTAGGCACCTCGTGCAGCCTTACAACCTTCTCGATATATCATCTCGCATAACCTCTCACGAGTAAACGGTCTTTGCTAAGACAACACGGTGACCTCCTCGCCCAACCATCGGTCGAACGATCCGTGAAATCGCACGTTGGTTAACTAAACTTGGGCCTAACACCCTCGCGTTCTACCACAAGGCGGGACCACCACAACCGACCCCACCACCATACATGCCGCGGGTTGACCCGCAACGTGGCCTCAACCCGACCCGACGCCGCGAAACGCTAGCTCCGCAAGGAAAACTCACTAATCACGTTACGAAAACCTGGCGGTCTTCTTAGCTCAACTACCCTCTTTCATTCCACACTACCAGGACTAATCCCACAAACATAACTCACGTGCACTATGCACTCCTATAAGGGTCAAACATAAACAATACATCTTTTCTCGAGATGGCCTTACCTCTAAGGTCTCTACGTATAAAACTCTAAGGCTCACACCTTCTCTATCCCCAAATCTTACTTGGTTAACTAACCAAGATTTCTAATCACCATTTACACAATGTTATCGAATATAACACTTAAGGTATACTCACCTTATCACACATACTAAACCCTGAGGGTTAAAGATCTATCTGATTCATCGCTTCACTCCCTTAGTCGTTCTAATCAAACTCGCCTGCAGTGCGTAGCTAAGGAAGGTGACGAACTACCCACCGATCCACGGCGCTAAGTCCTCCTACAAGGACACTCTTCGACACTAGACACGGCGGTCATAGGTACAACAAGTACCAACCAAAAGACGACATTCCTGGGATGGCGTCACACATCGTGAACCGGAAACCCCGAGTTCTCGACCAACTCCTCGTACCCCGAACGTCACGAACCCCGCGAGGACCTTTCGCACCGTGGATGCGCATAATCTGATTCGGCGAGGCGACTCGCCTCGAAAGTTACCAGCGGCCTTGCCGCTCGGCCTCTTCTTCTCGCCCTTCGTTAACCCGTCGATCTCTACGTTTCTCGGCTGCGCATAAGCCCGCATACGTGACATGCTCAAGCCTAATCAAGAACTTACTTTTGCACAACCTTCTCGTTGATATTCATCAAGACTCGCGATACATCGGTATACTCTCGGTAGTCAAATCCATAGTTAGTAAGTGGTCGCCCTTGAAATCTATATTCTCTGCTCCTGGCCGCGAAGGTTCAAATATCATGGCCGCAGTAGAATCGCTGCCGTGCTAAACTCACGGGCTAGTGGCGTCGCAGAACTCCCGAATGAAGCACCACCCAAGGTGATAATTGGGCTGTGCCCACGTAACCCTCAGATTTACTCGCAGCCTCGCCGCTTTGCCCTCCCGGGCCGGGTTGCCTACGCGAGGCATAGCGGTGGGAAAGAAATACGTTAGAGGTCCAACTTACAACACCTCTAAGGCACGATCTCGAGTGAGAAGAATAGAAACCAATCCTAAATATCCTATAGCCTCACGATTATTGGTGTGGTGCACAACACACCGATAATCAAGACTTCTATCGATACGGCGTAGACACTTTCCGAGGATTAATCGCTCGATACCACTTTTGTCACGACCGAATGGGCGTGGATCGTGCCTTACCCGCACCCTAGTGATACAACATCGAGTAATCACGAACATAAAACACATACATGAAACAAATGAAGTACAAAACGATGTCGAGGAAAACATGCCTTTCGGCATATATATAAAAAACCACACCTAAAAATGAACCGTTTAATCCTTTTTACAACCCTGCCCACAACAGTACTACAGACCTCTAAGAAATGAGACGACAACAATGGCGGGACAGGGCCCCGCCATACCCCTGAATGTAAATACCTACAACGACAGGGGACTATACCAAGATAAGCCTCCGGAGAAACGGAGCTTTCCCAAACGCCGAATCGTGACCCTAAGAGCGAGGATCAACGATCGTGTACCTTTACTGCGGCATGAACGCACCAAGGAGGTCGATAACAGTACCAAGTATGTGAAATCAAAATAAATCGTAAATGAAATCATAGTAGTCTATATAAAGCGGAGACATGTATGATAACCAAACTACGCTCACAATAAATAAGCGATATGTCAAGTCGGGACTCACGCCTCAAAGTTATCACAATAAAACCGTGCGGGCAAGTACGAAGGCATAGCCGACTACTAAGACCCACGCACTCAAAATACCACAAAGCGTATACCGAGGTCTTTCTAGACCGCACCACATGATCGGCGGCCACTCGCCCGCAATATCAATGTCGCGTCTATCCTCGAACTCTCGCACTCGCATAGGTCACCCATTGCACCGCGTGAGGTATTCCTCGAATCATGGTCCTGCATCGCTGAGGTATACCCGCGTCGGCGGTAACCTCGGTATCCGCCTAGGCTCCCGCACCGCATAGTCTCAAAAGACCGCATAGTCTCAACAGAACGCATAGGAATCCCCGCGTCGGGCTAAACACCCGAATGATCAATCCCGGCTACCGCGCTCGCGTAGTCACAAGGATCGTGCATAGCCGTAGAGACCGCATCAAGGGTGGCAAGCCCTGTATAATAAGTCGGGGATATGTGATACAATAACAAGATAACGGGCTTAACGCTTGACAACGTAAGCACAACAAGAGTGACCCCTTACACAATAATCACAAGATACTAACACACGTAGCATCCTAACATGCTTACTTATCAAATCAACAAGAAAGTATTACAAGGCTATCACAAACCAATACAATCAAGTTATTCACACAAGGTACTTTCTACTAACAAGTTCTGATACCTATCCCCAAAGTACTTCATACATTAAATCTTTAAAATATACGTTTCACAAAAACCACACAATACCCGTAGTATATGAAAATAGAGTGATTATCTTTTTAAAGTAAATCAATTACTTCTCTTTGTAAAATCAAGTAGCAACATTCTTTTCCAATGTTCAAGTTTGCCTAATTTCCAATGTTCAAGTTTGCCTAGTTTCCAATGTTCAAGTTTGCCTAGTTTCCAATGTTCAAGTTTGCCTTTTTTAGAAAGGTTCCGTAGTTCATAGTCTTATTCATTTAAGAATATAATTCTCCTTTAAACTATCTGAGAAACATAAGTCTTATATGTGAGTAGGATATTCTTGTTTATAACAATCTTATTACAGCAGCCGTGATCTAGGAAATATCATTTTGTCTCATCTTAGCTTCTATGCAGATGGAAGTTTCTACTGGTTTTAATAATACTTAATTATTAAAAACATTTCCTTTTATTAACGCTGCAGTGGTTTGTCGATACACATTCTCGATTTCCAAAATCAAGAAACATTCTTAAGGCGTTATACCTAACTTTCCATAAAGCTAGTATAACTCTTATGTTTTCAAACAAATCAAGTATTACTTCTTCTTTCAAATGATTCAAAAATCTTTTGAAATACTTCAAGTTCTTTATTAACACATAACACGCTTATAGTTCAAATCGATTACCTTTAAAACCACAAGTATTTTCTTACCAACATAAAGTCATTATAACCAACTTCCCATAAAGTCGTTATAACACTTTATGTTTTAAACCAATCAAATACATTTAGCACATGTACGCTCACCGTACTACATAGTTCACACATATCATGCTAGAAGAGATAGGAAGAGGTTCACATACCTCGCGACGATTATCGACTAATAGCAAAACGCTCAAGTACTTCCAACCGCCGCTACTCCTTTGCCAAGTAGATCGCGCCACACGTAGTACTTCAACCTATAAGGCCACAAGGCGCTTATTAACATTTAGATCCCTTCAGAGAACATTCTACGTAAAATTCGGCGACTCTCCCGCAACAGCGTAAATCTCCTCCTCTATCGGCCGCTACCAAGCCAACCAGGGGTTATACGTTTAATCCGGACGCACAATTCTACCTCACGTAAAAGCTACACAAGTTCATCTGAATACACCCTATGTAAATACATCAAGACTCTTCTTTCAAAAGGTTTCTTATTATTCAGCTTAAGTCAAAAGACATTGCGATAACAACGTTCGACTATATATAGTATACTTCAACTATATAATCTAACAACATGTAATTTCCAATTACAATAGGACAAGATATTTACCTCGATAAGCCCATAATTATCCGAGTTTAAATGTCGATCTGAGCAAGGTTTAGCTCCTACTCAAAGGCTCGACCCGCTCCAAACAACCCTTAGGAGTTCTAACCAACTTCTACTTAATACTCCAACTAACTATGGAGATTTTCCTTAGGGTTTCGGTTTTGTGGTGAAGGAAGTATAATAGTATTTCGGCTTTTGTAAAGGTATAACCTTAGAATACTACAAGGTATATGGCTAAGGTAATTTGGGCATTATAACAATACTTTTGAGAGTATTTCTAACAAGAGGGGTATTATACGAAGACAACTAGGCTGGGGGTACACTCTCGGCTAGCACCCACAGAGGGGGTGCTCTGCCACAAGGGAGGCCTCGGCGAACTCAACACAAGTGGGAGGAGAAGGAGAGCTTTCAAGACTTAGGCAATTTTGTGGATGAATTAGTCTTCAAAGGGGGTGGTATTTATAGGTCAGTGAAGGCCAACCAATGGCCAAGATCTTGCCAAGTGCAAGGCAAGTGTAGGCCAAGATCTTGCCAAGTGCACCTTATCCATCTACCACCAAAATATCCTACCAACCCTTGACCAAACAATGGCCATTCTACCAACCCCTTTACCGCCAAGGTGTTCCAATGAGAGGTGACAAGTGTCACCCTTTTGGTCCAAAACGCTTCGTCTCTCGGAAAAATCCGTAAAAATTAAAAATGACATAGCCGAAATTCCCTACGAAGTCGTGAAAACGTTTCGTCGAAAAACGACGACTCTAATCGGGTGTTGTGAACAAAAAGAATTCGCCAAGCCTAAATCACAAGTTCAAATTTTTCTACGTCGCCCCACGCATATACTGGAAATACGGTATAACATCTACGATGCCACATTTCAAAGCAGAGTTTAGAGCAGCGGAATAGCTCACGAGGCCACGATATCCGAGCCTCCACCCCACGCCGGGGCGGAGGATATGGGTTACTAGGAGATGGCCCGATTACTAGGTAGGTTGATGGCGAGACTTGAGGATGACGAGCCGGTGGTACGATGAAGTGTACCCATGGCCGATAGTTGAGACTTCGACTTCTTAAGTTGATCCACCGATGTTCTATGGATCGAGCCGAGGATGACCTCGGGAGTTTATCCGAAGCGATTCTGACGGATCATGAGAGTGATCAAGGCCTCAGAGGCAGAGTCGGTGGTATTGGGTTCGCATCGGCTGCGTGATACTGCAGTCGACTGGTGTGATTCATGGGAACTGTCCCGGGGGGAGCATGCGCTTCCAGCTGTATGGGACGAGTTCTCAGGGGCATTTCTTGCACATTTCTTGCCCCCACAGATGAGGAGGGCTCGGGCCGACAAATTTTTGATGTTGAGGCAGGACGGGCGTACGGTTCGGGAGTACAACGTGGAGTTCGACTCGTTGGCCCGATATGTCCCGGCGTTAGTGGCAAATATGGAGGACAGAGTGCACCGCTACGTCACGGGGCTCGATGACTACTTGGCAGAGGCTTGCTCGGGTGTAGCTCTTCAGCCGGGCATGGACATTGCCCGCATGCAGGCTTATGCACTAGGTGTGAGGCGGAGAGATCGGCGGAATGGCCGGGATCGCAGAAGAGGCCGAGCAGCAGGTCTTTTGGCGACTTTCGAGGCGGACCGCCTCAAAGAAGAAACTAGTTATGCGCCTCCGCCAAGACTGAGCGGTCCTCCACGCCTTGTGGCATCCAGAGTATTCGAGGAGCGGTCGGGCTCCAGGTTCAGTTTTCGGGAGTAGGGGTGTTGGCGCAGCCACCCCTACCTCGGTGGTCGATGTGGTAGACCGCATTTTGGGAGTGTCGTGGTGCCAAGGAGCTTGTTATTTTTGCGGCCAGCAGGCCATTTTGCGAGGAACCGTCAGGGGTAGCACGGATGTTACGACTCGGCGCCAGATCTATGGCTGGTTCATCACCTTCTACAGCTATGCGCCCTGCAGGGCAGGCCTATGACTAGAGTGAAACGGTAGATACAGGTATATCCTTAACCCTCTAGAGATTAGTATGCTTGATATGATGATTTTATGTTGAGTGTTATGTTTGGATAGCATTGTGTAAAATTGTGATCTAGAGAAAATGGGTAGTTGAAAAGGTAAGTATGGGGGTATGGAAGGTGTGAACCTTAGAATATTACACTTCGAGACCTTAGATGTAAGGTCGTCTCGAGTAGAAGATTTTGCGGGTGATCCTTGTCAGAGAGCATTATATACATAGGGTGTACCAGTGGGATAGTTC
The DNA here is from genome assembly GCA_029844215.1 of Przewalskia tangutica. Lineage (NCBI taxonomy): Eukaryota > Viridiplantae > Streptophyta > Magnoliopsida > Solanales > Solanaceae > Przewalskia > Przewalskia tangutica. The sequence continues at coordinate 35,061,942 of CM056718.1, forward strand.
CTTGGGTTGTGTAAGATGAAAGTGGTAGCTTTCAGGACTTGAATAGGTAAGATTGTTCCGGATCGGGGAACAAGAGTTTGGCGCGATTATGGGTCGGGTTGAGGACCATTCACGGGTCAACCCGTAGCCCGGAATAAGATGGGGTCAGTTCGAGGTGGTCCCGCCAGGTGGTAGGATCACGAGGGTGCAATGCCCAAGTTTAGGTAACCACTGTATGAGTTCGTGGACGTGTTCGACCAGAATCGGACCATGAAGACCGGGAATGGGCTTAAAGGAATTTGAGGCTAGTAAGATGACCAAGTTTGGAGGTAGTGACTCCAACGTTTTGGAAACTGAAGTAATGACTGAAGTGGGGTATGTATACTAGAAAGAGTTCGTGTGCGAGAAGTCGGCGAGTAAGGAAGGAAGCGAACATGTGTTAAGAGGATGGAAGTGATCTTTTTGTGAAGTGAAGGTGCGAAGAAAGTAGCCTTTAGACCATGGGTGGAAGCTTTTGTGATCTTAGAGGTGATTCCTCGTTGGCTTGGATTTGGGTTTCGCGCGTAGGTTATCTTTTTGGCCATTGGTGGCATAGTTGGTTTCGTAAGTATAGTAGTGAAGACTATACCGGCGCGTGTACGTTTGGAGACTTAGAAGGAACATTCGGGACGAATATTTCTAAGGGGGAAGAATGTTACACCCCGTATTTCCAGGGTATGTATGTGAGGACATACGTACGAGAATACGACATTAAATTGGAAAGGAAGAAAGATGTGATTTTTCGACGGAAACGTTTCCGGCTTTTGTGAAGGAAAAAGGTTCGTAATGGGAATTGGATTCCCGGATTCGGTATTCGGACTTTTTGGAATATTTGAGAATTATGGAATTTGTTTCTTTCCGGAATTGGTCACGTGGGGCCCACGGGAGAATTTACGGTTTTGTGGGGCCCACTTTATTTTCGGATTTTTGGCATTACGGATATTTTCGGAAAATGAAATATTTTGGACCAATAGGAGGGCGACATGTGTCACCCTTAGGTGACACTTTGTGGACGATTTTATGGACATGTTTCACACGTTTTTGGCATGGAAAATGCCATAAACATTTGGTCAAAGTCTTGAAGATATTTTGTGTAGTAGATGGATAAGTGGGACCCACACACACTTGGATCAATCTAGACCTCACACTTGCTTTGATCTTGGCCATTGATTGGCCTATAAATACCCCCCTTAGTGCAAGACTAAAATTCATCCACACTTAGAGTTTTCCAAGTTTGAAAAACTCCCTCCCTTTCCTTTGTAGTTCTCGGCTTTAGCCTTGTTTCTTGAGCAAAAATTGTCCAAAAATTCTTAAAGTTTTAAGTGTTCTTCCTTAGTGTATTAGGAAGATTATTAACCAAAAGTTAGAAAAGATTTCACACCCTAGCCACTAAAGTACCCCTTGGCCGAGAGTTGCCACAATCAAAGCCTAAGTGTTCTTCACTTTTTGGAGTTGAAGTGTTAAGAGAAGTTGTTTAGAAACTTCTAAGGGTTGCTTGGAGCGGGTTGGAGCGTAAGGAATTGGAGCTAAACGTTGCTCAGGATCGACATATAATCTTGGATAATTTTGGGCTTGTCGAGGTAAATATCTTTGTCCTTCTATTGTAATTGGAGATTACATATCGTAGTAGTTTAGAATTAAGTATAAGATATATAGAAGATTGGTAAGAAGAGAATTGAACTGTACTTACATAGGGCTGTATTTACAGTAGACTTGTGTAGTTTGTGTAGGGAAGTCTTGCCCAATTTTCCAGTAGATAAGAACCTTCGCTTAGAATGTTCTACGAGTAGTCTAGGCGTTGATAGACTTATATGACCGTTATAGGTTGAAGTCATCGCGAGTAGCGTATTCTACTTGAAGGGTGGAAAAGGCTAGCGGGATTACGATTTTGGAGCTTTTGCTATTTGTCGATAATCGTCGCGAGGTATGTGAACCTCTTCCTATCTTTTCTAGCATGATATGTTGTGAACTATGTAGATGCGGTGACGCGTACGTGTTAAATGAATTTGGTTGGTTTAAAACATAAAGTGTTACAACGACTTTATGAGAAGTTGGTTATAACAACTTTATGTGGGCAAAGAAATGGTTTGTGGTTTTTAAAAGATAAAAGACTGGATGTGAATTAATAAGGACTTGGGTTGTGTTAAAAAGTTGTGAAACCGTTTTAATGAGAAATGGGTAATTGGGTTTTAAAAGGAATAATGTTATATTGATTTCGGAAATGAGAACAAGTATCGAACAAACCACTGCAGCGTTAATAAAGGAAAATGTATTGACTAATTAATTATTATTAAAACCAGTAGAAACCTTCATCTGCATAGAAGCTAAGATAAGACAAAATTGTATTACATTTTCTAGATCATGGCTGCTTTAATAAGATTGTTATAAACAAGAATAACCTACTCACACATAAGGCATATGTTACTCAAATTGTTTTAAAAGAGAATTATGTTATTAAGTGATTAAGACTATGAACTACGAAACCTTTCGAAAATAAGAGACTTGAGTATTTGAAATTAGGCAAACTTGAACTTTTGGAAAAGAAGGTTGTTACTTGTCTTTAAAAAAGGGGAAACTATTTTGGTTTACTTAAGATAATAGTTACTCTGTTTTGGATACTACGAGTGTTGGTATCAGGTGACTTCTTGTGAAAGAATGGATATTTGTAAGGGAATTGAAGTATGGTAATTTGCTTGTGCTTGCTTGTGATAGCCTTGTTGTGTGAAAAGTTGTATTCCTATGCTACCGCGTCTCTCGATGGAGGGCCGGTATATTGTTATTGTTGTTACATGGACATGTCTGCACCGATGAAGAATTCCGGGGGCATGCGTTACGCGCGGGTTAATCACCCGGTATATTGTTATTGTTGTTACATGGACATGTCTGCACCGATGAAGAATTCCGGGGGCATGCGGCCATGCGGCGGGTTAATCACCCGGTATATTGTCATTGTTGTTATAACACTCTTAGAGGTCTGTAGTACTGTTGTGGGCAGGGTTGTAAAGGTTGTAACTGTTCAATTTATGTATATATGCAAGAAGGCAACCGTTTTGGTTGGCCTGTTTTATTATCATATCTCTTGTTTCATGTTTAAGTTTTTATTTCCGCTGATTTTCTCTGATGTTGTATCACTAGGGTGCCCGGGGTAAGGCACCAGTCATGGGCCCGGGGTCGGGTCGTGACATGGTATAACGTCTTGGGGTTTACCCCTCATTTATACTCTTACCATGGAGAAGGTGGTAACGCAGGGGGTATAATGTCTTGGGGGTTTACCCCTCACTTATACTCTTACCCTGGAGAAGGTGGTAACACAGGGGGTATAATGTCTTGGGGGTTTACCCCTCACTTATACTCTTACCCTAGAGAAGGTGGTAACGCAGGGGGTATAATGTCTTGGGAGTTTACCCCTCACTTATACTCTTACCCTGGAGAAGGTGGTAACACATGGGGTATAATGTCTTGGGGGTTTACCCCTCACTTATACTCTTACCCTGGAGAAGGTGGTATAGCGTCTTGGGGGTTTACCCCTCACTTATACTCTTACCCTATCTCAACCGTCCGTCAAACAACACATAAGCACTACCATGTCTTTTATAAAAATCCGGGAATTTAACCCAAGTACTACAAATAACGGAAGCATACCCGTGGAATCCCACATCACTGTCGGTACGTCCAAGTAACTTACAACAAGACAGTCGGCCCTCCAACCGAGATTCGCGGCAACGTAATAAAACATAATACTTGCACTCAAAGGCTATCACCAGCACATATAGGCAATTCTCAATTAATAAAGCCAAAGTACTTATCAAGGCACACTTAGAATAATTCTCAATTAATCAAGCCAAAGTACTTATCAAGGCACACTTAGAATAATTCTCAATTAATCAAGCCAAAGTACTTATCAAGACACACTTAGAATAATTCTCAATTAATCAAGTCAAAGTACTTATCAAGGCACACATAGAATAATTCTCAATTAATCAAGCCAAAGTACTACGTACGTACATTCTTTTCAAAATACTCCTTTTTATGTAATACCCCAAGATACTAACACCCGTAGTATCAAGGTGTGTCTATTTTTCAAAGTAAGTTACTACACTCTTAGAAAACTCATTTCCAAGCTTGAAATCAAGTAACATCAAATTTTCACAATCGAGGCAACTTATGCCCATTAATCAAAATAGACAACTTTCTAAACCTTCCATAAAGCCGTTATAACCAACTTTCCATAAAGTCGTTATAACCCTTTATGGTTTTTAGACAATTTCATTCTTTTTTATAACCAAGAGACTTATACTTAAAACCAAGTATCGCAAACTTTCAAATCAAGTTTCTTTACTTTCAAAAATACTTCGAGTCTCTTAATATATAGAAAACAAGTTTCTTCTACTTTTAAACCTTAAGTAACTCACACCTTTAAAACAAGTTACTTCTCTTAAATCATGTCATTTCTCCTCTTTTAAAACAATTAAGTAAATCACTCCTTTGACTCCCCTAAAGTCATTAAAACGACCATTAGGTTTTGGAACTAAGGCACTAGCCAAAAAGTTTGGAAACCACTTCCTTTTCAAGACTCCATGTACTTTAAGCAAAATACTTTCACTCTTAAGAATCCAAACTCCACTAAGGCAATGAATTATACAACTTACAATTTAAACATCAAAGTACAATCAAGGAAGTACATAGAACAAATTCTATACTAGGCAATCCAAGTACAACCAAGGAATGGATCATTTAAGGAGTAGAACTTACTTTCTTTATCTTAAGGAATCATGCTAGAAGGGGAGATAGTTCACATACCTTTTCGGCTAAATCCACAAGCTAAGCCGAATACGCCGTACGTAGAAGTGTCAACCTATAATGGTCACAACAAGACTATCAACTTCTAGTCTCAAACGTAGAATAATACTAAGTATACAGTCTCTAATTCTACGGAAAATCGGGCAGCACTTCCTTTGTTTCTACTCACTTTGCCACCTTTTTCAAGGCCGAATACAATAACCAACACGCCACATTTAAGGCTCAAAACAACAACCAAACAAAGGGGATTACACGCCTTACAATACGTGTAAAATTCCGCCCCACAATTAATACGAAGTAGTTCCATAGTCAAGCCATTCTCGGCCAACAACAACCAACAATTCAAAGTCTTTTCCAATCCTTTTCCAATTCCAAGTTCTAAGGTCTAACATGTTATATAGTCATAACCAACTTCAACAACTACAATTTCCTTCTTTCTACAACATGCGACGACTTAAACTAATAATCGACTTGAATTGTAATCTTAAGGCTAACATGCTAGTTTTTTGGATTAGGGTTCCATTAGCCAAAACACTTATCAAACCTCATAATATATAACTCATGCTTGCTAATATTCATAGTTACAACAATTAGTAAGTCTTAACTATTAAAACGACAAAATTTATACCTTTATAAGCCCTTAAAGTTTCCAAGATTCAAAGTTGCGCCTTAGAAATTCTTAGCTCCTTTCCTTAAGTTCCAATCCGCTCCAAGCACTCCTTAGAAGCCTATGAAGAACCCATCTTCAAGTTCCAACTTCAAAGTTGAAGAACTCCTCAAGTTTCCGCCTTGCGACTAATACGAAAACGCCATTTTTCCGAAATCTTTCTATTGAGATATCCTTACAATACCCTAAGGGACATTGGGTTAAAGTCTTGTGAACAATGGATCAAAACTACAAATTTTTCTTGTGAAGGGGAGGGTGAACCCGAGAGCTCTCAAGGCTAAGCTCAAAGTTTTCTAAGTGTAAAATGTCAAGTCTTGCTACTAGTTGGGTATATAAAACACAATGGAGGGTTTAGATTGCAACACTTGAGTGGCTAGGATGAGTTTCACTAGGATTAAGCCCAAGTGGCAAGTTGACTTTGGTCAATTATATCAAGCTTGCAAGACTTATCTTCCAAGATGGTCAATGACCATTTTACCCTCCCTATAATTCGTCCAAGACCATATGTGGGGGTGCCACGTGTCGCCCTCTCATTCGTCCATAAAATTCCGTAACCCTCGTGGGCCCCACAAAACGTAAAATTCCTCGGGTGGGCCCCACATGACCAAATCCGTAAAAAATAAATTTCCATAATGTTAATAAGTTCCATATTCCTCAAATAATGCATTTTGAGAATCCAATTCTCAACAACGAACATTTCTCCTTTCCGACGCTCGAAAGATTTTCTGCCGGAAAAACAATTCTTCCTTTCGTACCAATTTCCAAGTCTTGATTTCTTACGTACATTCTCTTATACATGTCCTGGACTTACGGGGTGTAACACCCGGAATCCCACATCGTATAAGCATGTCCAAGGATCAATCACAATGGAAACATACCCGTGGAATCCCCCATCACTGTCGGTACGTCCAAGTAAACTCACAACAAGACAGCCGATCCTCCAACTGAGAGTCACGGCAGCGTAAAAATATAATACCTGCACTCAAAGGCTATCACAAGCAAGCATTGGCAAGTTCATAAAATCTTTAGACTTTCAAAATGAATTTCATTTTATAAACTCAAGGCACTTTCGTTTCATATAAAAATCCGGGAATTTAACCCTAAGTACTACGTATTTCCATTCTTTTCAAAAGACTCATTTTTATATAAAACCCCAAGATACTAACACCCGTAGTATCACGACATGTCTATTTTTCAAATTAAGTTACTACACCTTTAGAAATTCATTTCAAGACTTTGAAACCAAGTAACTTCTAATTACACAACCTATGCAACTCATACCTATCAATCAAAATAGACAACTTTCTTAACCTTCCATAAAGTCGTTATAACTAACTTCCCATAAAGCTGTTATAACCCTTTATGGTTTTAGACAAATTCATTCTTTTTTTATAACCAAGAGACTTATACTTTTAAAACCAAGTATCATATACTTTCGAAATACTTCAAGTCTCATAAACTTAGAAATAAAGTTTCTTAACATTAGAAATCAAGTAGCTTCTACTTTTAAATCTCAAGTAACTTACACCTTTAAAACAAATTACTTCTCTTTAAATCATGGCATTTCTCCTCTTTTAAATCAATTAAGTAAATCACTCCTTTGACTCCCCTAAAGCCGTTATAACAACCTTTAGGTTTTGGAACTAAGGCACTATCCAAAAGATTTGGAAACCACTTCATTTTCAGGACTCTATGTACTTCAAGTAAAATACTTTCACTTTTGAAAATTCAATTTCGTCAAGGTAAGGGATTATAACAACTTCCAATTTAAACATCCAAAGTACAATCAAGGAAGTATATAGAACAACTTCTATATTAGTGTCACGACCCGACCCGACGGGCCGCGATTAACGTCCTAATTGGACTTCATTACTGACCTGTCACTCTTAATCCATTTAATACAGATGTCTACATAAATTTCGGCAGCACAACGCTGCTTTTACAACATATCCCTAAAACGGCGAGCAAGGCCGCCAAAACAACAACAAACAACAATCATAATAGGCTAGCCGACTCAGGCCGCCACCAACCACATCACGCGCACAAAGGCATAAATCAAAACACGCAGTTCGACGCGCCGCACTAGATAACGACATCGAACCGAAAACAAAGTACAAACATCCAACCTACAACTGTCTACAGACCTCTAAGAGAGTAATACTGACATGTGACGGGATAGGACCCCGTCGTGCCCAAAAATATGCATAAGTCTGAAAATAAAGGTCTGTACCAAAAATAGCTGGCTCCGGAACAAAGCGGCTCCAATGCTGCATGTAAATCCTAGACTGGAGGGTCACCTATCTGAACTCCAGAACTTGCGGGCATGAACGCAGTCCCCCGAGGCAGGGGGTTCAGTACGAGATAATGTACTGAGTATGTAAAACATAAGATACTGTAAAACTGAATAACAACTGTACCAAGTAAAACAGAGAGTCATCAAACTATCATAAAACTTTGAATCATGTCTGAAAGCATATCATGTATACTGAATCATAAAACATCGTGCTCATGTCTGTATATAAAACTGTAAAACATGTATCGGCCCTCTATGGAGGGACTCGATGGAATCTGTATCTGCACAGAACATGTCTCGGCCTCTGGAGGGACTCGATGTAATCTGTATATATATATCGTGTCTCGCCTCAGTGAGGACTCGATGAATGATGCATGATCGCGTACCTAACATGATCTGGCCCGGAACTCAGTGGAATGAAATAGTAACACTTAGCACGAGTAGATATCATGAGCAACTGTATGCCGCTAAAATCATTATGTGACTCTCAATAACATTACTACATAAACTCTGTTACTGAATCATAATCATTAGTAAATAATCATTTTTAAAACTAAACTGGTAGGAGTTAAGTACGTCCGCCGTACTTTACTAAAAATCATGTCAAAAGAAAGATAGAAAGGTCTTACATACCTCTTAGGCGAACTAATCAGCTTGGTATTAAGGTATTCCTCGTCTAGTACTTCAACCTATGATAAGGAACAACATGCTCGTCAATTCTATGGTTCCTAATGTAAGTTATATGCTTAAAGGCTCCCTTATTTCTACAAGAATTTGGGCAGCATTTCCTTTGTTTATGTGCGTATCCACAATTTTCCAATAATCCAAATCAACCAACAATTCAACTCCAGCTACAATCCAATCAACCAACAATCCAATTCAAACCAACAATTCAATTCACACCAACAATTTCCCCTTTATTCCATAATATATAAAATTAACACATTTCTTACACTTAATCCTTTCGAGGCATGTATAGGTATCTTATTGCAATACTTATGCATGTTTGTAGCTTATTTACATACTAGTTCAGCCCGTAATACATTACCAAACATGTTCAATAATTTCTATCAATTTCCCGGCCGTATCGACATGTTATCAATTCCAAACTTTTTCTTTTAAATTCTTAAACATTTCAATTCATCTTGCAATTCTTTCACACAAATAATTATCTCTTAATCGCCAAGGCTACATTTCAATTCTCAACATGCAAATGGTAAGCAACATACAATTTAACCATTGAAGCCAATATCTAACTATTTTAGTTCGAACTTTGCCAACCAATTCTAACAACAACTATAAGCGATTCTTATTCACGTTCCATCATAATTTAGGCTTGTTTTATTAACCCAAAACCATCTCCTAAATTCTGAAAATAAGCATTTCATTTATATCACAAAAAAAAAGAAGTTTTTACCTTAAGAGAATGCTCAAAAAAGCTGCTCACTTTTCGATTTTCAAGCCCAATTTTCTTTCAATTTCTTGTCCAATACTTCACTTCTTCATCTCCAATCCAACATGCAACCATTCTACCATGTTAATCCCTCATTCTTACACCTTTTCCTTCAAGAAAACTTGTCCAAAAACCCAAGAACCCACTGCCCTAAAATTGGCAGAAATGCCGAGAACCCCCCACTGTTTTGGGGTGATAATTTCGCCTCAAAATGGTGGGATAATTTACCCCAAGAAGATGGAATAACAAGCTAAATTTTCTTTGCAAATGGTGGGAATTTTCGATCAAGAAGGGGGGAGAAAAGAGAGCTTAAAAATTCTGATTTTTGTTTGTGGAAGAAATGAAGGTTTTAGAGGAGTTTTTATCAATTTTCAGATTTTTAAATAATGCACTAAGACCCCCTTAAAAGCCACACTTTGCCCCCTCTAAGTATTTATTTAACTAAATCAACCCCCACTTCTTTTAATCTAATTTTTCCATTCCCTTAATTTCTCATCATCGTACCTTTAATTACCTTACTAACTCATAACGAAAAAATACATATTTATTTATACCACCATTTCTAAAGAGATTTCCGGCGTCACATTCGTCATTGCCAAAAATTAAATCGTAGTAGTATGTAAAATATATGTAATTTCGAGAATTGGAAATCCCAATCCTTAATGACGTTCTAAATCTCTGTCTTAACATACGAGGTGTAACATTCTTCCCCCCTTAGAAACATTCGTCCTCGAATGTTCATAACAAGTCTCAAGTTCTAGAAATTTCGGCAAGGCATCCTTTATAATAGTGACTAACCATCTATATCCAGCAACCCAACAGATGCCACACAGGGCCATAAAAAAAACACATATAAAGTTCACCAATACCATAATCAATAAGGGAGTTAGATTGAATTACCTGGAGGTATAAGGAATAAGTGAGGATACTTCCTCTTCATCTCGTCCTCAGCCTCCCAAGTCATTTCCTCTCTATTATTGTTTCGCCATAACACCTTGACGGATGCAACATCCTTAGTCCGCAGCCTCCTGACTTGGCGATCCAATATGGCCACGGGACTCTCATAGGACAACCTCACCACCTGGACATCGTCCACAGGGAAGACTCTGGAAGGGTCACCAATACACTTCCGTAGCATAGACACATGGAAAACTGGATGTACTGCTTCCAAGTCTGAGGGTAACTCCAACTCATAGGTGACCTGGCCTACCCTGCGAATGATCCGATAAGGCCCAATATACCTCGGGCTAAGTTTGCCCCTCTTTCCAAATCTCATCACACCCTTCATGGGTGATACCTTCAAGAATACCCAGTCGCCGATCTGAAACTCTAGGTGTCATCGCCGATTATCATCATATGACTTCTGTCGACTCTGAGCTGCTAGTAATCTTTCTTGTATGAGTTTCACCTTGTCGATAGCCTGCTGAACTATATCTGGACCAATCAACTGAGCCTCACCTACGTCAAAACCAACCAATGGGCGACCTGCACTTTCTCCCATACAAAGCCTCATACGGGGCCATCTGAATACTAGAGTGGTAGCTGTTATTGTAGGCAAACTCAATAAGCGACAAGTGGTCATCCCAGCTACCTCTAAAATCAATAATACAAGCCCTCAACATATCCTCCGATTATGCAGTAGTGCACGCTGCACGCCCGTCATGCGAGGATGAAATGATGTGCTGAGACTCACCTGCGTTCCCAATCCTTTCTGAAAAGATCTCCAGAAGTTAGCTGTGAACTGGGCTCCTCGGTCAGATATGATAGATATAGGAACCCCATGCATCTTCACTATCTCCTTGATGTATAACTAGCATAGTCCTCAGCTGAGTAAGTAGTCCGGACTGGAAGAAAATGGGCTGATTTTGTCAGCCTATCTACAATAACCCAGATGGAATCACACTTGATGCGAGGCAATCCTGTAATAAAATCTATATTAATTACCTTCCACTTCCAAGTCGGGATCTCTATCGCCTGCAGTAGCCCACCAGGCTTCTGATGCTCGACCTTAACCTGTTGACAATTCGGGCACTGAGCAACAAACTCTGGCACATCTCTCTTCATGCCATCCCACCAATACAAGCTCCTAAGGTCATGATACATTTTCGTCGACCCTGGATGAATAGAATAACGGGCATTGTGCGCCATAACTTTCTTGTGACGACTGCAATGTCGGGTACACATAACCTACCATCATATCGTAGCACACCCTCATAGGTCATCTCAAATAAAGCCTTCTCCTTTCGGAGAGCTGCATCTCTATACTATGCCAGAACAGGATCATCATACTGGCATCTCTTTACCTCTTCTATGATAGAGGACTCGAACTCTCGAACAAAAATACCACTATCTCGAATCCATGCCGGACTCCAACGCTGGCTAGCCTGTGAATCTCTCGAACCATCTCTTTCCTGTCCGGCTGCACATCCGACAAACTACCCATGGATCTACGGCTGAGAGCATCTGCCACAACGTTGGCCTTCCCTGGGTGGTACAGAATATCAACATCATAATCCTTTAGCAACTCAAGCCACCGCCTTTGTCTCGATTCGGTTCATACATTTAAAGATGTATTGAAGACTCTTATGATCTGTGTAAATATCAATATGAACACCATACAAGTAATGTCTTCATATCTTCAAAGCATGAATCACCGCTGCTAGCTCTAAATCATGAGTGAGATAATTCTTTTCATGTTTTCTGAGCTGTCGGGAGACATAAGCTATAACTTTGCCATGCTGCATCAACACACACCCTAACCCGATACCTGAAGCATCACAATAAATCACATACCGTCAACCCTCGGAGAGTCAAAGCGGGGCGAAGTCAACTTATCCTTCAACAATGAAAGCGTGCTCCTGACATCGGTCCACTGGAACTTAGCTACCTTCTGGGTTAACCTAGTCAAGGGTGTTGAGATCGAGGCAAAATTTTCCACAAACCTCCTATAATACCCTGCTAGACCCAGAAAACTGTGTACCTCAGTAGGTGTAGTGGGTCTGGGCCATGTCTTTACCGCCTCAATCTTCTGAATATCCACCCGAATACCATCTGCCCCGACAATATGCCCCAAGAATGCCATTGAGGCCAACCAAAACTCACATTTCGAAAATTTGGCATACAACTGCCGGTGCCGGAGGACTCCAAGTATTGTCCTCAAGTGATCCGCGTGCTCCTGCTCTGAGCGAGAATATACCAGGATGTCATCAATGAATACTATAACAAATGTATCCAAGAATGGTTTGAACACCCGGTTCATAAGGTCCATGAACACTGCTGGAGCATTAGTCAACCCAAACGACATTACCCTGAACTCATAATGTCCGTACCGGGTCCTGAACGCAGTCTTTGGGATATCTGCCTCTCTAACCCGTACCTGATGATAACCGGATCGCAGGTCTATCTTCGAAGTACTTAGCGCCACTGCTGGTCGAACAAGTCATCAATCCTGGGAAGGGGATACCTATTCTTGATGGTCACCTTATTCAGCTGCCTATAGTCAATGCACATCCGCAGCGAACCATCCTTCTTCTTTACGAATAACACCGGCGCACCCCATGGAGACGCACTAGGCCTAATGAAGCCCTTCTCTAACAGGTCTCTCAACTGTTCCTTTAACTCCTTCAACTCTGCAGGTGCCATTCTATAAGGAGGAATGGATATAGGTTGGGTACCTGGCAATATATCTATACTGAAATCTATCTCCCGCTCTGGAGGAAGACCTGGGAGATCATCTGGGAAAACATCCGAAAACTCACTGACTATCGGAACTGACTGAAGGGCCGGTACCTCGGCCTCCGTATCATGTACCCGAACTAAGTGATAAATACACCACCTTCGAACCATCTTCCTTGCCTTGAGGTATGAAATAAACGTACCCCTCGGCGATGCGGTGTTCCCTTTCCACTCAATAACCGGTTCGTCTGGAAACTAGAATCGAACCAACCTCTCTCGACAATCAACGTTGGCAAAACAAGAGGCCAACCAATCCATACCCATAATAACGTCGAAGTCGATCATATCCAACTCTATCAAGTATCTTTGAGTACGGCTATATATCGCCACCGAGCAATTCTTATACACACGCCTAGCTATAACCGAATCTCCCACCGGTGTAGCTACCTCGAATGGTTCTATAGGCTCAGGTTCTATCCCTATCCTACTAGCAACAAGAGGGGATATATAGGACAAGGTGGAACCTGGATCAATCAAATCATACACATCATAGAAAAAGACCGACAATGTACCTGTGACAACATCTGGTGACGCCTCCTGGTCGCGTCTACTGGCCATGGCATAAATTCGGTTCGAAGGACCGCCAGAACTGGAACCCCTGCCACGACCTCTGCCACGGCCAGCTGATGTCTGAGTACCCTGCCCGATGGGGCGCACAACTGCAGTCGACGATGAACCGACAATAGAGCCCGTAGGCTGAGCCATAGTGTTATACCCTGTATTTCCAGAGTATGTACGTGAGGGCGTACGTACAAAAGTTTAAGCCTTAAGTAGGCAAAGTGGCGAAATTTATGCACAACTAGCAAAAAGAGTCGTTTTCCGACGAAACGTTTTCCGGACTTTGCGAAGGGAAAAATACGGCTATGTCATTTATTATTTTTGCGGATTTTTCCGAGAGACGAAATATTTTGGACCAACGAGAGGGTGACAAGTGTCACCCTCAAGTGGACGGTAAAGTGTGGGACGAACTTGGGCGTTTTTCCTTGGATTTTTTGCCAAGTAGTTGGTAGGATATTTTTGTGTAGTAGATGAGCAAGTGGGACCCACAAACACATGTCCAAATCTTCACCCTACACTTGCCCACCACTTGACTTGATCTTGGCCATTGATTGGCCTATAAATACCCCTCTAATGCAAGACTTATTCTTCATCCACAAATCATTTTCCAAGTCTAAAAACCCCTCCCTCTTAGAAAGGTTCTCGTCCAAACCCTTGGTGAGGCCTTGGCCGAAACCCTCCCCCTCTAGTAGTGCTAGCCGAAACCAACCCCCCTCTCTCTTGAGTTGTTCTCGTAAAATACCCCCCCCCCCCCCTGGTAGAAAAGTATTCTCCAAGTGTTGTTACTATACCCAAATACCTTGTAGTACTTTCCAAAGTTACCTCTATACGTAGAGCCCAGAAATACTATTATACTTCCTTTAGCCACTAAACGAAACCCTAAGGAAATCTTCATAGCCGGTTGAAGTGTTAAGTAGAAGTTGCGTAGAACTTCTAAGGGTTGTTTGGAGCGGGTTGGAGCGCACGGAGTAGGAGCTAAACCTTGCTCAGGATCGACATTTAATCTTGGATAATTTTGGGCTTATCGAGGTAAATAATCCTACCCTTCTATTGTAATTGGAAATTACATACTGTAGTTGTATAGAAATGAATATAAGATTCATAGAAGGATATTACAGAAGAGAATTGAACTGTAATTGAAGGATATTACAGAAAAGAATTGAACTGAAATCGCATCAGAAGAATATTAAAGAAGAAGATTAAACTGTACTTACATAGGACTGTATTTACAGTAGACTTGTGTAGCTTAACGGGTAGGGAAGTGCTGCCCAATTTTTCCGTAGAATAAGGGAATCTGTATCTAGAAGTATTTTACAGAATAGTCTAGACGTTGATAGACTCTTATGACCGATATAGGTTGAAGTACTGCGAGTAGCGTATTCTACTCGAAGGGTGGAAAAGTCTAGCCGGATTACAGTACTTTGGAGCTATTTGCTTATAGTCGATAATCGTCGCGAGGTATGTGATTCTTCCTATACTCTTGAGTATGATATTTTAAAAGAATATATATATAGTACGGTAGACGTACGTGTGTTAACTGAACGTAGTGTTACGGCAATGTCTTTTGACTTAAGCCTGAATAATAAGAATCTTGAAGTATTTCAAAAGAATTAAGAATCGTTTTTGAAAGAAGAGTAATACTTGGTTTTAAAAGCTTAAGAGTTATACTAGCTTTATGGGAAGTTAGGTATAACGACTTAAGAGAGATGAAAGAATGGTTTATTGATTTTAGAAGTTAGAGACTTAATCTTAAAAGATAAGAGACTTGACTTAATTGAATTGATATGAAAGTTGTTAAGAAGTGTGAAACCTCATTCGTGAGTAATAAGTACTTGGTTTTTAAAATAATGTTTTACTGATTTCGGAAATGAGAATAAGTAAGGAACTTGATTTCTAAAAGAGACTTGAGGAAATTGAAGAGTTTTTGGTTTAAAAGAAAGGCTTTGTTTTGTCTTAAATTGGTTTAAAACATAAAGTGTTATAACAGCTTTATGGGAAGTTAGTTATAACGACTTTATGAAAACAAAATAATGGTTTTATCAGTGGTTTTAAAGTAGTAACTTGACTTTAAAAGGAGAAGTGTTTTGGTCTAAAAAGAAGGCATGGTATTGTCTTAATTTTGGTGTAAAAAGGAAAGTACGGAAGTTGTTTTGGTTTACTTAAAAATGTTAGTCACTCTATTTTTTTATAATACGGGCATCGGGTGATATTCGTAAAAGAAATGGATCTTTTAAAAAGAATTTAACGTACGTAGTACTTTGGGGTTAAAACCTGGACTTTGGAATAAAATGAAAGTACCCTGAGTTGTGTGTAACTTGCCTATGTTTGCGTATGATAGCCTTGTCGTGCTAGTATTGTATTTCTATACCACCGCGTCTCTCAATGGAGGGCCGGCTGATTTGTTATGATATTACTTGGGCGTCTTAGCGTGTGGAGAATTCCGCACGCTCGCTGATAGTGTTATTCCATGGGTGGCTCTCCGTGAGGTTTCTTCTTGATTCGGCCTTGGTATCGGTGGTGGCTTTCGTACTTGCCCAGATCTCGTGGCTGATTCGGCCTTGGTACACAGTAGTTAGCCCTCACACTTGCCTGCTCGGTTTAGTGGCGAAGTCTCGTGATCTGACGCGGTATCGGTAGTTAGCCCTCGTACTTGCCGGCCGACTCGTGACACGACCTTGGTATCGGTAGTCGGCTTTCGTGCTTGCCCATATCGCCGTGGCGGAGTCTCGTGATATGGCCTTGGTATCCGTAGTTAGCCACCGTACTTGCCGGTCGATTCGTGACCACGGCCTTGGTATCCGTAGTCGGCTTTTCGTACTTGCCCGTGACGCTCCGTGGTTTGGTTGTATAGTATTGTTAGTATGGCTTTGGTATCTGGTAGTTAGCCTTCGTACTTGCCCCGTACGGTTTTATGACTCAGGTAGGACTTGGTGTTCATATGTACTCCTTGGTGTTATTATATCATAGACTGCCGGCAGTGAGGAAGGTATTCCACGGGCATGATTGATGTTGATGGCGTGAGACCCATAGTTATATTTGAGTGATGACTTTGAGGGCGTGAGTCCCTGACTTCTATGACTGCTTATTTATTATGGACTGTAGTTTGGTTATCATACATGTCTCCTGCTTTATATAGACTGCTATGATTTCATTTACAATATTTTGATTTCGCCATACTTGGTACTGTTATCGACCTCCTTGAAGTGCGTTCATGCCGCAGGTAGAGGTACACCAGTCGTTGATCCTCGCTCATAGGATCACAGTTCAGCGTATTGGGAAACTCTGTTTCTCCGGAGGCTTATCTTTTGGTATAGTCCCCTGTCACTGTAGGTACTTGTACATTGTGGTATGGCGGGCCCTGTCGTCATGTTGTATAAAAACTCTTAGAAGTGCAGAAATCTTGTTGTGGCGGGGTTTGTAAGGATGTAACTATTCCAGTTTATTTATATACAAGAAGGTGACCGTTTGGTTGCTTTGTTTATTATGATATCTCTTGTTCATGTTTAAGTTTTTATTTCACGATTTTCTCGATGTTGTATCACTAGGGTGCGGGGTAAGGCACGATCCACGCCCCGGGCAGTCGTGACAAAAGTTGTATCGAGCGATTAATCCTCGGAAAGTGTCTGAACCGTGTCTAGTAAGTCTTGATTATCGGTGTGTTGTGCGCACATCTATAATCGTGAAGGCTGCAGGACATTTAGGATTGGTTTCCATTCTTCTCGATGCGAGATCGTGCCTTAGAGTGTCATAAGTTGGACCCTCGACGCATTTCGTTTTACCGGCTATGCCTCGCGCAGCAACCGGGCCCAGAGGCAAAGCGGCGAGGAGCTGGTGGGATACTGAGAGGTAAGAAGCGCGAGCCCGGCCATTACACGAGATAGTGCTTGAGGCGAAGTTTTGCGGCGCCACGGCCCGATGGAGTTTAGAACCGCAACAGTGGCTGCTGAGACCATAGTACCTGAGCCTCCAGTCCCACGCCTGGAGCAGAGGAGATGGGTTACAAGGAGATGGCGATTATTGGCGGAGATAGTGGCAAGGCACGAGATAAGCCGGATCTGGCGATTCGATGCCGTAGTACCGTAGTTCACGAAGCGTATAGTTTGAGGCTGCGGGACTTTCGAGTTGCGACTGCGGTGTTTTATGGATCGAGGCACGAGGATGATCCGCGAGGAGTTCATCGAGCGATTCTGACGGATCGTAGTGATCGAGGCGGAGACCGAGTCGGTGGTCTTAGGTTCGCATCGGCCGCGTGATCTGCGATCGGGTTTGATTCGTGGGAGCTGTCCCGGGGGGAGCATGCGCCTCCAGCTATTTGGGACGAGTTCTCGGAGGCATTTCTTGCACATTTCTTGCCTCCACAGACAAGGAGGGCTCGGGCCGACAGATTTTTGGTGTTGAGGCAGAGCGGGCGTACGGTTCGGGAGTACAATGTGGAGTTTGTTATACCCCGTATTTCCAGTGTATGTACATAAGGACGTACGTAGAAAAGTTTGGGCTTTAAAAGTGGCTTGGCCGATTTTACTTTGGGCACAACACCCGGTTAGAGTCGTTTTTCGACGAAACGTTTTACACAACTCGCGTAGGGTAAATTCCGGCTATGCCATTTCTAATTTTTGCGGATTTTTCCGGGAGACGAAACATTTTGGACCAACAAGAGGGCGACACTTGTCACCCTCTAGTTGGTGGGAGTGGGCGGTAAAGCTTGGACGATTTCCTTGGCTTTTTTGTCAAGTAGTTGGTAGGATATTTTATGGTAGATGGATAAGGTGCACATGGATGAATCTTGGCCCTACACTTGCTTAGCACTTGGCATGATCTTGGCCATTGGTTGGCCTTTGCTTTACCTATAAATACCCCCACGAAGACTTATTCATCCTAAAATAAATCTCTAAGTCTTGAGAGCTTCCCTTTGTGTTGAGGTCTCGTCTAGCCTCCTCCCCTTTGAGGCCCCTTGGCGAGAGTCCCTTCCCTCGGCGAGAGTACCCCTCCCAGTGGGGTTGGCGAGGGTATACACCCACCCCAGTTGGCAGTAGTCGGCCTCGATGAGGAGGAGATTTCTGTGATTTGCGGGAGAGGTCTTCCGAATTTTTACGTAGAATGTTCTACGATAAGATCTAGATGTTAATAAAGCGCCTTGTGGCCTTATAGGTTGAAGTACTATGTATGGCGCGATCTACGACTTAAGGAGTAGCCAGAAGCGGTTTGAGGTACTTGGGCGTTTTGCTATTAGTCGATAATCGTCGCGAGGTATGTGAACCTCTTCCTATCTTTTCTAGCATGATATGTGTAATAACTATGTAGTACGGTAGACGTACATGTGTTAAATGTATTTGATTGGTTTAAAACATAAAGTGTTATAACGGCTTTATGGGAAGTTGGTTATAACAACTTTATGTAGGTAAGAAAATGCTTTGTGGTTTTAAAAAAACTTAAGAGTTATAATAGCTTTATGGGAAGTTAGGTATAACGGCTTAAGAGAGATAAAATGAATGATTTATTGATTTTAGAAGTTAAGAGACTTGATCTTAAAAGATAAGAGACTTGACTTAATTAAATTAATATGAATTTTGTGTGAAACCTCATTCGTGAGTAATTAGTACTTGGTTTTTTTAAAGGAATAATGTTTCTTGATTTGAAATCGAATGAGTATCGACAAACCAACTGCGGCGTTAATAAAGGAAATGTTTTGATTAATGAAGTATTATTAAAACGGTAGAAACCTCCATCTGCATAGAAGCTAAGATGAGACAAAATGATATTACATTTCCTAGATCATGGCTGCTTAATAAGATTGATTATGAACAAGAATAACCTACTCACATATAAGACATATGTTTCTCAGATTGTTTAAAGAGAATTATATTCTTAAATGAATAAGACTATGAACTCTTAAACCTTTCTAAAATAAGAAACGTGAACATTTGAAATTAGGCAAACTTGGACGTTTGAAAAATAATGTTGTTACTTGATTTTACAAAGGAAGTGTTTTAGTTTACTTAAAAGGACGATCACTCTATTTTATACTACGTATTGTGTGACTTCGTGAAAGAAGCGGATCTTTTAAAGAGTTAATGTATGAAGTACTTTTGGGATAGATACCCAAACTTGATTAGCATAAAGTACCTTGTGTGACTAACTTGATTGTGTTGGTTTGTGATAGTCTTGTAATACTTTCTTGTTGATTTGATAAGTAAACATGTTAGGATGCTACGTGTGTTAGTATCTTGTGATTGTTATGTAAGGGGGTCTCTCTTGTTGTGCTTACGTTGTTAAGCGTTAAGCGTTATCTTGTTATTGTATCACATACCCGGACTTATTATACCGGGCTTGCCACCCTTGATGCGGGTCTATACGGCTACGCGGTCTGTGAGACTATGCGGGCGGCGGTATGCTCGATTGATCATTCCGGTGTTTAGCCCGACGCGGGATGCCTATGCGGTCTTTGAGGACTATGCGAGTGCGGAGTCGGCGGATCTGTGGTTAAGTCGCCGATGCGGGGTATACCTCGGTGATGCAGGACCATGATTCGAGAATACCTCGTGCGGGTATGTGTGTGACCTATGCGGAGTCGCGGTAAGTTCTAGGAATAGACGCCGCATTGATCTGCGCGCGAGTGGCGAGCCGATCGTGTAGTGCGGTGCAGAAAGACCTCGTGATCTGATTTTATAGCATTGTTGATGCGTAGGTTTTAGTAGTCGGCTATGCCTTCGTACTTACCCCGTACGGTTTTATTATGACACAGGTGGGACATGGTGTTTATGTGTATTCCTTGATGCTTTTATGTCATGGACTGCCGGCAGTGAAGAAGGTATTCCACGGGCATGATTGATGTTGTGGGCGTGAGACCCATTATTATACTTGAGTAATGACTTGAGGGCGTGAGTCCCTGACTTGACATGACTGCGTTATTGTGAACTGTAGTTTGGTGATCATATATGTCTCCTGCTTTATATAGACTACTATGATTTCATTTACAGTATTTTCAGTTTCACATACTTGGTACTGTTATCTTCGACCTCGCCCGGGGATGCGTTCATGCCGCAGGTAAAGGTACGCCAGTCATTGATCCTCGCTCTTACGGTCACAGTTCAGCGTTTGGGAAGCTCCGTTTCTCCGGAGGCTTATCTTGGTATAGTCCCCTGTCGTTGTAGGTTTTTACATTCAGGGGTATGGCGGAGCCCTGTCCCGCCATTGTTGTCGTATCATTCCTAAGTGCATGTAATCTTGTTGTGGGCGAGTTGTATGGGATATGCTGCTCAAATTGTTATTTATATATCAAGGTAACCGTTTTAGTTGCTTTGTCTTCTTATTTCACCGCCTTATTGCATTGGCTTCATGTTATTGTTTTATGTTCGCTGATTTTCTCGATGTATGACTACTTGGGTGCGGGTAAGGCACGATCCACGAACCGGGCAGTCGTGACAAAAGTGGTATCGAGCGATTAATCCTCGGAAAGTGTCTGAGCCGTATCGGATGAGTCTTGATTATCGGTGTGTTGTGCACCACACCAATGTCGTGAGGCTATAGGATATTTAGGATTGGTTTCTATTCTTCTCACTCAGATCGTGCCTTAGAGTGTGTTGTAAGATTGGACCTCTAACGTATTTCTTTCCTTACCATTATGCCTCGCGTAGGCAACCGGGCTCGGGAGGCAAAGCGGCCGAGGAGGCTGCGAGTAAATCTGAGGAGGTTACGAGGGCACAGGCCCAATCATTACCTAGGGTAGTGCTTCATTCGGGAGTTCTGCGGCGTCGCTGCTTGCAGAGTTTAGCACACGGGCGGCGGTTCCTCTGCGGCCATGATATTTGAACCTTTAGTTCCACGGCCAGAGCAGAGAATATGGATTGCAAAGAGGCGACCTGTTACTAACTATGGATTTGGGCTACGCAGAGTATACCGATGTCTGCGAGTCGTGATGACTATCCAAGAGAGTTGTACAAGAGTAATTTTTCGATTAGGCTTGAGCATGGCACGTATGCGGGCTTATGCGCGGCGTAGAAACGTAGAGATCGACGGGTTAACGAGGGCGAGGAGAGGCGAGAACAAAGGTCCTTTAGTAACTTTGGCGAATAACCTCACCAAGTGATTGATTATGCACATCCACGCGGTCGAGAGGTCCTCATGTGGTTCAGGACGTTCGGGGTAGGCAGGAGTTGGTCAGAGCTCCAGGGCTTCCGGTTCCCAATGTGATAGACGTCATCCCGGGGAATGTCGTCTTTTTGTTGGTACTTGTTGTACCTGCGGCCGTCAGGGCCAGGTGTCGAAAGGGTGTCCTAGTAGGAGGGCGCAGTAGAGGACTCGACGCCCGGGATCGGTGGGTAGTTCATTACCTTCCTAGCTATCGCCTACGGCGAGTTTGATTAGAACGACTAAGGAAGTGAAGCGATGAATCTGGTATATCCTTAACCCTTTAGAGATTAGCATTGTGTGATAAAATGAGTATATCTTAAGTGCTATGTGCTGTTATCAGCATGTTAATTGTGATTAGAAATCATGGTTAGTTAGCTGAGTAAGATTTGGGGGATAGAAAAGGTGTGAGCCTTAGAATGTTATACGTAGAGACCTTAGAGGTAAGGCCACCTCGAAAGAAAGATTTACATTTGTGTTTAACTCTTATCGGAGTGCATTGTGCACGTGAGCTATGTTTGGGATAAGTCCCTGAGTAGTGTGGAATGAAAGAGGGTAGTTGAGCTAAGAAGACCGCTAGGTTTTCGTAACGTGATTAGTGAGAGTTTTCGGATCGGGAGCTAGTGTCTTCGCGGCGTGGCGGGTCGGGTTGAGGCCACGTTGCGGGTCAACCCGCGGCTGTTTGGTGGTGAAGTCGGTTGTGGTGGTCCCGCTTGTGATAGGTCATGAGGTGTTAGGCCCATGTTTAGTTAACCAGACGAGTTTGTGGATCGATTCGACCGATGGTCGGGCGATGAGGTCACCGCCTTATCTTTTAGTCAAGCGTGTACTCGGTAGTAAGTTGCGAGACGTTATATCGTAAGGTTGTAAGGGTGCAGGTGCCTACCTTCACCTTATGATGACAATGGAGCCTGTGCAGTGTTTCTTTTTCTTCCGAAAGTTTTACCAGCAGGTTAGGAACTCGGATGAGTCTCGGAACCGCAATCGCCCTCGGGCGTTTGGATTTGAGGGTAGTTGTGAGGATTGTTTCCTCTGTTGAAGTGTTTTAGCTACCATTTCGGTGTTTGGTTATTGCCTTATGAAGCCTTGTAGGGCGGAAGTGTAAGTTCTTGGTCGATTGGTTCGATGTTGGCAAGGTTCGATAGATGGTTCAGACTTGTTCCGGTAATTTGTGGATAGGGTGAAGCTTGTCTAGAAGAGGTTTTGGCGGCTCGAGAAATCGTGCGGATAATCGGCGGCACGCTTAGAGTTCGGAGTTGTGGTCGGTCTTCTTGAAGGTACCACCTGTTAGGGTGTGACGAGTTTTAGGCCCAGCGAATGTAATGTGGTAAGAGTTCGAGTGTACAAGAAGGGTACGACACGTAAGGGAAGAAGCGAGCATGTATGGCGAGCATAGATGTGATCATTTCTTTTGTATGGAGAAGGTGCGAAGGAAGTATATTTTAGACCTCGGGTGAGTGCTTTTGTGATGTTAGAGGTGTTTCCTCGTGGACTTGGATGTAAGTATTTGCGCAGGTGTTTCTGTGGCCAGTTGTGGCAGGTTTGTTCTCGTCGGTATAGTAGTGAAGACTATACTGGCGCACGTTTGTTTTGAGACTTAGAAGGAACATTCGGGACGAATGTTTCTAAGGAGGGGAGAATGTTATACCCCGTATTTCCAGTGTATGTACGTAAGGACGTACGTAGAAAAGTTTGGGCTTTAAAAGTGGCTTGGCCGATTTTACTTTGGGCACAACACCCGGTTAGAGTCGTTTTTCGACGAAACGTTTTACACAACTCGCGTAGGGTAAATTCCGGCTATGCCATTTCTAATTTTGCGGATTTTTCCGGGAGACGAAACATTTTGGACCAACAAGAGGGCGACACTTGTCACCCTCTAGTTGGTGGGAGTGGGCGGTAAAGCTTGGACGATTTCCTTGGCTTTTTTGTCAAGTAGTTGGTAGGATATTTTGTGGTAGATGGATAAGGTGCACATGGATGAATCTTGGCCCTACACTTGCTTAGCACTTGGCATGATCTTGGCCATTGGTTGGCCTTTGCTTGACCTATAAATACCCCCGTTGAAGACGGATTCATCCTAAAATAAATCTGTACGTCTTGAGAGCTTCCCCTTTGTGTTGAGGTCTCGTTTAGCCTCCTCCCTCGAGAGGCCCTGGCAGAGTCCCTTCCCCTTGGCGAGAGTACCCCCTCTAGTGGGGTTGGTGAGGGTATACACCCACCCCGTTGGCTTGGTAGTCGCTCGATAGAGGAGATTTCTGTGATTTGCGGGGGTGGAGTCTTTGCCGAATTTTACGTAGAATGTTCTACGATAAGATCTAGATGTTAATAAGCGCCTTGGCCTTATAGGTTGAAGTACTATGTATGGCGCGATCTACGACTTAAGGAGTAAAGCGGTTTGAGGTACTTGGAGCGTTTTGCTATTAGTCGATAATCGCCGCGAGGTATGTGAACCTCTTCCTATCTTTTCTAGCATGATATGTGTAATAACTATGTAGTACGGTGAGCATACGTGTGTTAAATGTATTTGATTGGTTTAAAACATAAAGTGTTATAACGGCTTTATGGGAAGTTGGTTATAACAACTTTATGTAGGTAAGAAAATGCTTTGTGGTTTTAAAAACTTAAGAGTTATAATAGCTTTATGGGAAGTTAGGTATAACGGCTTAAGAGAGATAAAATGAATGATTTATTGATTTTAGAAGTTAAGAGACTTGATCTTAAAAGATAAGAGACTTGACTTAATTAAATTAATATGAATTTTGTGTGAAACCTCATTCGTGAGTAATTAGTACTTGGTTTTTTTAAAGGAATAATGTTTTACTGATTTCGGAAATCAGAATGAGTATCGACAAACCACTGCAGCGTTAATAAAGGGAAATGTTTTGATTAATGAAGTATTATTAAAACCAGTAGAAACCTCCATCTGCATAGAAGCTAAGATGAGACAAAATGATATTACATTTCCTAGATCATGGCTGCTTAATAAGATTGATTATGAACAAGAATAACCTACTCACATATAAGACATATGTTTCTCAGATTGTTTAAAAGAGAATTATATTCTTAAATGAATAAGACTATGAACTACGAAACCTTTCTAAAATAAGAAACGTGAACATTTGAAATTAGGCAAACTTGGACGTTTGAAAAATAATGTTGTTACTTGATTTTACAAAGGGAAGTGTTTTGGTTTACTTAAAAGGACAGTCACTCTATTTTATACTACGGGTATTGTGTGACTTCTGTGAAAGAAACGGATCTTTTAAAGAGTTAATGTATGAAGTACTTTTGGGATAGATACCCAAACTTGATTAGCATAAAGTACCTTGTGTGAATAACTTGATTGTGTTGGTTTGTGATAGCCTTGTAATACTTTCTTGTTGATTTGATAAGTAAACATGTTAGGATGCTACGTGTGTTAGTATCTTGTGATTGTTATGTAAGGGGGTCTCTCTTGTTGTGCTTACGTTGTTAAACGTTAAGCCCGTTGTACTGTTATTGTATCACATACCCCCTTGACTTATTATACCGGGCTTGCCACCCGATCGGTCTATACGGCCTATGCGGTCTGTGAGACTATGCGGAGCAGCGGTATGCTCCAGGATTGATCATTCCGGGTGTTTAGCCCGATGCGGGGGATGCCCTATACGGTCTTTGAGGGACTATGCGGGCTGCGGGAGTCCAGGCGGATACCGAGGGTTAAGCGCCGATCACGGGGTATACCTCAGCGGTGCAGGACCATGATTCGAGGAATACCTCATGCGGGTCTGTGTGTGACCTATGCGGAGCTGCGGTAAGTTCCAGGAATAGACGCGCACATTGATACTGCGGGCGAGTGGCGGCCGATCGTGGTGCGGTCTAGAAAGACCTCGTGATACAGTTTTATAGCATTGTTGGTACTGTGGGTTTTAGTAGTCTGCTATGCCTTCGTACTTACCCCGTACGGTTTTATTATGACACAGGTGGGACCTGGTGTTTATGTGTATTCCTTGATGCTTTTATGTCATGGACTGCCGGCAGTGAGGAAGGTATTCCACGGGCATGATTGATGTTGTGGCGTGAGACCCATTATTATACTTGAGTAATGACTTGAGGCGTGAGTCCGACTTGACAGCGTATGCGTTATCGTGAGCGTAGTTTGGTGATCATACATGTCTCCGCTTTATATAGACTACTATGATTTCATTTACGATATTTTGATTTCACATACTTGGTACCGTTATCGACCTCCTTGGAAGTGCGTTCATGCCGCAGGTAAAGGTACGCCAGTCATTTATCCTCGCTCTTAGGGTCACAGTTCAGCGTTTGGGAAGCTCCGTTTCTCCGGAGGCTTATCTTGGTATAGTCCCCTGTCGTTGTAGGTTTTTACATTCAGGGGTATGGCGGGGCCCTGTCCCGCCATTGTTGTCGTATCATTCCTAGAGGTCTGTAGTACTGTTGTGGGCAGAGTTGTATGGGATGTAACTGTTCAAATTGTTATTTATATATACTGAAGGTAACCGCTTTTAGTTGCTTTGTCTTCTTATTTCACTGTCTTATTGCATTGGCTTCATGTTATTGTTTTATGTTCCGCTGATTTTCTCTGATGTATGACTACTTGGGTGCCCGGGTAAGGCACCAGTCACGGGCCCCGGAACGGGTCGTGACAGAGTTCGACTCATTGGCTCGGTATGTCCCCGCATTAGTAGCCAGTATGGAGGACAGAGTGCACCGCTACGTCACCGGGCTAGATGACTACTTGGCAGAGGCTTGTTCTGGTGTAGCTCTTCAGCCGGGCATGGACATTGCCCGCATGCAGGCTTATGCACTTGGGTGTTAGGAGCGGAGAGGTCGACGGAATGACCAAGATCAACAGAAGAGGGCCAGGACAGCAGGGTCTTTTGGCGACTTTCGAGGCGGACCGCCTCAGCAGCAGACTAGTTATGCGCCTCCGCCAGTGCAGAGCGGTCCTCCACAGTCTTCGGGACGTTTGGGATATTCAGAGCGGTCGTGGCTCGTGTTTCAGATTTTCAGGGGAGTAG
This sequence comes from Przewalskia tangutica, assembly GCA_029844215.1. Classification (NCBI taxonomy): domain Eukaryota; kingdom Viridiplantae; phylum Streptophyta; class Magnoliopsida; order Solanales; family Solanaceae; genus Przewalskia; species Przewalskia tangutica. The sequence goes on from CM056718.1 coordinate 35,088,614, forward strand.
GAATGCTCGCTGGATAAGGTCACCCTTGTCTCAGTGTGGCCATTGTGGAAAACTTCATAAGGGAGGATGTCGTACTAGTTTGGGAGATTGTTATGCTTGCGGCCAACAGGGCCATTTGGCAAGAGAATGTCCAACCAGAGGTAGCACTGGTAGGATAGCACAGACTACGAGATCAGTTGCGGGTTCTTCATCTTCCATAGCTAGGCAGGATGTTCATACACCGGCAGGCCACGGCAGAGGTCGCGGTAGGAATTCCCAGTTTTAGCGGTCCTTTGAACCGCCTACCTTTTCAGGTATATCCTTAACCCTCTAGAGTTTTGCATGCGTGATACGATGATTATATGTTGAGTACTTTGTACAGATAACATTGTGTATATTGTGGTTTAGAGACATGGTTAGTTGAAAGAATAAGTAGGGGGACAGGGAAGGTATGAACCTTAGAATATTACACGTTGAGACCTTAGATGTAAGGCCGGCTTGAATAAAAGATTTTACGGTTAGTCCGTGTCAAAATACTTGGTATGCGTATAAATGTATTGTGGGATAATTCCATGGGTTGTGTAAGATGAAAGTGGTAGCCTTCAGGACTTGGATAGGTAAGATTGTTCCGGATCGGGGAACAAGAGTTTGGCGCGATTATGGGTCGGGTTGAGGACCGATCGCGGGTCAACCCGTAGCCCGGTTTAAGGTGGGGTCAGTTCTGGGTGGTTCCGCCAGGTGGTAGGGTCACGAGGGTGCTAGGCCCAAGTTTAGGTAACCATCGTATGAGTTCATGGATATGTTCGACCATAATCGGATCGTGAAGGCCGGGAATGGCCTTAAGGGAGATTGAGGCTAGTAAGATGACCAAGTTTGGAGGTGGTGACTCCAAAGTTTTGGAAACTGAAGCGATGACTGAAGTATGGTACGTATTCTAGAAAGAGTTCAAGTGTTCGAGAAAAGTACGACGAGTAAGGAAGAGAACGTGTGTTATTTCGTGGCCAGGTGTGGCGTTGGCAACTTGTTAGAGGAACTTTATCGTTATCCGTCTTGAGAAGGAACATTAGGGACGAATGTTTCTAAGGAGGGGAGAATGTTATACCCCGTATTTTCAGAGTATGTACGTGAGGGCGTACGTACAAAAGTTTAAGCCTTAAGTAGGCAAAGTGGCGAAATTTGTGCACAACTAGCAAAAAGAGTCGTTTTCCGACGAAACGTTTTCCGGACTTTGCGAAGGGAAAAATACGGCTATGTCATTTATTATTTTTGCGGATTTTTCCGAGAGATGAAATATTTTGGACCAACGAGAGGGTGACAAGTGTCACCCTCAAGTGGACGGTAAAGTGTGGGACGAACTTGGGCGTTTTTCCTTGGATTTTTTGTCAAGTAGTTGGTAGGATATTTTTGTGTAGTAGATGAGCAAGTGGGACCCACAAACACATGTCCAAATCTTCACCCTACACTTGCCCACCACTTGGCTTGATTTTGGCCATTGATTGGCCTATAAATACCCCTCTAATGCAAGACTTATTCTTCATCCACAAATCATTTTCCAAGTCTAAAAACCCCTCCCCTCTTAGAAAGGTTCTCGTCCAAACCCTTGGTGAGGCCTTGGCCGAAACCCTCCCCCTCTAGTAGTGCTAGCCGAAACCAACCCCCCCTCTCTCTTGAGTTGTTCTCGTAAAATACCCCCCCCCCTTGGTAGAAAAGTATTCTCCAAGTGTTGTTACTATACCCAAATACCTTGTAGTACTTTCCAAAGTTACCTCTATACGTAGAGCCCAGAAATACTATTATACTTCCTTTAGCCACTAAACGAAACCCTAAGGAAATCTTCATAGCGGTTGAAGTGTTAAGTAGAAGGCGTAGAACTTCTAAGGGTTGTTGGAGCGGGTTGGAGCGCACGAGTAGGAGCTAAACCTTGCTCAGGATCGACATTTAATCTTGGATAATTTTGGGCTTATCGAGGTAAATAATCCTACCCTTCTATTGTAATTGGAAATTACATACTGTAGTTGTATAGAAATGAATATAAGATTCATAGAAGGATATTCTGAGAGAGAATTGAACGTAATTGAAGGATATTACGTAAAAGAATTGAATCAAATCGCGTAAGAATATTAAAGAAGAAGATTAAATCAGATTTACATAGAATTTGTATTTACTGATGAACTTGTGTAGCTTAACGGGTAGGGAAGTGCTGCCCAATTTTTCCGTAGAATAAGGGAATCTGTATCTAGAAGTATTTTACAGAATAGTCTAGACGTTGATAGACTCTTATGACCGATATAGGTTGAAGTACTGCGAGTAGCGTATTCTACTCGAAGGGTGGAAAAGGCTAGCCGGATTACAGTACTTTGGAGCTATTTGCTTATAGTCGATAATCGTCGCGAGGTATGTGATTCTTCCTATACTCTTGAGCATGATATTTTAAAAGAATATATATATAGTACGGTAGACGTACGTGTGTTAACTGAACGTAGTGTTACGGCAATGTCTTTTGACTTAAGCCTGAATAATAAGAATCTTGAAGTATTTCAAAAGAATTAAGAATCGTTTTTGAAAGAAGAGTAATACTTGGTTTTAAAAGCTTAAGAGTTATACTAGCTTTATGGGAAGTTAGGTATAACGACTTAAGAGAGATGAAAGAATGGTTTATTGATTTTAGAAGTTAAGAGACTTAATCTTAAAAGATAAGAGACTTGACTTAATTGAATTGATATGAAAGTTGTTAAGAAGTGTGAAACCTCATTCGTGAGTAATAAGTACTTGGTTTTTAAAATAATGTTTTACTGATTTCGGAAATGAAAATAAGTAAGGAACTTGATTTCTAAAAGAGACTTGAGGAAATTGAAGAGTTTTTGGTTTAAAAGAAAGGCTTTGTTTTGTCTTAAATTGGTTTAAAACATAAAGTGTTATAACAGCTTTATGGGAAGTTAGTTATAACGACTTTATGAAAACAAAATAATGGTTTTATCAGTGGTTTTAAAGTAGTAACTTGACTTTAAAAGGAGAAGTGTTTTGGTCTAAAAAGAAGGCATGGTATTGTCTTAATTTTGGTGTAAAAAGGAAAGTACGGAAGTTGTTTTGGTTTACTTAAAAATGTTAGTCACTCTATTTTTTTATAATACGGGCATCGGGTGATATTCGTAAAAGAAATGGATCTTTTAAAAAGAATTTAACGTACGTAGTACTTTGGGGTTAAAACCTGGACTTTGGCATAAAATGAAAGTACCCTGAGTTGTGTGTAAATGCCTATGTTTGCGTATGATAGCCTTGTCGTGCTAGTATTGTATTTCTATACCACCGCGTCTCTCAATGGAGGGCCGGCTGATTTGTTATGATATTACTTGGACGTCTGGCGGTGTGGAGAATTCCGCAGTGCACGCTCTTGTTGATAGTGTTATTCCACGGTGGCTCTCCATGAGGTTTCTTCGATTCGACCTTGGTATCCGTGGTCGGCTTTGACTTGCCGATCTCGTGGTGATTCGCCTTGGTACTGTAGTTAGCCCTCGCACTTGCCGCTCGGTTTAGTGGCGAAGTCTCGTGATCTGACCTTGGTATCCGTAGTTAGCCCTCGTACTTGCCGATCAGCTACGTGACACGACCTTGGTATCTGGTAGTCGGCTTTCATACTTGCCCCGTATCAGCTTCGTGGCGGAGTCTCGTGATACGGCCTTGGTATCTGGTATTCGGCTTTCGTACTTGCCGGCCGACTACGTGACACGCCTTGGTATCCGTAGTCGGCTTCGTACTTGCCGTGACGCTCCGTGGTTTGGTTGTATAGTATTGTTAGTATGGCTTTGGTATCTGGTAGTTAGCCTTCGTACTTGCCCCGTACGGTTTTATGACTCAGGTAGGACTTGGTGTTCATATGTACTCCTTGGTGTTATTATATCATAGGTATCGGCGGTGAGGAAGGTATTCCACGGCGCATGATTGATGTTGAGGCGTGAGACCCATAGTTATATTTGAGTGATGACTTTGAGGCGTGAGTCCTCGACTTCCATGATCGCTATTTATTATGGATCGTAGTTTGGTTATCATACATGTCTCCCGCTTTATATAGATCGCTATGATTTCATTTACGATATTTTCGATTCACATACTTGGTACTGTTATCGACCTCCTTGGCTGCGTTCATGCCGCAGTAGAGGTACACCGATCGTTGATCCTCGCTCATAGGATCACAATTCAACAGATTAGGAAGCTCCGCTTCTCGAGGCTTATCTTTTGGTATAGTCCCCTGTCACTGTAGGTACTTGTACATTCAGGGGTATGGCGGGGCCCTGTCCCGTCATGTTGTATAAAAACTCTTAGAGGTCTGTAGTACTGTTGTGGGCAGGGTTTGTAAGGATGTAACTGTTCCAGTTTTATTTATATACAAGAAGGTGACCGTTTGGTTGGCCTGTTTTATTATGATATCTCTTGTTCATGTTTAAGTTTTTATTTCCGCTGATTTTCTCTGATGTTGTATCACTAGGGTGCCCGGGGTAAGGCACCAGTCACGGGCCCCGGAACGGGTCGTGACACATAGCACCTGTGCCATCTCTATACGGACACTCCCTCATCAAATGGCCTGGACGGCCGCAAGAAAAACAAGTACCGGTATCAATGCGACACTTCGGATGGCCGCCACATGGACATCGAGGAGAGATGGTCTCCCGCCCGTAACCTCGTGCATCTGACCACTGCCGCCGGGAGCCACGACCAGACTCACAATGCCCGAGCGATCAAATCGTCTACCGATGAGTCCGCGAAGGTGTACTTTGTCCGGTGGGAGGAATACGATAGGCCGCCCGGACGCCACCAAAACCACGCTGCCCCGCCCTCTTGGGCTGATCTCTGTCCTGACCCCTTTCCGGCCGTCTCCCTCTATGTCGCTCCTCAATCCCCTGCGCAAATGCCTGCATCCGGGCGATGTCCATGGTCGGCTGAAGTGCGGCTGTCAAGCACCCATCAATAAGATAATGGTCCAACCCCATCACATAACGGTGCACCCTATCCGCCATGTCTGCTACCATAGTGGGTGCGTACCGGGCGAAGGAGTTGAACTCCAAGCTATACTCTGACAGTCCTCCCATTCTGCCGCAACTGTAGAAACCTTTCGACTCTTGCCCGTCTCATCTCCGGAGGCATAAAGTGGCCAAGGAATGCTTCTGAAAACTCATCCCATACTGCAGGAGGAGCACCCTCGCCCCTAGACAACTCCCAGGACTCAAACCAGTTGACTGCTACGTCGCGCAACCGGTATGACGCCAATATAACCGACTCAGTCTCTGAAGCCCGGATCACCCTCAATGTCCTCTGCGTCTGGCGGATGAACTCATGTGGATCATCCTCAGGCCTGGAACCGTAAAACTCCGGCGGACTGCAACTCAGGAAATCTCTAACCCTCAAATTGTTCGCCTCAGGGTTAATCGCTTCGGCTCACGCCTATGAACCTGTCCCGCCACTATCCTTGCCAATAACTGGACTGTCTCTCTCAAATCTCCATCATGTGCCCCTGTCTGGGGAACTGAAGGCTCAGGTACTGGGGTCTCGGATACGGGTGATGTTGCCCCCTGAGAAGGAGCCTCTAGATCTGGTGACGAGGCAACCGCCATCGGGGCACACTCGTGAGTAGACGCGTGCAAGACACAGTAGCTCTCCGTGCACTGACTAGTGTCCCCTACTGTAGATTTGCCCTTCCGGGCCACGGGCGCCTTCCTCGGAGGCATAGCTGTAAACATAGTAAACTTATCAGAAGACGGATCATCCTAATAACACAGCTCTATAGGACGATCTAAGAGATGGAAGAATAGAAACAATCCTAAATGTCCGGCAGCCTCCTGTGTATAAGTATGGTGCACAACATACCCATACACAAGACTCTACTAAACACGGTCTGTAGACATTCCAAGGACTAACTGCTCTGATACCACTTTTGTCACGGTCCGACCCGACGGGCCGCGATTAACGTCCTAATTGAACGTCATTACTGACCTGTCACTCTTAATCCATTTAATACAGATGTCTACATAAATTTCGGCAGCACAACATCGCTTTACAAAGATATCCTAAAATCGGCGAGCCGCAAGTGCCAAAACAACAACAAAACAACAGTCATAATAGGCTAGCCGACTAGGCTGCCACCAACCACATCACGCGCACAAAGGCATAAATCAAAACACGCAAGCCGGCAAGGCTGCTACTAGATAACGACATCGAACCGAAAACAAAGTACAAACATCCAACCCACAACTGTCTACAGACCTCTAAGAGAGTAATACTGACATGTGACGGGACAGGACCCCATCGTGCCCAAAAATATGCATAAGTCTGAAAATAAAGGTTCATGCAAAAATAGCGCTCGGAACAAAGGAGCTCTCCAACTGCTGTACAGAAATCCTAGACTGGAGGGTCACCTATCTGAACTCCTGAGCCTGCGGGCATGAACGCAGCTCCGAAGGGGGTCGATGCGAATAATGTCGAGTATGTAAAACATAAGATCTTCAGAAATCAATAACAATCGTACAAGTAAAGCAGAGAGTCATCAAACCGCTATAAACGAGAATCATGCGAAAGCATATCATGTATACTGAATCATAAAACATCGTGCTCATGTCTGTATATAAAACTATAAAACATGTATCGGCCCTCTATGGAGGGACTCGATGGAATCTGTATCTGCGCGCGTAACATGTCTCGGCCCTCTAAGGAAGGACTCGATGTAATCTGTATATATATATCGTGTCTCGGCCCTCTAGTGAGGAACTCGATGAATGATGCATGACTGTGCACGAACATGATCTGGCCCGGGACTCAGTGGAATGAAATAGTAACACTTAGCACGAGTAGATATCATGAGCAACTGTATGCCGCTAAAATCATTATGTGACTCTCAATAACATTACTACATAAACTCTGTTACTGAATCATAATCATTAGTAAATAATCATTTTTAAAACTGAACTGGTAGGAGTTAAGTACGTCCGCCGTACTTTACTAAAAATCATGCCAAAAGAAAGATAGAAAGGTCTTACATACCTCTTAGGCGAACTAATCAACTTGGTATTAAGGTATTCCTCGTCTAGTACTTCAACCTATGATAAGGAACAACATGCTCGTCAATTCTATGGTTCCTAATGTAAGTTATATGCTTAAAGGCTCCCTTATTTCTACAAAAATTTGGGCAGCATTTCCTTTGTTTATGTGCGTATCCACAATTTTCCAATAATCCAATTCAACTCCAGCTACAATCCAATCAACCAACAATCCAATTCAAACCAACAATTCAATTCAAACCAACAATTTCCCCTTTATTCCAGAATATATAAAATTAACACATTTCTTACACTTAATCCTTTCGAGGCATGTATAGGTATCTTATTGCAATACTTATGCATGTTTGTAGCTTATTTACATACTAGTTCAGCCCGTAATATATTACCAAACATGTTCAATAATTTCTATCAATTTCCCGGCCGTATCGACATGTTATCAATTCCAAACTTTTTCTTTTAAATTCTTAAACATTTCAATTCATCTTGCAATTCTTTCACACAAATAATTATCTCTTAATCGCCAAGGCTACATTTCAATTCTCAACATGCAAATGGTAAGCAACATACAATTTAACCATTGAAGCCAATATCTAACTATTTTAGTTCGAATTTTGCCAACCAATTCTAACAACAACTATAAGCGATTCTTATTCACGTTCCATCATAATTTAGGCTTGTTTTATTAACCCAAAACCATCTCCTAAATTCTGAAAATAAGCATTTCATTTATATCACAAAAAAAAGAAGTTTTTACCTTAAGAGAATGCTCAAAAAAACTGCTCACTTTTCGATTTTCAAGCCCAATTTTCTTTCAATTTCTAGTCCAATCCTTCGCTTCTTCATCTCCAATCCAACATGCAACCATTCTACCATGTTAATCCCTCATTCTTACACCTTTTCCTTCAAGAAAACTTGTCCAAAAACCCAAGAACCCACTGCCCTAAAATTGGCAGAAATGCCGAGAACCCCCCACTGTTTTGGGGTGATAATTTCGCCTCAAAATGGTGGGATAATTTACCCCAAGAAGATGGAATAACAAGTTAAATTTTCTTTGCAAAGGGTGGGAATTTTCGATCAAGAAGGGGGGGAGAAAGGAGAGCTTAAAAATTTTGATTTTTGTTTGTGGAAGAAATGAAGGTTTTAGAGGAGTTTTTATCAATTTTCAGATTTTTAAATAATGCACTAAGACCCCCTTAAAAGCCACACTTTGCCCCCTCTAAGTATTTATTTAACTAAATCAACCCCCACTTCTTTTAATCTAATTTTTCCATTGCCTTAATTTCTCATCATCGTACCTTTAATTACCCTACTAACTCATAACGGAAAAATACATATTTATTTATACCACCATTTCTAAAGAGATTTCCGGCGTCACATTCGTCATTGCCAAAAATTAAATCGTAGTAGTACGTAAAATATATGTAATTTCGAGAATTGGAAATCCCAATCCTTAATGACGTTCTAAATCTCTGTCTTAACATACGAGGTGTAACAATTAGGCAGTCCAAGTACAATCAAGGAAGTATATATAACAACTTCTAAATTAGGCAATCCAAGTACAATCAAGGAGTGGATCATTTAAGGAGTAGGATTTACTTACTTTACCATAAGGAATCATGCTAGAAGAAGAGGAGATGGTTCACATACCTTTTCGGCTTAATCCACAAGCTAAGTCGAATACGCCGCACGTAGAATTGTCAACCTATAATGGCCACAACACGACTATCAACTTCTAGTTTCTAACGTAGAATGATTCTAAGTATACAGTCTCTTATTCTACGGAAAATTGGGCAGCACTTTCTTTGTTTCTACGTACTTTTTCACCTTTTTCAAGGCCCGAAAATCAATAACCAACATGCCACATTTAAGGCTCAACACACCAACCAATCAAAGGGAATTACACGCCTTACAATACGTGTAAAATTCTGCCCCACAATTAATACCAAGTAGTTCAATATCCAAAGCCATTCTCGGCTAACATGTACAACAACACAAAGTCCTTTCCAATTCTTTTTCAATCCAAGTTGTTAAGTCTAACATCTTATATAGTCATAAACAACTTTAACAACTACAATTCCTTCTTTATATAACATGCGACGACTAAACTAATAACCAAATTGAATTGAAATCTCAAAGGCTAATCATGCTAGTTTCGGATTAGTGGTTCCAATATCCATAACATTTATCAAACTTTATAATATATACCTCATGCTTGCTAATATCCATAACTACAACAATAAGTAATCTTTAATCACTAAAACAACAAGATTGTTACCTTGATAAGCCCTTATAAAATTCCAAGATTCAAAGTCGTTCCTTAGCAAATCTTAGCTCCTTTCCTTCACGCTCCAATCCGCTATTTGAAGCCCTTAGAAGTTCACAAACCACTTCTATCACGACCCGACCCGCGGCATCGTGCCACTACGGGCACCCTGTTGAGTATACATCGAGAATAGCAATGAACATACACAACATACAACATATTTAGACAATAACATCACGGCAGCCGATAAGGCGCGCCATAAAGTATGCATAATCAAAAGCAAAACTGTACAACTCGGTTCTTACAGCCCAAACCACAACATGTGACTACAGACCTCTAGGAATAACAACTGTGGCGGGACAGGGCCCCGTCATACCCCTAAATGTACATAAATCTACAACATCGTGGGAAAGATCGTACTAAAAGACAAGCCTCCGAGAAATGGAGCTTCGACGTCGATAAGTGATCCTAAGAATGAGGATCCACCACGCTTACCCTACTGCGGCATGAGCGGCCAGAAGAAGTCGATTACACAATATGTACTAAGTATGTAAAGCGGAAAATCTGTAATTACATCATAAGTTTAAAACAAAGCCGAGACATGTATGATAACAAAATTATAGTACACGATTGCCTTACTAACAATGAGAGTAACTAATAGTATCGTCTGACATAAAAATAGGAAGCTCACGATCAAAGCGGTCATTCGCCCACGATGTCATTAAGCAATCCTACTCACGGGACTATTTCACCGCGTAGGTCGTGTGGACCGCGTGAGGTATTCCTCGCATAGGATGTACCCGCCGCGTGGGACTATTTCACCGCATAAGCCCATAAGGACTCGCATGAGGTATTCCTCGCGTCATGGGTAGCAAATCCACGGAAGCGGTGGTATAACGTCTTGGGGTTCACCCTCATTTATACTCTTACCAAGATGTGGTATAACGTCTTGGGGATTTACCCCTCATTTATACTCTTACCCTGGAGAAGGTGGTATAACGTCTTGGGGGTTTACCCCTCATTTATACTCTTACCCTATCTCAACCGGCCATCATATATAACATAAGCACTACCGGCTTATTATACAATAAATAAGCAAGTTAAGAAATCCCCCTAACTTCTTATTAGCCTTATTCATATACACTCTCATTTTAGTTTACTTAAGGCACTAACATGTCTTTTATAAAAATCCGGGGATTTAACCCAAGTACTACATACTTCCACTCTTTTAAAAATGACTCTTTTTCGTATAAAACTTCCAAGATACTATTAACCGTAGTATCAAGTCAAAATTGCTTTTCAAGACAAGTCACAATACCTTTAGAAATAAAGTTAGGTTTCTAAAACAAGTGACTCTTTTTCTTATAAAACCTTAGGCAATTGATGCCTTAAAATCAAATTACCTTTCATTAAATCAAGTCATTTATCCTCATTTACCTTTCCATAAAGATAATATAACCAACTTCCCATAAAGTCGTTATATTCACCTTATACCTTAGTCAAATACAATTTCCTATCCAAGGGACTTATACGTTTAAAACGAAACAAGTATCACATACTTTAAAACTCTTCAAGTCCCTTAACTTTAATAAAACTTAAGACATCCTTAATACTTTCAAAGAAGTGAGTTACTCTCCTAACTCACCCGACTTGGCTATTCATAAAACTAGTAAAGGATATCAAGGTCTTGTACGTCACTGAGTACTATATACGTGCAACTAGTCATGCTCAAAAGATAGGAAAGTTCTACATACCTCTTCGGGTCAATCCACTTGCTAAGTACAATATCCCGCTCGTAGTATGTCAACCTATAATATCCACAATACGTCTATTAACGCCTTACTTCAAACGTAGAATATTATAAGTGTAAAGTCTCTAAATTCTACGGAAAATCGGACAACACCTCCTTTGTTTCTACTTACTTTGCCACCTTTTTCAAGGCCAAATTCAATAACCAAACACGCCACATTTAAGGCCCAATCAATGCAATTAACAATAGGGGATTACACGCCTACTAGACGTGTAAAATTCCGCCCCACAAAAGATATCAAACTAATACAAACTACTAGTCCAATTCGGCCACATTGAGTACAATAACACCAATTCTTATCCAATTTCCATTTCAATCCAAGTTATTAGCATAACATGATATCAAGTCGCAATCGATTATAACCACTATAATCTTCAAGTAAGTAACATGCGACGATTCTAATAAACGACCAAATTGTAATCCAACTTCACAAGGCTTAAATGACATTTCGGATTTAAGGCTACAATCAATCCATAATACTTAAGAAACTTCAACACATATACTTCATGCTAGCAAACATGTAAAGCTAACAATATATAATCTTGTAACACTTAAGAGACAAGATTATTACCTCAACGATTCTTAGTCCAACTCCAATCCAAGTCGCTCCTTAGCAACTTAGAGCCTCTTGAACACTTCAATCCGCTACTTGAGACCCTTAGAACAACACCAACAAATTTCCTTCAAACTTCCAAACAAAACCTAGAAAAGCAACTAGGTTTTCACCTTGCGACTAATACGAAAACTATCTTTTTCCGGAATTTTTCTATTGAGATACACTCACAATACACTCATGAACCTTGGTTTAAAGTGTGGAGCTAAATGGACAACAAACAAATTTTTTTCTTTTCCAAGCCTAGTGAACCCGAGAGCAACTCAAAGGAGTTCTTGAAATTCTTGAAATTTTTTCTAAGTGTTGAACTTAGTCTTGCTACTAGTACCACTATATAGCACAATGGAGGGTCTAGATGTGCACAAATGTGAGGCTTGGATGAGTTTCAATTAAATATCAAGACTTGTGGACCCTTTGACTAAGTCAATTTTCTCAAGCTCACTACTTGCAAGACTTGTCATCTTAAGACTATGGTCAATGACCATTTTGGCCATGTACCATTTCGTCCAAGGCAACCATAAGGGGGGTGACACGTGTCGCCCTCCCATTCGTCACAATATTCATTTTCCGACAACTTCATAATTCCGATAAATTTTTACAAGTCTCTAATCTTAACATTAGGAATTCTCACGTACGTTCTTAAAATATGTCCTGTAAATACGGGGTGTAACATTCTTCCCCCCTTAGAAACATTCGTCTCCGAATGTTCTTTCGGAGTCAAACTTATAATTAGCGACATAGTTTCCTTTCACAACCCCGACATACCAATAATGCCACACATTGCCACATAATAGCATTTAAGCAAAAGAAATACTTCAATTAAAACTTGACAAGTAAGGGAAATGAATTACCTTAAGGTGTAGGGAATAAGTGAGGATACTTCCTCAACATGCCTCCTCCGCTTCCCAAGTCATCTCCTCCCGGTTATCATTCCTCCATAAGACTTTGACGGAAGCCACATCCTTGGTCCGCAGTCGCCTGACCTGGCGATCGAGTATCGCTATGGGACTCTCCTCATACGATAACCCTTCTGTCACCTGGACCTCACTAGCAGGGAAAACTCTCGCTGGATCTCTGATACACTTCCGCAACATAGAAACATGGAAGACCAGATGTACCTCCTCTAACTCTGATGGCAGATCCAACTCATAGGCAACCTTGCCTACTCGACGGACGATCTGGTAGGGCCCAATGTACCTTGGGCTGAGTTTCCCATTCTTACTGAATCTCATCACACCCTTCATGGGTGACACCTTCAAGAAGACCCAATCGTCTACCTGAAACTCCAAATGCCGACGCCGATTATCCGCATATGACTTCTGCCGACTCTGAGCTACTAACAGTCTCTCCTGGATAAGCTTCACCTTATCCACAACTCACGAACCAAGTCTGGGCCAACTAACTGCACCTCGCCCACGTCGAACCAACCAATCGGCGATCTACATTTCCGCCCATATAAAGCCTCATATGGCGCCATCTGTATACTGGAATGGTAGCTGTTGTTATAAGCAAACTCCACAAGAGGAAAATGATCCTCGGCTACCACGAAATCAATCACGCAGCTCGCAGATATCCTCGTGTGTATGCGGATAGTACGCTCTGCCGCCGTCGATCCGAGGATGAAATGTTGTACTGAGACTCACCTGTGTCCCTAATCCCTTCTGGAAAGACCTCTAGAAGTTAGCCGTAAACTGGGCTCCCCTATCAGATATAATCGACACCGGGACACCGTGCAACCTCACAATCTTTCTGATGTACAATATGGCATAATCCTCAGCCGAAAACGTCGTCCTGACTGGAAGGAAATGGGCTGATTTCGTCAGCCTGTCAACAATAACCCAAATGGAGTCGTACTTCCTCTGAGTACGAGGTAACCCTGTAACAAAGTCCATGTTGATCATCTCCCACTTCCAAGTCGGAATCTCAATGGCCTGCAATAATCCGTTGGGCCTCTAGTGCTCGACCTTGACCTGCTGGCAATTAGGACACTGTGCAACAAAACCTGTCACGTCCCTCTTCAGGCCATCCCACCAATACAAACATCTGAGGTCATGGTACATCTTGGTTGACCCTGGATGAATAGAATAACGAGCACTGTGTGCCTCCCCCAAAATGTCTTGTGAAGTCTGTCACATCGGGAACACACAACCGCCTCAAATCTTAGCACCCAGTGGTATTTACCTCGAATAGACTCTTCTCCTCCCGAAGAGCTGCATCTCGATACCGTACCAACACTGGGTCCTCAAACTGTCGCCTCTTCACCTCATCAACGATGGAAGACTCGGCAACCTCCCGAACCCGTACCCTACTATCGTTGGTATCGATCAAACGAACCCCAAGGCTCGTGTTATACCCCGTATTTCCAGAGTATGTACGTAAGGACGTACGTAGAAAATTTGAACTTGAGAATTAGGCTTGGCCGAAATTTATTTGTTCACAACACCCGATTAGAGTCGTTTTTCGTAAACGCGTTTTCCACAACTTTCGTAGGGAATTTCCGCTATGTCATTTTTAATTTTTGCGGATTTTTCCGAGAGGCGAAACATTTTGGACCAACAAGAGGCGCCACTTGGCACCCTCTCATTGGTGTGATAGATTGACGAAATGGGCTAGTAAGGCACGCGTTTTTGTGCCTTGGCTAAAGTCAAGGGTTGGTAGGATATTTGTGTGTAATAAATCCTAGCCCTACACTTGCCTAACACTTGGTTTAATCTTGGCCTTTGGTTGGCCATCCCGACCTATAAATACCCCTCTCCCTTTGATGAATTCTTCATCCTTTCCACAAATCTCTAAGTGTAAAAATCCCCTCTCTTGTTGTGGTTCTCGTCCCTCCCCCTTGGCAGAGCCCTCCCCTGTGGCCTTGTGGCGAGACTTCACCCCACTCTAGTGGTGTTGTTCTCGTATAATATACCCCTCTTGGTAGAAATACTCTCAAAAGTATTGTTATAATGCCCAAATTACCTTAGCCAGTATACCTTGTTGTATTCTAAGGTTATACCTATCTGAAAATGCCCGAAATACTATTATACTTCCGTCACAAAACCGAAACCCTAGGAAAATCTCCATAGTCCGTTGGAGTATTGTGTAGAAGTTAGTTAGAACTTCTAAGGGTGGTTTAGAGCGGGTTGAGCGCTCGGAGTTGGAGCTAAACGATTGCCCAGGATCGACTTTAACTAGGATAATTATGGGCTTATCGAGGTAATTATCTTGTCCCCTATTGTAATTGGAAATTACATATTGTTGAATATATAGTTGAAGTATACTATATATAGAATCAACGTAGTTATCGGCAATGTCTTTTGACTTAAGCTGAATAATACTTACTGATGTCTTGCGACTTAAGCTGAATTTAAAGAAGAATCTTGAACAGTAATTACATAGGGCTGTATTACGGTGAACTTGTGTAGTAGTACCGTGGAGTAGAATTGTACCGTTAGGGTTAGGCGTATAACCCCCTGGTTGGCTTGGTGGCGGCCTCGATAGAGGAGGAGATTTACGCTGTTGCGGGGGGGGAGGTCTTTTAATTTTCGGTAGAATGTTCTCTGATGAGATCTAAATGTTAATAAGCGCCTTGTGGCCTTATAGGTTGAAGTACTACGTGTGGCGCGATCTACTTGGCTTAGGAGTAGCCGACGGTTGGAAGTACTTGGGCGTTTTGCTATTAGTCGATACTCGTCGAGGTATGTGAACCTCTTCCTATCTCTTCTAGCATGATATGTGTGAACTATGTAGTACGATAGACGTACATATGCTAAATGTATTTGATTGGTTTAAAACATAAAGGGTTATAACGGCTTTATGGGAAGTTGGTTATAACAGCTTTATGTTGGTAAGAAAATACTTGTGGTCTTTAAAAGGTAACTGATTTGAACTATAACTGGCTTGTTATGTGTTAGTAAAGAACTTGAAGCATTTCAAAAGATTTTTGAATCATTTTGAAAGAAGAAGTAATACTTGGTTTTTGCAAAACTTAAGAGTTATACTAGCTTTATGGGAAGTTAGGTATAACGGCGTAAGAATGTTTTACTGATTTCGGAAATCAGAATGTGTATCGACAAACCACTGCAGCGTTAATAAAAGGAAATGTTTTGACTAATTAAGTATTATTAAAACCAGTAGAAACTTCCATCTGCATAAAAGCTAAGATGAGACAAAATGATATTTCCTAGATCATGGCTGCTGTAATAAGATTGTTATAAACAAGAATATCCTACTCACATATAAGACTTATGTTTCTCAGATTGTTAAAAGAGAATTATATTCTTAACTGAATAAGACTATGAGCTACGAAACCCTTCTAAAATAAGAAACTTGAACATTGGAAAAGAAGGTTGCTACTTGATTTTACAAAGAGAAGTAATTGATTTACTTTAAAAAGATAATCACTCTATTTTTCATATACTACAGGAATTGTGTGGTTTTTGTGAAGTAACGTATCTTTTAAAGATTTAATGTATGAAGTACTTTGGGGATAGGTACCCGAACTTGTTAGTAGAAAGTACCTTGTGTGAATAACTTGATTGTATTGGTTTGTGATAGCCTTGTAATACTTTCTTGTTGATTTGATAAGTAAGCATGTTAGGATGCTACGTGTGTTAGTATCTTGTGATTATTGTGTAAGGGGGGTCACTCTTGTTGTGCTTACGTTGTCAAACGTTAAGCCCGTTGTACTGTTATTGTATCACATACCCCCTTGACTTGTTATACAGGGCTTGCCACCCGCGATGCGGTCTATACGGCTATGCGATCCTTGTGACTATGCGAGTCGCGGTAGCTCGGGATTGATCATTCCGTGTTTAGCGATGCGGGGATTCCTATGCGGTCTGTTGAGACTATGCGGTCTTTTGAGACTATGCGGCTGCGGAGCCTAGGCGGATACCGAGGTTGGCTGCGCCGATGCGGGGTATACCTCAGCGATGCAGGACCATGATTCGAGGAATACCTCATGCGGGTGCATGGGTGACCTATGCGGAGTCTGCGAGAGTTCGAGGATAGACGCGCATTGATATTGCGGGCGAGTGGCGGCGATCATGTGGTGCGGTGCAGAAAGACCTCGAGATACGATTTGTGGTATTTTTGGTGCGTGGGTCTTAGTAGTCGGCTATGCCTTCGCACTTGCCGTGCGGTTTTATTGTGATAACTTTGAGGCGTGAGTCACGACTTGACATGGCCTTATTTATTGTGAATCGTATTTTGGTTATCATACATGTCTCTGCTTTATATAGACTACTATGATTTCATTCTGATTTATTTTCGTTTCACATACTTGGTACTGTTGTCTTGACCTCGCCTTGAACGCGTTCATGCCGCAGTAAAGGTACACCGATCGTTGATCCTAACTCTCGGTCACGATTTAGCGTTTGGGAAGCTCCGTTTCTCGGAGGCTTATCGATGGTATAGTCCACCGTCGTAAGTGTTTACATTCGGGGTTTGGCGGGCCCTGTCCCGCCATTGTTGTCGTATCATTCTTAGAGGTGCAGTAATCTTGTTGTGGCGGGGTTTGTAAAAGGATTAAAGCTGTTCATGTTGAAAGAGTTGTTATTTATATATATACTGAAGGTAACCGTTTTTGGTTAGCCTGTCTGCTTATTTCACTGTTTTATTACACTGGTTTCATGTATTGTCTTTATGTTCCGCTGATTACTCTGATGTATGGCTACTTGGGTGCCCGGGGTAAGGCACCAGTCACGGGCCCGGGTTCGGGTCGTGACAGCTCGCTAGCTGGTGGATCTGACGGACCATGTCCTGCCTCTCTGGCTGTACCTCTGACAGACTCCCCATCGATCTACGGCTCAAGGCATCAGCAACTACGTTGGCTTTCCCCGGATGGTATAGAATATCAACATCATAATCTTTCAACAACTCTAACCACCGTCTCTGTCGCAAGTTCAGCTCCCTCTGCCTGAAGATATACTGGAGGCTCTTGTGGTCTGTATAAATGTCCACATGAACCCCATACAAATAATGTCTCCAAATCTTCAAGGCATGAATAATCGCGTGACTCTAAGTCGTGGGTAGGGTAATTCCTCTCATGCTTCCGTATCTTGGAAACATAGGCTATAACCTTTCGTCTTTGCATCAAAACACACTAGACCGATGCAGAGGCATCACAATAGATCACGCGTGCGTCTAACCGCCGGGAAGAGTAAGCTGGGCCGTAGTCAACCTTTCCTTCAACAATGGAAACCCTTCTCGCAAGCCTCGTCGGCTGGAACTTGGTGCGCCACGAGTCGACCTAGTCAGCGGTCTGAAATCGAAGCAAGCGCTCCACAAACCTACGATAATAACACGCCACTAAGAAGCTGCGCACTTGCCTCGGAGTAGTAGGTCTCGGCCAAGACTTGACTGCCTCAATCTTTTTCGTATCCACCCGAACACCATCAGCCCCAATAATGTGCCCCAGGAACTCCACTGAGGCCAACCAAAACTCACACTTGGAGAACTTGCCGAATAACTGCCGGCTCCGGAGGACCCCAATCGCCGTCGCCAGTGATCTGCATGCTCGCCTCTGTCGCGAATAAACCAGATGTCATCAATGAATACTATCACAAATGTATCCAAAAATGGCTTGAACACCGGTTCATCAAATCCATAAATACCATTTGGAGCGTTGGTCAAACCGAAAGACATAACCACTCAACTCATAGTGCCCATACCGGTCTTGAATGCGATCTTTGGGATATCGCCTCTCGAACTACTGATGATAACGGACCGCAGTCTATCTTGGAGAAACACCTCGCGCACCTCGCAGTCAAACAAATCGTCAATCACGGGGAGGGTACCTATTCTTGATGGTTACCTTATTCGGTATGCGTAATCAACACACATACGCGGCGTCCCATCCTTCTTCTTCACAAACAAAACCGGCGCTCCCGGGGAGAAACACTAGGCTGATAAAGCCTTTTTCCGGCCAAATCTTTCAGGTGGTCCTTCACTCCTCAACTCGGCGGTGCCATCGTATGGCGGAATGGAAATAGGTCGAGTGTCCGCAACGTGTCAATACAAAACTCAATCTCCTCTCGGGAGGATACCCAAGATCGTGCGGGAACACATCCGAAACTCCTAACCACCGCATCGATCAAGAATCGCACCTCGGCCTGCGTATCAAATACCGAACGGATGATAGATGTACCACTTTTTGCACCATCTTCCTAGCCTTGAGGTAAGAAATAAACCTACCACCGGCGATCTTTGTGTTGCCCTTCCACTCGATAACCGCTCGCCAGAAGCGAACGAACCAACTTTGTCTCTACCAACGTTGGCATAACAAGAAGCCAACCAGTCCATACCCATATTGACATCAAAATCTGTCATCTCCAACTCTATCAAGTCTGCAAGGGTCTGACGACTGTAAATAAACACCGGACAACCTCTATACACCCGCTCAGCTAACACCGAATCACCCACTGGCGTAGCTACCTCAAAAGGCTCTATCGACACCGGCTATCCGATTCTACCCGCATAAGAGGACACATGGGACAAGATAGAACTGGATCTATCAAAGCATAAAGCGTCGCGGCATGAAATCAATAATGTACCGTGGCGGCGTCGGAAGCCTCACGATCTGGCGGTGGCTAAGGAATAAATGCGGTTCGGTGGACGCTAGAAGCTGGAACCACCACACGACCTTTGCGCGGCTGCGGTCCGTGAGTACCACGCCTCGGCGCATAACCACGTAAGAAGAGGAAGACCCGGAATCGATCACGCCGGTGCACCGTACCACCCATGCCGCCTCTAGACGGACAATCTCTCCTCAAATGGCCCTGCTGGCCACAAGAGTAACAAGCTCCCGGAGCCATGCAACACTCGCCCTGGTGAGACCTACCGCATCGAGCACACTGAGATGTGGGTGGTCTCGATCGGTGACGGTTCCTGCCTCTCTGAAACCCCGAAGTCCTGGAGCCCTGACCTGCTCCTGAATGACCTGGCTGATCAGACCTCCTGCCAGAAAACCGTGAAGGAGCACTCTGTGCTGGCTGGAATGTGGACCTAGTCTGCTGTTGAGGTCGCCTCGAAATCGCCACGAGACCTGCTGTCACAGCCTCTTGGGCTGGCCTGAGTCAATCTGATCCTCCCTCTCTCTATCCTCTATCCTCTGCGCATACGTCTGCATCCTGGCAATGTCCATACCGGGCTGAAGAGCCACTCCCAAGCATGCAGTAATCATATGACGGTCTAGTCCCATCACATAACGATGAACTCTATCCGCCATGTCAGCTACAATGGTGTGCGCATGCCTGGCCAAAGAGTCAAACTCCAGGTTGTACTCCCTGATAGTCCTCCCATTCTGCCTTAAGGTCAAGAATCTATCTACACGGGCTCTCCTCATCTCAGGAGGCAAAAAGTGATCCATGAAGGCCTCTGTAAACTCCTCTCAAACAGCTGGAAGAGCATCCTCACCTCTCGACAGCTCCCATGACTCAAACCAGTTCAACGCAATTTCGCGTAACCGGTAAGAGGCTAGCATAACAGACTCTGTCTCCGAAGCCCTAAGAACCTGCATAGTCCGCTGTAGCTGCCGAATGAACTCCTGCGGATCCTCCTCAGACCTCGAACCATAAAACTCGAGAGGATGACAACCCAGAAAATCCCGAATCCATGGCCGGCCCTAGGGTTAGTTATGCTTCTCATCGGCCGCCTCGCTACTATCTTTGGTCAATAACCGTATCTTCTCCCCGTAGTCTCTATACTCAGCTCCCGGTGTGGGGTGAGGCTCGTGCAGGAATCTCTGGAGCTACCGCTCTCGGCTCTCTAATCTTTGCGCGTGGCTGAACTCGCCGACCGCCTCTTACCTCGTGCATAGTCTGTGCTGAGTCCGAGTAACCTCGAGTACCGCTAGCGACTCCTGCTGCTTTGCCTTCGGGCCTGGTCGTCTTCCGTGGAGGCATAACTGTTTCATAAGAATAGGTCAGAGAGGATTCAACCTAATAAGACAACTCTCTTGCGATCTCGCAGAGAAGAATGGAAACCAATCCTAAATGTCCTGCGACCTCACGATTATAGATGTGGTGCGCGACACCGATAATCAAGACTCTACTAGAACGGTGCGTAGACACTTTCCGAGGACTAATCGCTCGATACCACTTTTGTCACGACCGACCCGGCCGCGATCGTGTCCTACAGGCACCCGTTCGGGTATACATCGAGAGAATAGCAAATGAACATACACAACATACAACATATTTAGACAATAACATCACAAAGCTGGCCGATAAGGCGCTTCCATAAAGTATGCATAATCAAAAGCAAAACTGTACAACTCGGTTCTTACAGCCCAAACCACAACATGTGACTACAGAACTCTACGAATAACAACTGTGGCGGGACAGGGCCCCGCCATACCCCTGAATGTACATAAATCTACAACATCGTGGGAAGATCGTACCAAAGACAAGCCTCCGAGAAATGGAGCTTGACGTCGATAAGTGATCCTAAGAATGAGGATCCACCACTTACCACTACTGCGGCGTGAGCGGCCCAGGAAGGGGTCGATTACCTGATATGTACTAAGTATGTAAAACTGGAAAATATTGTAATTACATCATAAGTTTAAAACAAAGCCGAAGACATGTATGATAACAAAATTACAGTACACAGTGCCTTATTAACAATGAGAGTAACTAATAGTATACGTACAACATAAAAATAGGAAGCTCACAATCAAAGCAGGACCATCCGCCCACAGTATCATTAAGCAATCCTACTCGCGGGACTATTTCACCGCGTAGGTCGTGTGGACCCGCATGAGGTATTCCTCGCATAAATGTACCGCCGCGTGGGACTATTTCACCCGCATAAGCCCATAAGGACTCGCATGAGGTATTCCTCGCATCATGGGTAGCAAATCCACGGAAACAGGTGGTATAACGTCTTGGGGGTTCACCCCTCATTTATACTCTTACCCTGAAGCAGGTGGTATAACGTCTTGGGGATTTACCCCTCATTTATACTCTTACCCTGGAGAAGGTGGTATAACGTCTTGGGGGTTTACCCCTCATTTATACTCTTACCCTATCTCAACCGGCCATCATACATAACATAAGCACTACCGGCTTATTATACAATAAATAAGCAAGTTAAGAAATCCCCCTAACTTCTTATTAGCCTTATTCATATACACTCTCATTTTAGTTTACTTAAGACACTAACATGTGTTTTATAAAAATCCGGGGATTTAACCCAAGTACTACATACTTCCACTCTTTTAAAAATGACTCTTTTTCGTATAAAATTTCCAAGATACTATTAACCGTAGTATCAAGTCAAAATTACTTTTCAAGACAAGTCATAATACCTTTAGAAATAAAGTTAGGTTTCTAAAACAAGTGACTCTTTTTCTTATAAAACCTTAGGCAATTGATGCCTTAAAATCAAATTACCTTTCATTAAATCAAGTCATTTATCCTCATTTACCTTTCCATAAAGCTAATATAACCAACTTCCCATAAAGTCGTTATATTCACCTTATACCTTAGTCAAATACAATTTCCTATCCAAGGGACTTATACGTTTAAAACGAAACAAGTATCACATACTTTAAAACTCTTCAAGTCCCTTAACTTTAATAAAACTTAAGACATCCTTAATACTTTCAAAGAAGTGAGTTACTCTCCTAACTCACCCGACTTGGCTATTCATAAAACTAGTAAAGGATATCAAGGTCTTGTACGTCTACCGTACTATATACGTGCAACTAGTCATGCTCAAAAGATAGGAAAGTTCTACATACCTCTTCGGGTCAATCCACTTGCTAAGTACAATATCCCGCCCGTAGTATGTCAACCTATAATATCCACAATACGTCTATTAACGTCTTACTTCAAACGTAGAATATTAAAAGTGTAAAGTCTCTAAATTCTACGAAAAATCGGACAGCACCTCCTTTGTTTCTATACTTTGCCACCTTTTTCAAGGCCGAATTCAATAACCAAACACGCCACATTTAAGACCCAATCAATGCAATTAACAATAGGGGATTACACGCCTACTAGACGTGTAAAATTCCGCCCCACAAAAAATATCAAACTAATACAAACTACTAGTCCAATTCGGCCACATTGAGTACAATAACACCAATTCTTATCCAATTTCCATTTCAATCCAAGTTGTTAGCATAACATGATATCAAGTCGCAATCGATTATAACCACTATAATCTTCAAGTAAGTAACATGCGACGATTCTAATAAACGACCAAATTGTAACCCAACTTCACAAGGCTTAAATGACATTTCGGATTTAAGGCTACAATCAATCCATAATACTTAAGAAACTTCAACACATATACTTCATGCTAGCAAACATGTAAAGCTAACAACAATATATAATCTTGTAACACTTAAGAGACAAGATTATTACCTCAACGATTCTTAGTCCAACTCCAAATCCGAAGTCGCTCCTTAGCAACTTAGAGCCTCTTCAAGACACTTCAATCCGCTACTTGAGACCCTTAGAACAACACCAACAAATTTCCTTCAAACTTCCAAACAAAACCTAGAAAAGCAACTAGGTTTTCACCTTGCGACTAATACGAAAACTATCTTTTTCCGGGATTTTTCTATTGAGATAAACTCACAATACACTCATGAACCTTGGTTTAAAGTGTGGAGCTAAATGGACAACAAACAAATTTTTTTCTTTTCCAAGCCTAGTGAACCCGAGAGCAACTCAAAGGAGTTCTTGAAATTCTTGAAATTTTTTCTAAGTGTTGAACTTAGTCTTGCTACTAGTACCACTATATAGCACAATGGAGGGTCAAGATGTGCACAAATGTGAGGCTTGGATGAGTTTCAATTAAATATCAAGACTTGTGGACCCTTTGACTAAGTCAATTTTCTCAAGCTCACTACTTGCAAGACTTGTCATCTTAAGACTATGGTCAATGACCATTTTGGCCATGTCCCATTTCGTCCAAGGCAACCATAAGGGGGTGACACGTGTCGCCTCCCATTCAATCAATATTCGTTTTCCGACAACTTCATAATTCCGATAAATTTTTACAAGTCTCTAATCTTAACATTAGGAATTCTCACGTACGTTCTTAAAACATGTCCTGTAAATACGGGGTGTAACAACTTCTCTTCCATTTCCAATCAAAACTATGAAAACGACTTAGGTTTTCGCCTTGCAACTAACGTGAAAACGTCGTTTTTCCGAGATATCTCTATTGAGATATCCTTACAATACCCCTAGGAACCTTGGGTTAAAGTCTTGTGAATAATGAACCACAATTGCAAAAAAAATGTGTGGAGAGAGGCTCAAACCCGAGAGCACACTTTCAAGAACAATGTTTTCTTAAATTTTTTCTAAGTGTTGAAGACTTGTCTTGCTACTAGTGTAGTATATATAAAACAATAGAGTGTCAAGATTACAACATTTGTGTGGCTAGGATGAAGAATACTTAATATCTAGTCAAGTGGCAAGTTGACTAAGTCAATAATCTCAAGCTTGTCAAGACTTGATCAACTCCTTGGTCATTTGACCATTTTACCCCTTGGACCAATTCGTGCAAGCCCATGTGGGGGGGGGGTGACACGTGTCGCCCTCCCATTCGTCCATAAAATTTTATAACCCTCGTGGGCCCCACAAAATGTAAAATTCATCGGGTGGGCCCCACGTGACCAAATCCATAAAAATAAATTTCCATAATGATAATAAATTATATACTCCTCAAATAATGCATTTTGAGAATCTAATTCTCATCAACGAACACTTTTCCTTTCCGACGTTCGGAAGATTTTCCTTCTGAAAAACAATTCTTTCTTTCGTACCAATTTTCAAGTCTTGTGTTCTCGCGTCTATTCTCTTTATTGTTATTTATAGAATTAAGTAATATTTTAGACAATTAATGAGAAAGAATAGTTAATGAAATTTGGAATACTATATATTATTAGTTTAGAAGTACAATAACGACTTTTGATATATTTTACATTGAAAACTAGTGATGAAAAATTATAAAAAAGTGGTGATGATGAGAGCAAAAGGATTGGAGAAAAAATTCATGTGGTCCTTTCTAATCTTATAAATCTTATGATAAGTCTTTTAAAATCCAAACATAAGAAATCTTGATTGTCAAAATAGTCTTTTAAAATCATAACAATCCTAAATAATTTTTTAAAATCAATAAAACTTATTTATCCCAAAAAAAATATTTTAAATTCCTAATTGAATACACCCCCTTAAAGCTAGAAAAAATAAGAGAATGTTACACCTTTAATTGACCAACGATCCTATTTATCATTTTCTCATTTTTTTTTTTTGTCTTTTTCTTAATATTTTATCTAAAAAAATCATCTCCATAATTCACATCTCTTTATTTTCATAACTTCAATTCTTAATCCTAACTAAGCAATAATATCCATAACTTATATTAAATTACCTTAATTTATATAAAAAAAATTACATCTTTTCCTTTTTTTGAGGCTGTTTAATTTTATGGAGTGACATTGGAAAGAGAGAAGGCATACAACAACAACGCATAAGTCTATTTTATTGGAATTCTCTGCAATTCACACTTCAAAACAAGTTGTGTTGTTGGTTTCATACCTATGTCACAATGAAGCTAGATAGTTGATCAATTTCATGCGTCTCTTTATTCTTCTTTTTGTTTTTGTTTTCATTTCCTTGTGAGATATTTCCAAACTTGCATAAGAAATTGTAGGATTGAGATGGGTTCATTTCATCGAATAAGCTCAAGCTAACAGGCATCTCCAGGCTCTTTTTATTTTTATTTGTTCTTGGAGATTCAGATTAGTTTTTGGACACACTAATTATCCATCTTTTTGTTCCATCACAATTCCATAATTTTCAACTTTAGCAGTAGTGTTTACCAATAAAACAATACAGTGGACACGTGAATCTCAAGTGACACGTTTGATAACAATTCTAGGTAAAATGCACAATAATTAAGCAATAATAAGATAACATAAAGCAATGATTAGCATGAGTCTTGTGACGACTTCTGGACTGAGTTACGATAAGGTGTGTGTAAGCACAAAAATCGAGAGAGTGTGAGTAATTGTATTGTAATAACTAGAATGTATCCTTTTACAATGGAATAATATACCATATTTATACATGAGTTACACTGGTACACAACCCATGGAATATGCTCTCATTAATACAAGAGAATGAATGTTGTAATTATTGAACAATTAGTATCTCAATTAATGTCATTAAAGTCCTATGAAAGATGTATGACCAATTTAGTAACGGTCGTCTGTTGTAATCCAAACGGCTCCCAACCTTTTGTATACCGGTACCAGCATTGCATATAACGCGTCTGATACCACTCGCATTTAATGTGTAGTGCCTCAAGTTGACGTGGCCTCGACTCAGCATCGTGTTTCACGTGTCATGCTATAATTCGTACAATTGTCTTATACAAATTTTGCCATATACAGATAGTCCCCACACTTTCCGGACATAAATATTACACGCCAGGGAAGTGGATTCGCACCCCCGACTGAATGAACCTTATACTTCAGCGAGAATTTTGAAACATAATGATTACAAGACCTGTCAAATGTCACATCCATTCAAATGCTTTTTAAATGACGACAATTGAATCATCGCTCTGATCGACGTGAAATACAAGAATGATGGTGTACGTCTTTTCACCTCCAAACGTTATATTTTTATACTATAAATATGAGGCCATATCTCCTTACAAAAGGTAACTACAATCTTTACAACATCTTTATTTCCTTCTTGAAATTTTCTACCACAATGCCATCCACTAAATCTTCTCCCTCTCATTCCTTTGAGAATCACGATAACCCTCCAAGTCGTCGCCATGGGAAAGAACTTTTCTCCTATACGATTCAGAACACCAACTTACACTCCACTGCTGCTGAAATCCTTCATTCGAGTTTTGATTTCTCAAGAGAACTCCATGTTTAAAATAACTATGAACATGTCGATAACTTTGAATCTAAGATAACTGTCAGGATTCTTCCTGACGTTATAAAAGATTATGGTTTTTCTTCGGACACAGTTGTTAGAACAATTCACCCTGTCGATCAAGTGCACCAACATTTTGAAAGATTTTCCATGATTTATACTTACCCATTCACCGTTGGTTTCAAACTCTCTATTCCGAAGATTATCGAAGATGCCAATAATACTGATATTCCATTTACTATCGATCATCTTTTTCTCCTTTATTACCCTAGGGGTTTTCGAGGTGGAATTATTCATCTATACCCACCAGGAATCCATAGCCTTATTAATGCTAAAGACGACTTTGATCGTGGTTGGCTAACCCGCTTTATTCTAATAAAGACTAACCAAATCCACCAGCCCTCTTCAGACCCTTTCCCGGAAGAGTGGAACCCTTCCCTTGAGTATTTTTTCCTTACTGCAAATTTCACTTATTTGTCTTTTGAGTGAAGGAAAACCCTTTCTATGCAAATAGTATAACCTTTCAGCCGTTTTAGTTGAGCCACAACTAATTGAAGGGATTTTCGAGTGGGTGTTTAGTCTTCTTCGTGCCTCTCCAGACATCACCTGATCATGGAAGAGTATCACCTTTGAGTGGTCGAAGGGGAAATATCACAGTAAGTTTTAACCTTAACTCTTCCTTTTATATACGCTTCACCCCAGATTTCTTGGGATTCTTTTCATTCTATCTTCTTAATTTGTGAGGCTCTCGGTACGAAAATCTGCAGCTTAGAAAGTTTTGTCCTATGCAGCCTCTTTGTCTAACATTCTCCAGTCCGCTTCTAATAATCGAAAGCGGAGATCTCGAGATGAAGCTTCAGTGACCACGGTGGAAATTGATTCCCGAGTAAGGAATCACCATTAGCTCATGGAGTACTAGAAAGAGTTGTAGGCGAAAGCTAAAGCGGGTGTTTTTAGATTGATGAGAAGGCGAACAATGACAATATCGGTCCGAGGAGTCCTCGACGAGATGCGTCGGGGGTAGATACAATTGTTTCTCCCGAATATGCTTCTAAGCACAACTCAATTCCTACTTTTGGTACTGAGGCTGGGACATCAACTTCTTCCCGACAAAAATCTCCCAATGCTACCCTTGAAGCTTCCCTTGCATATCTTACATATTTGTTTGTGCAGGTAAAATACTTTCTCATTTTAATTGTTCTTTTACATACTTCATACTTCTTCATCGGACGCAATTCTTTTATCCAGGGTCATGCCACTGCTCTATCCACTTCGGATTTGGCTAAAGCGATGGGCCCTTCTCCTGATGAAAATAAGTTGAAGGAGAAAATCCAACATCTCATGGTGGAAGTCGAAGACCTCCGATATGATCTCGGAGACTCGTGCTCTCTTCCGACCTCACTCCGAATGCGCTTACAGGACACTGTTGACTCTCTTCGAGATCAAAAGAATTCCCTTCAGCTTTAACCACTTTTTACGTGACCTTTTAAGAGAGGACAACAAAGTTGGAAATCGATTTAACAGAAATCCGAAGGCAGCTACAAACAACACACCATCAATGAGCTCCAAGATAAATGTCAAAGATAGAAGCTTTGGAGAGATTTGGTTGTCCTGAAGATTCATGTGAACACTTTTGAGGAAGTTAGCAGGCAGGGGATTGATATTCTTTCTGAACTCATAGACGCATAAATTGACATGCACAATGTTGAGTTGTCGTTGGAAGCCCTACGAGAATATAGAGAGGATTCAGATGCAGAAGCTGGTGAAGAGGCTGGTGACGATGACGATGATGATGAACCCTCTGATCTTATTGATCTTTTTAATTTTGTTGACAACACTCAAAACACCCCCGATGGACCATGGAGTGGGTAGGCCGTAACCTTTCACACATGTTTATTTCCAGTCTAATTTTTATTATCGGGTCACTGTTGGGCCCAGTTAGTATCTTTTGTAACCGGGTCAATTTCGATCCGGAGAATATAAATGAAGAACTTTTTCCTTTTCTGCAATTTTGCCTAAGTTTTTTATCCTTCATTTACTTCTAGAATCAAGTATTAGTTACAATTTAATTTGCAAGTTTACAATTACTTTGCTTTCAGAACCTAACTTTGAGATTTACTTTACCGGAACATGTCAAGCTTTGGAAGTTTAAAAACTTTCTGAAAATCTTAATTTAGTTCCAAAGATGTATGTTTCTTTTCATATTAGATTGGGGCTTCTCATGTCCTTATAGTTAGTTCCGGGCTTTACTTGGTTCCGGTCAACTTTAAACAACGATACTTTTTAAATCTGGACCCTTAACTTTATTTTTTTATTAAGGTTTCAATAAGATATGACCCTTATTTTTAATGGTGATGTAGAAGAGGACGTCTCATGTTCATTATGACATGAAATTTTCTATACGTTTAAGTTAACATACATTTTTATGCTCCTGATGGCAAAGATTTATTAATCATAAAAAAGAAATTTTTATTAATTCCTTTGACTTACAAATGTGAAGACAAGTGCAAGAATAATCCGGTTGCCATCTAGTGTGGTCAGTCCGATTATATATACCTTGCACTTTTATGAAGTCCCTAGAATCTGGGAAGTCCTCAGTATCGGGTTCTTTCTTGAAGCACTAAAATTTTGTAAAATTTCCTTCACTCCATTCCGGGTGTATATGGCCCCCCAGTGTTCGAGTGTTCATGCTATGAAGACTTGAACACTATATAGTTTTCCTCGGTAGTAAGACTATTAACATGCTTATTTTGTGGTGTTGCCTCGTTAAAAATCTGGCTGAAAAACCCAATTAGGATAAAAACCGGACGAAGGGAAAAAAAGTGTAGTGCATGCTTTGTCGTACTACACATGGTACTTCTTTAAATGGCTTACATTCCAATTATGTCACGACCCGAACCCCGGGCCTGCGACTGGTGCCCTCCCTGGGCACCCCCTTTTATACCCTCACATCTCTTTCAAGACATAGGCCAAATAATAAATGAAAATTGTATATGCAGCAACAAGGCAAGCCGATAAGGCTGCCGCTATATATATATATAAACGGGAACATCCTTACAACACCGTAGTACAACTGGCCAACAACATATATACACAACTCCCGCAAGTCCAGCCCACATATGAATACAGATCTCTAAGAGTTTGGACAGTAACATGTGATGGGACAGGGCCCCGCCACACCCCCTGAATGTACGTAAGCCTACTATACCAGGGTCCGTATCAACATGACAAGCCTCCGAAATAATGGAGCTTTTCCAAAACTGAGTAGAGATCCTAAGAGCGAGGATCACCAAACTGTGTACCTAAACCTGCGGCATGAAACGCAGCCCCCCGAAGGGGGTCAGTACAACAAGTACTAAGTATGTAAACATAAAGTACAGTAAATAAACCATAACTGGCCAAAAGATGACAGGGACAAGTAAAAATCTTACCAGCTCCAACCATGCCATATAAAATAAAAGTCAATTGTACTGTGTATCACTGTACTACTGTACTTTGTATAAACAAATGAGAGTCAACTGAGCCTTTTAAAAATATGCCTTTTTAAAAGTAAGATCCACCGTGTCATTTCAAATTATGAAATAAATACAATTTCAAAATATGAAAGCCATGTCAGGGTCATCCGCCCTCAGAATCATTATGCAATTCCAACCATGGGTATTAGACCCGCAATATCAAAGCGTGCCCGTTGAATTCCTTCATCACTGTCGGCATGCACAAAGTATAATATATAACATGCCCGTGGAATTCCTGCATCATTGTCGGCATGCACAAAGTATAATATATAACATGCCCGTGGAATTCCTACATCTCGGGAACATGTCATCATGGAGAGCTAGTCCATGGAATAATAATATCACCCGGGAATTGAACCCGCATCATGGCCGCACGCCCACATAATTCCTTCATCGTGAAAGCATGTCAATGGAACAATATAGTGGAAGCATGCCCATGGAATTCTTCTATCATGTAAGCACGTCCAAGTAAACAACACAATAAGATGGTTGACCCTCCAATGAGGGACGCGGTGGTATAGAAATATAACATTTGCACGAAAGGCTATCATGAGCGAACATATGCAAGTTTAAAATATTCTTTGACTCTCATTATCATAAAATGAATAAACCATCATTTTAGCAAACCAAGACAATATCATGCCTTCCGTTTAAACCAAGACAATTAACATGCCTTCCTTTTAAACAAACCAAGACAATTACCATGCCTTCCTTTTCAAGACAATACCATTCCTTCTTTTTCAAAAACACATTTAACATGAACTTTCCTTTAGAAATCCCAAGGTACTATCAAGAGAGTATATCTAACAACTTCCATTTTATGAGCCGTGATTAATATATCATGAGATTTTATCTAATCATCTATGAACCTAGAAAATGTAAAATGAACTGGTTATATCTTAGCTTCTATGCAGATGAAAATTCTACTCATTTCGATATAATTGATTGTCGATACTTGTTTTTCATTAACGCTGCAGTGGCTTGTTCGATACCTTTTCTCATTAGTGCTATAACTTAGCAAGATCAACTCGACTTCAATGCTTCCTAAAAACTCTTACCAACATCTCCCATAAGACTTGGTAAGGATTATTATGAACCATTTAGACATGCCTTAAACATAGAATCAACAACATGACTACCCTTAACTTCTAAGAGTAGAATAACTTCCCTTTTTATAAAACCCGAAGTACTATTAATGAAATAGATAGAACCACCTCCTTTCTAGACAAACCAACTAGAACCATGTACGTCTGCCGCACATCTTTTCATTATAAACCCCAAGACACTAACATCCGTAGTATCAAGACACTTTCCACCTTTAAGATCAAGTCAAGTATACTTTTAAACTCAAGTAACTTACTCTTTTAAAACCAAGGCACTTCCTCTTTTAAGATCAAGTTACTACACCTTTTAAATTCAACTCAAGACTTTAAAATCAAGTAACTTCTACTTTCAACATTAAGACACTTATTCTTTTAAATCATTGTAAACACCACAATGAAATCCGAATTTGTTTAAATCCTCATTTGGAAATCCAAGACACTTTATCAAGTATCATTTTATAAGGTTCATGCTCAAAGAAGATAGGAAGAGTTCACATACCTCTTGGGCTAATCCATACGCTAAGTAGAATACGACGCAAGTAGTACTTCAACCTATAACGATAACAATACTTCTATCAACTTCATGATACTAGTATACTTATACTACTCAATGAATCTCCTTTCTTTTATAAAGATTTGGGCAGCACTTCCCCCGTTTCTACGTACTTTTCCACCTTTTCCAAGACCCGATTTCAACAACCAACAAGCCATACTTAAGGGCATAACCAACAATTAACCAAAGGGGATTACACGCCTAACTTGACGTGTAAAATTCAGCCCCTTAATCTACCAAAATAGTCCACTAAAATCAGTCCATAGTCCAATGTAAAAGCAGTCCTTTAGTCTGCTAAAATCAGTCCATAGTCCACTAAAACAGTCCACTAAATTAGTCCACTAAAACA
This sequence comes from Przewalskia tangutica, assembly GCA_029844215.1. Lineage (NCBI taxonomy): Eukaryota > Viridiplantae > Streptophyta > Magnoliopsida > Solanales > Solanaceae > Przewalskia > Przewalskia tangutica. Next base: position 35,120,745 of record CM056718.1, read on the forward strand.
ATCCATTATATCCAACAATTTTATAGTTTTCGGCCAACTACTACAACCAAACTGTTTCCATAACTTCTTATAATCCAACTTATATTCCAATACTTTTATATAAGTTATATTAACTTGTTAACAATAAGATTCCTTCATGTCAACAAGTAATAGGTAATGTTTAACAACAACAAAATCCAATGAATCCGACAACGCCAAAACTATCCACAATCGACTAACATGCCAAGATTGTGACATGTACTTCTTATTCTTCATTCTTTTTAATCACAAGTTCATCCATTAATTACTACAACATGTAATTTTCAATTACTTCAAGAGGAGGAATAATACTTACCTTAAATATGCCCAAAACATGACAACATTTGGTCATGTGGGGCCCTTCTCGGCTCTCACAACCCGGTTCTGGTGGAACGCGTCCACGAACTCGTACGACTATTAACTAGACTTGGATCTTGCATTTTTGTGACCTTATCACGTAGCGGGACCATCTCCAACCGACCCCACTCCATTACATGCTACGGGTTGACCCGGAATTGGCCCACAACCCGATCCATCGTCACACTTAACTCTCATTCTTGGTCTGAAATAATCTTACTACCCGAGAAGGCCTTGTACATCTAAGGTCTCAGCGGTTATCAATATTCTAAGGTTCACAATTATTCCATGTCCCAAGCTTACATTATCAGTCCCCACATACGGGTAAGGTAGTTTCTCATAATCTCAAAAACACGTTGTCTTAACCATAACAACCCTATTTACTCCATACCAATATTATTCACACATATCACTTAAGTGTACAACACGGCTTAATCTAACAACATGGTATGTCCTTAACTCAATTGAATCTGATCTTTCAAGAGTCTATCAAAATCTTAGTCAGTTCATTACCTCCTGACTATTCCAAATCAGTACATATATAAAGCCTATGTGTGGATTCAATAAATTGTTTCACACCTTCCAAGTAATTATTACGGTTTAACCAACTCATGATAATTCATAATCATTTCAGGCAACACATAGGGCCCCAAATAAATACGCTCGTACATATACACATCATCATTATACCAACTATACAATAGTTTTACCAACCTGGATACGAAGTCCATATAATCATTTCTGGGCCACTGTTGCCTTTCTCAGAGGCATAGCTGCAACCACAATAATACGTTAGAGAGAGACTACCCTAACAACACAGCTCTATCGCACGATCTTAGAGTGAGAAGAAGGGAAACCAATCCTAAATTTACTATAGCCTCTTATTTATGGATGTGGTGCACAACACACCGATAAATAAGACTCTATTATACACGGTATGTAGATATTCCGAGGACTAACTGCTCTGATACCACTCTGCCACGACCCGAACCCCAGGCCCGCGACTGGTGCCCTACTTGGGCACCCTTCTACCCATACAACACAAGTAACCCGCGGAAGCTAAATAACACTCATCATTTTTTTTCAAGCAAAGGCAAAGCCGACAAGGCTGTCATAATATATAACACCCGAATGGGACTACAACTATACAACAATGTAAATACAACTCACGTCAGTCCAGCCCACATATGAATACATACCTCTAAGAGTTTTGACAACAACTATGACGGGATAAGGCCCATTGCACTGAAATACACAATACCTAAACCAACCGTACAATGGTAAGCTCCTAATAAGGAAGCTACCTCAACAAAGTGAAACAAGATCCCATAACGCAGATCACCCAATCGAACCTAAAGTCAGCGGCATGAACGGCCAGAAATTCGATACAACAAGTACTAAGTATGTAAACATAAAAATCTGATAAATAAACCATAATCGCCAAAGATGACAATGACAAGTAAAAACCTTACCAGCTCCAACCATGCCATATAAAATAAAGCCAAACGTACCTTGTATCATTGTACCACTGTACTACTGTACTTTATATAAAGAAATGAGAGTCAACTGAGCCTTTTAAAATATATCCTTTTTAAAAGTTAGATCCACCGTGTCATTTCAAGTTATGAAATAAATACCATTTCAAATATGAAATCATTACCATTTCAAATATGAAATCAACTGTATCCCTTTCAAATATGAAATCATTACCATTTCAAATATGAAAGTCGTGTCAGGGTCATCCGCCCTCAGAATTATTATTCAATCCTATTCATGGGAATTGAACCCGCAATGAATATTTGTACACGATACCCGAATAACAGAGAGCTAATCCATGGAATGTGTCCTGGGAATAGAACCCGCATGAGTCCTTCAGACCCGCAGTGAGTGTGTACCATCTCACGTCATGGGAGCTACTCCATGAAATATATATACAATATTGTCGGCCCTCTAGTGAGGGACGCGGAGATGTGGAAATATAACACTCGCACGAATGGCTATATGAGATAACATATGCAAGTTAAAATGATCTTTGACTCTAATTAGAACAAATAGAATGAACTATCAATTTAGAAAACTCAAGGCATTTATCATGTCATGTAATATCAGGGAATTGAACCCAAAGTACTATGTACATCCATTCTTATAAAACAATAATCACATCATGCAATATTAGGGAATTGACACCCAAAAAGCACTATGTACGTCCTCCGTACATCCTTTCATTTTAAAACAACCAAGGCAATACCATGCCTTCCTTTTAAAATGACCAAGACAATATCATGCCTTCCTTTTTAAAATATTCATGTACGTCCGCCGCACATCCTTTCCTTTATAAACCCCAAGACACTAGCACTTGTAGCATCAATGCACTTTCACTATTAAAAACAAGTTACTTACACTTTTAAACTCAAGTAACTTATTCTTTTCAAATCAAGTAACCTATACCCTTAAATCAAGTTACTTCTTCTTTCCCAAAATCAAGTCATTTATACTTCATATAAATCAAGTCTCTTATACTTTATCTAATCAAATCTCATATGCTTTCAAGTAAGGTCTCATATACCTTCAAGTAAAGTCTCATATACTTTCAACTAAGTCTCATAACTTTCAAATAAATCTAGTCGCATGACTTTCAAATAAATCAAGTCTCATAACTTTCAAATAAATCTAGTCTCGTGACTTTCAAATAAATCAATTCTCATAACTTTCAAATAAATCTAGTCTCATGACTTTCAAATAAATCAAGTCTCTTATACTTTATCTAATCAAATCTCATATACTTTCAAGTAAGGTCTCATATACCTTCAAGTAAAGTCTCATATACTTTCAACTAAGTCTAGTCTCATGACTTTCAAATAAATCCAGTCTCATAATTTTCAAATAAATCTAGTCTCAGGACTTTCAAATAAATCGAGTCTCATTAGTGTTGTCACAACCCGACCTCGGGCCAACGACTGGTGCCTTACCCCGGGCACCCTAGTGATAATACATCAGAGAAAAACCAGCGGAATAAAACACATAGACATGAAACAATGTAATACAAGAAGCAGGCTAACCAATACGGTCACCTTTCTGCATATATATCAAAACCCGAACAGTTACATCAATTACAACCCCAACTCACAACAGGACTACAGACCTCTAAGAGTTTGATACTACAACTATGACGGGACAGGGCCCCGCCATACCCCTGAATGTACAAGTACCTACAATGACAGGGAACCATACCAAAAGATAAGCCTCCGGAGAAACAAAGTTTCCCAATACGCAGAACCGTGATCCTATGAGCGAGGATCAACAACCGGTGTACCTCTACCGCAGATTGAACGCAGCTTCGGGCGAGGTCGATAACAGTACCAAGTATGTGAAATCAAAATATCAGAATGAAATCATAGCAGTCTATATAAAACAGGAGACATGTATGATAACCAAAACACAATACACAATATATAAGCAGTCAATTCAGGGACGCATGCCCTCAAAGTCATCACTCAAATATAACCATGGGTCTCACGCCCATAATATCAAGCGTGCCCGTGGAATTCCTTCCTCACTGCCGGCAGTCCATGATATAATATAACACCAATATGTCTACCCGAACACCGCACTCCCACCGCTATAAACCGACCGCCAAGTAGAGAGCCAACTACCGATCATGCTCAGATCATAAATCGATCGCCAAGTACGAACGCTAACTACCGATACCGCTCACACGAAGATGATCGGAAAGTACGAAGCCAACTACCGAGCTCATCAGATCACGAGATATGACCGGGGCAAGTATCTTAAGCCAACCTACCAGAGCCTGCCGCTCACAAGAAATGACCAGAGAGAGTATCTAAAGCATGGTCGCATGCCCCCGGAATCTCTCATCGTAAGACGGCCGCCATACACGGTCGACCGGGCAAGACGAAGCTAACTACTGTACCTCGTGATCACGTCACGACCGGCAAGTACGAAAGCTAACTATCAGGTACCTCCTGCATCACGAGACTTCGCCATAAAACTGACCGGGGCAAGTACGAAGACCGACTACCAGGTACCTTCCGCGTCACGCCAATGATCGGGGCAAGTACGGCGCCGACTACTGTGCACCTCCCGTCACTAAACCTCGTGGGAGCTAGTCCATGGAATAACGATAATAATGGAAGCATACCCGGCCACCCAACGTGTCGATGTCCATGTAAATAACACGATAACAATCATAGTGAAGCATACCCGCGACCATCCAAATGCGGTCAAGATGTCCAAAGGAATGATATAGTGGAAGCATACCCGTGGGCCACCCAACGTGTCAGTATGTCCAAGGAAATAACAAGATAACACTCATAGTGGAAGCATACCCGTGGACCATCCAGCAGCGTCGGTATGTCCAAGTAAATAACAAGATGTCCGACCCTCCATAGGCAAGTTTAACACACTTTTAGACTTTCATTAACATGTAAACTGATTCACCATTTTATAAACTCAAGGTAGTTTCATTTTATGCCAACAATTCGGGTTTTAACCCCAAAGTACTACATACTTTAATTCTTTTCTAAAAGGTCCCTTCTTACGTAAAAGCCATATGATACTAATACCCGTAGTATCAACACACGTTTTCTTTTCAAACCAAATTACTACACCTTCAGAAAATCTTTACAAGGCCTTTAAAATCAAGTAAGTAAACCGTTCTTTTATCCTCCTCAAGTCGTTATAACTAACTTCTCATAAAGTTATTATAACACTTATTTTTCAAGCAATTCAAAACAACTACAATCATTTGGAAAACCAAGAGGACTTATTCTTTTCAAATCAAATATCAATTTCTTTCCAAATAATGATTCACAACTTTTTAGAATAATTCAAGGCCCTTTAAGATTTAGAAGTCAAGTCAAAGACATCAAAAACGAAACCAAATTCATTTAACACACGTACGTCTACCGTACTATATATTTCACAACAATCATGCTCAAGAGGATAGGAAGAATCACATACCTCTTCGGCTTATCCACTTGCCAAGTCGAATATGCCGCGCGTAGAATATCAACCTATAATAATCAAACACGTCTATCAACGTCTAGACTTCTTCGTAGAATATTTCTAAGTATAGCATCTCTTATTCTACGAAAAATCGGGCAACACTTCCCCTGTTTTTACGTACTTTTCCACCTTTTTCAAGGCCCGAAATTCAATAACCAACGTGCCATATTTAAGGCGCAATTATACAACAATACTAAAGGGGATTACACGCCTAACTGAACGTGTAAAATTCTACCCCACAATAAACAAAACAGTCCATTTCTTTTCAATCTTCCTTCCACATATATACTCAATTATAAACTACTACAACATGTAATCTCCAATTACAATAGAAGGACAAAGATCATTACCTCGATAAGCCCAAAATTTTCCAATGATTAAAAGTCGATCCTTAGGAATCTTAGCTCCAATTCCTTACGTTCCAATCCACTCCAAGCAACCCTTAGAAGTTCCTAACCAACTTCTCTTAACACTTCACCCAAAAATATGAAGATCACCTTAGGGTTTCACTTTGCGACTATCGGATTAACGTAGTATTTCCAGGATTTTTGTGTTGGGATATCTTTAGAACACTACAAGGGACACTTGGTTTAAGTATTGGGATTTATCAACAACAATTGAAGAATTTTCTTCACAAGGGAGGGGGGTGGCCGAGAGCAAGTCTCAAGAGGGAGGGAGTATTTGCCTTGGAAATTAATCTAAGTGTGGATGAAGTCTTGCTACAAGGGTGTATTTATAAGAAAACCAAGGGCTAGGATCAAATCAAGTGTGTGGATGAGATTGGGGACAAGTGTGTATGGGTCCCACAAGCCACTTGTCCAACACAAGACTTGGGACACTTGGCTTGCCACTTGTCCTCTATAATTCGGCCACAATGCCACCTAAGGGGTGACATGTGTCGCCCTCTTCTTCGTCCAAAATATTTTCATCTCCCGAAAACATCCATAATGGCCAAAATCTCGAAAATAATGTGGGCCCCACAAAACCGTAAATTTCTCTCGTGGACCCCACGTGACCTATTCTGGAAAATAAAATCCATAATTCTAATATATTCCCAGAAGTCCAATTACCAAAATTGAGAATCCAATTCCCAATAATAAACCTTTTTCCTTCACGAGGTTCGGAATATTTTCCGTCGGAAATTCAAAATTTTCTTCCCGTTCGTACTTAGTGTTATAATCTCGTACGTACGTCCTCATATACATACTCTGGAACTACGGGATGTAACATTCTTCCCCCCTTAGAAACATTCATCCCGAATGTTCCTTCTAAGTCTCCAAACACATGCGCCGGTATAGTCTTCACTACTATACTTACAAAACCAATTATGCCACAAATGGCCATAATATAACACACACGCAAATACTTAAATCCAAGCCAACGAGGAAACACCTCTAAAGTGTATAACATCACTATTAGCTCCCATCCATGGTCTAAAAGATACTCACTTCGCACCTTCACTTTACATATATAAACATTTCCATTCTTCTAACACATGTTCACTTCTTTTCTTACTCGTCGTACTCTTCTCGTACAACCGAACTCTTCCCAATACACATACCACATTTCAGTCATCGCTTCAGTTTTCAAAACCTTGGAGTTACTTCCTCCAAACTTGGTCATTATACTAGTTTCAATTTCCTTTAAGGCCATTCTCGGCCTTTACGACCCGGTTCTGGTCGAACGCGTCTACAAACTCGTACAATAGTTACCTAAACTTGGTCCTAGCACCCTCGTGACCCTATCACCTAGCGGGACCACCTCAAACTTACCCCACTTCATTCCGGGTTGCGGGTTGACCCGCGATTGGTCCTCAACCCGACCCATAATGTTACACCCCGTAATTCAAGAACATGATTATAGAATTAAGATTGGAATGTCGAAAGGAAAGGATTTTTACATTTCCTTATACGGAAAATTTTCGAGTTTAATGTGATGACAAGAATTAATTCTAGTAATGGAATTATTTTTCATTAGAATTATGGACTTAGTGGATTTATTAAGTCTTGGTATACTATGTTACATGTCCATCGAAATGGGATGAAAAATAACTAAGTGTGGATGAAATATTTTGTGAAGAAATTGTTACACCCCGTAGTTCAGGTCATGCGTTTGAGTACGTACGAAAGGGGGTAAGACTTAAAATTTTCGAAGGATAGGTTGGCGGATGGTTCCGGACGGGTCTGGTCAACTTTGAGGCGGGTTATGACCCGGTACATTGAGAGTTCCTAAGTGTTTCAAAGGCCTAGGGCATAGTTCGTTGAGTCTAGATTCCAACGCAACCAACCGTTCGTCGATAGGACGTCGGAGTAGAAAGTTAAGAGAGTTACAAGTTCGCCGCGCAATGGGCGTAAATGCGTTTCGTGCAAAGACGGGCCGCGCGCCGATGCAGGTCGCGCGCCAAAGCATCGAGGGTCGCTGAAGTTGCAGCCGCGCGCCGGATAGCAGTGGCGCCGAAAGTTCAGAGCTCATGAGGTTTCCAGCGCCGAGGAGGGCCGCGCCGAGGCGGGATTTTGGGAAAAACTTAGAAAAGTCTGATTTCTCTTTTAAAGGCCATGGAGGGTGACAAATGTCCCCATCTGTTTTTGCTTGCATGGCTTATATTGACCAAGTCTTGTAGACTTGGTCATCTCTCAAACATCTTCCTCTCTCTAAAAATCAGCTCCTCCTTCTCTCTAAAAACCCAAGAAAAATCTGAAAGTTAAGAACAAGAAAAGGAAGCTTGTAGCTAGCTTGTTGGCATTGTTGTGGTGGTGATCTTGGCAAAGAAGCTAGCAATATTTGGAATAATTTTTGGCTAAAACTTTAAGGTAATGATCCTTCCTTTAGATTTAGTTTATAGTGTTGCATGTTAAGAAGAAAGAACTTGTGGTAGTAAATAATGCTCTTAGAGTCATTGCATGCTAGAAATGTGGTTTGGATATGAAGAATGGGTTAAGAAGAGATTATGAGCATGTTGTAGCCTAAAAACTACATTAGAATTGTTAAGTGAATTATTGTAAACTTATGGGACAAAATTTTGGGTGTGTAACCCCCTTTGTATTGTTGGATTGATTGAGCCTTAAATGTGGTGTTTTGATGGTAATTTCGGCCTTGAGAAAGGTGGCAAAGTGAGTAGAAACAAAGGAAATGCTGCCCAATTTTCCCTAAAATTTAGTGGCTTTGAGTTAGATTATTCTACATTGAAATTAGAGGTTAATGAACATATCATGGTTATTATAGGTTGAAATATTACTTGCGGTAGTTGGACTTAGCAAGTGGATTGATCAAAGAGGTATGTGGAGCTTTCTTATCTCTTGAGCATGAGTAGTTTGAACTATATAGTACGGTAGACGTACGTGTTTTAAATGAAGTAAATCTATTTGTTGTACTTGACTTGTTTTAAGAAAATGTCTAAGTGGTTGGGTTAGAGAGTTAACCCACTTATTCCTAAGTAATGGTTTAACCTAAATAAGGTAGATAAGGATTTCGTGACATGAAGAAGTATTACGGAAATTGTGTGAGGTTGATTTGAAGTATAAGTCTCTTGGTTAATAAAAAGAACGAAATCTTTTGAAACATAAGGAGTTATAACGGCCTTATGGGAGGTTAGTTGTAACGGCCTTATGAAAGAGTATGAACGTCTAAAGCTTTAAAGCATAAAGTTAGTATAACGGCTTTATGGGGAGTTGGTTATAATAACTTTATGAAAGGTTAAAGAGTTGGTTTTTCTTGAATAAGGTCATGAAAATGAGATTCATTTTGTATGTTAATCAAAGCCTAAAGAAGTTATGAGTTACTTGGACGTGCCGCCAGTGATGAAGGATTACACGGGTATGCTTCCACCGCTCGCCATGAGTTTACTTGGACGCCGCCATGATGAAGCGATTCCACGTATGCTTCCATTGTTCGATTATGAGTTTACTTGGACGCGCCGCCGTGATGAAGGATTCCACGTATGCTTCCATTGTTGATTATGAGTTTACTTGGACGCGCCGCCATGATGAGCGATTCCACGTATGCTTCCATTGTTCGTTATGAGTTTACTTGACGCGTCGCCCGATGACGGCGATTCCACGGGTATGTTTCCATTGTTCAGTTATGAGTTTACTTGGACGTATCGCCAGTGATGAAGGATTCCACGGGTATGCTTCCATTGTTCAGTTATGAGTTTACTTGGATGTACCGCCAGTGATGAAGGATTCCACGGGTATGCTTCCATTGTTCAGTTATGAGTTTACTTGGACGTGCCTCCAGTGATGAAGGATTCCACGGGTATGTTTCCATTGTTCAGTTATGAGTTTACTTGGACGTACCGCCAGTGATGAAGGATTCCACGGGTACGCTTCCATTGTATTTTGATTATGAGTTTCCTATTCTTCATGCCGTGTAGTATATGATTGATGTTCTTATTGTTAGTAAGGCACAGTAAAAGGTAATTTGATTTCATCCCTGATCCCAGCTTGTTTTCAGACTTATGTTTTCATTACGATTTTCGCCACATACTTGGTACTGCCAGATCGACCTCCTTCGGGGGGCTGCGTTCATGCCGCAGGTCGAGATACGTAGCTTGCTGGTCCGCACTCTTAGGATCACTGTTCATTTTCTGGAAAGCTCCATCCCTCCGGAGGCTTTGTCTTTTGGTATGATTCCCTGAGGTTATTTACTTTTGTACATTCAGGGGGTATGGCGGGGCCCTGTCCCGCCACAGTCGTTATTCCTAGAGGTCTGTAGTCACGTTTGTGGTTTGGGCTGTAATGATAAGATGTACTGTTTCACTTTCGGTTAAGTTATTTTATGAAAGGCGGCCTTATCGGCTTGCTAGTGATGTTTACCTTATACAGATTTTGTTTCATGTATGTTCCGCTGCTATTCTCTGATGCATACCTGATAGGGTACCCCGGTAGGGTACCAGTCGCGGCCCCGGGGTCGGGTCGTGACAGAAATACTTGGCCAATAGGAGGTTAGCAAGTGCCCTCCCCACTTGTCTTGTGAAGACTCCACACACCTTTATATAGATAAGTCTTGAAGACTTAGAACAAAAGATATTCATCCATACAAACCCTCATCTCTCCAAAAACCTAGAGCAATTCGAAATCCCCATATCCAAAGACAAGATCAAGATCAAAGTATTTTCTTTCCAAGATTAAGCACCCTTAACCCCTAAATCTAGGTTGGGCCGAAAATAGAATGAAACCCTAGGGGTTTTTCGTCGACTTTTTGGAAGCGAAACGTGAAGAGAATTTGATCCTAAGGTTGTAGGGGATACATATATGTGATTGGAACTTGAAGAAGTGGAGCAAAACGAAAACTGCGGACCAATAAAGACCGGACTGTTTTGGGGCGTTTTTGGGCAAAAAATGAGGTAAATGTCCTTCTTCTTTTAAAGTAATTGGATATTACTTATTGTTATAATGTATGGATGAACTTGTGTTAAAAATAATGAAGAATAAAAAGAGTTTGAGCCATTTTTTTGGGGCTAAAACCGATTTGGGACAGATTTGGTGTAAATGGAATTCGTTGGTTATCGTCGTTGTTATATTCACCTATTGCATGTTATAATAGATTAATATTGTTGTTAATAAGTTGTTATAACTTATGTAGATTTTTTGGAACTCGAATTGGAATAAAAATGATTAAGGAAAGAGTTATCGGATTTTAGTTGTTGCCGTAGAATCTGTAAAACTGTTGGATATTGTCGTGCAATTTTTAGGGACTGCTTTAGACGTGTTGTATGCTGGAAAATCAGCCCCTATATTTCATGTTTAATGTAGTAGATTGCTAATGAAAACCCCGAAGGAATAAGGGTGTGGAAAGGCGTTGAAAGGCCTCACATTCCACCCCCGTTATAGTAATTATGGACTGTTTTGGTATGGTTTTGGGGCAGAATTTTACACGTCCTGTTAAGGCGTGTAATCCCCTTTGGTTAGCTGAATTGTTGGGCCTTAAATGTGGCGTGTTTGGTTATTGAATTCGGCCTTGAAAAAGGTGGCAAAGTATGTAGAAACAAAGGAAGTGCTGTCCGATTTTCCGTAGAATTTAGTGACTTTGCACTTAGAATATTCTACGTTCGAAGCTAAAGGTTAATGGACGTATTATGGCCATTATAGGTTGAAGTACTAAGTATAGCGTATTCTACTTGAAGGATGGAATAGCTATCAAGGTTGAAGTACTTTGGAGCATTTTTCTATTTGTCGATAATCGTCGCGAGGTATGTGAACTTCTTCCTTCTTTTGACATGATTCTATGTATGGAATATACATGTAGTACTATTTCATGATTTCTTCTACTCTTAGAAGTTAAGAGGTATGTATGTTGATTTACTCTACGTAAAGGTTATGTCTAAGTTATCCTAAGTTCTTACCAAGTCTTATGGGGGATGTTGGTAAGAGTCGTTAGGAGGTATTTGGAGCCAAGTTGACTTGGCTAAGTTACGACACAAATGAGAATAAGAATCGAACAAGCCACTGCAGCGTTAATAAAGGAAAATGTAATGACAATCAATTACGTTAAAAGGAGTAGAATTCTCCATCTGCATAGAAGCTATGATAAGACAAAATTGTATTACATTTTCTAGATCATGGATACTCGATTAAGATCGTTATAAATAAGTATAACTTATTCACAACGCACCAAAGTATATGTTACTTAATTTATAAGAATTTACGTATGAAGTTTTAAGACTATGAACCTCAAATTTTTAAAAGGTTAAGGGACTTTATTTTTCAAGTTATGGGACTTTATTCTTAAAGGAAGAAGTGAATTGATTTAAAAGTATAGAATACTTGATTTGGAAAGTATTGATTTCTTGCCATTCTAAAGTTAAGAAACTTGTTTTCTTAAAAGTTAAGAGACTTGAAGTATTTTGAAAGCTATGTGATTTGAATTGAAAGTATAAGTTTCTTGGTCATAAAAGGAATGAATTTGTCTAAGACATAAAGAGTTATAACGGCTTTATGGGAAGTTGGTTATAACAACTTTATGGAAGATTAAAAGAATGGTTTTCTTCAGTAATGTAAGCAAAGAAATGATTTGAAATAAAGAAGGGCAAATTGTTTTAAAGGTACCAATTGCTTAAGGTTTTAAAGAAAGAAGTCACTTGATTTAGAAGCCTATAAATGTATTTCTAAAAGGTATTGTGACTTGTCTTGAAAAGTAGATATGACTTGATACTACGGTTATTAGTATCTTGGAAGTTTTATTTGAAAGAGAATCATTTTAAAGGAGTAGAGGCGCGTAGTACGTTGGGTTAAATTCCCGGATTTTATAATGACATGTTAGTGCCTTAAGTAAACAAAAATGAGAGTGTATATGAACAAGCTAATAAGAAGTTAGGGGATTTCTTAACTTGCTTATTTAATGTATGATAAGCCGGTGGTGCTTATGTTTTGTATGGTAAGTCGGTGGTGCTTATGTTATGTATGATAAGTCGGTAGTGCTTATGTTATGTATGATAAGTCGGTAGTGCTTATGTTATGTATGATAAGCCGGTAGGGCTTATGTTATGTATGATGGCCGGTTGAGTTAGGGTAAGAGTATAAATGAGGTAAACCCCAAGACGTTATACCACCTTCTCCAGGGTAAGAGTATAAATGAAGGGTAAACCCCCAAGACGTTATACCACCTTCTTCAGGGTAAGAGTATAAATGGGGGGTAAACCCCCAAGACGTTATACCACCTGTTCCGTGGATTTGCTACCCATGATGCGAGGAATACCTCATGCGAGTCCTTATGGGCTTATGCGGGTGAAATAGTCCCACGCGCGGGTACAAACTATGCGAGGAATACCTCACGCGGTCCACGGGACCTACGCGGTGAAATAGTCCCGCGAGTAGGATTGCTTATCGATACTACCGCAGGACCCCGCTTTGATCATGAGCCTCCTATTTTTATGCGCAAGATACCTTATGGGCAGACTTATGTGATTTTATCGCGTCCCAGTTCGGGTCGGCAAGATACCTTTACGGGCGGACTTATGTGATTTCATCGCGTCCCAGTTGGGCCGACAAGATAAAGCGTTCCTCCATAAAGGGACGGATTAGGTTATGCAAGATACGTAAGTTATATGTTTATGAACTTGATGAGTTTTCTTAAGTATGCGTAAGAATTTAACTATACTCTTATGGAAAAATGGGAAAAGATAATAAGGTACGATTAAGTTCACGAGATGGAAATGACACTAGGATCCGTATTTACCCTTTCTTTATACTTGCCCTCGTCATTCTTTTGTACGCTTATGATTTGTTATCAGACCTTATTTTTCGCTCCATATTCTGCACTGTTGTTATCGACTTCTTCTGGGCCGCGTTCATGTCCGCAGTTTAGGTATTACGCTGTGGATCCGCGAGCTTAGGATCCCGATTCAGATTTTGAGACGGCTCCAATGTTCCGAGCTTGTCGTCATGGTTATGTATATTCGTGGGTACGGCGGGGCCTGTCGCCATAGCATTGGTCCAAATCTTAGAGGTCCGTATTCATCCGGCCGGATCAAGTAGAGTTATTTTTACATTGTTAAATAGTGTAGACTTTTCTGTAATTTTTATGTTATGGCACTTTATCATTGGCCTTAGTTTTTTTTTTTTAAAAAGTGTTATTTATCTTCCGCAGCTTTATTATGTTGTATGAGTATGCGGTGCCTGTGTAGGCACTACCGCGCCCGGCTCTGGTCGTGACAAAAGTGGTATCGAGCGCTTAGTCTTCGGAAAGTGTCTACAAACCGTGTCTAGTAGAGTCTTGATTATCGTGTGTTGTGCACCACATCTATAATCGTGAGGTCAGGGCATTTAGTATTGGTTTCCATTCTTCTCACCGAGATCGTGCGATAGAGTCGTGTTGTTGTGGTCGCTCTCCCTAACGAGTTATGTTGATCGCAGCTACGATAAAGGCGCAGCGACCCGAAGCGACTATGGATTGCGTATCCAGGTTGGTAATGATTATAGTATAGTTGGCATTGTGACATACAACTATACGGAGTTATGTATGAGGATCAGACGCGTGTTGCCTAGAATGATTTTAGATTACCAGGAGTTGGTAAAGACTAACTAGATACCGGGAAGGTATGGAACAGTTAATGAATTCTCGCCAAAGTCTTATGTTTTATTTTGGGATAATTGGGAAAGGATGAACTGTCTGATAAGGCAGTGGACCCTTAAGAAGTCATGTTAAGAAACTTAATGGAATGCCGTGTTAATAGATTAAGCTACGTGGTGTGCGTAAGAGGATTGTACGGATGAGATCCGTATAGAGTAAGTAAGGGTTGTGGTGATCAAGACGACACGATTATGGTATTGTGAGAAGTTATTATACCCGCACGGGCCGTAAGGTAGGCTTGGAGCATGAGAATTGCGAGCCTAAGAATATTGATAACTGCCGAGACCTTAGATATATAAGGCTTTCTCTAGCAATAAGATTTTAAGTCAGACCAAGGATAAGAGTTAAGTGCGACGCGGAGTCGGGTTGAGGACCTATTACGGGTCGCCTCAGTTTGAAATGGAGTGGGATCGGTTGGTAGTAGTTCCGCCACGTGATAGGTCACGGCGGTGCAAGGCCCAAGTCTAGTTAATTGTTTTACTGTTCGTGGACGCGTTCCACCTAACCGTGTCGGGAGTCGGAAATGGCCTTATGTTGTTTAAAAGAGTGACTCCAAAGATTAGAGGCCAGAATCGGTATGGAATTTATGTATGTATGCTAGTATGAGTTGGAAGTACGGAAAGAGTACGACCAGTAAGAAAGATAACAACCAAGTGTAAAGGAATAGAGCCTGAATCCATAAGAACCTTTCGAGGTAACTACACCCGTGAGTGTGTGGGGTGGTAGCTGAGCGGGAATATGAGATTTTCCCGGTGATGATACAGTCGTCAGACCCTAGTAGACCTAGTAGAGAGGATTATGACAGACTTTGAGGTCATTATGAGTATGGGCTAGTTGGCTTCGTGAGTGCCAAGGTTGACATTTTAGTATAAGTATTGTTATGTGGCCATGGGTGGCATATGTTGTATGAAGGGTGTAGTAAAGGGAGACTATGTCGCTATCTAATTAAATTGGACTCCGAAAGAACATTCGGGGATGAATGTTTCTAAGGGGGGAAGAATGTTACACCCCGTAATTCAAGAACATGATTATAGAATTAAGATTGGAATGTCAAAAGGAAAGGATTTTTACATTTCCTTATACGGAAAATTTTCGAGTTTAATGTGATGACAAGAATTAATTCTAGTAATGAAATTATTTTTCATTAGAATTATGGACTTAGTGGATTTATTAAGTCTTGGTATACTATGTTACATGTCCATCGAAATGGGATGAAAAATAACTAAGTGTGGATGAAATATTTTGTGAAAAAATACTTGGCCAATAGGAGGTTAGCAAGTGCCCTCCCCACTTGTCTTGTGAAGACTCCACACACCTTTATATAGATAAGTCTTGAAGACTTAGAACAAAAGATATTCATCTATACAAACCCTCATCTCTCCAAAAACCTAGAGCAATTCGAAATCCCCATATCCAAAGACAAGATCAAGATCAAAGTATTTTCTTTCCAAGATTAAGCACCCTTAACCCCTAAATCTAGGTTGGGCCGAAAATAGAATGAAACCCTAGGGGTTTTCCGTCGACTTTTTGGAAGCGAAACGTGAAGAGAAGTTGATCCTAAGGTTGTAGGGGATACATATATGTGATTGGAACTTGAAGTTGTGGAGCGAAACGAAAACTGCGGACCAATAAAGACCGGACTGTTTTGGGGAGTTTTTGGGCAAAAAATGAAGTAAAAGTCCTTCTTCTTTTAAAGTAATTGGATATTACTTATTGTTATAATGTATGGATGAACTTGTGTTAAAAATAATGAAGAATAAAAAGAGTTTGAGCCATTTGTTTGGGGCTAAAACCGATTTGGGACAGATTTGGTGTAAATGAAATTCGTTGGTTATCGTCGTTGTTATCTTCACCTATTGCATGTTATAATGGATTAATATTGTTGTTAATAAGTTGTTATAACTTATGTAGATTTTTTGGAACTCGAATTGGAATAAAAATGATTAAGGAAAGAGTTATCGGATTTTAGTTGTTGCCGTAGAATCTATAAAACTGTTGGATATTGTCGTGCAGTTTTTAGGGACTGCTTTAGACGTGTTGTATGCTGGAAAATCAGCCCCTATATTTCATGTTTAATGTAGTAGATTTCTAATGAAAACCCCGAAGGAATAAGGGTGTGGAAAGGCGTTGAAAGGCCTCACATTCCACCCTAGTTATAGTAATTATGGACTGTTTTGGTATAGTTTTGGGGAAGAATTTTACACGTCCTGTTAAGGCGTGTAATCCCCTTTGGTTAGCTGAATTGCTGGGCCTTAAATGTGGCGTGTTTGGTTATTGAATTCGGCCTTGAAAAAGGTGGCAAAGTATGTAGAAACAAAGGAAGTGCTGTCCGATTTTCCGTAGAATTTAGTGACTTTGCACTTAGAATATTCTACGTTCGAAGCTAAAGGTTAATGGACGTATTATGGCCATTATAGGTTGAAGTACTAACTATAGTGTATTCTACTTGAAGGATGGAATAGCTATCAAGGTTGAAGTACTTTGGAGCATTTTTCTATTCGTCGATAATCGTCGCGAGGTATGTGAACTTCTTCCTTCTTTTGACATGATTCTATGTATGGAATATACATGTAGTACTATTTCATGATTCCTTCTACTCTTAGAAGTTAAGAGGTATGTATGTTGATTTACTCTACGTAAAGGTTATGTCTAAGTTATCCTAAGTTCTTACCAAGTCTTATGGGAGATGTTGGTAAGAGTCGTTAGGAGGTATTTGGAGCCAAGTTGACTTGGCTAAGTTACGACACAAATGAGAATAAGAATCGAACAAGCCACTGCAGCGTTAATAAAGGAAAATGTAATGACAATCAATTAAGTTAAAAGGAGTAGAATTCTCCATCTGCATAGAAGCTAAGATAAGACAAAATTGTATTACATTTTCTAGATCATGGATACTCGATTAAGATCGTTATAAATAAGTATAACTTATTCACAACGCACCAAAGTATATGTTACTTAATTTATAAGAATTTACGTATGAAGTTTTAAGACTATGAACCTCAAATTTTTAAAAGGTTAAGGGACTTTATTTTTCAAGTTATGGGACTTTATTCTTAAAGGAAGAAATGAATTGATTTAAAAGTATAGAATACTTGATTTGGAAAGTATTGATTTCTTGCCATTCTAAAGTTAAGAAACTTGTTTTCTTAAAAGTTAAGAGACTTGAAGTATTTTGAAAGCTATGTGATTTGAATTGAAAGTATAAGTTTCTTGGTCATAAAAGGAATGAATTTGTCTAAGACATAAAGAGTTATAACGGCTTTATGGGAAGTTGGTTATAACAACTTTATGGAAGATTAAAAGAATGGTTTTCTTCAGTAATGTAAGCAAAGAAATGATTTGAAATAAAGAAGGGCAAATTGTTTTAAAGGTACCAATTGCTTAAGGTTTTAAAGAAAGAAGTCACTTGATTTAGAAGCCTATAAATGTATTTCTAAAAGGTATTGTGACTTGTCTTGAAAAGTAGATATGACTTGATACTACGGTTATTAGTATCTTGGAAGTTTTATTTGAAAGAGAATCATTTTAAAGGAGTAGAGGCACGTAGTACGTTGGGTTAAATTCCCGGATTTTATAATGACATGTTAGTGCCTTAAGTAAACAAAAATGAGAGTGTATATGAACAAGCTAATAAGAAGTTAGGGGATTTCTTAACTTGCTTATGTAATGTATGATAAGCCGGTGGTGCTTATGTTTTGTATGGTAAGTCGGTGGTGCTTATGTTATGTATGATAAGTCGGTAGTTCTTATGTTATGTATGATAAGTCGGTAGTGCTTATGTTATGTATGATAAGCCGGTAGGGCTTATGTTATGTATGATGGCCGGTTGAGTTAGGGTAAGAGTATAAATGAGGGGTAAACCCCCAAGACGTTATACCACCTTCTCCAGGGTAAGAGTATAAATGAGGGGTAAACCCCGAGGCGTTATACCACCATTCGGGGTAAGAGTATAAATGAGGGTAAACCCAAGACGTTATACCACTGCTTCGTGGATTTGCTACCCATGATGCGAGGAATACCTCATGCGAGTCCTTATGGACTTATGCGGGTGAAATAGTCCCGTGCGGTAGTCTGACCTATGCGAGGAATACCTGTGCGGGTCCACATGACTATGCGGGTGAAATAGTCCCGAGTAGGATTGCTTATCGATACTACAGGCGAGGACCTGTTTGATCATGAGCCTCCTATTTTTATGCGGTATACCTTTATGGACAGACTTATATGATTTTATCGCGTCCCAGTTGGTAGGCGTTATACCTTTATGGGCGGACTTATGTGACTCTATCGCGTCCCAGTTGGTAAACAGTATAAGCGTTCCTCCATAAAGGGACGGATTAGGTTATGCAAGATCGTAAGATATATGTTTATGAACTTGATGAGTTTTCTTAAGTATATGCGTAAGAATTTGACTATACTCTTATGGAAAAATGGGAAAAGATAATAAGGTGCGATTAAGTTCACGAGATGGAAATGATACGGTAGGATCGGTATTTACCCTTTCTTTATACTTGACCCTGTCATTCTTTTGTACAGTTATGATTTGTTACTGTACCTTATTTTTCGTTCCATATTAAATTTTTGTTATGCGACCCCCGGGGTTGCGTTCATGTCCGCGAGTTTAGGTACGATTGTGGATCCGCGAGCTTAGGATCGGTTGGCATTTTGAGATGGCTCGATGTTAGGAGCTTGTCGTCATGGTTATGTATATTCGTGGTGCGGCGGGGCCTGTCGTCATAGCATTGGTCCAAATCTTGAAGTGCATGTATTCATCGTAATTTGGGTGGCTAGAGTTGTTATTACATTGTTAAACAGTGTAGACCCTTTCGGGTAATTTTTATGTTATGGCAGCCTTATCGGCTTGGCCTTAGTTTTTTTTTAAAAAAAGTGTTATTTATCTTCCGCAGTTTATTATGTTGTATGAGTATAAGGGTGCCCAGGTAGGGCACCAGTCGCGGCCCGGGGTCGGGTCGTGACAAAAGTGGTATCAGAGCAGTTAGTCCTCGGAAAGTGTCTACAGACCGTGTCTAGTAGAGTCTTGATTATCGGTGTGTTGTGCACCACATCTATAATCGAGGAGGCTGCGGGGCATTTAGGATTGGTTTCCATTCTTCTCACCGAGATCGTGCGATAGAGCGTGTGTTGTTAGTCGTCTCTCCTAACGAGTTATGTTGATTGCATTTACGATAAAGCGCGATGACCGGGAAGGACTATGTGGATTGCGTATCGGGTTGGTAATGATTATAGTATAGTTGGCATTGTGACATACAACTATACGGAGTTATGTATGAGGATCGAGCGCGTGTTGCCTAGAATGATTTTAGATTACGAGAGTTGGTAAAGACTAACTAGATCTGGGAAGGTATGGAACGATTAATGAATTCGCCAAAGTCTTATGTTTTATTTTGGGATAATTGGGAAAGGATGAACTGTCTGATAAGGCAGTGGACCCTTAAGAAGTCATGTTAAGAAACTTAATGGAATGCCGTGTTAATAGATTAAGCTACGTGGTGTGCGTAAGAGGATTGTACGGATGAGATCCGTATAGAGTAAGTAAGGGTTGTGGTGATCAAGACGACACGATTATGGTATTGTGAGAAGTTATTGTACCCGTTTACGGGGGGACTGGTAAGGTAGGCTTGGAGCATGAGAATTGCGAGCCTAAGAATATTGATAACTGCCGAGACCTTAGATATATAAGGCTTTCTCCGCAATAAGATTTTAAGTCGGACGAGGATAAGAGTTAAGTGCGGCGAGTGGTTGAGGACCTGTACGGTCGCCTCATAGTTTGAAATGGAGTGGGATCGGTTG
The DNA here is from genome assembly GCA_029844215.1 of Przewalskia tangutica. Lineage (NCBI taxonomy): Eukaryota > Viridiplantae > Streptophyta > Magnoliopsida > Solanales > Solanaceae > Przewalskia > Przewalskia tangutica. The sequence continues at coordinate 35,141,022 of CM056718.1, forward strand.
GTAGTAGTTCCGCTACGTGATAGGTCACGCGGTGCAAGGCCCAAGTCTAGTTAATTGTTTCTGGGTTCGTGGGCGCGTTCCACCGGTTTCAGTCGTGGGAGTCGGAAATGGCCTTATGTTGTTTAAGAGTGACTCAGATTAGAGGCCAGAATCGGTATGGAATTTATGTATGTATGCTAGTATGAGTTGGAAGTACGGAAAGAGTACGACCAGTAAGAAAGATAACAACCAAGTGTAAAGGAATAGAGCCTGAATCCATAAGAACCTTTCGAGGTAACTACACCCGTGAGTGTGTGGGGTGGTAGCTGAGCGGGAATATGAGATTTTCCCGGTGATGATAATCTGATCGTCGTAACCTAGTAGACCTAGTAGAGAGGATTATGACGGACTTTGAGGTCATTATGAGTATGGGCTAGTTGGCTTCGTGAGTGCCAAGGTTGACATTTTAGTATAAGTATTGTTATGTGGCCATGGGTGGCATATGTTGTATGAAGGGTGTAGTAAAGGGAGACTATGTCGCTATCTAATTAAATTGGACTCCGAAAGAACATTCGGGGACGAATGTTTCTAAGGGGGGAAGAATGTTACACGCTGTAATTCAAGAACATGATTATAGAATTAAGATTGGAATGTCGAAAGGAAAGGATTTTTACATTTCCTTATACGGAAAATTTTCGAGTTTAATGTGATGACAAGAATTAATTCTAGTAATGGAATTATTTTTCATTAGAATTATGGACTTAGTGGATTTATTAAGTCTTGGTATACTATGTTACATGTCCATCGAAATGGGATGAAAAATAACTAAGTGTGGATGAAATATTTTGTGAAGAAATACTTGGCCAATAGGAGGTTAGCAAGTGCCCTCCCCACTTGTCTTGTGAAGACTCCACACACCTTTATATAGATAAGTCTTGAAGACTTAGAACAAAAGATATTCATCTATACAAACCCTCATCTCTCCAAAAACCTAGAGCAATTCGAAATCCCCATATCCAAAGACAAGATCAAGATCAAAGTATTTTCTTTCCAAGATTAAGCACCCTTAACCCTAAATCTAGGTTGGGCGAAAATAGAATGAAACCTAGGGTTTTCCGTCGACTTTTTGGAAGCGAAACGTGAAGAGAAGTTGATCCTAAGGTTGTAGGGGATACATATATGTGATTGGAACTTGAAGAAGTGGAGCGAAACGAAAACTGCGGACCAATAAAGACCGGACTGTTTTGGGGCGTTTTTGGGCAAAGAATGAGGTAAAAGTCCTTCTTCTTTTAAAGTAATTGGATATTACTTATTGTTATAATGTATGGATGAACTTGTGTTAAAAAGAATGAAGAATAAAAAGAGTTTGAGCCATTTTTTTGGGGCTAAAACCGATTTGGGACAGATTTGGTGTAAATGAAATTCGTTGGTTATCGTCGTTGTTATCTTCACCTATTGCATGTTATAATGGATTAATATTGTTGTTAATAAGTTGTTATAACTTATGTAGATTTTTTGGAACTCGAATTGGAATAAAAATGATTAAGGAAAGAGTTATCGGATTTTAGTTGTTCTTGGTAGAATCTATAAAACTGTTGGATATTGTCGTGCAGTTTTTAGGGACTGCTTTAGACGTGTTGTATGCTGGAAAATCAGCCCCTATATTTCATGTTTAATGTAGTAGATTGCTAATGAAAACCCCGAAGGAATAAGGGTGTGGAAAGGCGTTGAAAGGCCTCACATTCCACCCTCGTTATAGTAATTATGGACTGTTTTGGTATAGTTTTGGGGAAGAATTTTACACGTCCTGTTAAGGCGTGTAATCCCCTTTGGTTAGCTGAATTGTTAGGCCTTAAATGTGGCGTGTTTGGTTATTGAATTCGGCCTTGAAAAAGGTGGCAAAGTATGTAGAAACAAAGGAAGTGCTGTCCGATTTTCCGTAGAATTTAGTGACTTTGCACTTAGAATATTCTACGTTCGAAGCTAAAGGTTAATGGATGTATTATGGCCATTATAGGTTGAAGTACTAAGTATAGCGTATTCTACTTGAAGGATGGAATAGCTATCAAGGTTGAAGTACTTTGGAGCATTTTTCTATTTGTCGATAATCGTCGCGAGGTATGTGAACTTCTTCCTTCTTTTGACATGATTCTATGTATGGAATATACATGTAGTACTATTTCATGATTCCTTCTACTCTTAGAAGTTAAGAGGTATGTATGTTGATTTACTCTACGTAAAGGTTATGTCTAAGTTATCCTAAGTTCTTACCAAGTCTTATGGGGGATGTTGGTAAGAGTCGTTTAGGAGGTATTTGGAGCCAAGTTGACTTGGCTAAGTTCTGACACAAATGAGAATAAGAATCGAACAAGCCCTTTGCGGCGTTAATAAAGGAAAATGTAATGACAATCAATTAAGTTAAAAGGAGTAGAATTCTCCATCTGCATAGAAGCTAAGATAAGACAAAATTGTATTACATTTTCTAGATCATGGATACTGATTAAGATCGTTATAAATAAGTATAACTTATTCACAACGCACCAAAGTATATGTTACTTAATTTATAAGAATTTACGTATGAAGTTTTAAGACTATGAACCTCAAATTTTTAAAAGGTTAAGGGACTTTATTTTTCAAGTTATGGGACTTTATTCTTAAAGGAAGAAATGAATTGATTTAAAAGTATAGAATACTTGATTTGGAAAGTATTGATTTCTTGCCATTCTAAAGTTAAGAAACTTGTTTTCTTAAAAGTTAAGAGACTTGAAGTATTTTGAAAGCTATGTGATTTGAATTGAAAGTATAAGTTTCTTGGTCATAAAAGGAATGAATTTGTCTAAGACATAAAGAGTTATAACGGCTTTATGGGAAGTTGGTTATAACAACTTTATGGAAGATTAAAAGAATGGTTTTCTTCAGTAATGTAAGCAAAGAAATGATTTGAAATAAAGAAGGGCAAATTGTTTTAAAGGTACCAATTGCTTAAGGTTTTAAAGAAAGAAGTCACTTGATTTAGAAGCCTATAAATGTATTTCTAAAAGGTATTGTGACTTGTCTTGAAAAGTAGATATGACTTGATACTACGGTTATTAGTATCTTGGAAGTTTTATTTGAAAGAGAATCATTTTAAAGGAGTAGAGGCACGTAGTACGTTGGGTTAAATTCCCGGATTTTATAATGACATGTTAGTGCCTTAAGTAAACAAAAATGAGAGTGTATATGAACAAGCTAATAAGAAGTTAGGGGATTTCTTAACTTGCTTATGTAATGTATGATAAGCCGGTGGTGCTTATGTTTTGTATGGTAAGTCGGTGGTGCTTATGTTATGTATGATAAGTCGGTAGTGCTTATGTTATGTATGATAAGTCGGTAGTGCTTATGTTATGTATGATAAGCCGGTAGGGCTTATGTTATGTATGATGGCCGGTTGAGTTAGGGTAAGAGTATAAATGAGGGGTAAACCCCCAAGACGTTATACCACCTTCTCCAGGGTAAGAGTATAAATGAGGGGTAAACCCCCAAGACGTTATACCACCTTCTTGGGGTAAGAGTATAAATGAGGTAAACCCCAAGACGTTATACCACTTGTTCCGTGGATTTGCTACCCACGATCACGAGGAATACCTTATGCGAGTCCTTATGGGCTTATGCAGTGAAATAGTCCCGTGCGGTAGTCTGACTATGCGAGTAATACCTCATGCGGGTCCACAGGAACTATGCGGGTGAAATAGTCTCAGGAGTAGGATTGCTTATTGATACTATGGGCGAGGGACCCTGTTTTGATCATGAGCCTCCTATTTTTATGCAGTATACCTTTATGGGCAGACTTATGTGACTCTATCGCGTCCCAGATTGGGCCAGACAGTATACCTTTATGGGCAGACTTATGTGACTCTATCGCGTCCCAGATTGGGTAAAGCGGTATAAGCGTTCCTCCATAAAGGGACGGATTAGGTTATGCAAGATCGTAAGTTATATGTTTATGAACTTGATGAGTTTTCTTAAGTATGCGTAATAATTTGACTATACTCTTATGGAAAAATGGGAAAAGATAATAAGGTGCGATTAAGTTCACGAGATGGAAATGACACAAGAGGATCTGGTATTTACCCTTTCTTTATACTTGCCCGTCATTCTTTTATACGGTTATGATTTGTTATCGTACCTTATTTTTCGCTCCATATTAAATTTTTGTTATGACCCGCCGGGGCTGCGTTCATGTCGGCGAGTTTAGGTACGATTGTGGATCCGAGCTTAGGATCCGGTTGAGATTTTGAGATGGCTCCAATGTTCCGAGCTTGTGCGTCATGGTTATGTATATTCGAAGTGCAGCGGGGCCTGTCCGTCATAGCATTGGTCAAAATCTTAGAGGTGCAGTATTCATCGTATTTGGGTGGCGAGTTGTTTTACATTGTTAAACAGTGTAGACCCTTTCGGGTAATTTTTATGTTATGGCAGCCTTATCGGCTTGGCCTTAGTTTTTTTTCTTTAAAAAGTGTTATTTATCTTCCGCAGTTTATTATGTTGTATGAGTATAAGGGTGCCCAGGTAGGGCACGATCGCGGCTTGGTGGTCGTGACAAAAGTGGTATCGAGCGATTAGTCCTCGGAAAGTGTCTAGCACCGTGTCTAGTAGAGTCTTGATTATCGGTGTGTTGTGCACCACATCTATAATCGAGGAGGCAGGGCATTTAGGATTGGTTTCCATTCTTCTCACTCTGAGATCGTGCGATAGAGCTGTGTTGTTAGGGTCGTCTCTCCCTAACGAGTTATGTTGATTGCAGCTACGATAAAGGCAGCAGTGACCCAGGAAGGACTATGTGGATTGCGTATCCAGGTTGGTAATGATTATAGTATAGTTGGCATTGTGACATACAACTATACGGAGTTATGTATGAGGGTCAGACGCGTGTTGCCTAGAATGATTTTAGATTACCAGGAGTTGGTAAAGACTAACTAGATACCGGGAAGGTATGGAACAGTTAATGAATTCTCGCCAAAGTCTTATGTTTTATTTTGGGATAATTGGGAAAGGATGAACTGTCTGATAAGGCAGTGGACCCTTAAGAAGTCATGTTAAGAAACTTAATGGAATGCCGTGTTAATAGATTAAGCTACGTGGTGTGCGTAAGAGGATTGTACGGATGAGATCCGTATAGAGTAAGTAAGGGTTGTGGTGATCAAGACGACACGATTATGGTATTGTGAGAAGTTATTGTACCCGTTTACGGGGGGGCTGGTAAGGTAGGCTTGGAGCATGAGAATTGCGAGCCTAAGAATATTGATAACTGCCGAGACCTTAGATATATAAGGCTTTCTCTGGCAATAAGATTTTAAGTCAGACCAAGGATAAGAGTTAAGTGCGACGCGGAGTCGGGTTGAGGACCTATTACGGGTCGCCTCATAGTTTGCAATGGAGTGGGATCGGTTGGTAGTAGTTCCGCTACGTGATAGGGTCACGAGGGTGCAAGGCCCAAGTGTAGTTAATTGTTTCTGAGTTCGTGGGCGCGTTCCACCGAACAGTCGTGGGAGTCGGAAATGGCCTTATGTTGTTTAAAAGAGTGACTCCAAAGATTAGAGGCCAGAATCGGTATGGAATTTATGTATGTATGCTAGTATGAGTTGGAAGTACGGAAAGAGTACGACCAGTAAGAAAGATAACAACCAAGTGTAAAGGAATAGAGCCTGAATCCATAAGAACCTTTCGAGGTAACTACACCCGTGAGTGTGTGGGGTGGTAGCTGAGTGGGAATATGAGATTTCCCCGGTGATGATACAGTCGTCAGACCCTAGTAGACCTAGTAGAGAGGATTATGACAGACTTTGAGGTCATTATGAGTATGGGCTAGTTGGCTTCGTGAGTGCCAAGGTTGACATTTTAGTATAAGTATTGTTATGTGGCCATGGGTGGCATATGTTGTATGAAGGGTGTAGTAAAGGGAGACTATGTCGCTATCTAATTAAATTGGACTCCGAAAGAACATTCGGGGACAAATGTTTCTAAGGGGGGGAGAATGTTACACCCCGTAATTCAAGAACATGATTATAGAATTAATATTGGAAAGGAAAGGATTTTTACATTTCCTTATACGGAAAATTTTCGAGTTTAATGTGATGACAAGAATTAATTCTAGTAATGGAATTATTTTTCATTAGAATTATGGACTTAGTGGATTTATTAAGTCTTGGTATACTATGTTACATGTCCATCGAAATGGGATGAAAAATAACTAAGTGTGGATGAAATATTTTGTGAAGAAATACTTGGCCAATAGGAGGTTAGCAAGTGCCCTCCCCACTTGTCTTGTGAAGACTTCACACACCTTTATATAGATAAGTCTTGAAGACTTAGAACAAAAGATATTCATCCATACAAACCCTCATCTCTCCAAAAACCTAGAGCAATTCGAAATCCCCATATCCAAAGACAAGATCAAGATCAAAGTATTTTCTTTCCAAGATTAAGCACCCTTAACCCTAAATCTAGGTTGGGCGAAAATAGAATGAAACCTAGGGTTTTCCGTCGACTTTTTAAGCGAAACGTGAAGAGAAGTTGATCCTAAGGTTGTAGGGGATACATATATGTGATTGGAACTTGAAGAAGTGGAGCGAAGCAGCTGCGGACCAATAAAGACCGGACTGTTTTGGGGCGTTTTTGGGCAAAGAATGAGGTAAAAGTCCTTCTTCTTTTAAAGTAATTGGATATTACTTATTGTTATAATGTATGGATGAACTTGTGTTAAAAAGAATGAAGAATAAAAAGAGTTTGAGCCATTTTTTTGGGGCTAAAACCGATTTGGGACAGATTTGGTGTAAATGGAATTCGTTGGTTATCGTCGTTGTTATCTTCACCTATTGCATGTTATAATGGATTAATATTGTTGTTAATAAGTTGTTATAACTTATGTAGATTTTTTGGAACTCGAATTGGAATAAAAATGATTAAGGAAAGAGTTATCGGATTTTAGTTGTTGCCGTAGAATCTATAAAACTGTTGGATATTGTCGTGCAGTTTTTAGGGACTGCTTTAGACGTGTTGTATGCTGGAAAATCAGCCCCTATATTTCATGTTTAATGTAGTAGATTGCTAATGAAAACCCTGAAGGAATAAGGGTGTGGAAAGGCGTTGAAAGGCCTCACATTCCACCCTCGTTATAGTAATTATGGACTGTTTTGGTATGGTTTTGGGGCATAATTTTACACGTCCTGTTAAGGCGTGTAATCCCCTTTGGTTAGCTGAATTGTCGGGCCTTAAATGTGGCGTGTTTGGTTATTGAATTCGGCCTTGAAAAAGGTGGCAAAGTATGTAGAAACAAAGGAAGTGCTGTCCGATTTTCCGTAGATTTTAGCGACTTTGCACTTAGAATATTCTACGTTCGAAGCTAAAGGTTAATGGATGTATTATGGCCATTATAGGTTGAAGTACTAAGTATATCGTATTCTACTTGAAGGATGGAATAGCTATCAAGGTTGAAGTACTTTGGAGCATTTTTCTATTTGTCGATAATCGTCGCGAGGTATGTGAACTTCTTCCTTCTTTTGACATGATTCTATGTATGGAATATACATGTAGTACTATTTCATGATTCCTTCTACTCTTAGAAGTTAAGAGGTATGTATGTTGATTTACTCTACGTAAAGGTTATGTCTAAGTTATCCTAAGTTCTTACCAAGCCTTATGGGGGATGTTGGTAAGAGTCGTTAGGAGGTATTTGGAGCCAAGTTGACTTGGCTAAGTTACGACACAAATGAGAATAAGAATCGAACAAGCCACTGCAGCGTTAATAAAGGAAAATGTAATGACAATCAATTAAGTTAAAAGGAGTAGAATTCTCCATCTGCATAGAAGCTAAGATAAGACAAAATTGTATTACATTTTCTAGATCATGGATACTCGATTAAGATCGTTATAAATAAGTATAACTTATTCACAACGCACCAAAGTATATGTTACTTAATTTATAAGAATTTACGTATGAAGTTTTAAGACTATGAACCTCAAATTTTTAAAAGGTTAAGGGACTTTATTTTTCAAGTTATGGGACTTTATTCTTAAAGGGTAAGAGTATAAATGAGGGGTAAACCCCCAAGACGTTATACCACCTTCTTCAGGGTAAGAGTATAAATGAGGGGTAAACCCCCAAGACGTTATACCACCTGTTCCGTGGATTTGCTACCCATGATGCGAGGAATACCTCATGCGAGTCCTTATGGGCTTATGCGGGTGAAATAGTCCCATGCGGTAGTGCTGACCTATGCGAGGAATACCTCATGCGGGTCACGGGACTATTCGTGAAATAGTCCCAGGAGTAGGATTGCTTATCGATACTACGGGCGAGGGACCCTGTTTTGATCATGAGCCTCCTATTTTTATGCAGTATACCTTTATGGGCAGACTTATATGATTTTATCGCGTCCCAGTTGGTCGGCGGTATACCTTTATGGGCGGACTTATGTGACTATCGCGTCCCAGTTGGTAAACGATATAGCGCCTCCATAAAGGGACGAATTAGGTTATGCAAGATACGTAAGTTATACGTTTATGAACTTGATGAGTTTTCTTAAGAATTTACGTAAGAATTTGACTATACTTTGATGTAAAAATGGGAAAAGATAATAAGGTACGATTAAGTTCACGAGATGGAAATGACACGGTAGGATCGGTATTTACCCTTTCTTTATACTTGCCCTGTCATTCTTTTATGCGATTATGATTTGTTATCGTACCTTATTTTTCGCTCCATATTCAATTTTTGTTATGCGGCCCGCCGAAGCTGCGTTCATGTCCGCAGTTTAGGTACATTGTGGATCCGCGAGCTTAGGATCGGTTGAGATTTTGAGATGGCTCCAATGTTTGAGCTTGTCGTCATGGTTATGTATATTCGAAGTACAGCGGGGCCTGTCGTCATAGCATTGGTCCAAATCTTAGAGTCTGTATTCATCGTAAATTTGGGTGGCTAGAGTTGTTTTTACATTGTTAAACAGTGTAGACCCTTTCGGGTAATTTTTATGTTATGGCAGCCTTATCGGCTTGGCCTTAGTTTTTTTTTTTAAAAAAGTGTTATTTATCTTCCGCAGTTTATTATGTTGTATGAGTATAAGGGTGCCCAGGTAGGGCACCAGTCGCGGCCCGGGGTCGGGTCGTGACACATAATCACACTAAATTCTCATTCCTGGTCCGGAACAAATCTCACTAATCAAGTCATGAAAGCCTAGTGGTCTTCTTAGCTTAACTATCCACTTTTATTTCACACCACTCATGGGCTTATCACACTAAGATACCCCACGTATACTATGTACCTCGACCAATATCAACCGTAAAATCTTTCACTCAAGACGGCCTTGTATCTAAGGTCTCAACGGTTACCAAAATTCTAAGGCTCACATTTTCCATGTCCCCAAACTTACCTTTCCTTCTAACCAGGTGTCTTAAACACATTTTACACAATACCATCCAAACATAACACTCAACAAATAAACATCTTATCAACGCATACTAGTCTTTAGAGGATTAAAGATATACTTGTAACTATTGCTTCACTTTCCCTTCGTCGTTCTAAACGTAATCCTACCCTGGTAACCCTCTTAGTCCCACTAGCAGCTCCCTCTGCTGCCTTGCCCTTCTGGGCCGCGGTTATCTTGCGTGGAGGCATAACTGGTATATAAGAATACGTCAGAGGGAGTCCAACTTATAACATAGCTCTATCGCACGATCTCAGAGTGAGAAGAATGGAAACCAATCCGAAAATATCATGTAACCTCCTGATTATAGGTGTGGTGCACAACACGCCGATAATCAAGACTCTACTAGATACGGTCTGTAGACACTTTCCGAGGATTAACTACTCTGATACCACTTTTGTCACGACCCGACCTCGGGCCCGCGACTGGTGCCTTACCCCGGGTACCCTAGTGATAATACATCAGAGAAAAACCAGCGGAATAAAACTCATAGAAATGAAACAATGTAATACAAGAAGCAGGCTAACCAAAACGGTCACCTTTCTGCATCTATATCAAAACCCGAACAGTTACATCCATTACAACCCCAACTCACCACAGGACTACAGACATCTAAGAGTTTGATACTACAACTATGACGGGACAGGGCCCCGCCATACCCCTGAATGTACAAGTACCTACAATGACAGGGAACCATACCAAAAGATAAGCCTCCGGAGAAACGGAGCTTCCCAATACGCAGAATCGTGATCCTATGAGCGAGGATCAACAACCGGTGTACCTCTACCTGCGACATGAATGCAGCCCCCCGAAGGAGGTCAGTACAACATGTACCAAGTATGTGAAATTGAAAATACTGTAATGAAATCATAACAGTCTATATAAAACATGAGACATGTATGATAACCAAAACACATTACACAATATATAAGCAGTCAAGTCAGGGACGCATGCCCTCAAAGTCATCACTCAAATATAACCATGGGTCTCACGCCCATAATATCAAGCGTGCCCGAATTCCTTCCTCACTGCCGGCAGTCCATGATATATTATAACACCAATATGTGTACGAACACGGACCCGCTTCATAAACGGCCGCCAAGTAGGAGAGCCAACTACGATCACGCTGCATCATAAACGGCTGGCCAATCACGAAAGCTAACTACGGATACCGCTGCGTCGCGAAGGCGGCGGGGCAAGTAAAGTCAACTACGAGCCTCATATCACGAGATATGGCCGGGCAAGTATCTTAAGCCAACCTACGAGCACTGCGCTCGAGAAATGACGCGAGAGTATCTAAAGCATGGTCGCATGCCCGGAATCTCATCGGTGTAAGCATGGCCGCTGCGTCCACGGTCGGCCGGCAATGAAGCTAACTACTGTGTACCTCCCGCATCACGTCGTCGTGATCGGGCAAGTCGAAGCTAACTACTGTGCACCTTTCGCATCACGAGACTTCGCCATAAACCAGGCGGGGCAAAGTACGAAGACCGACTACCAGGTACCTCCTGCGTCACGCCAATGACCGGGGCAAGTACGAAGGCCGACTACTAGGTACCTCCTGCGTCACTAAACCTCATGGGGAGCTATTCCATGAAATAACGATAATAATAGAAGCATACCCGTGGGCCACCCAACGTGTCAGTATGTCCAAGTAAATAACACGATAACAATCATAGTGGAAGCATACCCGTGGACCATCCAGCGTGTCAGTATGTCCAAAGGAACGATATAGTTGAAGAATACCCGTGGGCCACCCAACGTGTCAGTATGTCCAAGGAAATAACAAGATAACACTCATAGTGGAAGCATACCCGTGGACCATCCAGCAGCGTCGGTATGTCCAAGTAAATAACAAGATGACCGACCCTGCATTGAGAGAGGCGGTAGCATAGAAATACAACACTTGCACAACAAAGGCTATCATAACTAGCATAGGCAAGTTTAACATACTTTTAGACTTTCATTAACATGTAAACTGATTCACCATTTTATAAACTCAAGGTAGTTTCATTTTATGCCAACAATCCGGGTTTTAACCCCAAAGTACTTCATACATTAATTATTTTCTACAAGGTCCCTTTTTACGTAAAAGCCACATAATACTAATACCCGTAGTATCAACACACGTTTTCTTTTCAAACCAAATTGCTACACCTTCAGAAAATCTTTACAAGGCCTTTAAAATCAAGTAAGTAAACCGTTCTTTTATCCTCCTCAAGTCGTTATAACTAATTCCCATAAAGTTATTATAACACTTATTTTTCAAGCAATTCAAAACAACTACAATCATTTGGAAAACCAAGAGGACTTATTCTTTTCAAACCAAATATCAATTTCTTTCTAAATAATGATTCACAACTTTTTAGAATAATTCAAGGCCCTTTAAGATTTAGAAGTCAAGTCAAAGACATCAAAAACGAAACCAAATTTATTTAACACACGTACGTCTACCGTACTATATATTTCACAACAATCATGTTCAAGAGGATAGAAAGAATCACATACCTCTTCGGCTTATCCACTTGCCAAGTCGAATATGTCGCGCGTAGAATATCAACCTATAATAATCAAACACGTCTATCAACGTCTAGACTTCTTCGTAGAATATTTCTAAGTATAGCGTCTCTTATTCTACGAAAAATCGGGCAGCACTTCCCCTGTTTTTACGTACTTTTCCACCTTTTTCAAGGCCCGAAATTCAATAACCAACATGTCATATTTAAGGTGCAATTATACAACAATACTAAAGGGGATTACACGCCTAACTGAACGTGTAAAATTCTGCCCCACAATAAACAAAACAGTCCATTTCTTTTCAATCTTCCTTCCACATATATACTCAATTATAAACTACTACAACATGTAATCTCCAATTACAATAGAAGGACAAAGATCATTACCTCGATAAGCCCAAAATTTTCCAATGATTAAAAGTCGATCCTTAGGAATCTTAGCTCCAATTCCTTACGTTCCAATCCACTCCAAGCAACCCTTAGAAGTTCCTAACCAACTTCTCTTAACACTTCACCCAAAAATATGAAGATCACCTTAGGGTTTCACTTTGCGACTATCGGATTAACGTAGTATTTCCAGGATTTTTGTGTTAAGATATCTTTAGAACACTACAAGGGACACTTGGTTTAAGTATTGGGATTTATCAACAACAATTGAAGAATTTTCTTCACAAGGGAGGGGGGGTGGCCGAGAGCAAGTCTCAAGAGAGAGGGAGTATTTGCCTTGGAAATTAATCTAAGTGTGGATGAAGTCTTGCTACAAGGGTGTATTTATAAGAAAACCAAGGGCTAGGATAAAATCAACTGTGTGGATGAGATTGGGGACAAGTATGTGTGGGTCACACAAGCCACTTGTCCAACACAAGACTTGGGACACTTGGCTTGCCACTTGTCCTCTATAATTCGGCCACAATGCCACCTAAGGGGTGACATGTGTCGCCCTCTTATTCGTCCAAAATATTATCATCTCCCGAAAACATCCATAATGGCCAAAATCTCAAAAATAATGTGGGCCCCACAAAACCGTAAATTTCTCCCGTGGGCCCCACGTGACCAATTCTGGAAAATAAAATCCATAATTCTAATATATTCCCAGAAGTCCAAATACCAAAATTGAGAATTCAATTCCCAATAATAAACCTTTTTCCTTCACGAGGTTCGGAATATTTTTCGTCGGAAATTCAAAAAAAAAATCCCGTTCGTACTTAGTGTTATAATCTCGTACGTACGTCCTCATATACATACTTTGGAACTACGGCATGTAACATTCTTCCCCCTTAGAAACATTCGTCCCGAATGTTCCTTCTAAGTCTCCAAACACACATGCGTCGGTATAGTCTTCACTACTATACTTACAAAACCAATTATGCCACAAATGGCCATAATATAACACACGCACAAATACTTAAATCCAAGCCAACGAGGAAACACCTCCAAAGTGTATAACATCACTATTAGCTCCCATCCATGGTCTAAAGGATACTCACTTCGCACCTTCACTTTACATATATAAACACTTCCATTCTTCTAACACATGTTCACTTCTTTTCTTACTCGTCGTACTCTCCTCGTACAGCCGAACTCTTCCCAATACACATACCACATTTCAGTCATCGCTTCAGTTTTCAAAACCTTGGAGTTACTTCCTCCAAACTTGGTCATCATACTAGTTTCAATTTCCTTTAAGGCCATTATCGGCCTTTACGGCCCGGTTCTGGTCGAACGCGTCTACAAACTCGTACAATGGTTACCTAAACTTGGGCCTATCACCCTCGTGACCCTATCACCTAGAGGGACCACCTCAAACTTACCCCAATTCATTCCGGGTTGCGGGTTGACCCGCGATTGGTCATCAACCCGACCCATAATCACACTAAATTCTCATTCCTGATCCGGAACAAATCTCACTAATCAAGTCATGAAAGCCTAGTGGTCTTCTTAGCTTAACTACCCACTTTTATTTCACACCACTCATGGGCTTATCACACTAAGATACCCCACGTATACTATGTACCTCGACCAAGATCAACCGTAAAATCTTTCACTCAAGACGGCCTTGTATCTAAGGTCTCAACGGTTACCAAAATTCTAAGGCTCACAATTTTCATGTCCCCAAACTTACCTTTCCTTCTAACCAGGTGTCTTAAACACATTTTACACAATACCATCCGAACATAACACTCAACAAATAAACATCTTATCAACGCATACTAGTCTTTAGAAGGTTAAAGATATACCTGTAACTATTGCTTCACTTTCCATTCGTCATTCTAAACGTAATCCTGCCATGGTAACCCTCTGAGTCCCACTAGCAGCTCCCTCTGCTGCCTTGCCCTTCTGGGCCGCGGTTACCTTGCGTGGAGGCATAACTGGTATATAAGAATACGTCAGAGGGAGTCCAACTTATAACACAGCTCCTGATTATAGGTGTGGTGCACAACACGCCGATAATCAAGACTCTACTAGATACGGTCTGTAGACACTTTCCGAGGATTAACTACTCTGATACCACTTTTGTGACGACCCGACCTCGGGCCCGCGACTGGTGCCTTACCACGGGCACCCTAGTGATAATACATCAGAGAAAAACCAGCGGAATAAAACTCATAGACATGAAACAATGTAATACAAGAAGCAGGCTAACCAAAACGGTCACCTTTCTGCATATATATCAAAACTCGAACAGTTACATCCATTACAACCCCAACTCACAACAGGACAACCGACCTCTAAGAGTTTGATACTACAACTATGACGGGATAGGGCCCCGCCATACCCCTGAATGTACAAGTACCTACAATGACAGGGAACCATACCAAAAGATAAGCCTCCGGAGAAACGGAGCTTCCCAATACGCAGAACCGTGATCCTATGAGCGAGGATCAACAACCGGTGTACCTCTACCAAGAAGATGTAACGCAGCCCGAAGGAGGTCGCATAACAGTACCAAGTATGTGGAAATCGAAAATCAGAATGAAATCATAACGATCTATATAAAAGCGAGAGACATGTATGATAACCAAAACACAAGATACAATATATAGCGATCAGTCGAGGATCGTGCCTCAAAGTCATCACTCAAATATAACCATGGGTCTCACGCCCATAATATCAAGTGTGCCCGTGGAATTCCTTCCTCACTGTCGGCAGTCCATGATATAATATAACACCAATATGTGTACCCGAACACCAGACCCCACCTGCGTCATAAAACTAACCGGGCCAAGTAGGAGAGTCAACTACCAGATCCAGTCTGCATCATAAAACTGAACGGGCCAAGTACGAAAGCTAACTACCACATACCGCTGGTCACGGTGGCGGCAAGTATGAAAACCAACTACCAGAGCCTACCGTATCACGAGATATGACCGGGGCAAGTATCTTAAGCCAACCTACCAGAGCCTGCCGCTCACGAGAAATGACCAGGGAGAGTATCTAAAGCATGGCCGCATGCCCCCGGAATCTCTCATCGGTGTAAGCATGGTCGCTTGCGTCACGAAGGCCGGGCAAGTAAAGCTAGCTACCGTGTACCTCCGCATCACGTCACGGCCGGGCAAGTACGAAAGCTAACTACCAGGTACCTCCTGCATCACGAGACTTCGCCATAAAACTGACCGGGGCAAGTACGAAGACCGACTACCAGGTACCTCCTGCGTCATACCAATGACCGGGGCAAGTACGAAGGTCGACTACCAGGTACCTCCTACGTCACTAAACCTCATGGGGAGCTAGTCCATGGAATAACGATAATAATGGAAGCATACCCGTGGGCCACCCAACATGTCACTATGTCCAAGTAAATAACACGATAACAATCATAGTGGAAGCATACCCGTGGACCATCCAGCGTGTCAGTATGTCCAAAGGAACGATATAGTTGAAGCATACCCGTGGGCCACCCAACGTGACCCGTGGACCATCCAGCAGTATCGGTATGTCCAAGTAAATAACAAGATGACCGGCCCTCCATCGAGAGACGCGGTAGCATAGAAATACAACACTTGCACAACAAAGGCTATCACAACTAGCATAGGCAAGTTTAACATACTTTTAGACTTTCATTAACATGTAAACTGATTCACCATTTTATAAACTCAAGGAAGTTTAATTTTATGCCAACAATCCGGGTTTTAACCCCAAAGTACTACATACTTTAATTCTTTTCTAAAAGGTCCCTTTTTACGTAAAAGCCACATGATACTAATACCCGTAGTATCAACACACGTTTTCTTTTCAAACCAAATTACTACACCTTCAGAAAATCTTTACAATTCCTTTAAAATCAAGTAAGTAAACCGTTCTTTTATCCTCCTCAAGTCGTTATAACTAACTTCCCATAAAGTTATTATAACACTTATTTTTCAAGCAATTCAAAACAACTACAATCATTTGGAAAACCAAGAGGACTTATTCTTTTCAAACCAAATATCAATTTCTTTCCAAATAATGATTCACAACTTTTTAGAATAATTCAAGGCCCTTTAAGATTTTGAAGTCAAGTCAAAGACATCAAAAATGAAACCAAATTCATTTAACACACGTACGTCTACCGTACTATATATTTCACAACAATCATGCTCAAGAGGATAGAAATAACCACATAACTCTTCGGCTTATCCACTTGCCAAGTCGAATATGCCGCGCGTAGAATATCAACCTATAATAATCAAACACGTCTATCAACGTCTAGACTTCTTCGTAGAATATTTCTAAGTATAGCGTCTCTTATTCTACGAAAAATCGGGCATCGCTTCCCCTGTTTTTACGTACTTTTCCACCTTTTTCAAGGCCCGAAATTCAATAACCAACATGTCATATTTAAGGCGCAATTATACAACAATATTAAAGGGAATTACACGCCTAACTGGACGTGTAAAATTCTGCCCCACAATAAACAAAACAATCCATTTCTTTTCAATCTTACTTCCACATATATACTCAATTATAAACTACTACAACATGTAATCTCCAATTACAATAGAAGGACAAAGATCATTACTTCGATAAGCCCAAAAATTTCCAATGATTAAAAGTCGATCCTTAGGAATCTTAGCTCCAATTCCTTATGTTCCAATCCACTCCAAGCAACCCTTAGAAGTTCCTAACCAACTTTTAACACTTCACCCAAAAATATGAAGATCACCTTAGGGTTTCACTTTGCGACTATCGGATTAACGTAGTATTTCCAGGATTTTTGTGTTGAGATATCTTTAGAACACTACAAGGGACACTTGGTTTAAGTATTGGGATTTATCAACAACAATTGAAGAATTTTCTTCACAAGGGAGGGGGGTGGCCGAGAGCAAGTCTCAAGAGGGAGGGAGTATTTGCCTTGGAAATTAATCTAAGTGTGGATGAAGTCTTGCTACAAGGGTGTATTTATAAGAAAACCAAGGGCTCAAATCAAAGCAAGTGTGTGGATGAGATTGGGGACAAGTGTGTGGGTCCCACAAGCCACTTGTCCAACACAATACTTGGGACACTTGGCTTGCCACTTGTCCTCTATAATTCGGCCACAATGCCACCTAATGGGGTGACACGTGTCGCCCTCTTATTCGTCTAAAATATTTTCATCTCCCTAAAACATCCATAATGGCCAAAATCTCGAAAATAATGTGGGCCCCACAAAATCGTAAATTTCTCCCGTGGGCCCCACGCGACCAATTCTGGAAAATAAAATCCATAATTCTAATATATTCCCAGAAGTCCAAATACCAAAATTGAGAATCCAATTCCCAATAATAAACTTTTTTCCTTCACGAGGTTCGGAATATTTTCGGTCGGAAATTCAAATTTTTTTCCCGTTCGTACTTAGTGTTATAATCTCATACGTACGTCCTCATATATATACTCTCGAACTACGGGGTGTAACAAGTGTTGTAACCTAGCAAGATCAACTCGACTCCAATGCTTACTAAACACTCTTACCAACATCTCTCATAAGACTTGGTAAGGACTTAGGAATAACTTAGACATGCCTTTAGCATAGAATCAATAACATAAATACTTTAATAACGAGGCAAGTATACTTCAAGAAACAAGTCATGTATACTCCAATAATCAATCATGCCGATAGAAGGAAGAAGTTCACATACCTTTTAAGCTATTCCACACGCTAAGTAGAATACGCCACTCGTAGAATGTCAACCTATAATGACAATAATACTTCTATCAATTCTAAGCTATCAACTGTAAGACTTATACCAAATAATGGTCCTCTTATTCTACGGAAATTTGGGCAGCACTTCATTTGTTTCTACGTACTTTTCCACCTTTTCCAAGGCCCAATTTCAACACCAATCAAGCCATACTTAAGGGCACAATCAACAGTTAACCAAAAGGGATTACACGTCTAACTTGACGTGTAAAATTCCGCCCCTTAATCTACCAAACAGCCCACTAAAATTAGTTCATAGTCCAATGTAAAAACCGTCCTTTAGTCTGCTAAAATAGTCCACTAGTACATTCCATTAGTATAGTCCACTAATACAGTCCATTAGTACAGTCCACTAATACAGTCTTTTAGTTGGTGTTCTCGGCCAACTACTACAACCAAAACTGTTTCCATAACTTCTTATAATCCAACTTATATTCCAACACTTTATATAAGTTATATTAACTTGTTAACAACAAGATTCCTTCATGTCAACATGTAATAGGTAATGTTTTAACAACAATAATATCCAATGAATCCGACAACGCCAAAATCGTCTGACACGCTAACATGCCAAGATTGTGACATGTACTTCTTATTCTTCATTCTTTTTAATCACAAGTTCATCCATTAATTACTACAATATGTAATATCCAATTACTTTAAGAGGGCAATGATCCTTACCTCAAATCTGCCCGAAATAATCCAAGTTTAAAAGTCGATCCTTAGCATATCCTAGCTCCTATTCTTCAAGTTCCAATCCACAATATGTAACCCTTAGAAGCTTATAACCAACTTCTCTTCAACTTCAACACCTAAAAAGTTGAATAACACCCTATGGTTTCAACCTTTCAAGTCACGGCCAAGAGACTTTTTAGGGGTTAGGGGTGCTTAATCTTTCTAATCACTTGGTTAGGGACCTTAATCTTGTATCAATGAACAAAGCTTGGAAGTTTAAGGATTTTTTGGTCTCCAAAATAGGCCTTGGCCGAGAGCACCATAAGAGGAGGAGCTAGGATTCTTGAAATAATTCTAAGTGTTGGCTAAGTGTAGAATGAAGTCTTGCACTCCCTCTATGTATATATAATGTATCCCAAGTAGTGAGATAAAAACAAGTGTAGGGACAAGATTGTGGACAAGTGTGTGTGGGACCCATGTCCACTTGTCCACTTCAACAAATATCTTCAAGACTTGCCACCTTGCAAGACAAGTGGGGGGGAGTGTCACGACTAGGGCTGTTAGCGGTGCGGATACTCCCGGTAATTATCCGAGAACTGGACCGATACTCGGACCGAAACCTTAACGTTTCGGATACGAGTACCAAAAAAATACCCGGACCGATAAGGAGCCGGACCGATAACCCGGTAAAATACCCGGTAACACCCCCAACCCCCACCCCACCCCACCCCACCCCTGGGCCCCTCCACCACTAGCCAAAGAAGCCTCCCACGCCTCCTGCCAGCTCTAATTAGTTGTAAATTAATGAAACTTTAAATGGTCATAACTTTGCGCTCGGATGTCCGTTTGATCTAATGTTTTTTTGATTTCGCGTATCTTTTGAGATAGGGTCGGACAAACAACTAAAGCAGTTTGGAGCAGCCAATTTCTCAAAAAAAAATCCGTCTTGCCAATCAATTTCACTTTTACCCCAAATTGTTACCAATTGTCCATTTTCAAATCTAAATATCTTGCGCTATACAATATATTTAAACGTAAAAATTTCATGGTAATGTGTCCGAGAATGTCAATTTCAGTATTGGAAATTCAATTTAAAAAAAAATAAAAATCGACCCGACCAGGAAAATTCTTACCGGTCCGGACCGGTAAGCTTATCGGATCGGTTCCGGTAAGTGGATACCCGGACCGATCGGACCGATAATAGCACTAGTCACGACCCGACCTCGGGCCCGCAACTGATGCCTTACCCGGACACCCTAGTAGGTATACATCAGAGAAAATCAGCAGAATAAACTCATAGACATGGAACAATGTAGAATAGGAAATAGGCTAACCGATAAGGTCGCCTTTCAACATATATATATAAATATCAAAATCCCGAACAGTTATATCCTTTACAAACTCAACTCACAACATGACTACAGATCTCTAAGAGTTTTTGACATAATAACTATGACGGGACAGGGCCCTGCCATACCACTGAATGTACATGTACCTACAATGACAGGGAACCATACCAAAAGATAAGCCTCCGGAGAAACGGAGCTTCCCAAAACGCAGAACTGTGATCTTATGAGCGAGGATCAACAACCGGTGTACCTCTACCTGCGGCATGAACGCAGCCCCCCGAAGGAGGTCGATAACAGTACCAAGTATGTGAAATCAGCATCAGAATGAAATCACAATAGTCTAAAAACAAATCCAGAGACATGTATGAAAAACCAATTAACAGTACACAGTGCCATAGTATATACGAGAGTAAATAGGTGTAACTTGGCCGGTTCTGAATAGACAGCCAATGATCAAACTAGGGCCATTCGCCCATAGTATCATTATGCAAATCCTAATCCTGGACTCTCTTAGTCCGCATAGGTCTCGTGGACCCGCATGAGGTACTTCTCGCATCGGGGGAAGCAAACCCGTGGTAATACATAGGACTCTGTACCGCATGAGCCCCTTGGACTCGCATGAGGGTATTCCTCGCATAGGACCCCGTCCCGCATGAGCCCCTTGGACCCGCATGAGGTACTCCTCGCATCGGGGGGAGCAAACTCGCGAAATATGAACAACGCAACATGGACAGGGGGTTAAGTGATATAATACAAACGCAACCGGCTATCGTAAACAACATAAGCAAATTAAGAAAAACCCCTTAACATAAAAGTCTCAAGACACTAATACCTGTAGTATCAAGACATGTTTACTTATCAAACCAAGTTACTACACCTTCAGAAAATCATTACAAGACTTTTAAAATCAATTAAGTAAACTGATCTTTTATCCTCCTAAAGTCGTTATAACTAACTTCCCATAAAGCTATTATAACACTTATGTTTTAAGCAATTCAAAACAATCACATTCATTTGGGAAACCAAAGAACTTATTCTTTTAAAACCCAATACCAATTTCTTTCCGAATAATGATTCACAATTTTTTAGAATAATTCAAGGCTCTTAAGATTTAGAAGTCAAGTTAAGGACATCAAAATGAAACCAAATTCATTTAACACACGTACGTCTACCGTACTATATATTTCATAATAATCATGCTCAAGAGGATAGGAAGAATTCACATACCTCCTCGGCTTAATCCACTTGCCAAGTCGAATACGGCACACGTAGAATATCAACCTATAATAACCATAACACGTCTATCAACTTCTAGTTTTCTTCGTAGAATATTTCAAAGCATAAGGTCTCTTATTCTACGAAAAATTGGGCAGCACTTCCCCTGTTTCTACGTACTTTTCTGTTACACCCAGTAATTCCAGGACATGTGTATAAGAACGTACGTAAGAACTCAAAATGTTAAGAATTGAGACTAGTAAAAATTTATCGGAATTATGGAAATGTCGGGAAACGAAATATTACGACGAACGGGAGGGTGACACATGTCACCCCTCACGATTCGCTCGGGCCCGTGGATCGTGCCTTACCCGCACCCAAGTAGTCATACATCGAGTAATCAATGAATATAAAAACAAGACATGAAACAGCTTGTAAAATGAGACACGCTTTATGTGAGAAAATGTCGCCTTCGGCATATATATATAAACATCAAGTTTTGCGCTACATCCCAACTTTACAATAGGACTACAGCACTTAGGAATGTAAACAACTATGGCGGACAGGCCCCGCCATACCGATGTACAAAACTAACTACAACAGGGAGATCATACCCAAAAGTAGAGCCTCCGGAGAAGATGGAGCTCCTGACACCAACGCAAAAAGATCCTAAGGATGCGGATCTAGCACCGCTGCTTACACGCGGCATGAACGCACTCGGGCGAGGTCGAGACAACAGGTACCAAGTATGTGAAACTGTAAAGTACATTGAATGAAATCAAAGTATTTAAAACCATTTGCAAATACAATCAGTTCAATTGCACATAGTGCCATAAACAAGAACAATAATAGGTAAACTGTAACAGGTCTTTTCTAGGCCGCGAATGATCGAAGCAAGGCCAATCGCCCATAGTATCATTATGCGTGCCTAATCCTGGACTCCCGCAGTCCGCATAGGTCACACACAGACCCGCATGAGGTATTCCTCGACGGGGTAGCTAACCCCTGCATTCTCCTCGACTCCCGCACCGCATAGCCTCAATAGACCGCGTAGTCACACGCATCGCATAGAATCCTCGTGACGGATAAAACACCCGAATGATCAATCTGGAACTCCCGCACCCGCGATAGTCACAGCATCGCATAGCCGTATAGACCCGCATCGAGGCGTGGCAAGCCCTCGGTATAACAAGTCAAGGGGGTATGTGATATAATAACAGTACAACGGTCTTAACGTTTTAACAATGTAAGCACAACAAGAATAACATCACAAGACACTAACACACGTAGTATCATAACATGTTTACTTATCAAACCATCTTACTATACTTTGCAGAAGTCAATACAAGATTTTCATAAACAAACAAGTAAAACCGCCTTTTATCTTTCTTAAGTCGTTATACCTAACTTCCCATAAAGCTAGTATAACTCTTAAGCTTTCTGTTAAAAATCCAGTATTACTCTTCTTTTTAAAAATGATTCATAATTCTTTTGAAATACTTCAAGGTTCTTATTATTCAGGCTTAAGTCAAAAGACATTGCCGTATAACTACGTTCCGTTAACACACGTACGTCTACCGTACTGTATATATATTTTAAAATATCATGCTCAAGAGTATAGGAAGAATCACATACCTTCTTGGAGAAATCCACCTGCCAAGTCGAATATGTCGCGCAGAGTATCGACTATAATACCAACACGCCTATCAACGCGTCAGACCGCATCAGTATAAAGTTCTAAGCAGAGGGTTCTCTATTCTACGGAAAATTGGGCAGCACTTCCTACCCACCAAGCTACTCAAGTCTCATCAGAAACAAATTCTATGTAAGTACTTCAATTATTCTTCATTTACCCTTCTACTGTGATAACAGTTCAATTCTATTCTTTAATATTCTTCTATATCTTATACTCAAGTCTTAACTATTCTTATATGTAATATCCAATTACAATAGAAGGACAAGAGTATTTACCTCGATAAGCCCAAAAATTATCCAAGTTAAATGTCGATCCTGAGCAAGGTTTAGCTCCTAATTGCACGCTCCGATAGCTCCAAGAACTCTTAGAAGTTTCTAACAACTTCTACTTAAATACTATAAGGGATTTGGGCTAGGGTATTTTGGTATAGTGACTATACTAGAAGGCAACTTCTACAAGGGGTATTCGCCGCGGCCTTCTCGAGGGGAGGGAGGGCTCTTGGACGAGAATACTACAAAGAGAGGGGGGAGGATTTTCAAGACTTGGAAAATATTTGTGGATGAAGAACTCTTCATCTTAAGGGGGGTATTTATAGGCCAACCAATGGCCAAGATGAAGCCAAGTGCTATGCAAGTGTAGGGTGAGGATTTACCCAAGTGTCCTTATCCATCCACTACACAAAAATATCCTACCAACTCCTTGACAAAACAAGCCACAAAATCGTCCAAATGGACGCCTCAAATCCGCCAACTAGAGGGTGACAAGTGTCGCCCTCTCGTTGGTCCAAAATGTTTCGTCTCTCGGAAAAATCCGCAAAAATAATAAATGACATAGCCGTAATTTTCCCTTCGCAAGTTTTGTAAAACGTTTCGTCGGAAAACGATTCTTTTAGTGAGTTGTGCACAAGTTTTTTTCGTCCAAAGCCTAACTTTAAGGCTAAACTTTTGTACGTACGCCCTCACGTACATACTCTGGAAATACGGGGTATAACATTCTCCCCTCCTTAGAAACATTCGTCCCGAATGTTCCTTCCCAAGACAGTTAACGATAAAGCTTAAACAGTTTGCAAGTGCCACACATGGCCACAATATAACACTTAAGCAAATACGATAATTAAAAACCAGCAAGTAGGAAAGTAAGTTACCTGGAGGTGTGGGGAATAAGTGAGGATACTTCTGCCTCATGTCCTCCTCAGCTTCCCACGTCATCTCCTCCCTGAGCTCGTTCCGCCACAAGACTTTGACGGAAGCCACGTCCTTGGTCCGCAGACGCCTAACCTGACGATCGATTATCGCTATGGGAATCTCCTCATACGATAACCCCTCGGTCACCTGGACATCGTCAATCGGGTGCACTCTAGATGGATCCCCGATACATCTCCTCAGCATAGAAACATGAAATACCGGATGAACTGCCTCCAGATCGGACGGCAGATCCAACTCATAGACAACCTTGCCTACCCTGCAGACGATCTGATACGACCCAATGTACCTTGGGCTGAGTTTCCCTTTCTTTCCGAATCTCATCACACCCTTCATGGGTGACACCTTCAGGAAAACCCAATCATCAACCTCGAACTCCAGATGCCGACGATGATGATCTGCATACGACTTGCCGACTACGGCCGCGAGCAACCGCTCCTGTATAATCTTCACCTTATCCACTGACTGCTGCACCAAATCTGGTCCTACTAATCGCACTCGCCCACATCAAACCATCCTATCGGCGATCTGCACTTCCTCCCATACACGGCCTCATAAGGCGCCATCTGAATACTGGAGTGGTAGCTATTATTATACGCAAACTCAACTAGAGGCAAATGATCCTCCAGTACCCTCAAGTCAATAACACAGCTCGCAAAGATATCCTCAAGAGTGCGGATAGTGCGCCACCTATCCGTCTGCGTGGATGGAATGCGA
Organism: Przewalskia tangutica; assembly: GCA_029844215.1. Classification (NCBI taxonomy): domain Eukaryota; kingdom Viridiplantae; phylum Streptophyta; class Magnoliopsida; order Solanales; family Solanaceae; genus Przewalskia; species Przewalskia tangutica. The sequence continues at coordinate 35,165,989 of CM056718.1, forward strand.
CTGTGCTCACCGGCCCCTAAACCCTTCTCGGAAGGACCTCCGTAAGTTAGCCAGAACCGCTCCTGCATGCGATATGATCGAAATAGGGACTCCATGTAGTCCGACGATCTCTCGGATGTAAAGTCCGCATAATCCTCACCGAAAAAGTCGCCCCGACGGAAGAAAGTGGGCTGATTTCACACCGCCGACGATAACCCAGATAGAATCATACTTCCTCTGAGTGCGAGGTAATCCTGTGATAAAGTCCATGCTGATCACCTCCCACTTCCCGGTCGGGATCTCTATTGACTGCAACAAACCACCAGGCCTCGGGTGCTCTCCCTTCACCAGCCGACAACACGCATCGAGCTACAAACTCGCAACGTCCTCTTCAAGCCATCCCACCAATACACGATCCGGTCGTGGTACATCTTGGTCGACCGGATGGATAGAGTAACGCCGCGCTGTGCTTCCCTAGAACTCTGCCAAGTCCCAAACATCCGAACACACAACTCGCCTCAAACCTTAGCACCCTATCAGGTGCTACCTAAAGGACTTTCCTCACGAAGAGCCGTATCTCTGCAGCGTCAAAACCGGATCCTCAAACTGTTGCCTCTTCACCTCCTCGACGATGGAAGACTCGGCAACCTCTCGAACTCGAACCCCACTGCTATCAGAATCAATCAAACGGACACCAAGGCTCGCTAACTGATGCAAATCGTGAACCATGCCCCTCCTCTCCGGCTGCACATCTGATAGGCTACCCATCGACCTACGACTAAGGGCATCTGCCACAACATTGGCCTTCCCCGGGTGGTACAGGATATCGACATCATAATCCTTAAGCAACTCTAACCACCGTCTCTGTCGTAAGTTCAGCTCCCTCTGGCTGAAGATATACTGGAGGCTCTTGTGGTCTGTATAAATATCCACATGAACCCCATACAAATAGTGCCTCCAGATCTTCAAGGCGTGAATCACCGCTGCCAACTCCAAATCATGGGTGGGGTAGTTCCTCTCATGCTTCTTAAGCTGTCGGTATGCGTACGCTATAACCTTGCCCTGCTGCATCAACACACATCCCAACCCGATGCCTGACGCATCACAATACACGACATAGCCGTCTGGACCCTCTGGAAGAGTAAGAACGGGGGCGGTCGTCGGGCCTCCTTCAAGAATCGAAACCCCGCCACACGCATCAGTCCCATCAAACTTAGCCGCTTTCCGAGTCACCTAGTCAATGGTGCAGATAGAAGCAAACTTCTACGAACCGATAATAACTGCAAGGCCCGAAATCGCGAACCTCTGCCGAGTAAGAGTTCAGCCAACTCTCGATCGCTCGATCTTGCCGTATCCACCCGAATGCCATCAGCCACAATATGCCCAAGAAAAGCCATCAAGTCAACCGTAACTCACACTTCAAAACTTGGCGTATAAATCGCTGGTCTGGAGAACTCTCAAAGACAGCCTCAAATGCTCCGCATGCTCCTCGCCCGGCGAGAATAAACCAAGATATCATCAATGAACACTATCACAAACGTGTCCAAAATGGCTTGAACACTCGGTTCATCAAATCCATAAATACCGCCGAGCATCGTCAACCCGAAAGACATACGACTCGAACTCATAATGCCCGCACGTCCGAATGCGATCTAGGGAAATCCGCCTCTCTGACTCGTACCTGATGATAGCTCGATCGCAGATCAATCTTGGAGAAACATTTCGCACCCTGCAACTGGTCGAACAAATCATCAATCCTGGGAAGAGGGTATCTGTTCTTAATGGTCACCTTGTTCAGCTGCTTGTAATCAACACACATGCGCATCGTCCCGTCATTCTTCTTCACGAACAATACCGGCGCTCCCCAGAGAGAAACACTAGGCCTGATGAAGCCCTTCTCCAGCAAATCTCTCAGCTGGTCCTTCAACTCTCTCAACTCGGCAGGTGCCATTCTGTATGGCGGAATGGAAATAGGCCGAGTGTCTGGCAGCACATCGATACAAAACTCTATCTCCCTCTCAGGAGGGATACCCGGGAGGTCGTCTGGAAACACATCTGGGAACTCTCTGACTACTGGAACTAACTGAAAATTTGGCACTGCAGCCTCAGTATCAAACACCCGAACGAGATGGTAGATGTACCTTCGCACCATCTTCCTAGCCTCGAGGTAGGAAATAAACCTACCCTCGGCGTACTGGTGTTCCTCCCACTCAACAACCTGGCTCTTGAGAAACCGAACTGCACTCACTCTCCTGCAGCTACATTGGCGTAGCAGAAGCTAGCCAATCCATACTCATGATCACATCGAATCACCATATCCAACTCTATCAAGTTTCGCCAGTGGTCCGACGATCAGATATGGTCACCGCACAAGCCCTATATACCCGCCGAGCTACCACCGAATCACCCATCGCGTAGCTACCTCGAAAGGGTCTATGGACTCGTGCTCTATCCCTATCCTACTAGCAATAAGGGAGATATATAGATGAGTAGAACCCGGATCTATCAAGGCATACACATCGAATCCAGAAACGGATAAGGTACCTGTGACGACATCAGGTGAGGCCTCCTGATCCTGCCGACTGGACAAGGCATAAATGCGGTTCTGAGGACCGCTAAAACTGGGACCCGCGCCACGACCGCCGCGACCTGGTCCATGAGTACCCGCCCGGGCGTGTAATCTGTAGGGATGATGAACCGCAATGCACCGTAGCCGAGCCCTACCACCACGCCGGCCGGACAGACTCGCATAATGACCTGCGGCCACAAGTGTAGCAAGCTCCTAAGTAGTACTACACTCCCGAATGGAATCTACCACAACGGACACACCGAGCGGACTCGATCGGTTAGCACCCTTGCTACCCCGAAATCAAGTCCCGGGCCCCGACCGCCCCGAATGCTCGGGCTGCACGAAACGATGTAGGAGTGCTCGAGCCGGCCGTGGTGCAAATCTAGACGTCACGAGGCCGCCCACCTCGAGAACTACCAAAAGAACCGCCGCTCGCCTTCTCTCGCGCTGATATCCGCCGACCCGTCTTTCCTTTACGCCTCGCATCCAAGTGCATGAGCTGCATACGGTAATGTCCATGCTCGTCAAGAGCCACATCCGCACAAGACTCGCCATATAATCATCTAGCCCGTGGCGTGGCGATGCACCTCGCCCTCCATATCCGCTACCAACGCAGGGACATATCGAGCCAAAGAATCGAACTCGACATTGTACTCTCTAACCGCAAGGCCCTCTGCCTCAAGAATAAAAATATGTCGCCCGTGCCTCTCATCCGTGGAGGCAAGAAGTGAGTGAGAAAAGCCTCCGAGAACTCATCCCAAGTAGCCGGGACGCGTGCTCTCCCGATAACTCCCACGAATCAAACCAATCGATCGCGGTATCACGCAGCCGACGCGAACCAAGATCACGGACTCGGTCTCAAGCCTTGATCACCCGTGATCCTCTCAGAATCGACGGATGAACTCGCGGATCATCCTCGAGCCTCGACCGTAAAACTCGCGGGCTACAACTCGAAATCCGTAACCTCAAACTATCTCGCCTCGTGAACCATGGGTACTACTGGGCCGAATCGAATCGGCCAGATCCAAATATCTCATGTCCGCCACAATCCCGCCAATAGCTGGGTCATCTCCTTGTACCCTAACTCCTCCCCCCAGGCTGTGGGACAGGAGGTGCGGGTACTGTGGTCTCTGCTGGGGCCGGTGGCGTCATGGAACTCGCCGTCTCTGTATAGATCGGTGCGAGCCTCGTGACTCTCGGTGTCCGACTAGCGGCTCCTCGCCGCCTTGCCCTTCAGGCCCGGTTGCCTTACGTGGAGGCATAATCAGCATTAAAAGGAATACGTTAGAGGGGTCCAACTTATAACACAGCTCTAAGGCACGATCTCAGAGTGAGAAGAATAGAAACCAATCCTAAATATCCTATAGCCTCCTGATTATTGGTGTGCTACACAACACACCGATAATCAAGACTCTACTAGATACGGTGCAGAGACACTTTCCGAGGATTAATCGCTCGATACCACTTTTGTCACGACCCATTCGGGTTCGTGGATCGTGCCTTACCCGGCACCCAAGTAGTCATACATAAGAGTAATCGGAATATAAAACAAGACATGAAACAGCTTGTAAAATGAGACACGCTTTATGTGAGAAAATGTCGCTTTCGGCATATATATGTAAACATCAAGTTTTGCAGTTACATCCCAACTTTACAATAGGACTACAGACCTCTAGGAATGTAAACAACTATGGCGGGACAGGGCCCCGCCATACCCTGACTGTACAAAACTAACTACAACAGGGAGATCATACCCAAAAGTAGAGCCTCCGGAGAAGATGGAGCTCCTGACACCAACGCAAAAAGATCCTAAGGATGCGGATCTAGCACTGCTGCCCTTACCGCAGCATGAACGCACCGGGCGAGGTCGATAACAGTACCAAGTATGTGAAATCAGAAAGTACATTGAATGAAATCAAAGTATTTAAAACCATTTGCAAATACAATTGCACATAGTGCCATAAACAAGAACAATAATAGGTAAACTATAACAGGTCTTTTCTAGGCCGCGAATGATCGAAGCAAGGCCAATCGCCCATAGTATCATTATGCGTGCCTAATCCTGGACTCCCGCAGTCCGCATAGGTCACACATGCACCGCATTGAGGTATTCCTCGTGACGGGGTAGCTAACCCCTGCATTCTCCTCGAATCCCGATCGCATAGCCTCGATAGACCGCGTAGTCACACGCATCGCGTGGCATCCCCGTGACGGATAAAACACCCGAATGATCAATCACGAACTCCCGCAGCTCCGCATAGTCACACAGACCGCATAGGCCGTATAGACCCGCATCAAGGGTGGCAAGCCCTCGGTATAACAAGTCAAGGGGGTATGTGATATAATAACAGTACAACGGTCTTAACGTTTTAACAATGTAAACACAACAAGAATAACATCACAAGACACTAACACACGTAGTATCATAACATGTTTACTTATCAAACCATCTTACTATACTTTGCAGAAGTCAATACAAGATTTTCATAAACAAACAAGTAAAACCGTTCCTTTTATCTTTCTTAAGTCGTTATACCTAACTTCCCATAAAGCTAGTATAACTCTTAAGCTTTCTGTTTAAAAATCCAGTATTACTCTTCTTTTTTAAAAATGATTCATAATTCTTTTGAAATACTTCAAGGTTCTTATTATTCAGGCTTAAGTCAAAAGACATTGCCGTCGTTGAGAAGGTAAAGAGGCGACAGTATGAGGATCCAGTTATGATACGGTATCGAGATACGGCTCTCTGAGAAGAGAAGAGCATGTTTGAGTAGCACCGGATGAGGTGTTGTGATATGAGGATAGATTATGTGTACTCGGTGCTGCAGGACTAGTCAGCAGGTTTTAGGGGAGGCATACAGTGCTTATTGGTCAAATTGTTCGGGGTCGACTAAGTTGTGTCGTGACCTCAGATGTATGTATGGGTAAGATGACCGGAAAAGGGACGTAGCAGAATTGTTGCTTAATATCCGAGTTAGTAGCAGGTCATTGTTGAACACCAGAAGCCCAGTGGGCTATTACAGGCGATTTAGACCCCGACTTAGACATGGGAGGTAATTAAAATGGATCTTGTTACATGGTGCCATCGTACTCAGAGGAAGTGCGACTCCCTGGGGGTCATGGTAAATAATTTGTGAAACCAGCCGTGTTCTTCCTGTTAGGACCCCTTACCCTACCGAGGTTCGTGCTAGCTCTTATAGCGAGGATTGTGAGATCGCACGGGGTTCCTACGTTTATGATGTCGCAGATGAGCTCGACAGATAACTTCCGAGGTTTTTGAAGGTTTTAGGACGCAGTGAGTCTCGGTGTTGCATTACACCTCGCACCGACGGACGAGCAGAGCACTAACCGTGCACTTCGAGGATAGGTTGCGCCTGTGTTCTTGATTTCGAAATAGCCGAGATTTAATTGCCTCTTGTTGAGTTACGACGATACAATGATACCGCTTCCAAGATTCGATGGCCCTGTATGAGGCCTTGTATGTAAGAAAGTGTAGATCGCCGGTTGGATGGTTCGACATAGGTGAGGTTCAGTTATTTGGTCCAGACTTGTTTCAGCGGGCTGTGGATAAGGCGAAGCTTATCCGGGAAAGATTATTAGTAAGCTTAGAGTTAGCAGAAGCTTTATGCAGATAACCAACATTGACACATGGGGTTCAGCTTGACATTTTAGTATGAGTATTGTTATGTGGCCTCGTGTGGTATTATTGGTACGTAGGGGTTGTAAAAGAAGCTAATGTCGCTATTTTTAAGTTTGACTCCCAAAAGAACATTCGGGGACGAATGTTTCTAAGGGGGGAAGAATGTTACACCCCGGAATTCCAGGTTATGTTTATAAGAACGTACGTAAGAACTCAAAAATGTTAAGATTTGAGACGAGTAAAAATTTATCGGAATTATCGGAAAACGAAATATTGCGACGAACGGGAGGGTGACACGTGTCACCCCCTTGGAAGTCTTGGACGAAAATGGCAGGGTTAGAATGGTCATTTGACCATAATTTAAATGTCCAAGTCTTGCTAAAGCTAGAGCTTGATAAAATTGACTAAGTCAAATGCCACTTGGCTTGATCCTTGTGAATAGCATCCAAACCACCCATTTGTTCTAATCTTGACCCTCCATATTTTTATATAAGCTTACTAGTGCAAGACAAGGCTCTACACTTAGCAAATTTTCAAGAAAAACTTGATGAACACTAGAGAAAGCTCTCGGCCAAGGCTAGGGTTTCAAAGGAAAATTTTCAATTGTTGTCCAATAATTCCCATACTTTAAACCAAGGTACCTAAGGGTATTGTAAGTGTATCTCAATAGAAAGATCCCGGAAAAGTGGCGTTTTCGTATTAGTCGCAAGGCGGAAAGTTAAGGAGTTCTTCAACTTTGAAGTTGGAACTTGATGATGAGTTCTTCATAAGCTTCTAAGGGTTGCTTGGAGTGGATTGCAACGTCGAAAGGAGGAGCTAAAGTTGCTAAGGATCGACTTGTAGTCTTGGATCATATTTGGGCTAAATGAGGTATAATCTTCGTCTTACTTTTGTAATTGAAGATTCCATGTTATTATAAGTTAGAAATGATCATGTGATATGTGTTATGAAGATTGATAAGTGTTATGGAAATTTAGTAGCTCAAATCCGAAAATGACATGTTGAGTCATTTGAAATTGAATTACATTTTGGTCGTTAATTAGAATCGTCGCATATTACCTACTTGAAGATTGTAGTAGTTATACTCAATTGCGGCTTGATAACATGTTATACTAAACAACTTGGATTGAAAAGAAATTGGAAGAAGAATTGGTATTGTTGCCCTAATTGCCGAATTGACGTTGTAGTTTAGACTAGTTTGTTATATATTGTGGGGCGGAATTTTACACGTCTTGATTAAGCGTGTAATCCCCTATTGTTAACCACTTTGTTGAGCCTTAAATGTGGCGTGTTTGGTTATTGAATTCGGCCTTGAAAAAGTTGGCAAAGTATGTAGAAACAAAGGAAGTGCTGTCCGATTTTTCGTAGAATTTAGTGACTTTGCACTTGGAATATTCTACGTTTGAAGTAAGAAGTTAATAGACGTATTATGGTCATTATAGGTTGACATACTACGTCTGGCGAATGGACTTAGCAAGTGGATTAAACCAAGAGGTATGTGGAACTTTCTTATCTCTTGAGCATGAATAAGTTGTAAATGTATAGTACGGTGACGTCAAGATTTTGACAATCTAGGTCCATTTGATATCCTTGGCTTATTTTAAGAATGTCGAGTTGATTGAGTTAGGGAATTAACTCACTTGTTTAAATATTAAGGATATCTTGGTTTTCAAAAGTTAAGAGACTTTAAGTATGTTGAAAGTATTATTGATACTTGTTTTGTTGGAAAGTTTAAGTCTCTTGGTTATAAAGAAGTATGTAAGTTGCTAAGGTATAACGCTAGTATAACGGCTTTATGGGAAGTTGGTTATAATAGCTTTATGGAAAGTTAAAAAGAGTGGTTTACTCTAAGTAATTTAAGTATGTTAAATGACTTGAAATAAAGAAAGGCAAATTGATTTAAAGGCATCAATTGCTTAAGGTTTTAAAAGAAAGAAGTCACTTGATTTAGAAGCCCGAAAATGTATTTTCTAAAAAGGTATTGTGACTTGTCTTAAAATGTAGTTATGACTTGATACTACGGTTATTAGTATCTTGGAAGTTTTATATGAAAATGAGTCATTTTAAAAGAATAGAAGTACGTAGTACTTTGGGTTAAACTCCCGGATCTATAATGACATGTTAGTGCCTTAAGTAAACTAAAATGAGAGTGTATATGAATAAGACTAATAAGAAGTTAGAGGAATTTCTTAACTTGCTTATTTATTGTATGATAAGCCAGTAGTGCTTATGTTATGTATGATAAGCCGGTAGGGCTTATGTTATGTATGATGGCCGGTTGAGATAGGGTAAGAGTATAAATGAGGGGTAAACCCCCAAGACGTTAAACCACCTTCTCCAGGGTAAGAGTATAAATGAGGGGTAAACCCCCAAGACGTTATACCACCTGCTTCAGGGTATGAGTATAAATGAAGGGTAAACCCCCAAGACGTTATACCACCTGTTTTCCGTGGATTTGCTACCCATGATGCGAGAAATACCTCATGCGAGTCGTTATGGGCTTATGCGGGTGAAATAGTCCCATGCGAGCGGGTACAGCCTATGCGAGGAATACCTCATGCGGGTCCACACGACCTATGCGGGTAAAATAGTCCCAGGAGTAGGATTGCTTAATGATACTGCGGGCGGGTGGTCCTGCTTTGATCGCGAGCTTCCTATTTTTATGTTGTAAGTATACTCTTGATTACTCTCATTGTTAGTAAGGCACTGTGTACTGTTAATTGAGTTATCATAACCGTCTCCGCTTTATTATAGACTTATGATTTCATTACTGATTTTCGGGCCACATATTTGGTACATGTCAGATCGACCTCCTTCGAAGTGCGTTCACGCCGCAGTGAGTACTGAGTTGTTGATCCTCGCTCTTAGGATCACTGTCCAGCTGTTGAGAAGCTTCTTTATTCCGGAGGCTTATCCCTGGTATTGTCGGTTGTAGTAAATTCAGGGGTATGGCGGGGCCCTGTCCCACCAGCGTTGTTATTCTAGAAGTCCAGAGTCACATTGTGGTTTGGGTTGTAAAAAAAAATGTAATGGTTTAATTGTATAGTTTACGGAAGGTGGCCTTATCTGCTATCCTGTTGTTATTTTATGTTTAAGCATTTTATCACTTGTGAATGTTCCGCTGCTCTTCTCTGATGTATCTGAGCGGTGCCCGTGTAGGGCACGCCGCGCCCGGTCGGGTCGTGACAAAAGTGGTATCGAGCGATTAGTCCTCGGAAAGTGTCTACGCACGTGTCTAGTAGAGTCTTGATTATCGGTGTGTTGTGCACCACATCTATAATCGTGAGGTCAGCAGGACATTTAGGATTGGTTTACATTCTTCTCACTCTAAGATCGTGCGATAGAGTCAGTATGGTTGTGGTCGTCTCTCCCTAACAAGTTATGATTGTTTGCCACGAGAAAGCGTGATGACCGGGAAAGATTATGTGGATTGCGTATCCAGGTTGGTAATGTTTGTAGTTAGTATTGTGACATACAACTATACGGATTTATGTATGAGGGTCAGACGCGTGTTGCCTAGAATGATTTTAGATTACCAGGATTTGGTAAGGACTAAATAAATACCGGGAAGGTATGAAACAGTTTAATGAATTCTCATCAAGGTTTTACGTACTAATTTGAGATAATTAGAAAATGATGAGTTGTCTGAGAATGAAATGGACCCTTAAGAAGTTATTATTAATGGAATTAATGGAAGACTATGTTAATAGATTGAGCTACGTAGTAGGATTTCGATAATGGTACGGGTGAGATCCGTATGTAGTAAGTATGGTTGTTGTGGTCAAGACAACACGATTATGGTATTACGATAAGTTTTGTACCCGTTTACGGGGGGACTGATAAGGTAGGCATGGAGCATGGAAATTGTGAGCCTAAGAATGTGATAACCACCGAGACCTTAGGTATATAAGGCCTTCTGCAGTAAAAAGTTAAGGCGGACCAAGGAAAAGAGTTAAATACGACGCAGTCGGGTTGGGACCTATTAAGGGTCGCCCATAGCTTGAAATGAAATGGGATCAGTTGGTAGTAGTCATTGCGCGATGTGGTCACGGCGGGCAAGGTCCAAGTTTAGTTAATCTTTTACGGGTTCGTGGGCGTGTTCCACCGGAACCGTGTCAGGTGAGCCTAAATGGCCTTATGTTGTTTAGAATAGTAACTCCAAAGATTGGAGGCCCGAATCAGTATGAAGGCTATGTACGTACGCTAGAATAAGTTTGGAAGTACGGAAAGAGTACGACCAGTGAAAAAGAGAGCAACCAAGTGTAAAGAAATAGAGCCTGAATCCATGAGAACCTTTCATGGTGACTACACCCGTGAGTGTTGGGCGGTAGCTGAGCGGGTAGATAATAATTACCGGTAACGATACAGTCATTGGACCCTAGCAGACCTAGCAGAGCTATTATGACAGACGTTAAGATCATTATGAGTACGGGCTAGTTGGCCTCTTGTTATGCCAACGTTGGCTGCAGAGAGAGATTGGCTCGATTCCAGTTTTCTGGTAAGCTGATTATCCAGTGTAAAGGAAGAGAAGCTGATTATGGGTATGTACTGGTTGGCTTCTTGTTATGCCAACGTTGACTGTAGAAACAGGTTGGTCCGATTCCAGTTTCCTGGTGAGCCAGTTATCGAGTGGAAGGGCAACACGCCGCCGGCGGTAGGTTTATTTCTTACCTCAAGGCTAGGAAGATGGTGCGAAGCGGTACATCTATCATCCGTTCGTATTCGATCTGAGGATGAGGTGCCGACTCTTCATCGATTCCGGTGGTTAGAGAGTTTCCAGATGTATTCCCAGACGATCACCCGGGTATCCCTCCTGAGAGGGAGATTGAGTTTTGTATTGATATGTTGCCGTAAACTCCTATATCTATTCCGCCGCATGTGATGGCACCCGCCGAGTTGAGGAGTTGAAGGACCACCAAAGATTTCCGGAAAAGGCTTTATCAGGCCTAGTGTTTCTCCCTAGGGAGCGCCGGTTTTGTTTGTAAAGAAGAAGGATGGGACGTTGCGTATGTGTGTTGACTACAGGCAGCTGAATAAGGTAACCATCAAGAACAGATACACCTCCCCAAGATTGATGATTTGTTTGACCAGTTGTAGGGTGCGAGGTGTTTCTCCAAGATAGACCTGCGGTCTGGTTATCATCAGGTGCGAGTTAGAGAGACAGATATCCCAAAGACTGCATTCAGGACCCGGTATGGGCACTATGAGTTCAGGGTGATGTCTTTCGGTTTGACCAATGCTCCAGCGGTATTTATGGATTTGATGAACCGGGTATTCAAGCCATTTTTGGATACGTTTGTTATAGTATTCATTGATGACATCCTGGTATATTCGCGCACAGAGCAGGAGCATGCAGATCACTCGGCGACGCAGATTGGGTCCTCCGAGCCGCAGCTATTCGCCAAGTTCTCCAAGTGTGAGTTTTGTTGGCCTCGTGAGCATTCTGGGGCACATTATTGGGCCGACGGTGTTGAGTTGATACGGCAAAGATTGAGGTGGTCAAGTCTTGCCGAGACCTACCATCCGACGGTGCGTAGTTTCTTAGTATCGGCGTGTTATTATCGTAGTTGTGGAGCAAGATGCTTCGATATCAAGATCGCTGACTAGGTGACTCGTAGCGCTAAGTTTCGGTGGACATAAGCGTGAGAAGGGCTTCCGCCATCAAGGAAAAGTTGACGACGCTCCAGCTTACTATTCAGGCGGTTGAGGGCTACGTGATTTATTGTGATGCCTCGAGTATCGGGCTAGGGTGCGTATTGATGCAGCACGGCAAGGTACTAGACTATGCTTCCCGGCAGCTACGGAAGCATGAGAGGAATTACCCTACTCACGACTTAGAGTTAGCTGCAGTTATTCATGCCTTGAAGATTTGAAGACATTATTTATACGGGGTTCATATGGATATTTATACAGACCACAAGAGCCTCCAGTACATCTTCAGGCAGAGGGAGCTGAACTTGCGGCAGAGACGGTGGTTAGAGTTGTTAAAGGATTATGATGTTGATATCCTATACCATCCGGGAAAAGCCAACGTGGTTGCAGATGCTTTGAGTCGTAGATCGATGGGGAGTTTGTTAGAGGTACAGCCAGACAGATAGGACATGGTCCGTCAGATCCATCAGCTAGCGAGTCTTGGGGTTCGATTGGTCGATATCGATGATAGTGGGGTACGGGTTCTTGAGATTGCTTAGTCTTCCATCGTTGATGAGGTGAAGAGGTGACAGTATGAGGACCCAGTTATGATACGGTATCGAGACACGGCTCTTCGAGAGGAGAAGAGTCTATTTGAGGTAGCGCCTAATGGGGTGCTAAGATTTGAGGGCAGATTATGTGTTCCCGATGTTGCAGGACTTCATCAGCAGATTCTGGGGGAGGCACACAGTGCTCGTTACTCTATTCATCCGGGGTCGGCTAAGATGTACCATGACCTCAGATGTATGTATTAGTGGGATGGCCTGAAGAGAGACATGGCAGGTTTTGTTGCTCAGTGTCCTAATTGTCAGCAGGTCAAGGTTAAACACCAGAAGCCCGGTGAGCTATTACAGGCTATTGATATTCCGACATGGAAGTGGGAGGTGATCAACATGGATTTTGTTACAGGGTTACCTCATACTCAGAGGAAGTGTGATTCCATCTGGGTTATTGTCGACAGGCTGACTAAATCAACCCATTTTCTTCCAGTCAGGACTACGTATTCGGCTGAGGATTATGCCAGATTGTATATCAGGGAGATTATGAGACTGCACGGAGTCCCTATATCGATTATATCGCATGCAGGAGCCCGGTTCTTACGCTAACTTCAAGGTCTTTCCGTGGGTTAGGGACACAAGTGAGTCTCAGTACTGCGTTTCATCCTCAGACCGACGGGGTTATCATTTTGGTATAGTTCCTTCAGTACAGGATTTTTTACAGTTATGGGTACGGCGGGGCCTTGTCCCGTCATATTTCAGTAGAACTCTTAGAGGTCTGTATTCATATGTGGGATTGGACTCATGTACAGTGTAGTGTCTTTTGATTATGTATATTATATGGCAGCCTTGTCGGTTTTGCCCTTGCATGTACGATTGTTTTAGAAAACAAATGAGGTGTTGTTTAGTTCCGCAGTTTACTTGTGTCAGTTAAGTAAAAGGGTGCCCAGGTAGGGCACTAGTCACGGGCCCGGGGTTCGGGGCGTGACAGAGTGGTATCAGAGCAGTCAGTCATCGAAATGTCTATAGACCGTGTCTAGTAGAGTCTTGATTATCGGTGTGTTGCGCGCCACACCCATAAACAGGAGGCTACAGGACATTTAGGAGTTGGTTTCTATTCTTCTCACTCTGAGATCGTGCCATAGAGCTTTGTTAGTAAGATAATTTCTCTCTGACGTATTTTTGTGTTACAGCTATGCCTCCAAGGAGGGCAACACGCCTGCAGGGCAAATCAAGAGGAGCTACCAATGCACTCAGAGTTGATAGGGCTCATGCCCTGTGGTATACTGATATTGTGCCGCAATGGCGAAGTTCTTCTGCGCCAGTTTTGAGGCCCCAGCACGAGCCTCGATTTCGGCCAGGGGAAGACTATAGGTCATAAGGGAAGCGATTATGTTATTGACCAAGATAGCGGTGCTCTGATTTCACCAAATAGAGAAGTTATTCTGCCAAGCATGCAGTGTATATAGGGTAGAGGGCCAACGCGGAGAACAGCGTAAGAGGGATAGACCGGTTGTTTATCCCAGTGAGTTTTTGGATGAGCAAATTTCGAATGAGTGAGATATTCGTCCCAGCCTACCCAGTACATACCCCCGCAGATCACAGGTGGGATATTGGACCCCACAAGGTATTTAGGAGTCGGTCCAAGCTCCAGGGGTCGAGGTTCTCAGAGGAGCAGAGGATTTTCTCAGTCGAGGCCACTTATTCCTCAGTGTTTCTGATGTAGTAAGCGTCATATGGGGAAATACCGTTATGGCACAGGTGTTTGTTTTTATTGTGGCCGTCTGGGCTATATACTGAGGGTATGTCCTTTTAGAAAGAGCACCGGTGAGGTGGCTCAGCCTATGAGGCCGATGGTTGATTCTCTTTCCTCCACAAGTCCCCCTGCGAGGTGTTCAGATGTCAGCCAGACGTGGTAGAGGTCAGGGTGGAGTTTATAGTTCTGGCGGTCCTTCGAACCGCATAGATGACGTGACTACTGGGCAGGATCAGGAGGCAACATCGCATGGGGTTACATGTATATTTCGATTCTTTTGAATCATACGTGCATTGATAGATTCAGATTTCGCCCTAGCGTATATTGTTTCCCTTGTTGCTAGTAGTTGTAAGTGATAGCACCACCAGAGGTAGAGATACTCTGATTAGTAAAGTGAAAAGTTAAGAATGTTGACAAGAATGATAAAGTGAACTGAGACTATAGTTGTGTAGGGTTCACAAGTTATAATTACCCTGTAACAGTGTAAGACCGATAGGAAAGGATGTACAGTAGAAATACTTTGGCCTACGTGAAGAACCTCTAGTAAATAGGGGGATAGGGTGAGAAGTACCTTGAGATAAGAGAGAAATTTATTTCAGACTAAGAATGAGAAGTTAAGTGTGACGATGGGTCGGGTTATGGACTCATTTCGGGTCAGCCAGTAGTACGAAATGGGGTGATGTCAGTTATAAATGGTCCCGCTATGTGATAGTGTCCCAAGGATGCAAGGCCCAAGTCTAGTTAATCGTTGTACGAGTTTGTGGACGTGTTCCACCGGAACCAGGTCGTAAGGACCGAGAAGAGCCTTAACGGGAATGTAAATAACAAAATGGCCAAGTTTGGATAGTAACTCCAAGGATCGGAGAACAGAATCAATACTCGAAATTTTGTACGTATACTCAAATAAGTTTAGAAGTACGAGAAAGTATGACAAGTAAGAAAAGGAAGGAACAAGGGTTAAAAGAACTATAGTGATTATAGTTATGAGTAATGAAGGTGCGTAGGGAAAAATCCTTTTAGGCCATGAGTGGAGGTTAATTATGATGATACACACGCCTTAGGTTCAGTAACACTGTCCATATGTGCTCGTGATTGAGTTGCTACTAGTATTAGAGTTTACACCGGTTGGTAAACTAAGCTAGGCAGATTATAGGTTCATGTCCCAACTAGTTTAGTGACTTAGTGAGACAGAGAAGGGGAGTAACACGGGGGAACACATCAGTTAGTTGAGTGGGAGTCCGACTGAAGGATTCAGGTAGTGTTAGTAGCATGACTTAGAATACGACAGGGCCATCCCTAGTACGGGAAAAAGAAAGGAACCTCTAGAAGATTCCATTTTTGTTAAGACTGTAACCTTCGAGTTTTGTGAGAGGGACCGCGGATAGAATGTCCATTGTTATGTTTACGTATGTTATGTGGTGGCCATGTGTGGCATCGTTGGTCTTGTGGAGTATTGATTGATAGCGTAAGAAAGAGATCGTAGGAGTTTGTATAGCTTGACAACCGACTAAGAACATTCGGGGACGAATGTTTCTAAGGGGGGAAGAATGTTACACCCCGTAATTCCAGAACATATTTAAGAGAATGTACGTAAGGAACACAAGACTTGAAATTGGTACGAAAGGAAGAATTGTTTTTCCGACGGAAAATCTTCCGAACGTCGGAAAGGAAAAATGTTCGTTGAGGAGAATTAGATTCTCAAAATGTATTATTTGAAGAGTGTGGAACTTATTATCATTATGAAAATTTACTTTTACGGATTTGAGCACGTGGGGCCCACCCGAGGAATTTTACGTTTTGTGGGGCCCACGAGGGTTACGAAATTTTATGGACGAATGGGAGGGCGACACGTGGAACCTCCCCCCCACATGGTCTTGGACGATTTAATGCAAGGGTAAAATGGTCATTTGACCATTGTGGATGATAAGTCTTCAAGCTTGAGAATATTGACCAAGTCAACTTGCCACTTGTGTAGTTATCCAAGTGTTCTTCATCCTAGCCACACATATGTTGATATCTTGACCCTCCTTTGTGTTTTATATACCACACTAGTGCAAGACTTGTCTTCAACACTTAGAAAAATTTAGAGATCATTGTGCAAGCTTAGATAGCTCTCGGCTTTGTCAACTTTCCACACAAAATTTTTTGTAGTTTTGATCCATTATTCACAAGACTTTAACCCAAGGTCCCTAAGGGTATTGTAAGGATATCTCAATAGAAAGATTTCGGAAAAACGACGTTTTCACGTTAGTCGCAAGGCGAAAACCTAAGTCGTTTTCCTAGTTTTGGATTGGAAATGGAAGAGAAGTTGGTTGTGAACTTCTAAGGGCTTCAAATAGCGGATTGGAGCGTAAAGGAAAGGAGCTAAGAATTGCTAAGGAGCGACTTTGAATCTTGAAAATTATAAGGTCTTGTAAAGGTAAAATTCTTGTCGTTTTAGCAATTAAAGATTACTTATTGTTGTAGCTATGGATATTAGCAAGCATGAGGTATATAGTATGAAGTTTGATAAGTGTATTGACTATTGGAACCCTAATCCGAAAACTAGCATGTTTAGCCCTTAAGATTACAATTCAATTTGATTATTAGTTTAAGTCGTCACATGTTATATAAAGAAGGAATTATAGTTATTAAGTTGTTTATGACTATATAACATGTTAGACCTAAGAAATTGGATAGAAAAAGAATTGGAAAGGACTTGTGTTGTTGTATATGTTGGCCGAGAATGGCTTTGGATATTAAACTACTTAGTATGAATTGTGGGGCAGAATTTTACACGTATTGTAAGGCGTGTAATCCCCTTTGATTAGTTGATGTTTTGAGCCTTAAATGTGGCATGTTGGTTATTGATTATCGGGCCTTGAAAAAGGTGGAAAAGTATGTAGAAACAAAGGAGGTGCTGCCCGATTTTCCGTAGAATAAGAGACCGTTTACTTAGTATTATTCTACGTTAGAAACTAGAAGTTGATAGTCGTGTTGTGGCCATTATAGGTTAACACTTCTACGTGCGGCGTATTCGACTTAGCTTGTGGATTAAGCCGAAAGGTATGTGAACTATCTCCTCTTCTTCTAGCATGATTCCTTATGGTAAAGTAAGTAAGTCCTACTCCTTAAATGATCCACTCATTGATTGTACTTGGATTGCCTAATATAGAAGTTGTTCTATATACTTCCTTGATTGTACTTTGGATGTTTAAATTGGAAGTTGTTATATTCCATTACCTTGATGAAGTTTGGATTTTCAAAAGTGAAAGTATTTTACTTAAAGTACATAGTCTTGAAAAGGAAGCGGTTTCCAAATCTTTTGGCTAGTGCCTTAGTTCCAAAACCTAAAGGTTGTTATAATGAATTTAGGGGAGTCAAAGGAGTGATTTACTTAATTGATTTAAAAAGAGGATAAATGACATGATTTAAAGTTAAGGGACTTGAAGTACTTTGAAAGTTAAGAAACTTGATTTCTAAAGATTAAGAGACTTGAAGTAATTTGAAAGTTAAGAAACTTGATTTGAAAGTATGTGATACTTGGTTTTAAAAGTATAAGTCTCTTGGATATAAAAAGAATAAATTTGTCTAAAACCATAAAGGGTTATAACGGCTTTATGGGAAGTTGGTTATAACGGTTTTATGGAAGGTTAAGAGAATTGTCTATTTTGGTTGATAGGCATGAGTTGCCTAGATTGTAAAAATTAAAGTTACTTGTTTTCAAGCCTTGAAATGAATTTTCAAAAGGTGTAGTAACTTATTTTGAAAAATAGACATGCCTTGATACTACGGGTGTTAGTATCTTGGGGTTTTACATAAAAAAGAGTCTTTTGAAAAGAATGTACGTACGTAGTACTTTGTCTTGTTTAAATGAGAATTTTTCCATTTGTGCCTTGGTAGTACTTTGGCTTGTTTAAATGAGAATTATTCTATTTGTGCCTTGATAGTACTTTGGCTTGTTTAAATGAGAATTATTCTATGTGTGCCTTGATAAGTACTTTGGCTTGCTTAAATAATGATTTCTCTTGGTTTATGTAAAAAAAGAAGGCATGGTAATTGTCTTGGTTTGTAAAGGCATGGTATTGTCTTGGTTTACGTAAAAAGGAAAGGCATGGTATTGTCTTGGTATGAAAGGCATGATATTGTCTTGGTTTGCTTGCATATGGGTTGCTCATATAGACATTCGTGCAAGTGTCATATTTCCACATCTCCGCGTCCCTCCATAAAGGGCCGGCAACTTGTTTCAAGGATACCATGGGTTAGCTCCCCATGGGGGTGAGTGGTACACACTCACGGCGGGTCGGTATTTGACTCGGGCGGATAAAATTCCCGAGATATATATAAGCCATGGATTAGCTATCCGTGATGCGAGTATCGTGTACCGATGACTCATTGCGGGTCCTCATGACCTAAGCGGGTGAAATAGTCTCTTGCGGGTGAAATAGTCCTATGATAGGTTGCATTATAACACAGATGGTGGTTGATCCTGTCATTGGCACGACCTTTATGTTTTGAAACGGAAGTGATTTCATTAATGAAAGGGTGCAGTGTGTTTATGACTTAAAGTGGAACAGTTTGGTACGGTAGGCTCCGGTGGATAGCTTTCGCACTTGCCCCGGTCATATCTCGTGACGACAGCCGATCCGTAGCTAGCTTTGACTTGCCCGGCCGATTGATGACGCAGGCTGGATCTGGTAGTTGGCTTTCGTACTTGCCCCGGTCAGTTTTATGATGCAGCCGATCCGTGGTTCGTTTTCCTACTCGCCGCATGCTTTTAGGATACGCGGACTTGGTGTTCATGTATGCTTATCGGTGTTATATTATATCATGGATCGCCGCGATGAGGCGATTCCACGGGCATGATTGATATTCTGGGCGTGAGACCCATGGTTATATCGAGTAATGACTTTGAGGGCATGCGTCCCTGACTTGATATGACTGCTTATGGATTGTGTACTGTAGTTTGGCTATCATACATTTCTCCTGTTTTGTATAGACTGTTATGATTTCACATACTTGGTACATTATTCGTACTGACCTCCTTCGGGGGGTTGTGTTCATGCCGCAGGTTTAGGTACGCAGTTTGGTGATCTGCAGGTGTAGGACCGCCGAGTTTTGGATAGCTCCATCTGCTCGTGAGTTATCATTTTGGTATAGTTCTTTCAAGACAAAGCTTATGTACGAGCATGGGTACGGGCCTTGTCCCGTCATATTTCAGTAGAACTCTTAGAGGTCTGTATTCATATGTGGGATTGGACTCATGTACAGTGTAGTGTCTTTTGATTATGTATATTATATGGCAGCCTTGTCGGCTTTGCCCTTGCATGTACGATGGTTTTAGAAAAAAAATGAGGTGTTGTTTAGTTCCGCAGTTTACTTGTGTCAGTTAAGTAAAAGGGTGCCCAGGTAGGGCACTAGTCACGGGTCTGGGGTTCGGGGCGTGACATTTAGTTGGTGCTCTTGGCCAACAACTACAATCAAAACTGTCCAGTTTTTGGCTAGCTTGCCAAAATTGTTTCATTACTTCTTTAATAATCCTCCAACTTATATTCCAATCTTTATATAAGTTATATTAACTTGTTATCAACAAGATTCCTTCATGTCAACAAGTAATAGGTAATGTTTTAACAACTTTAATGGCTAGCATGCCAATTTTTTGTTTTAACAACTTTAATGGCTAGCATGCCAATTCGGTTTTAACATCTTTATAAGGTCCAAATCTTTTCAATCTTCCTTCCACATATCACATATAATTTCCAACTTCATTAAAAGGACAAAGATTATTACCTCAATAAGCCCAAAATTTTCCAAGATTATTAGTCGATCCTTAGGAAATTTTAGCTCCTATTCCTTACGTTCCAATCCACTCCAAGAAACCCTTAGAAGTTCCTAACCAACTTCTCTTAACACTTCATCCAAAAATATGAATATCACCTTAGGGTTTCACTTTGCGACTATCGGATTAATGTAATATTTACGGGATTTGTGTTGGGATATCCTTAGAACACTACTAGGGACACTTGGTTTAAGTATTGGGATTAATCAACAACAATTGAAGAATTGTTCTTCAAGAAATGGGGGGGGGGGGTGCCGAGAGCAACCTAGAGGAGGGAGTATATTTTTTTGTCTTGGAAATAATTCTAAGTGTTGAAGTCTTCAACCTCTAGGTGTGTATATATAAGACAACCAAGTGCTAGGATTAAAGCAAGTGTGTGGTTGAGATTGGGGACAAGTGTGTGTGGATCCCACAAGCCACTTGTCCAACAAATATCTTGAGACACTTGGCTTGCCACTTGTTCCTCTCATTCCCAACATGGGCCATATGGGGGTGACACGTGTCGCCCTCCTATTGGTCCAAAATATTTCATCTCCCCAAAATCACAATAATTGGTCAAATATCAAAAACCTTGTGGGCCCCACAAAATCGTAAAATTTCCCGAGTGGGCCCTACATGACCAAATCTGGAAATAATATTCCATAATTCTTATAAATCCTATAAGTCTTAAATACCAATATTGAGAACCCAATTCCCAATAATAAACTTTTTTCCCTTACGAGGTTCGAAATATTTTCCGTAGGAAAAAGAAATTTTTCTTCCTTCTCAAACTTAAGGTCGCATTCTCTTACGTACGTCCTCATATACATACCTTGAAACTACGGGGTGTAACATTCTCCCCCCCCCCCCTTAGAAACATTCGTCCCGAATGTTCTTTCTAAGTTCAATCAAATCAGATATCGGCATAGTCCCTCTTAACTATACCCACAAAATCACGAATACCACACATGGCCACAATAACACTTAAGCATATATGTCAAATAAAATCGACAAGTAGGAAAGTGAGTTACCTGGAGGTGTAGGGAATAAGTGAGGATACTTCTTCATCATGTCCTCCTCCGCTTCCCAAGTCATCTCCACTCTATTCTCGTTCCGCCATAAGACTTTGACGGAAGCCACGTCTTTTGTCCGCAGTCGCCTGACCTGGCGCTCAAGTATTGCAATAGGACTCTCCTCATACGATAACCCCTCTGTCGCCTGGACAACACTAACTGGGAACACTCTGGATGGATCTCTGATACACTTCCGCAACATAGAAACATGAAAGACCGGATGTACTGCCTCCAGATCGGATGGCGGATCCAACTCATAGGCAACCCTGCCTACTCTACGGACAATCTGATAAGGCTCAACGTACCTTGGGCTAAGTTTCCCCTTCTTCCCAAACCTCATCACACCCTTCATGAGTGATACCTTCAAGAAGACCCAATCGTCAATCTCAAACTCCAAGTGTCGACGCCGACATTCCGTGATACGACTTCGCCGACTCGAGCCGCTAATAACCTCTCTGGATAAGCTTCACCTTATCCATACCTTGAATCAAGTCCGCCCGACTAATCGAACTCGCCACATCGAACCAGCCTATCGGCGACCTGCACTTCCTTCCATACAAGGCCTCATAAGGCGACATCTGGATACTGGAATGGTAGCTGTTATTATACGCAAACTCAACAAGAGGAAAATGATCCTCCCAGTTACCCCTGAAATCAATAACACAGGCCTGCAGCATATCCTCAAGTTTCTGGATAGTACGCTCGCTGTCCGCTGATCGAGGATGGAATGCGATCGAGGCTCACCGCCCCTAATCCCTTCTAGAAAGACCTCCAGAAATTAGTCGTAAACTGGGCTCCTCTATCCGATATAATAGATGTAGGGACCCCATGCAGTCTCACAATCTCCCGGATATAAAGTCTAGCATAATCCTCGGCCGAATAAGTCGTCCTTACTGGAAGAAAGTGGGCTGATCTCGTCAGCCTGTCCACTATAACCCAGATGGAATCACACTTCCTCTGAGTACGAGGTAACCCTATAACAAAATCCATGTTGATCACCTCCCATTTCCAGGTCGGAATCTCAATCGTCTGTAAAAACCCACCAGGCTTTTGGTGCTCCACCTTGACCTGCTGACAATTCGGACACTGAGCAACGAACTCTGCAACATCCCTCTTCAGGCCATCCCACCAATACATACATCTGAGGTCGTGGTACATCTTTGTTGACCCCGGATGAATAGAGTAACGAGCGATGTATGCTTCCCCTAGAACCTTCTGACGAAGTCCTGCAACATCGGGTTCACACAATCTACCCTCGTATCTTAGCACCCCATCAGGTGCTACCTCAAATGAACCCTTCTCCTCTCTAAGAGTCGTATCTCGATACCGTATCAGAATCGAATCCTCATACTGTCGCCTTTTCACCTCCTCAACGATGGAAGACTCGACAACCTCTCGAACCCAAACCCTGCTACTATCGAAACCAACCAATCGAACCCCAAGGCTCGCTAGCTGATGAATCTCGCGGACCATGCTCCTTCTATCTGGTTGCACGTCTGACAGACTACCCATAGATCTACGACTAAGAGCATCTGCAACTACATTGGCCTTCCCTGGGTGGTATATGATATCGACATCATAATCCTTAAGTAACTCTAACCACCGTCTCTGCCGCTAGTTCAACTCCCTCTGGCTGAAGATATACTGGAGGCTCTTGTGGTCTGTAAAAATATCCACATGAACTCCATATAAATAATGCCTTCAGATCTTCAAGGCATGTATCACTGCTGCTAACTACAAATCATGTGTGGGGTAATTATTCTCATGCTTCCGGAGCTGTCGAGACACGTAAGCTATAACCTTACCATGCTGCATCAACACACAACCAAACCCGACACCCGACGCATCACAATAAACCACATACCCATCTAAACCCTCTGGAAGAGTAAGAACTGGGGCCGTCGTCAATTTCTCCTTCAGTAACTGGAAGCCCTTTTCACACGCATCCGTCCACTGGAACTTAGCCGTTTTCTGAGTCAGCCTAGTCAAAGGTGCTGAAATCGAAGCAAACTTCTCTATAAACCTCCGATAATAACTCGCAAGGCCCAAAAAGCTGCGCACCTCAGTTGGTGTAGTAGGTGTAGGCCAAGTCTGATCGCTTCAATCTTTGTCAGACAACCCAATACCATCGGCCCGATAACGTGCCCTAAGAATGCCACCGCCAACCAAAACTCACATTTAGAGAACTTGGCATACAACTACCGCCTGGAGGACTCTCGCACTCCCTCAAATGATCCGCGTGCTCTCGCTCCGCGAGAATAAACCAGATGTCATCAATGAATACTATAACAAACGTATCCGTAAATGGCTTGAACACTGGTTCATTAAATCCATAGATATCGCCGAGCATTAGTAAAACCGAAAGACATCACCGAACTCATAATGCCCATACCGTCCCGAATGCGCCTTAGGGACATCCGTCTCCTAACTACTTTGATGATAACCAGATCGCAGGTCTATCTTGGAAAAACACTTCGCACCCTGCAACTGATCAAACAAATCATCAATCCTGGGGAGGGGGTATCTATTTTTTATGGTTACCTTGTTCACCGCTCAGAATCGACACACATACGCAGCGTCCCATCTTTCTTCTTTACAAACAATACCGGCGCTCCCCAAGGTGAAGTACTAGGCCTAATAAAGCCTTTCTCCAGCAAATCTTTCAGCTGGTCCTTCAACTCCCTCAACTCAACAGGTGTCATTCTATATGGTGGAATATATATAGGCCGAGTATTTGGCAGAACATCAATACAGAACTCTATCTCCCTCTCAGGAGGAATACCTGGGAGATCGTCTGGGAATACATCCAGAAATTCTCTAACCACCGGAACTGATTGAAGATCCGCAACTCACCTCAGATCAAATAATTCGAATAAGATGGTAGATATATCCCTTCTGAACCATCTTCCTAGCCATGAGGTACGAAATAAACCTACCCCTCGGCGACGCAGTATTCCCTTTCCACTCTATAATCGGCTCATCGGGAAACTGGAACCGTTCCAATCTCTCCCTACAGTCCACATTGGCGTAGCAAGAAGCCAACCAATACATACCCATAATAGCATCAAAATTCGTCATATCCAATTCTATCAAGTCGGCTAGGGTCTGATGACTATATATAGTCACCGAACAAGTCTTATATACCCGCTCCGCTACCACCGAATCACCTACTGGCGTAGCTACCTCAAAAGGTTATGTGGACTCAGGCTCTATCCCTATTCTACCAGCAATATGAGGAGATATATAGGACAAAGTAGAACCCGGATCTATCAAAGCATATACATCACAGCATGAAACCAATAATGTACATGTGACGACATCCGGCGATGCCTCCTGGTCCTGACGGCTAGATAAGGCATATATGCGGTTCTGAGGACCGCTGGAACTAGGACCCCTGCCACGACCTCTGTCGCGACCTGCTGGCCTATGAGTACCCTGCCCTCCGGGGTGAGTAACCACTGGAGATGAAGACCCGACAAACGACCCTGTAGGCTGAACCCTACTATATGCTCTACCTCCGGTCGGACAATTCCTCAAAAAATGGCCCTGCCGGCCGCAAGTGAAACAAGCTCCCAAAGAACTACTACAATTTCCGACATGGAATTTACCGCATCGGCCACACCGAGAGGGGGGTGGTATCGATAGGTTAAGATCCCTGTCTTCCTGGAAACCCAAAGTCCTGGAGCCCTGACCCGCCCCTGAATACCCCGGACATTCTGAAGACTATGAAGGAGTACTTTGTACTGGCTGAGGTGCATATCTAGCCTGCTGCTGAGGATGTCCGCCTCGCAAGTTACCAAAGGACATTGCTGTCTTGGCCCTCTTATGTTGATCTCGGTCATTTCGTCGACCTCTACGTTCCTCAGTCCCCTGTGCATAAGCATGTATACGGGCAATGTCCATGCCCGGCTGAAGAGCTACCCCCGTGCAACCCTCCACTAGATAATCATCAAGCCCCGTGACATATAGGTGCACTCTATCCTCCATGTCTGCCACTAGAGTAGGGGCATACCGAGCCAATGAGTCGAACTCTATGTTGTACTCCCGAACCTTCCGCCCATTCTGCCTCAACATCATAAACCTATCCATCCGGGCTCTCCTCATCTGCGGAGGCAAGAAGTGGTTAAGAAATGCCTCTGAGAACTCGTCCCAACCAGCTGGAAGCACATGCTCCCCCCGGGACAGTTCTCATGAATCAAACCAGTTGACTGCAATATCACGCAACCGATGAGAACCAAATACCACTGACTCTGACTCTGCCTCTGAGGCCTTGATCACTTTCATGATCCGCTGCAGCTGTCGAATAAACTCCTAAGGATCTTCCTCAATTTTTTATCCATAGAACTCTGGTGGATTGCAACTCAAGAAGTCCCAAAGCCACAAACTATCGGTTCTGGGGTGCACCACTGGTACTACCGGAACCACCGGCTCCCGTCTTTCCTCATTCCTCGCCACCATCCTAGCTAGTAACTGGGCCATCTCTTTGTAACCCATATCATCGCAGACTGCCGTGGACCGAGGCTCGGTACCGTGGCCTCGATGAATACCGCTGCCTCCAAACTCTTCGGACGAAATGGCGGCGTCGTAGAACTTGCCGTCTGATGCACTATCCCAGGCAATGACTGGGCCTGTGCCCTAGTAACCCTCTGAGTCCCACTAGCAGCTCCCTCTGCTGCCTTGCCCTTCTGGGCCGTGGTTGCCTTGCGTGGAGGCATAACTGATACATAAGAATATGTCAGAGGTAGTCCAACCTATAACACAGCTCTATTGCACGATCTCAAAGTGAGAAGAATGGAAACCAATCCTAAATATCATGTAGCCTCCTGATTATAGGTGTGGTGCACAACACGCCGATAATCAAGACTCTACTAGATACTGTATGTAGACACTTTCCGAGGACTAACTGCTCTGATACCACTTTTGTCATGACCCGACCTCGGGCCCGCAACTGGTGTCTTACCCAGGTACCCTAGTAGGTATACATCAGAGAAAATCAGCGGAATAAACTCATAGACATGGAACAATGTGGAGTAGGAAACAGGCTAACCGATAAGGTCGTCTTTCAACATATATATATAAATATCAAAAGCCCGAACAGTTATATCCTTTAAAAACCCAACTCACAACAGGACTACAGACCTCTAAGAGTTTTTCACATAACAACTATGACGGGACAGGGCCCCGCCATACCCCTGAATGTACATGTACCTACAATGATAGGAAACCATATCAAAAGATACGCCTCCGGAGAAACGGAGCTTCCCAAAACGCAGAACTGTGATCCTATGAGCGAGGATCAACAACCGGTGTACCTCTACCTGCGGCATGAACGCAGTCCCCCGAAGGAGGTCAGTACAACAGGTACCAAGTATGTGAAACTGAAAGTACTGTAATGAAATCACAATAGTCTAAAAACAAATCCAGAGACATGTATGAAAAATCAATTAACAGTACACAATGCCATAGTATATACGCGAGTAAATAGGTGTAACTTGGCCGGTTCTGAATAGGCAGCCAATGATCAAACTAGGGTCATTCGCCCATAGTATCATTGTGCAAATCCTAATCCTGGACTCTCTTAGTCCGCATAGGTCTCGTGGACCCGCATGAGGTACTCCTCGCATCGGGGGAAGCAAACCCGCGGTAATACATAGGACCCTGTACCGCATGAGCCCCTTGGACTCGCATGAGGGAATTCCTCGCATAGGACCCCGTCCCGCATGAGCCCATTGGACCCGCATGAGGTACTCCTCGCATCGGGGGGAGCAAACCCGCGGAATATGAACAACGTAACGTGGCCAGGGGGTTAAGTGATATAATGCAAGCGCAACCGACTATCGTAAACAACATAGGCAAATTAAGAAAACCCCCTTAACATAAAAATCTCAAGACACTAATACCCGTAGTATCAAGACACGTTTATGTCACGATCCGTTCCGGGGCCCGTGACTGGTGCCTTACCCGGGCACCCAAGTAGTCATACATCAGAGTAATCAGCGGAATATAAAAACAAGACATGAAAAGAGAAACAGTTTATCTGAGAAAAAGTTGCCTTCTAAGATATATATACATATCAACGGTGAATGCTACATCCCAACTTTACAACAGACTACGCACTTCTGGAAGTAAACAACTATGGCGGGACAGGGCCCCGCCATACCCTGAATGTACAAAACTAACTACAACAACAGGGAGATCATACCCAAAAGTCGAGCCTCCGGAGAAATGGAGCTCCTGACACCAGAGAAAAGATCCTAAAACTGAGGATCCGCTACCTGCTTCCCTTTACTGCGGCGTTAACGCACTTCAAGGAGGTCGATAACAGTACCAAGTATGTGAAATCAGAAAGTACTTTAAATGAAATCATATCATTTTAAAACCAATTTTACAAATATGTACGAAACAACCAATGTAATCGCACATAGTGCCAAAGATAACCAAAAGCAAAATAGATATAACATAATCGGTCTTTTCTTGGCCGCTAATGATGGTAGAAAGGCGAATCGCCGATAGTATCATTATGCGAGCCTAATCTCGAACTCCCGCACCGCATAGTCACACACGCACCGCATGAGGTATTCCTCGCATCGGGGTAGCTAACCCGCGGTATCCTCCTCGACTCCCGCACCGCATAGTCACATAGACCGCGTAGTCACAGCATCGCGTGAGGCATTCCTCGACGGATAATACACCGGAATGATCAATCACGAACTCCCGCAGCCCGCATAGTCATACAGACCGCGCATAGCCGTATAGACCGCGTCGCGTGGCAAGCCCTGTATAACAAGTCAAAGGGTATGTGATATAATAACAAGATAACGCTTAACGCTTAACAACGTAAGCACAACAAGAATAACCCCCTTACACAACATCACAAGACACTAACACGCGTAGCATCATAACATGTTTACTTATCAAACCATCTTACTACACTTTTCAGAAATCAATATAAGACTTTCATAAACAAATAAGTAAATCGTTCCTTTTATCTTTCTTAAGTCGTTATACCTAACTTCCCATAAAGTTAGTATAACTCTTTAAGCTTTTAAAACCAAGTATTACTTTTCTTTCAAAATGATTCACAACTCTTTTGAAATACTTCAAGATTTTTATTATTTAAAACTCAAGTCAAAAGACATCAGAGTAAAACCAAGTTCAGTTAACACACGTACGTCTATCGTACTATTTATATATTTTAAAAATATCATGCTCAAGAGGATAGGAAGAATCACATACCTCCTACAAATCCACCGCCAAGTCGAATATGTCGCGCCGCAGAGTATCAACCTATAATAGTCAACACGCCTATCAACGCCTAGACTATTCCGTAGAATATTCTAAGCAGAGGTTCTTAATTCTACGGAAAATTGGGCAGCACTTCCCTACCCGACAACTACTCAAGTCTACTGTAAATACAGTCCTATGTAAGTACAGTTCAATTCTCTTCTTTTATACCCTCTTTCCATATAACTTATACTTATTTCAATACAACTACAGTATGTAATCTCCAATTACAATAGAAGGACAAGATATTTACCTCGACAAGCCCAAAATTATCCAAGATAAATGTCGATCCTGAGCAAGGTTTAGCTCCTACTGCAGACGCTCCGATAGCTCCAAGAAACCCTTAGAAGTTCCCAAACAACTTCTACTTAAAACTTCAACCAACTATGAAGATTTTTCCTGTGGTTTCGTTTTGTGACTAATGGATATAAGGTAGTATTTCCGGCTTTTAGTATGAGGTGACTTTGGAATACCATGAGGTATTTGGCTAAGGTATTTTGAATAGTAACTATACTGAGAATACTTTTCTACCGGGGTTGGGACGAAACTACAAGAAAGGGAAGGGGTGTTTCTGACTAAACACTAGGCAAAGGGGAAGAGGGCTTGACGAGAATACTACTAGAGGAGGGATTTTGAGACTGGAAGTTGTGTTTGTGGATGAAGAAGTCTTGCACAAGAGGGGTATTTATAGAACCACCAAGGGCCAAGATTAACACAAATGGAGGGTGTAGATTAGATAACTTGTGTGAGTGGAGTCTTCCACCAAGTGTCCACCACAACCTTGGGACATATGTCCACCACAACATTGGGACATATGTCCCCCCACAACAATGAGCCATGTGGCCTCCCACTTGCTCAAGAAAACCGTCCACTATACCTACCCCCACTAACCCAAAAATATCTTGCAAGACTTGACCATTTGACTTGTCCACTAGGCCCCCATTTCGTCCAACCCATGCCAACTAAGGGTGACACATGTCTCCCTCCTATTGGTCCAAAATATTTCGTCTCTCGGAAAAATCCGTAATCGGTTAAAATATTAAAAACGTAGAATTTCCTTCACAAGGTTCGGAATCTTTTCCGTTGAAAGTTCACAAGTTCATTCTTAACCTAATTAGGGCTTGAATAATCGTACGTACGCCCTCACATACATACTCTGGAAGTACGGGGTATAACATTCTCCCCTCCTTAGAAACATTCGTCCTGAATGTTCCTTCTCAAGGCAGATAACGATAAAGTTCCTCATAACGTAAACAGTTTGCAAATGCCACACATGGCCACAATACAGCACTTAAGTACATATGAAAATTAAAATCAGTAAGTAGGAAAATGAGTTACCTGGAGGTGTGGGGAATAAGTGAGGATACCGCCTCATGTCCTCCTCTCGCTCCCACGCCATCTCCTCCTGCTCGCTCCGCCATAAGACTCGACGGAAGCCACATCCTTCGTCCGCACCGCTAACTCGACGATCGAGTATCGCTATGGGACTCTCTCATACGATAACCCCTGGTCACTGACATCGTCAATCGGGTGTACCTAGATGGATCCCCGATACATCTCTCAAAGATAGAAACATGAAAACCGGATGCACCGCTTCCGGACGGACGGCAGATCCAACTCATAGGCAACCTTGCCTACCCTCGCGACAACTGATAAGGCCCAATGTACTGGGCCGAGCTTCCTTTCTCCCAAATCTCATCACACCCTTCATGGGTGACACCTTCAGAAAACCCAATCATCAACCTCAAACTCGGATGCCGACGACGATGATCTGCGATACGACTTGCCGACTCGAGCCGCCAAGAATCGCCCCGATAAGCTTTACCTTATCCATCGTCACGAACTGTGTCCGTCCTACTAATCGCACCTCGCCATTATCAAACCAGCCTATCGGCGATCTACATTTCCTCCCATACAAAGCCTCATAAGGCGCCATCTGAATACTGGAGTGGTAGATATTATTATATGCAAACTCAACTAGAGGCAAATGATCCTCCCAGCTACCCCTGAAGTCAATAACACAGGCTCGCAGCATATCCTCAAGAGACTGGATACAGCGCTCAGCCTGTCCGTCTGCTCTCGAGGATGGAATGCGATTGCTCACTCGGCCCCTAAACCTTTCTCGAAAGACCTCAGTGTTAGCCAGAACCGGCCTGTCTGATATGATATAAATAGGGACCCATGCAGTCTCACGACCTTCTGATGTAAAGTCCGCATAATCCTCACTTAAAAGTCGCCCGACGGAAGAAAGTGGGCTGATTTCACACCGCCGACGATAACTCAGATAGAATCATGTCTCCTCGGAGTGCGAGGTAACCCTGTGATAAAGTCCATGTTGATCACCTCCCACTTCCAGGTCGGGATCTCTATCGTCTGCAATAATCCACCAGGCCTCTGATGCTCTACCTTCACCTGCTGACAACACGGGCACTAAGCCACAAACTCTGCAACGTCCCTCTTCAAGCCATCCCACCAATACACAGATCTGAGGTCGTGGTACATCTTTGTCGACCCCGGATGGATAGAGTAACGCGCGTTGTGTGCTTCCCCTAGAACCTGTTGTCGAAGTCCTTCAATATCTGGAACACACAACCTGGCCTCAAACCTTAGCACCCCATCAGGTGTTACCTCAAAAGGACCCTTCCCCTCACGAAGAGACGTATCACGATACCGCGTCAAAACCGGATCCTCAAACTGTTGCCTCTTCACCTCCTCGACGATGGAAGACTCGGCAACCTCTCGAACTCAACCCCACCGCTATCGTAACCAATCAATCGGACTCCAAGGCTCGCTAATGATGCAACTCGCGGACCATGCCCTCCTCTCGCCGCACATCCGATAGACTTCATCGACCTACGACTAAGGGCATCCGCCACAACATCGCCTTCCCCGGTGGTACAGATATCGACATCATAATCCTCGAGTAACTCTAACCACCGCTCTCGCCGTAAGTTCACTCCTCCGGTGAAGATATACCGAGGCTCTTGTGGTCCGTGTAAATATCCACATGAACTCCATACAAATAGTGCCTCGGATCTTCAAGGCGTGAATTACCGCGCGACTCCAAATCATGCGGGTAGTTCCTCTCATGCTTCTTAAGTCGCTGACGCTGCGACGCTTATAACCTTGCCTCACGCATCAACACACATCCAAGCCCGATGTCCGACGCATCACAATACACCACATAGCCGCCTGCACCTCCGGAAGAGTAAGAATCGGGCGCCGCCTCTCCTTCGTAAATCGAAACCCCGCCACAAGCATCACCCATCAAACTTAGCTCCTTCTCGAGTCGGCTTGGTCAAAGGTGCCAAATAGAAGCAAACTTCCACGAACCTCCGATAGTAACTCGCAAGGCCCGTAAAGTTGCGCACTGGCCGGAGTAGTAGGTCTAGGCCAACTCGATCGCCGATCTTGGTCGATCCACCCGAATACCATCACCTCAACGTGCCCAAGAAATGCCACCAAGCCAACCAAAACTCACATTTGGAAAACTTGGCGTATAATCACAGTCTCGAGAACTCTCAAAGATACCTCAACGCTCCTCGATCCTCGCTCGAGCGGAATAAACCAAGATGTCATCAATGAATACTATCACAAACGTATCCAAAAATGGCTTGAACACTCGATTCATCAAATCCATAAAACCGCGAGCATCACAAACCGAAAGACATAACTCGAACTCATAGCGTGCGCACGTCCGAATGCGATCTAGGGACATCCGCCTCTCTAACTCGCACTGATGATAGCCCGATCGCATCAATCTGAGAAACATCTCGCACTCGCAATTGGTCGAACAAATCATCAATCCCGGGAAGGGGTATTCGTTTAATAGTCACCTTGTTCACCGTCAGAATCAACACACATGCGCAGCGGCCCCGCCCTTCTTCTTCACGAACAATACCGCTCCCTGGAGAAACACTAGGTCCGATGAAGCCCTTCTCCGTAAAAATCTCTCACCGTCCTTCAACTCTCTCAACTCGGCAGTGCCATTCTATATGGCGGAATTGAAATAAAGCCGAGTGTCCGCAAAGACATCGATACAAAACTCTATCTCCTCTCGTGAGGGATACCCGGAGGTCGCCCGAAACACATCCGGGAACTCTCTCGACTCTCGGAATCGATCAAAATCTGGTATCGCACCTCGTGAATAAACACCGAATGAGATGGTAGATATACCCTTCTCGCACTATCTTCCTAGCCTTGAGGTAGGAAATAAACCTACCCTCTACGACACAATGTTCCTCCCACTCAATAACCGGCTCCCAGAAACCGAACCGCATCACTCTCTCCCTCGGTCCACATTGGCGTGAAGCTAGCCAATCCATACCCATGATCACATCGAAATCGGTCATATTCAACTCTATCAAGTCGCCAGGTCCGACGATCGCATATAGTCACCGGCAAGCCCTATATACCCGCCGAGCTACCACCGAATCACTTCATCGCGTAGCTACCGAAAGTGGTCTATGGACTCGTGCTCTATCCCTATTCTACTAGCAATAAGGGGAGATATATGGACAGTAGAACCCGATCTATCAAGGCATACACGCCACAACATGAAACCGATAAAGTACTCGGATTTACATCAGTGACGCCCCGTCCCGCCTGGACCGAGGCATAAATGCGTTCGAGGACCGCTAGAACAAGCGACTCGCCACGACCTGCGCCACCTGGTCCTCGAGCACCTCGCCCGGCGAGTAAATCGTAGCGGTGAAGAGACCGTGAAAGCACCGCAGCCGACTCTACCATCTCGCGCGCTCGCCTCGCGCACTCAGATAAGTGACTCTGCTGGCCGCAAGTGTAGCAAACTCCTAAGGTAGTATCACAACTCCAAGAATGGAATCTACCACATCGGACACACTGAGAGGACCTCGATCGGTTAGCACCTCTGCTACCTCGAAGTCCAAGTCCCGGGCCCCGACCGCCTCAATACCCCGCCGACTTGAAGACGGTAGGAGTGCTCGAGCGGGTGGTGCAAATCTAGATCACGCTGAAGTCGCCCACCCCGAGAGCTACCAAAAGATCCTGCCGCCCCGGCCTTCTTCGGCGATATATGTCGACCCGCCGCCTCTACGCCTCGCATCCAAGTGCATGAGCTCAGACGCGCAATGTCCATGCCGTGAAGAGCTACACCCGAGCAAGACTCGCCAAATAATCATCTAACCCGTGACGTAGTGCACTCGGTCCTCCATATGTGCACTAGCGCAGTGGACATATCGAGCCAACGATCGAACTCAACGTTGTACTCCTAACGCGCGCTCGTCTCAAAGATCAAAACTTGTTTCCGCGTGCCTCCTCATCTGCGAGGCAAGAAGTGAGTGAGAAAAGCCTCCGAGAACTCGTCCCAAATAGCCGAGGCGTGCTCTCCCGATAGCTCCCACGAATCAAACCGATCGATTGGGTATCACGCACCGATGCGAATCAAGATCACGGACTCGGTCTCCAAGCCTTGATCACTCGTGACGATCCTTCAGAATCGACGGATGAACTCCTGCGGATCATCCTCGTGCCTCACCCGTAGAACTCGCGGCTACAACTCGTAAAATCCCGTAGTCTCAAGTCGTCCGATCTAGGATGTACCACGGCATCGAACCGGCTGCGCCCACTATCTCGTATGCGCCACAATCTCGCCAAGAATCGTCCATCTCTCAGAAACCCATCTCTCTCGCTTCCAGCCGCGGACTGAGGCGCAGTATCGTGGTCTCACGCCCATCGCTGCGGGCTAAACCTCGCTGGCCGGGCGGCGCTGTGGAACTTCGCCGTCGAGGTACCGCCGGGTATAGATCGGGCTCGCCTCGTGAGCCTCTGGTTCCTACTAGCAGCCTCATTGCCTTGCCCTTCGCCCGGTTGCCTTGCGCGAGGCATAATCGGGCAGTAAAAGGAATACGTTAGAGGGTCCAACTTATAACACGGCTCTAAGGCACGATCTTAGAGTGAGAAAATGGAAACCAATCCTAAATATCCTATAGCCTCCTCGATTATTGGTGTGGTGCACAACACACCGATAATCAAGACTTACTAGATACGGCCAGTAGACACTTTCTCGAGGATTAATCGCTCGATAACACTTTTGCCACGACTGCCCGGCCCGTGGATCGTGCCTTACCCGCACCCAAGTAGTCATACATCGTAGTAATCGAATATAAAAACAAGACATGAAAAGCGAAACTTTATCTCGAGAAAAAGTTGTCTTTCTGCATATATATACATATCAACAAAGGAATGCTACATCCCAACTTTACAACAGACTACAGACCTTCTAAGGAAGTAAACAACTATGGACGGGGCCCGCCATACCCCGAATGTACAAAACTATCTACAACAACAGGAGATCAAACCTAAAAGTCGAGCCTCCGAGAAATGGAGCTCCCGACACTGCAGAAAAGATCCTAAATCGAGGATCCGCTACCGCTTCCCTTTACTGCGGCATGAACGCAGCCAAGGAGGTCGATCAACAGTACCAAGTATGTGAAATCAGAAAGTACTTTAAATGAAATCATATCATTTTAAAACCAATTTTACAAATATGTACGAAACAACCAATGTAATCGCACATAGTGCCACAAAGATAACCAAAAGCAAAATAGATATAACATAACCGGTCTTTTCTAGGCCGCTAATGATCGAAGCAAGGCCAATCGCCCATAGTATCATTATGCGAGCCTAATCTCGAACTCCCGCACCGCATAGTCACACACGCACCGCATGAGGTATTCCTCGTGACGGTAGCTAACCCGCGGTATCCTCCTCGACTCGCACCGCATAGTCACATAGACCGCATAGTCACACAGACCGCATGAGGCATTCCTCGCATCGGGATAATACACCCGGAATGATCAATCCTGGAACTCCCGCAGCTCCGCATAGTCATACAGACTGCATAGGTCGTATAGACCCGCATCAAGGGTGGCAAGCCCTCGGTATAACAAGTCAAAGAGGTATGTGATATAATAACAGTACAACGGGCTTAACGTTTAACAACGTAAGCACAACAAGAATAACCCCCTTACACAACATCATAAGACACTAACACGCTGTCACGACCCGAACCCGGGCCCGTGACTGGTGCCTTACCCCGGGCACCCTAGTGATACAACATCAGAGAAAATCAGCGGAAATAAAACATAAACATGAAACAAGAGACATGTTAAATAAACAGGCCAACCAAACGGTTACCTTCCAATAAAATATATATATATATATAACTCTTTCAAAACGAACAGTTTAATCCTTTTACAAACCCCGCCCACAATACAAGATTACAGCACTTAAGAGTTACAACAACCATGACGGACAGGCCCCGCCATACCCTCAATGTACAAGAACCTACAACTCGTGGAACACATACCAAGAATAAGCCTCGGAGAAACGGAGCTTCCTAATACGCGAATCGTGATCCTAAGAGCGAGGATCAACTAATGGTACTCTACCTGCGGCATGAACGCAGCCTCGGCGAGGTCGATAACAGTACAGTATGTGAAATCAAAATATCAGAAATGAAATCATAACAATCTATATAAAAACAGAGACATGTATGATAACAAAACTACGCTCACAACATAAAAGCGATATGTCAAGTCGTGACTCACGCCTCAAAGTCACCACTCAAATATAACCCGAATTTAACTCGCATAACGCCGCGTGCCCCAAGATCTCACCTCGGTATAAGCACGCCATGGAACCATCCCGATGGAAGCATACCCGCGCGCCACGCGTCGTGTCGATGAGTCCAAAGGAAATATCCAGCTAACAATCGAAATGGAAGATACTCGTGGCCACCCATCGTGTCGATGTCCAAAGCGAATAACAAGATAACAATCGAAATGGAAGCATACTCGTGGGCCACCCATCGTGTCAGTATGTCCAATAAGGAAACAACAAGACAGCAATCCCAATGGAACCATACCCGTGCGCCACGATCGCGGTCGATGTCCGGAGGAAACAACTAGACAAAGAATCAAAATGGAACCATACCCGCGCCACGCATCGTGTCGGTATGTCCAAAGCGATTAGCATAAATAACACTATCAGCGAGCGCATCTGCGGAATTCCTCTCACACGCTGCAGACGCCCAAGTAAGTTCTCAACGGATAGCCGCCCTCCAACGAGGCGCGGTAACACGTAGATACAACACTTGCACAACAAAGGCTATCACAACAAGCATAGGCAAGTTCAACAAATTCATAGACTTATATTTTATTACAACAATTCCGGGTTTTAACCCCAAAGTACTACATACATTAACTCTTTTTAAAGGATCCGTTCCTTTCACAAAAGTCACATAATACCCGTAGTATAAAAATAGAGTGACTATCTTTTTAAGTAAACCAAAATACTTCCCTTTGTAAAATCAAGTAACAACATTATTTTCCAAACGTTCAAGTTTGCCTAATTTCAAATGCTCAAGTTTCTCATTTTAGAAAGGTTTCATAACTCATAGTCTTAATCTCTTTTAAAACAATTGAGTAACATATGTCTTATACGTGAGCCGTTTATTCTTGTTTACAACAATCTTGTTCCAGCAGCCGTGATCTAGGAAATGTAATACAATTTTGTCTTATCTTAGCTTCTATGCAGATGGAGGTTTCTACTGGTTTTAATAACAATTAGTTATTTGTCAATACACTTTCCTTTATTAGCGCTGCTGTGGTTTGTTCGACACTTATTCTCGTTCCGAAATCAGTAAAACATTATTCTTTTAAAACCAAGTACTCATTACCCGCGAATGAGGTTTTACAACATTTTTAACAAAATGTTAATTACCAAGTAAAACAAGTTAAGTCTCTTATCTTTCAAGATCAAGTCTCTTAACTTCTACAATCAATAAACCAATCTTTTACCTACATAGAGTCGTTATAACTAACTTCCCATAAAGCTATTATAACACCCTATGTTTTAAACCAACCAACTCATTTAGCACATGCGT
Source organism: Przewalskia tangutica (assembly GCA_029844215.1). NCBI lineage: Eukaryota > Viridiplantae > Streptophyta > Magnoliopsida > Solanales > Solanaceae > Przewalskia > Przewalskia tangutica. The sequence continues at coordinate 35,203,201 of CM056718.1, forward strand.
CTACCGCATTTACATAGTTTACAAAGCATCATGCTAGAAAGGATAGGAAGAGGTTCACATACCGCGACGATTATCGATAATAAGCAAAACGCTCCACAAGATCAGAACCGTTAGCCTTTTCCACTCTTCAAGTAGAATACGCTACTCGTAGTACTTCCACCTATAAGGCCACAAACGCCTATTAACTTCTAACCGCATCGGTTCCATATTCTACGTAAAATTCAAAGACTCTCCCGCAACCGCGTAAATCTCCTCCTCTATCGAGGCCGGCTAGCAAGCCAACCAGCGGGGGTATACGTCTAACCGGACGCACAATTCTACTACACAAGAATACTACAAGCCTCATCAGAATACAATCTATGTAATTACAGATTCTCTTCTTTATATTCATGCTTAAGTCAAAAGACATTGCCGCAAAGCTATGCTCAGTTCTATATATAGTATACTTCAACTATATAATCCTACAACATGTAATTTCCAATTACAATAAGGGGACAAGAATATTTACCTCGATAAGCCCAAAATTATCCAAGTTATAATGTCGGTCTTGAGCAAGGTTTAGCTCCTACTCCGTGCGCTCCAATCCGCTCCAAACAACCCTTAGAAGTTCTAACCAACTTCTACTTAAATACTTCAACCAACTATGAAGATTTCCTTAGGGTTTCGGTTTGAGACTAAAAGGACAAAAGGTAGTATTTTCGGGCTCTACGTATAGAGGTAACTTTTGGAATACTACAAGGTATAAGGCTAAGGTATTTTGGGCATTATAACAATACTTGGAGAAGTATTTCAATACCACGAGGAGGGTATATTTCTAAACAACTAGGCTAGTGGGTACCCTCTGGCTAGAACACCACCAAGGGGAGGGTACCCTCTCGCCAAAGCCTTACACGCACAGGGGGGGGCTAGTGTTTGGACGAGAGCCACAAGAGGGAGGGGAGGGATTTCAAGACTTAGACAAAGTGAGGAGTGGATGAAGAAGTTCATCACTATGGGGGGTATTTATAGGGAAGCCAAGGGCCAACCAATGGACAAGATCAAGCCATGTGCAAGGCAAGTGTAAGGCCAAGATCAAGCCAAGTGCACCCTAACCCCTGCTCCACAAAACATGGCACAAAACAAGGCACAAAACAAGGCCAAAACAAGGCACAAAATAAGGGAGGAGACGTCCCCCCTTTCGTCCACCCAAACCGCCACTTGAGGGTGACAAGTGTCACCCTCTCGTTGGCCCAAAAATGTTCCGTCGCTCGGAAAAATCCGCAAAAATACAAAACGACATAGCCGGAATTTTCCCTTCGCAAGTTCTGTAAAACGTTTCGTCGAAAAACGATTCTTTACGGGGGTTGTGCACAAAAATTTCGAAACTTGCCTAACTTTAAGGCTCAAACTTTCTACGTACGCCCACACGTACATACTCTGGAAATACGGGGCATAACATTCTCCCCTCCTTAGAAACATTCGTCCCGAATGTTCCTTCTCGAAACAGATAACGATGAAGTTCCTCTAACAAGTTGCCAACGCCACACATGGCCACGAAATAACACACGTTCACTTCTTTCCTTACTCGTCGTAGCCTTCTCGTACACTTGAACTCTTCCAGAATACGTACCATACTTCAGTCATTACTTCAGTTCCCAAAATCTCTGGAGTCACTACCTCCAAAATTGGTCATCTTACTAACCTCAATCTTCTTTAAGGCCATTCCCGGCCTTCACGAACCGCTTCTGGTCGAACATATCCACGAACTCTTACGATGGTCACCTAAACTGGGGCCTAGCACCCTCGTGACCTACCATCCGGCGACCACCTAATCGACTTCACCTAAAAGCGGCTACGGGTTGACCCGCAATACGCCCTCAACCCGACCCTCCATCGCGCCAACTCTTGCTCCTCGATACGGAATAATCTTACTAATTCACATCATGAAAGCCACCACTTTCATTTTACACAACCCATGGACTTATCACACAAATATCTCCCATGTATACTACGCACTCTGATAAAGGTCAAACATAAAATAAATCTTTTACTCAAGACGACCTTACCTCTAAGGTCTCAATCGTGAAATATTCTAAGGTTCACACTTACCATGCCTCCATACTTACCCTTCCAACTAACCATGTTTCTAACTCACAAATAACACAACGCTATCCGCATAGCACACACAATAATAAGATCATAATATCAAGCATACCAAAACTCTAGAGGGTTAAGGATATACATTTATCCACCGCTTCACTCTAATCATAGGCACGCGTGCAGGCGCATAATCAGAAGGTGATGAACCACCATAGATCCCGGGCGCCGAGTCTCTACATCCGCTACCTGGCCTGACAATTTCTCGCAAATGGCCTGCTGTCGCATGTAAAACAAACTCCCAAATTATCACGACACTCCCAAAATGGAGCCTACCACAACGGTCACAACGAGGTAGGGTGGCTTCACCGCTAACACCGCTTCTCTCGAAATCTGAACCTCGAGCCACGACCGCTCTCGAACACGGTGGAGGACCAATCAGATCTTGGCGGGGTACATAACTAGCTTCACGAGGCGGTCCGCTCGAAGTCGCCAAAGACCTGCGTCACGGCCTCTTCTCGATCCAGTCGTTCCGTCGACCTCTCCGTGCCTCACATCCTAGTGCATGAGCTGCATGCGGGCAATGTCCATGCCCTGAAGAGCTACACCCAACAAGCCTCTGCAAGTAATCATCTAGCCCGTGGCGTAGCGGTGCACTCTATCCTCCATGGTTGCCACTAAGCGGAACATACCGAGCCAACGAGTCAAACTCCACGTTGTACTCCCGAACCGCACGCCTCTGCCTCAAAGATCATAAATCGTCGCCCGCGCCCTCCTCATCTGCGAGGCAAGAAGTGAGTGAGGAATGCCTCGAGAACTCGTCCCATACTGCTGAAGCGCATGCTCTCCCGACAGCTCGCGAATCAAACGATCGGCTGCGATCACGCGCGGCCGATGCGAACCTAAGACCACCGACTCGGTCTCAAAGCCTTGATCACTCTCATGACCCAGAATCGCCGGATGAACTCCTGCGGATCATCCTCGGGCCTTGACCCATAAAACTCGCGGGCTCTGACTCGAAAGTCCCGTAGCCTCAAACTATCTCGCCGGGGTGAACCATGGTGCTCTCGAACTGAATCCGGCATCCAAATTTATCCTCATATCTCCGCCACGACTCGCCAAGAATCGGGCCATCTCCTTGTACCCATCTCATCCGCTTCCGGTGTGGACCGAGGCTCGTGTATTGTGGTCTCGGCAGCATCGCTGCGCTCTAAACTCTGCTGGGCGGCATCGCAAAACTCGCCGTCAAGCACAATCTCGTCTTGGCCGGCTCGCGCTCGTACTCTCTGTATCTCACTAGCGGCTCGCCGCCTTGCCCTTCTCGGGCTGGTTGCCTTGCGCGGAGGCATAACTGGTAAAATGAAATACGTCAGAGGGGTCCAACTACTAACTCAGCTCTAAGGCACGATCTCAGAATGAGAAGAATGGAAACCAATCCTAAATGTCCTGCAGCCTCCTGATTATAGATGTGGTGCACAACACATCGATAATCAAGACTCTACTAGACACGGTCTGTAGACACTTTCCGAGGACTAACTACTCTCATACCACATTTGTCACGACCCGAACCCGGGCCCGTGACTGGTGCCTTACCCCGGGCACCCTAGTGATACAACATCAGAGAAAATCAGCGGAAATAAAACATAAACATGAAACAAGAGACATGTTAAATAAACAGGTCAACCAAACGGTTACCTTCCAATAAAATATATATATATATATATATATAACTCTTTCAAAACGAACAGTTTAATCCTTTTTACAAACCCTGCCCACAACAGTACTACAGACCTCTAAGAGTTACAACAACCATGACGGGACAGGGCCCCGCCATACCCCTGAATGTACAAGAACCTACAACTCAGGGAACACATACCGAAGAATAAGCCTCCGGAGAAACGGAGCTTCCCAATACGCTGAACTGTGATCCTAAGAGCGAGGATCAACTACCGGTGTACTCCTACTGCGGCATGAACGCACTTCAAGGAGGTCGACAACAGTACCAAGTATGTGAAATCGAAAATATCAGAATGAAATCATAACAGTCTATATAAAAACAGGAGACATGTATGATAACAAAACTACAGTTCACAACATAAAAGCAGTCATGTCAAGTCAGGGACTCACGCCCTCAAAGTCACCACCCAAATGTACGTTCTCATATCATTCCCTTGGAATTACGGGGTGTAACAACTATTTTGATTGTGCCTTTAATGGGGCTTGACTGTTGTTGAATTTGGGTCTTGGAAAAGGTGGAAAAGTGCGTATTTATAGGGGAAGTGTTGCCCAAATTTCCATAGAAAAAAGAGAACCTTTACTTGGTATTAACCTACTTTAGTGAGCACGTATTGATATGCGTGTTATTGTCGTTATAGGTTGAGTACATTGAGACATATTTTAGATTGTAGAGTTGGTTAGTCGCCAAAAAGGTATGTGAACTATCCTTTCTTCTTCTAGCATGATTCCTTTTTATAAAGTGAGTGAATCCTACTCCTTAATGATGTAATTCTCTTGATAGTACTTGGGGTTTCTAAAATTAAAGATTGTTATATCTATTCTCTTGATAGTACTTGGATTTTATAAAATGGAAGTTGTTATAATCCATTCTATTGGTAGTACTTGGATTTAATTATATGGAAGTTGTTATAATCCATTCTCTTGATAGTACTTGGGGTTTCTAAAATGAAATATTGTTATATCTATTCTCTTGATAGTACTTGGATTTTATAAAATGAAAGTTGTTATAATCCATTCTCTTGATAGTACTTGGATTTTATAAAATAGAAGTTGTTATAATCCATTCTTTTGATAGTACTTGGATTTTATAAAATGGAAGTTGTTATATAATCCATTCTCTTGATAGTACTTGGATTTTTTAAAATGGAAGTTGTTATAATCCATTCTCTTGATAGTACTTGGGGTTTCTAAAATGAAAGATTGGTATATCTATTCTCTTGATAGTACTTAGGGTTTCTAATATGAAAGATTGTTATATCTATTCTCTTGATAGTACTTTGGGTTGTCTAAATGAAAGTTATTTTATTTTAGTTCATTGAGAGTCAAAAGATTTATTATAAAGTAAAGAAATGTACGGTGAACGTACATAGTACTTTTGGGTTCAATTTCCTAATATTACTTGGTGTGTACGATGGATGTACATAGTACTTTGGGTTCAATTCCCTATTATTACATTACATGAGAATGCCTTGAGTTCTTCTAAAATGACAGAGGTAGCTGGGAGGATCATTTACCACTCGTTGAGTTTGCATATAACAACAACTACCATTCTAGCATTCAGATGGCCCCGTACGAGGCCTTATATGGGAGGAAGTGCAGGTCACCTATTGGTTAGTTTGATATAGGCGAGACCAAGTTACTTGGCCCAGACATGATTCAGCAAGCTGTGGATAAGGTGAAGCTTATCCAGGAGAGATTATTAGCAGTCCAGAGTCGACAGAAGTCTTATGCAGATAATCGACGTCGACACTTGGAGTTTCAGCTTGATGATTGGGTATTCTTGAAGGTATCACCCATGAAGGGTGTGATGAGGTTCGGTAAGAAGGGGAAGTTTAGCCCGAGATACATTGGACCTTATCAGGTTATTCGTAGGATAGGCAAGGTTGCCTATGAATTAGATCTACCATATGATTTGGAAGCGGTACATCCAGTTTTTCATGTATCGATGTTGCGTAAGTGTATTGGTGATCCTTCTAGAGTCTTCCCAGTAGATGATGTCCAGGTGACAGAGGAGTTGTCCTATGAGGAGAGTCCCATAGCCATACTTGATCGCCAGGTTAGAAGGTTACGGACTAAGGATGTGGCTTCCGTCAAGGTATTGTGGTGAAACAATAATAGGGAAGAGATGATGTGGGAAGCAGAAGATGAGATGAAGAGGAAGTATCCTCACTTGTTCCCGATGCCTACATGTAATTCTAATCCCTATTTGACTATTTTGATTGATGAATGAGACTATGTGTTATATTGGGGCCATGTGAGACATCTTTGTGTTTGCTAAGTATAGGTTAGTAAGTATAGTTAAAGGAGACTGCCGAAATCTGTATAGCTTGAGACCTATTATGAACCTTCGGGACGAATGTTTCTAAGGGGTGAAGAATGTTACACCCCGTAATTCCATGGCATATAAGTGAGAACGTAATCAAGGAAATAAGATTCGAATGTTGGGAGGAAAGTATATTTACATTTTCTATATGGAATATTTTGGATACAACAAATGTGACGACGAGAAGTAATACTAGTAGTTGAATCTTTTCCAATAGAGTTAGGGACTTAGTGTTATATTATTAAGTCTTGGCATTATGAAGTAAGAGTCCATCGAAAATTTCATAATTTTTGGCTAAGTGTGGGAGATATTTTGTGAAGAGAAAGGCAAGTGGACAAGTGGAGTTCATGGGTCCCCCCTCCACTTGTCCTACAAGCACTAATTATATACAAGGCTTGCAAGACTTCTTTGCCTTTAGCTCACAAATATATTCTCATCCAAACTCTTTTCTCTCTTCCTTCTCCTTCAAGTTTTCGAAATCCTTAGCAAAGTGAAGAATAAGATTAACTTATTTTCCAAGATTAAGCCTCTTAACTAAGTTCTAAGCCAAGTTAACTCTCCAAAATAGTGGGTCACGATTTTTGGATTCAAAACTGCCTTGAAACCCTAAGCTTGGAGATGAACTTTATGGAAGGAAAACATGAAAGAAAGATGGTTACAAGCTTGTAGAGGATACATGTGCGTTATTGTAACGTGAAGAAGTGGTGGAAGAGTGAAGCAGTGGCCGAGACTTAGGGACTGTTTTGGCATAAAATTAAGGTAAGAATTCGTCTTCCTCTTAAAGATAATGGAAGTTAAATGATGTTATAATTAATGGATGAACTTGTGTTAAGAGAAATGGAGAATAAGAAGTGCATGTGACAGTTTTGGCAAGCTAGCTGATTTATGAACTGTTTTGTTATATTTGATTCGTTGGTTATTGTTGTTGTTATCGTTACTTATTTCATGTTAAAATGAAGGAATCTTGTTATTGAAAGTTGATATGGTTTATATAAAAGTGATGAAATATGAATTGGATTTTAAGGAGTTTTGGAAAGGGCTTTGGTATTGGTTGTTGGCTGAGACTTCTTGAAACTGTTGGATATTGTTGTGTTGTTTTAGGGGTTGTTTTATGCGTGTATAATGCTAGAAATTTAGTTACAATTACGCATGTTTAATGTGGTAATTGTTAATGAATGTCCTAAATGAATAAGGGTATAGAATGGTGTAGAAAAGCTTCACATTTTAGCCTCGTTGTTGTTGAAGTATGGACTGTTTTTATATGGATTAAGAGGCTGAATTAACATTTGAAGTAGGTGTGTCGATCACCTTGGTTGTTGTTTTGGTTATGTCCTTAATTGGTACTTGGTTATTGATGTTATTGGCCTTGTTTGTAAGTCGTGGATGTATGTATAAATAGGGGAAGTACTGCCTGAATTTTTATATAAAAAAAGAACCATCTTGTGGTATACGACTTACACTAGTAAGCATGAAGTTGATAGACATGTTATTGTTATTATAGGTTGAAGTATTAATTGAGACGTATTCTACTTATCGTATTGGTATAGACGATAAGGTATGTGAAAATATCCTTTCTTCTTTTGGCATGATTTATATGAGTAAGTGTACGGCGGACGTACATAGTTATATTGGATCATAATCCTTAATGATACATGATATGATGGTGTCTTGGTTTTTCTAAAATGAAAGTTCACTTTAAAGATTTTATTGAGAGTCAAAGGATGATTTAAATTGCACATGGTTGCTCATGATAGCCATTCGTGCAAGTGTTATTATTTCATTAACCGAGTCCCATAATGGGCCGGCAATGTTCACTGAGTCCCTCACTAGAGGGCCGACAATGTTATATGTATTATGATTTCATAGACATGTATCCATGATGCGAGTATAGATACTCATGACAGTCATGTGCAAATCCTAGCACTTGTTCACCGAGTCCCTCGCTAGAGGGTCGTCAATGTTTATATGTATATGATTCCATGAACATGTATCCATGATGCGAGTATAGATACTCATGACATTATATGATTCCATGGACATGCTTCCATGATGCGGGTATAGGTACCCATGACAGTATATGACTCTCACTTTTTAAAAGGCATAGTTGATTCTCACTTTTTAAAAGGCACAGTTGATTCTCTCTTTTTAAAAGGCACAGTTGATTCTCATTTTTATAAGGCACGGTTGACTCTCTATTTTATATGGCACAGTTGGATCTGGTATTTTGATTATCATACTTGTCCCTGTCACCTTTGGCCAGTTATGATCTTATTTACAGTACTTTATGTTTACATACTTAGTACATTGTTATACTGACCCCCTTCTCCGAGGGGCTGCGTTTATGCCCGCAGGTATAGGTACTCAGTTTGGTCATCTGCGAGCTTAGTATCTTTGCTCAGCTTTTGGGATAGCTCCATTGTTCCAGAGCTTGTCATTTTGGTACAGATCTTGATTATAGGCTTATGTATATTCAGGGGTACGGCGGGGCCTTGTCCCGTCATATTTCACCGTCATACTCTTAGAGGTCTGTAGTCATGTGTGGGTTGGACATATGTACAGTTGTAGTTCGTTTGGATATTTCTATGCACAGTGACAGCCTTGTCGGAGTGCCTGCTTTATTATACGGGTTTGTTATTACAGTTCAGGGGACAGGATTCCTTTATTATGTGATTATGAGTTTTTCTTAGCTTCCGTTAATTATATGTGATGTGTGGGTGGAAGGGTGCCCAGGTAAAACACCAGTCGCGGCCCGTCGGTTCGGGTCGTGACATATATTGTGTCTTGATTATACATTATGGCCTTGTCGGCCTTGATTGGTTACTTGGTGTGCTGGTTGAGTTACAAAATCTATGATGGCCTTGATGGCTCGCTTATGTATTTATGTTGGATGGCCAAGGCCCGTTATAGATGATAAGTCAGATATACTTAAGTACAACCTTGTCGGCTTATCGAATTCTATCTTTTGATGCGATTCGGCCTTGCCGGCCAGATATGAGTATGTACATTCAGTATTATAGATGGTTACGCTCAGGCAAGTAAGACATCGGGTGCCGGCCATGCCCCTCATGTTTGGGGTGTGATAATCCGCAAGGATAACATGCACAAATCGAGAAATTGTCCAATTTGTTTCCTATTTTAAAACTTTTATATTTAGAATAGACTTTTGAGCCCTATGCTTGAGAAGTTCTCTCTTCTGCGATTTCAGACAACTTTATCGTGAAGCTCTTTCCCAGCAATTAATGGCTGCTCCAGCCTCTGGACAACCTCCTCCTGAAGTTGTCTAGTCTTCTCCACCCTTAGACTATACAAAAATCCTACAATCCATCCAAAACCATAGTTTGCAAATACCACCATTAAACCATATTCCTATTAAATCTATCGTCTATCTTCATGGAGAATCAACTGTACAATGGAGTGTGTAGGAAATTGGACGTATGATGCTCCAAGAAAACTTTCAATACACAGTTATAGGCAAGTTTTCGTATGGTTGTCATGACTTACAGGATCTAAACAAAGTTATTCCTACGCAATGTGAAATAAAGGGAGACTGAAAATAGGGTTCCTATCTAATATTAATTGTCATGTTTTGATTAGATGTAGCTTGTTGGAGGATTATGTGAAGCTCATGTAAAAGTAGGCTCACTATATCAAATATAGGAACATGTATTTCCAGATGCGACCTCTTAAATGGGATCCTTGATTTGTTCCTGAGGAAGAAACATTCATTGTGATTGTGTGGATCTCTTTTCCCACGTTAGCCCTTAACTATTTTGTTAAAGAAGCACTTTTTTCTATGGCTTCAACAGTAGCGTAGTCATTAACCGTTGATATAACCACTAAGAACAAGACTCAACCTAGTTGTGTTTGTGTGAAGGTAAAGGATGATTTGTTGGCTGAACATCCTAAGAGAGTGCAAATTCAAGCACTTAACACTGCTACTGGTATTATTAAGTCGAAGTAGGTGAATATTCAATATGACAACATGCCTAAGTATTGTAAACATTGTAGTTTGCACGGTCACAATGAAGATGGTTGTTGGAGTCTACATCCTAAGTTTATGCCTAACAAGGAAGCAAATGAAGGAGACAATGAGATGATGGAAAGCTAGTTGCAAACCCTATAAATGCACAAAAAATTGCCAAGGGTAATAATAGAGGTACAAACCCTAACAATAGAACAATTAAAGTTTTACAAAGTGTAAAAAGTTGTTGGCAATGTGAATAATATCTATAAGGGACAAAATAATAGAGGGAAAAAGCAAGCAAAGGACAATGAAAATGGTCAAAACAGTTTGCTTTAGCTGCATCAAAAGAAGGGTGAATGGTGCTGGAAAACCCTAGATATAGTAAATCCTAACCCTAACCCTAATATCACTCAAACTGCTAACAAGTCTCTACTTTGGGGAAGGGTACATGAGAGCATGCAGAGGCTATAAATATTGATTCAGGGAAGTAATTAGTTGAAGTTCAAGAGGTGTCCCAATGATGGCACATATTGATGAAAAGCAATTAAATGTGAATGTTGCAGTTTTCACTCCTGGAAAAAAGAAGCAATCACCTGTTAAGACTAAACAATGGGTGGAAGCTGCTTTTGCCAAACCTGCTGGAGAGTTGGTTACTACAAACCAACTCAATCAAGAAGTTCCTTTCAATGCATTTGCCACTAACACTGGCATTGATGGTGTTGAGGAAATTGTGGAGTGAACAAGTTGAAGAAGATATGGAGGAGGGTCAAATTGATAGTGAGAAGGAGGATGAGCAAGTACAATCTTCAGAATCAGGAAATTCAGCACAACAAACAACAGATGACATAATTGATATGGTCTAAAATATAAAGGCTAAAGTGGTTGCAGATAAGGTTAAAGAGCACGTTGAAAATGGCACTAAGGTATATGAGATGAATTATTCAGGTACTAAGGCGCAGTTTCCAGCTGAAAGTGTCCATGGAAGCAATAAAGAAGTAGACAAATTTTCAGAAAGTCAATAAGTGACTCCAGGAAAAACAGTTCACAAGCAACATCAAAATCAACCAAGTGAAAGTGATGCAGTTCAAAAAATGGATAATGTTCTTGAAAGTCATGATAATGTGACTCCAAGGACAAATGTTCACAAGCAACATCAACACACAACAAATGAGAGTGACACAATGTTGCTAGTGGAAATTCAGAAATTCAAGAATAATGCAAAGAAACAATCAAGTGCCTCCAATCAGGGCAAATCAGATGGAAAATAGAATGCAAATATTCAGAAGACTCAACAACAATACACATTAGTTAAACATAATCAGGTTATGCAGCAATGTAAAGAAGTAACATCAAGTTGCAGTTTCTCAAGAAAATCCTAAAAACTTGCAAGTAGCAGTAGCAGTAGCAGGTGGTGAGGAGAGCAGAAATGACTTGGATGAGGAATCCACCTGTTACTTTGCTAAATATTTTTGTCCCCAATATATATATATATTCTTACTCCATAATTTTTTTCTTTTAGTTTTCAACTTTATTCTATTGGTCGTTCTTGTATAATTTTATCAAATAATATTTTTGTAGTATTTACTTATGTTATTCTTAATTAATTCAAAGTATAAATATTTTCACATCATCTGTATTTCCGTATTTGTGTTGCTTTATCTATGGTAATTTCTTAATTAGTTTTTCCCATTTAGTATATTACAGATAATCAAGATAATGTCATGTTTAAAATCAATTGTGATTTTTTGATTCATCAAAAGTACAAATTCTTTTGCTAATTATGTTATCATAAAATCTTCTTATATTTTTCAATATTTCTTTTTTTGTGTTATGGTATAGTTAAAAAATAAAACTCTGCCCCCTTCACTTTAAATATAAAACCCTATTTTAATTTTAATTATTAGAATCTCATATACGAGAAACTTAATTGCATTTTTAAATCTATTATCGTCTTTATGCATTCTTTTCCTACTATGATATTTTAATTAATTTATTATTTTATCGATAATTAAAAAATATCATATTTTATTTTAATAAACTAAATTAGTATAAAATATAAATAGATAAATCGTTTGAATACTGATATTTTTAAAAATTATTTTCTTTAATATGTGTAATAAGCAATTAAATGTTTCATCTCTTTTATTTTCATATAAAATTATGAATTGAACTTTAAATATAGAAGTACTTCCATGAGAAATTCATTATGATAACTATGTATAAAGGCAAAGTCTAAAATTAAGGATGAGTAGGACTAAAACAGAGTCGATGAAGTGCAAATTTAGTGTCGAATCACATGAGGCGAATGAGGGAAGTGAGAATTGATACACAAGTCATCCATGAGAAAGGAAGCTTCAAGTATCTTGGATTTATAATTTAAGAAATGGGAGATCGACGAGGCTGTCGCACATTGTATTAGAGCGGGATGAATGAAATGGAGGTTCAACATCCGGTGTTCTATGTAATAAGAATGTATCACCGAGACTTCAATAAGAGTGGTTGTTAGATCAACTATATTATATGGGATGGAGTGTTGGTCAATCAAGAACTCGCATCTTCAGAATATGAAGGTAGAAAAAATAAGGATGCTTAGATGGATGTGCAAGCATGCTAGAAGAGAGAACATTAGGTATGAAGATATAAGGAACTAGGTGGGAGTAGCCATCGTGGTAGACAAGATGCGGAAAGCAAGAATGAAGTGGTTCGGGCATATGAAGAGGAGGAGCAATAATGCCACAATGAGGAGGTGTGAGAGGTTGGCGATGATAGATTTAAGGAAACGTAGAGGTAGGCCGATGAAGAATTGGGAGAAGTGATTAAACATGACATGAACGACCTAATAATGTTACGATATTTGCGATCTAAGAGGTAGGTTGATGAAGAATTGGAGAGAGGTAGAGGGGATCAGACAAAATATTTTTCGCGACCGCTAGGGTATCGATCGTTATCATGTTGTGGAGATGGGACATACATCATAACTATGAGAGGGTCATGCGTGACAACGAAGTTGGAACATGGTTAGATTCTAGGTTAACTCTCCTTCATAACTATGAGAAGAGTAGTCGCAATTGTGACGGGATGACTGTGCATGTTTTGCAAATGTTATGGAGGGATCAGTGATGGTGATAGAGGCACTATACCCTATAAATAGTTGAGTTTAAATTTCAGAACATGATTAAGGCTAATTTTGAGGGTTTTGGAGATTTAGCTCAAAACTTTTAGTAAGGAAAATGTGGAAATTCACCCTCATTCTAGGTAACGATTCCTAACACTAATTTAGTAATTATCATTTGAGTTTATACGATTTGAATGATGAAATCATGTAGATCATAAGGCTTGAATTGGATAATGATTCCAAAAAGCAAAATCATTGATCTGGCCTAGAATTTGGCATCAAAATATTTTGATTATTATGTTGGACTCCTTAGCTTATGGGTAACCTATCTATATATTCGATTTCGGGTTTCAGATCATTAATCCAAGAGTTGGTTGGATTGACCAAGAGTTTACTTTGAACCTAGGCATCTTAAATTATGGGAATGGTTCCCCTAGACTAATTTAGGCCTATATTGATGAATTTGAATAGTTGAAACTTGAAATCCATCAGAGCTTGTTTGGGTTAACTTTGGTGATTCAAGTAAGGTTTGGCTGCCGAATTGAAAGTAAATGAGGCTTTAACTCTTTGTTTGCTTGTTTTTCTTATAAAAATATGTTAACATTTAAACCATTTATGTCACGACCGACCAAGCTCAGCAATCGTGCCCTACCAGGCACCCCTTTCGTATACATCGAGAATAGCAATGAACATACACAACTGATAACATTCTCAAACATAAAGTAACAACAGGCTAGCCGATAAGGCCACCTTCCGTAAACTATACAAATAAAACAGTACATTTTTTTTCTTTACAACCCAATCCACAAATGTGACTACAGACCTCTAAGAATAACAATTGTGACGGGACAGGGCCCCACCATACCCCTGAATGTACAACAACCGACCATACCAGGGATAAGCCTCCGGAGTAATGGAGCTTCTCAACAGCTGAATCAGTGATCCTAAAAGTGAGGATCAACTACTCAGATACTCTACCATGCGGCGTAACGCACTTCAAGGAGGTCGCACAACATGTACCAAATATGTGGCGAAAGATCAGAATGAAATCATAAGTCTATAATAAAGCGAGATGTATGATAACTCGATTAATAAAGACATCGTGCCTTACTAACAATGAGAGTAATCAAGAGTATACTTACAACATAAAAATAGGAAGCTCACGATCAAAGTAGGACCACCCGCCCGCAGATCATTAAGCAATCCTACTCACGACTATTTCACCCGTAGATCGTGTGGACCCGCATTGAGGTATTCTCGCATAGTTGTACTACCGCGTGGGACTATTTCACCCGCGTAATGTCACGACCCGACCGGGCGCGATCGGTGCCCTACGTGGCACCCCGCTCGTATACATCGAGAATAAGAATGAACATACACAACATAACCACGTGTGTAAATAAAAACGTCATAGGCTAGCCGATCGGGCCGCTTCCATAATATAAACATAATCAAAAGTACAACTCGGTTCACGCAACCACGTATGTGAATACGGACCTCAGGAATAACAATTGAACAATTGTGCGGGACAAGGCCCCGCCGCACTTCGAATATACATAGCCATGACAACTCCTAACATTGAGCCGTCTCAAATGCCGAACCAGATCCTAAGCTCGCGGATCCACAATCGTACCTAAACTCGCGGCATTAACGCACTTCGGGCGGGGTCGATAACAAAAACCGAATATGGAATGAAATAACGCATAAGAAATGATCATAATCGTACAAAAGAATGGCAGGACAAGTATAAAAATACATACCAGATCCGGCCGTGTCATTACCACTTATGAACTTAATCGCACCTTATTATCTTTTCCCATATTCAATAAAGGTTATAGTCACATTCTTATGTACACGATTAGGAAAAATCATTAAGTTCATTACTATAAAACTTACTTATCTTCCATAAGTATAATCCGGCCCTTAAAGGAGGGCACATTTACTACCCGGCCCAATCTGGGACGCGATCAGGTCACACAAAATAGCAAAGTGTGGCCGTGGAATCCCCCATCACTGCCGACAGCTATAAGTGTAAAATATAACCATGTGACGCGCCCGTGGCATCCCACCTCACTGTCGGCGTACATATACACCATACATATATATATCTCCTGCCCGTGGAATCCCACATCACTGTCGACAGCTATAAGTGTAAAATATAACCATGTGACGCGCCCGTGGCATCCCACCTCACTGTCGGCGTACACATACACCATACATATATATATCTCCTGCCCGTGGAATCCTACCTCACTGTCGACATCTATAAGTGTAAGATATAAACATGGGTCTCATGCCCATAACATCAATCAAGCAGGTGGTATAACGTCTTGGGGGTTACCCCTCATTTATACTCTTACCCTGGAGCAGGTGGTATAGCGTCTTGGGGGTTTACCCCTCACTGATACTCTTACCCTGGAGAAGGTGGTAAAGCAGGTGGTATAGCGTCTTGGGGGTTTACCCCTCACTGATACTCTTACCCTGGAGAAGGTGGTATAACGTCTTGGGGGTTTACCCCTCATTTATACTCTTACCCTATCTCGACCGACCATCTAACAATACATAAGCACTACTATGTCCTTTATAAAAAAAATCCGGGAATTTAACCCAAGTACTCCAAATAACGGAAGCATACCCGTGGAATCCCACATCACTGTCGGTACGTCCAAGTAACTTACAACAAGACAAAGTACTCCAACCGAGAGGCGCGGCAACGCAATAAAACATAATACTTGCACTCAAAGGCTATCACCAGCACATATAGGCTAATTCTCAATTAACCAAGCCAATGTACTTATCAAGGCACACATAGAACAATTCTCATTTAACAAGCCAAAGTACTTATCAGGGCACACATAGAATAATTCTCATTTAACAAGCCAAAGTACTTATCAGGGCACACATAGAATAATTCTCATTTAACAAGCCAAAGTACTTATCAGGGCACAAATAGAATAATTCTCATTTAACAAGCCAAAGTACTTATCAGGGCACAAATAGAATAATTCTCATTTAACAAGCCAAAGTACTTATCAGGGCACAAATAGAATAATTCTCATTTAACAAGCCAAAGTACTTATCAGGGCACAAATAGAATAATTCTCATTTAACAAGCCAAAGTACTTATCAAGGCACACTTTAGACTAATTCTCAATTAATCAAGCCAAAGTACTACGTACGTACACTCTTTTCAAAAGACTCCTTTCCAAATAAAACTTCCCCGATACTATCAACCGTAGTATCAAGTCCTATCTACCTTTCAAGACAAGTCACAATACCTTTTTAGAAATACAATTACCGGCTTCTAAATCAAGTGACTTCTTTATTAAAAACCTTAAGCCATTAGTACCTTTAAAACAATTTGCCCTTCTTTAATACAAGTTATTTCTTTGATTACTTTATTAGAGAAAGTCATTCTCTTAACCTTCCATAAAGCCGTTATAACCAACTTCCCATAAAGTCGTTATAACCCTTTATGGTTTAGACCAACACGTTCCTTTTATAACCAAGAGACTTCTACTTTTTGAAACCAAGTATTATATACTTTCAAATCAATTCTCATAACTTTCAAAAATACAATTAGTCTCTTAACCTTTAGAAAACAAGTGACTCCTTTTATTATAAAACCTTAGGCAATTGATGCCTTAAAAACAAGTTGTCTTTTCACTAAAATCAAGTCATTTATCTTTCCATAAAACAAATATAACCAACTTCCCATAAAGCCGTTATATTCACTTTATACCTTAGCCAAAAACAATTTCCTATCCAAGGGACTTATACGTTTTAAAAACGGAACAAGTATCACATACTTCAAAAACTCTTCAAGTCCCTTAACTTAATAAAACTTAAGACATCCTTTATTCTTTCCAAGAGGTGAGTTAATCTCCTAACTCACCCGACTTGGCTATTCATAAACTAGTAAAGGATATCAAGGTGAGGTACGTCCACCGTACTACATACGTGCAACTAGTCATGCTCAAAGATAGGAAAAGTTCTACATAGAGCAAATCACACAACTACCTCTTAACTTCTAAGAGTGGAAGGAAACATGAAAAGATACCACAGGTATATTCCATACATAGAATCATGCCAAAGGAAGGAAAAGGCTCACATACCTCGCGATGATTATCGACAAGTAGCAAAATGCTCCAAAGTACTCCAACCTTGATAGCTATTCCACCGTCCAAGTAGGATACGCTATACTTAGTACTTCAACCTATGATGGTCACAATACGTCCATTAACCTCTTACTTCAAACGTAGAATATTCTAAGTGCTAAGTCACTAAACTCTACGGAAAATCGGACAGCACCTCCTTTGTTTCTACTCACTTTGCCACCTTTTTCAAGGCCGAATACAATAACCAAACAGCCCCAATTGGCTCACCACAATCTATAAGGTAGTCCAATACAAATAAATAACCATACAGCCCCAATTGGCTCACCACAATATAGAAGGTAGTCCAATACAAAAGAATAACAAACTATTACAAACTACAAGTACAAATTCGGCCACCTTGAGTTCAACAATACCAAATCTTATCCAATTTTCATTTCAATCCAAATTGGTAGCATAACAAGATATCAAGCCGCATTTGATTATAACAACCATAATCTTAAAGTAAGTAACATGCGACGATTTCTAATAAACGACCAATTAGTAATCCAATTTTTCAAGTGGCTTGTATACATTTCGGATTTAGCTTCAAGCAATCCATAATACTTATAACTTCAACCTATCAATCTTCATGCTAGCAACAAGTAAAGCTAACAACAACAATAAAATATATAATCTTGTAACACCTTTAAAAGACAAGATTATACCTCAACGATTCTTAATCCAACTCCAATCCGAAGTCGCTCCTTAGTAGCTTAGAGCCCCTCCAAGACACTTCAATCCGCTTGTTGAGACCCTTAGAACAACACCAACAATTATCCTTCAAATCTCCAAACAAAACCTAGAAAGACCATTAGGTTTTCGTTTTGCGACTAATCCGAAAACTACCTTTTTCCAAGATTTTTCTATTGAGATATGCTTACACTACCCTCATGAACCTTGGTTTAAAGTGTGGAGCTAAAAGGATCACAAACAAATTTTTTTCTTTCTCTTCCCTCTTGAACCCGAGAGCTAAGGCTCTTTGTTCTTCAATTTTGTGCAATTTTTTCTAAGTGTCAAGCTCTCTCTCTACTAGTAGTAATATAAAGGGTCATGGAGGGACAAGATGCAACCATTTGGGTGGCTAGGATGAAGTCTTACAAAAATATCAAGACTAATTGACCTTTGACTTAGTCAACATTCTCATGCTACACAAGTTGCAAGACTTGTCTTGCAACAAAGGTCCAATGACCCTCTTGCCCTTGCACATTTCGACCAAGGCATCACATAAGGGGGGTGACACGTGTCGCCCTCCCATTCGCCATAATAATACGATTTTCGACAATTTCATAATTACGTTAAAATTTTACAAGTCTCAAATCTTAACACTTGAAGTTCTTACGCACGTTCTAAAGCACGTCCTGCAAATACGGGGTGTAACATTCTTCCCCCCTTAGAAACATTCGTCCTCGAATGTTCTTTCGGAGTCAATCTTTATAATTTGCGACATAGTCTCCTCCTACTGCACCCTTCATACTACATATGCCACCCATGGCCACATAACAATACTTTTACTAAGATGTCAACCTTGGCACTCACGAAGCCAACTAGTCCATACTCATAATGACTTCAAAGTCTGTCGTAATCATCTCTACTAAGTCTACTAGGGTCTGACGACCGTATCGTCACCGGGAAAATCTCATATTCCCGCTCAGCTACCACCCCACACACTTACGGGTGTAGTCACCTCGAAAGGTCCTTATGGATTCGTGCTCTACTCCTTTACACTTGGTTGCTATCTTTCTTACCGTCGCACTCTTCCGTACTTCCAACTCATACTAGCATACATACATAACTTCCATACCGATTCTGGCCTCTAATCTTTGGAGTCACTCTATAAAACAATATAAGGCCATTTCCGACTCCCACGACCTGGTTCCGGTGGAACGCGTCCACGAACCCGTAAAACAATTAGCTAGACTTGGGCCTTGCACTGCGTGACCGCCACGTGCGAAACTACTACCAACTGATCCCACTCTATTTCAGGCTATGGGGCGACCCGTAACAGGTCCTCACCCCGACCCGCCGTCGCACTTAACTCTTATTCTTGGTCTATAATAAATCTTTCTACCCGAGAAGACCTTGCACATCTAAGGTCTCGTGATGGCTTCAACATTCTTAGGCTCGCAATTTCCATGCTCCAAGCCTATCTTATCAGTCTCCCCGTAAACGGGTACAAAAAAACTTCTCCTAAAACCATATCGTGTCGTTGATCACAAGAACCATTACTTACTCTATACGGACTTCATCCGTGCAATTTTCTTAAGCCTACTACGCATCTTAATCTGTTTACATGACATTCCGTTAAGTTCCTTAACATGGCTTCTTAAGGGTTCACTACCCTATCAGACAGCTCATCCTTTCCCAAATATCTCGAAATAAAACACAAAACCTCGGCGAAAATTCATTAACTATTCCATACCTTCCCGGTATATAGTTAGTCTTTACCAATTCCTGGAAATCTAAAATCATTCTAGGCAACACGCGTCTGACCCTCCTACATAACTCTGTATAGATGTATGTCACAAAACCAACTATACTATAATCATTACCAACCTGGATACGCAATCCACATAGTCATTCCTGGGTCACTGCTGCCTTTCTCGTAGCTGCAATCAACATAACTCGTTAGGGAGAGACGACCCTAACAACACAGCTCTATTGCACGATCTCAGAGTGAGAAGAATGGAAATCAATCCTAAATGTCCTGTAGCCTCCTGATTATAGATGTGGTGCACAACACACCGATAATCAAGACTCTACTAGACACGGTCTGTAGACACTTTCCGAGGACTAACTGCTCTGATACCACTTTTGTCACAACCCGACCCCGGGGCCGCGATCGTGCCCTACCCGGCACCCTGCCTGTATACATCGAGAATAGCAATGAACATACACAACATAACCACATGTAAATAAAAACGTCATAGGCTAGCCGATCAGCCGCTTCCATAATATAAACATAATCAAAAGTACAACTCGCTTACATCCCAACCACATATGTGAATACGCACTTAGGAATAACAATCGAACAATCGTGGCGGACAAGGCCCCGCCGCACTTCGAATATACATAGCCATGACAACTCCGAACATTGAGCCGCCTCAAATGCCGAACCAGATCCTAAGCTCATGGATTCACAATCGCAGTACCTAAACTCGCGGCATTTAACGCACTTCGGCGGGTCGATAACAAAAATTTAATATGGAATGTAAATAACGTGACAAGAAATGATCATAACTGTACAAAAGAATGACAGAAACAAGTATAAAAATACATACCAGATCCGGCCGTGTCATTACCACTTATGAACTTAATCGCACCTTATTATCTTTTCCCATAATCAATAAAGGTTATAGTCACATTCTTATGTACACGATTAGGAAAAATCATTAAGTTCATTACTATAAAACTTACTTATCTTCCATAAGTATAATCCGGCCCTTAAAGGAGGGCACATTTACTACCCGACCCAATCTGGGGCGCGATCAGGTCACACAAAATAGCAAAGTGTGGCCGTGGAATCCCCCATCACTGCCGACAGCTATAAGTGTAAAATATAACCATGTGACGCGCCCGTGGCATCCCACTCACCGCTTGCATACATACACCATACATATATATATCTCCTGCCCGTGGAATCCCACATCACTGTCGACAACTATAAGTGTAAAATATAACCATGTGACGCGTCCGTGGCATCCCACCTCACTGTCGGCGTACACATACACCATACATATATATATCTCCTGCCCGTGGAATCCCACCTCACTGTCGACAGCTATAAGTGTAAGATATAAACATGGGTCTCATGCCCATAACATCAATCAAGCAGGTGGTATAACGTCTTGGGGGTTACCCCTCATTTATACTCTTACCCTGGAGCAGGTGGTATAGCGTCTTGGGGGTTTACCCCTCACTGATACTCTTACCCTGGAGAAGGTGGTATAGGTGGTATAAGCGTCTGGGGTTTACCCTCACCGATACTCTTACCACGGAGAAGGTGGTATAACGTCTTGGGGGTTTACCCCTCATTTATACTCTTACCCTATCTCGACCGACCATCTAACAATACATAAGCACTACTATGTCCTTTATAAAAAAAATCCGGGAATTTAACCCAAGTACTCCAAATAACGGAAGCATACCCGTGGAATCCCACATCACCGCCAGACGCTCCAAGTAACTTACAATCAAGACAAATTTACTCCAACCGAGAGGCGCAAGAACGCAATAAAACATAATACTTGCACTCAAAGGCTATCACCAAAGACATATAGGCTAATTCTCAATTAACCAAGCCAATGTACTTATCAAGGCACACATAGAATAATTCTCATTTAACAAGACAAAGTACTTATCAGGGCACACATAGAATAATTCTCATTTAACAAGCCAAAGTACTTATCAGGGCACACATAGAATAATTCTCATTTAAAAAGCCACAGTACTTATCGGAGCACAAATAGAATAATTCTCATTTAACAAGCCAAAGTACTTATCAGAGGCACAAATAGAATAATTCTCATTTAACAAGCCAAAGTACTTATCAGTGGCACAAATAGAATAATTCTCATTTAACAAGCCAAAGTACTTATCGTGGCACAAATAGAATAATTCTCATTTAACAAGCCAAAGTACTTATCAGGCACAAATAGAATAATTCTCATTTAACAAGCCAAAGTACTTATCAAGGCACACTTTAGACTAATTCTCAATTAATCAAGCCAAAGTACTACGACGTACACTCTTTTCAAAGACTCGTCACGACCAACCCGCCCGTGGATCGTGCCTACCCCGCACCCAAGTAGACATACATCGAGTAATCACGAACATAAAGACAATACATGAAACCTGTAATAAGACGGTGAAATAAGAAGACAAAGCAACCAAAAACTGTTACCTTTCAAGATAAATATAAATAGCAACTTTTTCAACATGAACGTTTAATCCTTTTACAAACCCCGCCACAACAAGATTACTGCACTTAAGAATGATATGACAACAATGGCGGACGGGCCCCGCCAAACCCCGAATGTAAACACTTACGACGGCAGTGGACTATACCACCGATAAGCCTCCGAGAAACGAGCCAAACGTCAAATCGTGACCGAGAGCTAGGATCAACGATCGTGTACCTCAACTGCGGCATTGAACGCACCCCAAGGAGGTCGATAACAAATTTAGTATGTGAAATCAAAATACATATCAGAAATGAAATCATAGCGTCATATAAAGCAGAGACATGATGATAACCAAACTACGCTTACAACAAAGCAACATGCCAAGTCGTGACTCACGCCTCAAGTCATCACTCAAATATAACAATGGGTCTCGTGCCCACAACATCAATCATGCCTGGAATACCTTCCTCACCGCCGCATCTATGATATAAAAGCACCAAGGAACACACATGAACACCGTGTCCCACTGTGTCATAATAAAATCAGACGGTAAGTACGAAGGCATAGCCGACTACTAAAACCCACAGCATCAACAAGGTCATGAATCAGATCATAAGATCTGCCTAGACCGTCACATGATCAAAGCCGCCACTTGCCCGCAAAGTAAATGTACGCGTCTAACCTCGAACTCCCGCAGCCCGCATAGGCCAATCTCATCGCCCGCATGAGGTATTCCTCGCATCGAGGGTAGCTACTCCCTCGATCGCCCCGACTTCGCACCGCACGGGCCACATGGACCGCATGCCCATAAAGGACGACACTAACTCGAACTCTCGTAGCTCGCATAGCCCTCGACTGCATTTAGGTATTCTCGAATCATAGGTCCATCGACCCGCCTGAAGTCTACCCCGACGGAGGCGCTTAACCCTAATCATCTCAAGAGATGAGTGATGTAAAATACTAACACAACAAATTATCGTTAAGCAACATAAGCACAACAAAGGAAACCCTTTACTCAACATCACAAGATACTAACACACGTAGCATCCTAACATGTTTACTTATCAATCAACAAGAAAGTATTACTGTGCTATCACAAACCAACACAATCAAGTTATACACACAAGGTACTTTCTACTATATGCCAACAAGTTCGGGTTTTATCCCCAAAGTACTTCATACATTAACTCTTAAAAGATACGTTACTTTCACAATGTCACACAATACCCGTAGTATAAAAATAGAGTGACTATCCTTTAAAGTAAATCGATTACTTCTCTTTGTAAAATCAAGTAGCAACATTCTTTCCAATGATCAAGTTTGCCTAATTTCCAATGTTCAAGTTTCTCATTTTAGAAAGGTTTCAGAGTTCATAGTCTTATTCATTTAAGAATATAATTCTCCTTTAAACTATCCGAGAAACATAAGTCTTATATGTGAGTAGGATATTCTCGCTTATAACAATCTTATTACAGCACATGATCTAGAAATATCATTTTGTCTCATCTTAGCTTCTATGCAGATGGAAGTTTCTACCGGTTTTAATAATACTTACTTATTCAAAACATTTTCCTTTATTAACGCTCGCAGTGGTTTGTCGATACACATTCGATTTCCAAATCAAGAAACATTCTTAAGCCGCTATACCTAACTTCCCATAAAGTTAGTATAACTCTTAAGTTCTCAAAACCAAGTATTACTTCAAGTTCTCTATTAATCACATAACAAGCCGCTTATAGTTCAAATCGCCACCTTTTAAAACCGTATATTTTCTTACCAACATAAAGTCATTTATAATCGACTTCCCATAAAGCCGTTATAACACTTTATGTTTTAAATCAACTAAATACATTTAGCACATGACGCTCACCGCATCATAGTTCACACATATCATGCTGTAAGAGATAGGAAGAGGTTCACATACCTCGCGACGAGTATCGACTAATAGCAAACGCCCAAGTACTCTCAAACCGCTTGGCTACTCCTTAGCCCTAGATCGCGCCACACGTAGTACTTCAACCTATAAGGCCACAAGGCGCTATTAACATTTAGGTCTAACCAGAACATTCTACGTAAAATTCTAGAAGACTCTCCCGCAACAAACAGAAATCTCCTCCTCTATCGAGGCCTGGCCACTACCAAGCCAACCAGGGGTTATACATCTAACCCTAACGGTACAATTCTACTCCACTGCACTACTACACAAGTCTATCAGAATACACCCTAAGTAAAAATAGCTTTAGTACTCTTCTAAAAGGTTTCTTATTATTCGTGCTTAAGTCCAAAGACATCACGACAACAACGCTCAGTTCTATATATATAGTATACTTCAACTATATAGTCTAACAATATGTAATTTCCAATTACAACAGAGAACAAGATAATTACCTCGATAAGCCCATAATTATCCTAGTTAAAGTCGATCCCGGCAATCGCTTAGCTCCAACTCCGAGCGCCCAACCCGCTCTAAACCACCCTTAGAAGTTCTAACCAACTTCTACACAATACTCCAACGGACTATGGAGATTTTCCTGTGGTTTCGGTTTTTGTGACTAAGGGAAGTATAATAGTATTTCGGGCATTTTGTATAGTATAACCTTAGAATACAACAAGGTATACTGGCTAAGGTAATTGGGCATTATAACAATACTTTTGAGAGTATTTCTACCAAGAGGGGTATTATACGAAACAACTAGGCAGTGGTACCCCACTGCTAGCACCCCAGGAGTGGGTGTATACCTCTACTACCCCACTGTGGGGAACTCTCGCCATGGGGAGGAAGGCTTTTGGACGAGAACCACAAGAAGGGAGAGGAGGGATTTTAACACTTAAGATTTTAGGATGAAGAAAGTCTTCAACATGTGTGGTATTTATAGCCAACCAATGGCCAACCAATGGCCAAGATCTTGCCAAGTGCAAGGCGCAGTAGGCCAAGATCTTGCCAAGTGCCCCTTAACCAACTAACACACAAATATCCTACCAACTAAAGCCATTCCAATCGCCACAACCGAGCTCTCACGCCCGCCAACGGGAGGTGCCAAGTGGCGCCTCTTGTTGCCCAACACGCTTCGCCTCTCGAAAAAATCCGCAAAAATTAAAAATGACATACCGAAATTCCCTACGAAAGTCGTGGAAAACGCTTTCGCCGAAAACGACTCTAAACGGGTGTCAGGAACAAAATTAATTCGCCAAGCCTTAGTACAAGTTTCAATTTTTCACGCACGCCCCACGCATATACTCGAAATACGGTATAACATTCTCCTCTCCTTAGAAACATTCGTCCGAATGTTCCTTATAAGTCTCAAAACAAACGCGCCAATATAGTCTTCACTACTATACTTACGAGAACAATCCCGCCACATACCGCACTGCGTAAATACTTACGCCAAAGTCCACGAGGAAACACCTCTAATCATCACCACAAAACACTCCTCACCGGTCTAAAATATACTTCTTCCACACTTTTCCAAACAAAAGAAATGGTCACATCAATTCTCGCCATACATGCTCGCTTCTTCCCGATACCACTTTTGTCACTTTTCCGCGAGGTTCTAGTGTCACCCGCGACCCAACAAATGGTACCGACTACACGCGATCCCCGAGGTCGTCAGACACTCGAACTCTTACCACATTTCCGACATCGCTTCGCTTTCCAAAACTCGGTTACTATCCCTAACGTGGTCATCATTAATCGGGAACACTGACGGATCTCCGATACTTTCCGAACATAACAATACGAAGATCGGACGATCGCCTCCTAAGTCGGACGGCAAAAGCTATCATATAGGCAACCCGCCTATCCTTCACATGAACTCAAAGGCCCAAAGTAACTCGCTAAGTTCCTCTCGTATTCCAAAACTCGTCACACCCACCCCGGTGGTACTTTCAAGACCGACCACAACCTCAACTCTGGTTGCCGCCGATTATCCGCACGATTTCTCCGAGCCGCCGTAACCTCTTCTAGACAAGCTTTACTCTATCCACACCGCCGGAAATGCTCAACTAACTATCTCGAATCTTGCCAACGCCGAACCAATCAACCGAACTTACACTTCCGCCCCTACAAGGCGCGCCACAAAGCGATATCCGAACACCGAAATGGTAGCTTAAACACTTCCTCCACAGAGACAACAATCCCCACGACTACCTCTCGAGATACACACACCGCCCGGTGGCGAACGCGATTCGAGATTCACCAGTTCTTAACACATGCTTGGCAAAACTTCCAGAACAACAACAATTTCTACCGGCTCCACTGTCACATAAGGTGAAGGTAGGCACCCCGCAGCCTTACAACCTTTCGATAACTCAACACACCGAGTAAACGGCCCCGATCAAGAACACGATGGGCTGCCCCATCGACCACCACCGGTCGAACGATCCACGAACTCAGACTGGTTAACTAAACTCGCCTAACACCTCACAACCCTAATACAAGGCGCGACCACCACAACCCGCCCCACCACCAAACCTACCGCGGGTTGACCCCGCAACGTGGCCTCAACCCGACCCGCAACGCCGCACAATACTAGCTCCCGATTCTAACAATCTCACAAATCACGCTTCAAAACCTAGCGCCTTCTTACCTCAACTACCCCTTTCATTCCACACTACTAGGACCTATCCCAAACATAACTCACGTGCACTATGCACTCCGATAAGTGGTCAAACATAACACTACACCTTTCTCGAGACGGCCTCACCTCTAAGGTCTCTACGCAAAGCTCTAAGGCTCACACCTTCTATCCCCAAAATCTTACTCTGCTAAACAACCATGATCTAATCACGACTAACACATTATCGTAACATAGCACTTAAGGTATACTCACCTTATCACACATACTGATCTCTGAGGTTAAAGATATATCTATATCATCGCTTCACTCCCTTAGTCGCTCAAATCAAACTCGCCTGCAGGCGATACCAGGAAGATGACGAACTACCCACCGATCCTCAAGGCTAAGTCCTCCTACAAGACACTCTATCGACATCGACTCGACGGCCGTAGTACAACAAGTACTAACTAAAAGACGACATTCCCGACGACGCTCATTACACCGCCAACACCGAGGAAAATCAATCCTACGGGCCGAACCTACGCCAGAGCCGAACCTAAGCTCGAGCTCGACCAACTCCTCGCATACCGAACGCCCCAACCCCGCGAGGACCACTCTGACCGCGGATGCGCATATTCAATTCACCGCGAGGTGACTCGCCGAAAGTTACCAAAGGACTCGCCGCTCGCCCTCTTCTCGCCCTTCAACCCGCTGATCTCTACGCTTTGGCTCGCGCATAAGCCCGCATACGTGCCATGCCGCTTCAATCAAGAATTACTCTTGCACAACCTCTCTTAGATAGTCAAGACCCGCGTACATCGCAGATACTCTCCGTAGCCACATCCATACTAGTAATGCGGTCGCCTTTCTTTGCACTCTATATTCACTGCTCTGGCCGTGGAACCGGGCGTTCAAATATCATGGCCGCCGTGGAATCGCCACGCTGCGCCAAACTCACTGGGCTAGTGACGCCGCAAAACTCCCGAATGAAGCACTACCCTAGGTAATGATTGGGCCTGTGCCTCGCCACCCCCGAACTCTACTCAGCCTCGCCGCTTTGCCTCCTGCCCGGGTTGCTCACGCGAGGCATAACGTAAGTGGAAAGAAATACGCCGAGGGTCCAACTTACAACACGGCTCTAAGGCACGATCTCGAGTGAGAAGAATAGAAACCAATCCTAAAATATCCTATAGCCTCTCGATTATCAGGTGCACAACACACCGATAATCAAGACTTCATCGATACGGCTCAGACACTTTCCGAGGATTAATCGCTCGATACCACTTTTGTCACGACCAACTCGCCCGTGGATCGTGCCTACCCCGCACCCAAGTAGACATACATCGTAGTAATCACGAACATAAAGACAATACATGAAACCAAAGGTAATAAAACAGTTGAAATAAGAAGACAAAGCAACCAAAAACTACATCTTCAAAGATAAATATAAATAGCAACTTTTTCAACATGAGCGCTTTAATCCTTTTTACAAACCCCGCCACAACAAGATTTCATGCACTTCTAAGAATGATATGACAACAATGGCGACAGGGCCCGCCAAACCCCGAATGTAAACACTTACGACGAGCGGACTATACCATCGATAAGCCTCCGAGAAACGGAGCTTCCCAAACGCCAAATCGCGGACTCGAGAGCTAGGATCAACGATCGCGTACCTCAACTCGCGGCATGAACGCACTTCGGGCGAGGTCGCATAACAAAAATTTGAGTATGTGAAATCAAAATACATATCAGAAATGAAATCATAGCAATCGTATAAAGCAGAGACATGTATGATAACCAAACTACGCTTACAACAAAGCGATCATGTCAAGTCGTGACTCACGCCTCAAGTCATCACTCAAATATAACAATGGGTCTCGTGCCCACAACATCAATCATGCCCGTGGAATACCTTCCTCACCGCCGCAGCCTATGATATAAAAGCACCAAGGAACACATGAACACCGTGTCCCACTGTGTCATAATAAAATCAGACGGTAAGTACGAAGGCATAGCCGACTACTAAAAACCCACAGCACTAACAAGGTCATGAATCAGATCATAAGATCTGCCTGCACCGTCACATGATCAAAGCCGCCACTTGCCCGCAGATTAATGTCGCTGCCTAACCTCGAACTCCCGCAGCCCGCATAGGCCAATCTCATCGCCCGCATGAGGTATTCCCGCGTCGAGGGTAGCTACTCCCAAGATCGCCCCGACTTCGCACCGCGCGTGGCCACACGGACCGCATGCCCATAAAGGACGACACTAACACGGAACTCGTGAGCTCCGCATAGGCCCTCGGGACTGCGTGAGGTATTCTCGAATCATAGGTCCATCGACCCGCCTGAAGTCTACCCCGCGACGGAGGCAGCTTAACCCTAATCATCTCAAGAGATGAGTGATGTAAAATACTAACACAACGACTTATCGTTAAGCAACATAAGCACAACAAAGGAAACCCCTTTACTCAACATCACAAGATACTAACACACGTAGCATCCTAACATGTTTACTTATCAATCAACAAGAAAGTATTACTGTGCTATCACAAACCAACACAATCAAGTTATACACACAAGGTACTTTCTACTATATGCCAACAAGTTCGGGTTTTATCCCCAAAGTACTTCATACATTAACTCTTTAAAAGATACGTTACTTTCACAATGTCACACAATACGTAGTATAAAAATAGAGTGACTATCCTTTAAAGTAAATCGACATTTCTTTGTAAAATCAAGTAGCAACATTCTTTTCCAATGATCAAGTTTGCCTAATTTCCAATGTTCAAGTTTCTCATTTTAGAAAGGTTTCAGAGTTCATAGTCTTATTCATTTAAGAATATAATTCTCCTTTAAACTATCCGAGAAACATAAGTCTTATATGTGAGTAGGATATTCTCGTTTATAACAATCTTATTACAAAGAACCATGATCTAGAAATATCATTTTGTCTCATCTTAGCTTCTATGCAGATGGAAGTTTCTACCGGTTTTAATAATACTTACTTATTCAAAACATTTTCCTTTATTAACGCTGCAGTGGTTTGTCGATACACATTCGATTCAAATCAAGAAACATTCTTAAGCCGTTATACCTAACTTCCCATAAAGTTAGTATAACTCTTAAGTTCTCAAAAACCAAGTATTACTTCAAGTTCTCTATTAATCACATAACAAGCCAGTTATAGTTCAAATCAGTTACCTTTTAAAACCACAAGTATTTTCTTACCAACATAAAGTCATTTATAATCGACTTCCCATAAAGCCGTTATAACACTTTATGTTTTAAATCAACTAAATACATTTAGCACACGTATGCGTCACCGCACTACATAGTTCACACATATCATGCTAGAAGAGATAGGAAGAGGTTCACATACCTCGCGGCAGTATCGACTAATAGCAAAACGCTCCAAGTACCTCAAACCGTCGGCTACTCCTTAGCCCGGTAGATCGCGCCACACGTAGTACTTCAACCTATAAGGCCACAAGGCGCTTATTAACATTTAGGTCTAACCGTAGAACATTCTACAGAAAATTCGGCAGCACCTCCCCCCCCCGCAACAGCGTAAATCTCCTCCTCTATCGAGGCCGGCTACCAAGCCAACCAGGGGGGGTTATACATCTAACCCTAACGGGTACAATTCTACTCCACGGTACTACTACACAAGTCTACTGTAATACAGCCCTAAGTAAAAACAGTTTAGTACTCTTCTTCGAAAAGGTTTCTTATTATTCAGGCTTAAGTCCAAAGACATTGCCGACAACAACGTTCAGTTCTATATATATAGTATACTTCAACTATATAGTCTAACAATATGTAATTTCCAATTACAACAGAGGAACAAGATAATTACCTCGATAAGCCCATAATTATCCTAGTTAAAGTCGATCCTGGGCAATCGTTTAGCTCCAACTCCGAGCGCTCCAACCCGCTCTAAACCACCCTTAGAAGTTCTAACCAACTTCTACACAATACTCCAACGGACTATGGAGATTTTCCTAGGGTTTCGGTTTTTGTGACGGAAGGGAAGTATAATAGTATTTCTGGGCATTTTTGTATAGGTATAACCTTAGAATACAACAAGGTATACGGCTAAGGTAATTTGGGCATTATAACAATACTTTTGAGAGTATTTCTACCAAGAGGGGTATTATACGAAACAACTAGGCTGGGGTACCCCACGGCTAGCACCCCAAGGAGGGGGGGTGTATACCCTCGGCCTACCCCACTAGGGGGGGAACTCTCGCCAAGGGGGAAGGCTTTTGGACGAGAACCACAAGAAGGAGAGGAGGGATTTTAACACTTAGAAGATTTTAGGATGAAGAAAGTCTTCAACATAGGGTGGTATTTATAGCCAACCAATGGCCAACCAATGGCCAAGATCTTGCCAAGTGCAAGGCAAGTGTAGGCCAAGATCTTGCCAAGTGCCCTTAACCAACTAACACACAAATATCCTACCAACTAAAGCCATTCCAATCGCCACAACCGAAGCTCACGTCCGCTGATGGGAGGTGCCAAGTGGCGCCCTCTTGTTGCCCAACACGCTTCGCCTCTCGGAAAAATCCGCAAAAATTAAAAATGACATAGCCGGAAATTCCCTACGAAAGTCGTGGAAAACGTTTTCGAAAAACGACTCTAAACGGGTGTTGTGAACAAAATTAATTCGGCCAAGCCTTAGTACAAGTTTCAAATTTTTTTACGTACGTCCTTACGTACATACTCTGGAAATACGGGGTATAACAACTCCTTTCCAAATAAAACTTCCCCGATACTATCAACCGTAGTATCAAGTCCTATCTACCTTTCAAGACAAGTCACAATACCTTTTTAGAAATACAATTACCGGCTTCTAAATCAAGTGACTTCTTTATTAAAAACCTTAAGCCATTGGTACCTTTAAAACAATTTGCCCTTCCTTAATACAAGTTATTTCTTTGATTACTTTATTAGAGAAAGTCATTCTCTTAACCTTCCATAAAGCCGTTATAACCAACTTCCCATAAAGCCGTTATAACCCTTTATGGTTTAGACCAACACGTTCCTTTTATAACCAAGAGACTTCTACTTTTTGAAACCAAGTATTATATACTTTCAAATCAATTTTCATAACTTTCAAAAATACAATTAGTCTCTTAACCTTTAGAAAACAAGTGACTCCTTTTATTATAAAACCTTAGGCAATTGATGCCTTAAAAACAAGTTGCCTTTTCACTAAAATCAAGTCATTTATCTTTCCATAAAGCAAATATAACCAACTTCCCATAAAGCCGTTATATTCACTTTATACCTTAGCCAAAAACAATTTTCTATCCAAGGGACTTATACGTTTTAAAAACGGAACAAGTATCACATACTTCAAAAACTCTTCAAGTCCCTTAACTTAATAAAACTTAAGACATCCTTTATTCTTTCCAAGAGGTGAGTTAATCTCCTAACTCACCCGACTTGGCTATTCATAAACTAGTAAAGGATATCAAGTGAGGTGACGCCCACCGCATTTACATACGTCAGTGACTAGTCATGCTCAAAGATAGGAAAAGTTCTACATAGAGCAAATCACACAACTACCTCTTAACTTCTAAGAGTGGAAGGAAACATGAAAAGATACCACAGGTATATTCCATACATAGAATCATGCCAAAGGAAGGAAAAGGCTCACATACCTCGCGATGATTATCGACAAGTAGCAAAATGCTCCAAAGTACTCCAACCTTGATAGCTATTCCACCGTCCAAGTAGGATACGCTATACTTAGTACTTCAACCTATGATGGTCACAATACGTCCATTAACCTCTTACTTCAAACGTAGAATATTCTAAGTGCTAAGTCACTAAACTCTACGGAAAATCGGACAGCACCTTCTTTGTTTCTACTCATTTTGCCACCTTTTTCAAGGCCGAATACAATAACCAAACAGCCCCAATTGGCTCACCACAATCTATAAGGTAGTCCAATACAAATAAATAACCATACAGCCCCAATTGGCTCACCACAATATAGAAGGTAGTCCAATACAAAAGAATAACAAACTATTACAAACTACAAGTACAAATTCGGCCACCTTGAGTTCAACAATACCAAATCTTATCCAATTTCCATTTCAATCCAAATTGGTAGCATAACAAGATATCAAGCCGCATTTGATTATAACAACCATAATCTTAAAGTAAGTAACATGCGACGATTTCTAATAAACGACCAATTAGTAATCCAATTTTTCAAGTGGCTTGTATACATTTCGGATTTAGCTTCAAGCAATCCATAATACTTATAACTTCAACCTATCAATCTTCATGCTAGCAACAAGTAAAGCTAACAACAACAATAAAATATATAATCTTGTAACACCTTTAAAAGACAAGATTATACCTCAACGATTCTTAATCCAACTCCAATCCGAAGTCGCTCCTTAGTAGCTTAGAGCCCCTCCAAGACACTTCAATCCGCTTGTTGAGACCCTTAGAACAACACCAACAATTATCCTTCAAATCTCCAAACAAAACCTAGAAAGACCATTAGGTTTTCGTTTTGCGACTAATCCGAAAACTACCTTTTTCCAAGATTTTTCTATTGAGATATGCTTACACTACCCTCATGAACCTTGGTTTAAAGTGTGGAGCTAAAAGGATCACAATTTTTTTTTTCTTTCTCTTCCCTCTTGAACCCGAGAGCTAAGGCTCTTTGTTCTTCAATTTTGTGCAATTTTTTTCTAAGTGTCAAGCTCTCTCTACTAGTAGTAATATAAAGGGTCATGGAGGGACAAGATGCAACCATTTGGGTGGCTAGGATGAAGTCTTACAAAAATATCAAGACTAATTGACCTTTGACTTAGTCAACATTCTCATGCTACACAAGTTGCAAGACTTGTCTTGCAACAAAGGTCCAATGACCATCTTGCCCTTGCACATTTCGACCAAGGAATCACATAAGGGGGGTGACACGTGTCGCCCTCCCATTCGCCATAATAATACGATTTCCGACAATTTCATAATTACGTTAAAATTTTACAAGTCTCAAATCTTGACACTTGCGAGTTCTTACGTACGTTTTTAAAGCACGTCCTGCAAATACGGGGTGTAACACATAAGCCCATAAGGACTCGCATGAGGTATTCCTCGCATCATGGGTAGCAAATCCACTAATGTGGTATAACGTCTTGGGGTTTACCTCATTTATACTCTTACCCAGGCGGTAGTATAACGTCTTGGGGTTTACCCTCATTTATACTCTTACCTGGATAAAGTGGTATAACGTCTTGGGGTTTACCTCATTTATACTCTTACCACTAGCTCAACCTACCATCATACATAACATAAGCCCTACCGGCTTATCATACATAACATAAGCACTACCGGCTTATCCTACAATAAATAAGCAAGTTAAGAAATCCCCCTAACTTCTTATTAGTCTTATTCATATACACTCTCATTTTAGTTTACTTAAGGCACTAACATGTCATTATAAATATCCGGGAATTTAACCCAAAGTACTACGTACTCCTATTCTTTTAAAATGACTCTTTTTCATATAAAACTTCCAAGATACTAATAACCATAGTATCAAGTCATAACTACCTTTCAAGACAAGTCACAATACCTTTTAGAAATACAATTATAGTCTTCTAAATCAAGTGACTTCTTTCTTTTAAAACTTTAAGCAATTGATGCCTTTAAATCAATTTGCCTTTCATTATTTCAAGTCATTTATCATACTTAAATTACTTAGAGTAAATCACTCTTTTTAACCTTCCATAAAGCTATTATAACCAACTTCCCATAAAGTCGTTATACTAGATTTATACCTTAGAAACTTACATTCTTCTTTATAACCAAGAGATTTAAACTTTCCAACAAAACAAGTATCAAAAATACTTTCAACATACTTAAAGTCTCTTAACTTTTGAAAACCAAGATATCCTTAATATTTACACAAGTGAGTTAATTCCCTAACTCAACCAACTTGAACATTCTTAAAATAAGCCAAGGATATCAAATGAACTAGATTGTCAAAATCTTGTACGTCTACCGTACTATACATTTACAACTTATTCATGCTCAAGAGATAAGAAAGTTCCACATACCTCTTCGGTTTAATCCAATTGCTAAGTCCAATACGCCGTACGTAGTATGTCAACCTATAATGACCATAATACGTCTATTAACTTCTTACTTCAAACGTAGAATATTCCAAGTGCAAAGTCACTAAATTCTACGGAAAATCGGACATCACTTCCTTTGTTTCTACATATTTTGCCACCTTTTTCAAGGCCGAATTTAATAACCAAACACGCCACATTTAAGGCCCAACAATGTAATTAACAATAGGGATTACACGCCTACTAGACGTGTAAAATTCCGCCCCACAATTTACATCAAACTAGTCCAAAAATACAATGTCCATTCGACAATTAGGGACAACAATACAATGTCTTTTCCCATTTCATATTCAATCCAAGTTGTTTAGTATAACATGTTATCAAGCCGCAATTGAGTATAACTACTACAATCTTCAAGTAGGTAATATGCGACGATTCTAATTAACGACCAAAATGTAATTCAATTTCAAATGACTCAACATGTCATTTTCGGATTTGAGCTTCTAAACTCCCATAACACTTATCAATCTTCATAACACATATCACATGATCACTTATAACTTATCATAACATGAAATCTTCAATTACAAAAGTAAGATGAAGGTTATACCTCATTTAGCCCAAATATGATCCAAGATCACAAGTCGATCCTTAGCAACTTTAGCTCCTCTTTTCGACGTTCCAATCCACTCCAAGCAACCCTTAGAAGCTTATGAAGAACTTATCTTCAAGTTCCAACTTCAAGGTTGAAGAACTCCTTAACTTTCCGCCTTGCGACTAATACGAAAACGCCATTTTCCCGGAATCTTTCTATTGAGATACCCTTACAATACACCTAGGAACCTTGATTTAAAGTATGGGGATTATTGGACAAAAATTGAAAAAAAATCTTCTTGGAAAACCCTCAAAGCCGAGAGCTACTCAGAGCTCTTCAAGATTTTTTTTGAAATTTTAGCTAAGTGTGGAGCTTGTATTGCACTAGTATACATATATAACATGATGGAGGGTCAAGATTAGTACAATTGTGTAGCTTGGATGAGTTTCACATGGATCAAGTCCAAGTGGCCTTTGACTTAGTCAACATTGTCAAGCTTCAATACTTTAGCAAGACTTACTCATCTATTTAATGGTCAAATGACCCTTTTGCCCATGGTTCAATTCGTCCACTACCAATAAGGGGGGGTGACACATGTCGCCCTCCCATTCGTCGCAATATTACGATTTCCGACAATTCCATAATTCCGATAAATTTTACTAGCCTCAAATTTTAATACTTTTGAGTTCTTACGTACATTCTTATAAACATATCATGGAATTTCGGGGTGTAACAATCTAGTTCATGCGAGCGGGCAACATAAAGTAGATTGGCTAGTTTCAAGTGTCTAATAATTGATCGTGAAAGACTTAAAGTGTACTTTCACATGATTAGATACTCGTAACAAATTTAGTGTTATGATGTGATTTTTGCTTAGTTGTTTAACATACTTTATCATTCTTTCAGTCTTCAAAAGTGTGTGAAAATCATGATATGATTTTGTTAGTTGTCTAGCTTGACATGCCGTTTATTCATTTTTCAACATGTATATCTTGTATGATAATTGCTTCACAATTTATCATGCTTTATCATCACATCATTTGTGCGTACTTTGCCCTAAAATTTGAAATTCTAATATATAGCTACAATTTCTCCATCATGATCGCGACACTGTTCATCACGTTCGTAGAGCTCTGTCTGCTAGGCCTTTGTGGTCGTGGCCCGGTCCTTCACGATCGCGCACAAACATTGACCGGGAGTCTATCTTGGACCTTTCGCGGTTGCATGCACATGCCTCACTATTGCAGTTTGTTGCCCACCAACATCTCACGATTGCAGTTAGTGCTCTCGCAATAGTTAAGAAGGCATAAGACATAATAAAAATCTGCAACATATTTGAGGTTCCGAGCATGTCAAAAAGTCCAAAAATATATTATAGACCCATGCGAAGTCTCAAATCACCCAGAACACACAAGTACTCAAAAATAGAGGTTGGGTTCCTAAATTTGCTTTTTAGCCTTCCATAACAACATCATATTAAACAACCTTCCTTAGCCCTTAACTGGAATCATCCCACTAAGTCAAAAAAACATGATACTAAGCTATCTGAAGCATCACAACAAGAAATAGAGTACAAATGCTCAGAACGAGAGTTTGAATTGTTACATTTGTTTCATTGTGAACTATATATTTTGCGTCGTATTTAACCAAATCTCGTACTGAGTTTATGAAAGTTAATAATATTTTCATTAAAGATTAAAAAGAGTCCAATTGAATTTGAAATAACAATTGGATTTGGATAAGGATTTAATACCGAGACAAACTCCTTTATGAGCATATATATAAAAAATCATATTGAAGAAATTCAGGTCAAGCTTTATGATGCTGATCTTCAACATGTCTTTAGTCTTTTTGTATGTGTTTTACATTATATGATAATTATATTTCTGTTCCAAAGATTTAACAAAATTAAGTTTTTGGTTCTTTTTTCGTTTAAAGTCATTTTTGTTAAAAAAATTAATTTATTTTGGAAATTACTGAAGTGCATGTTGACACTCAATTTTGTCTCTCCCTTCCGATTATTTGTCGTTAAATTAAAGTATTTTCAACACCACAAAAACAATATATACAGATATATCTACACATGTACATATATATAAATAAGGGCTTTAATATCCTAATCTATACTCAAATATCATTATTTATTACTATTCGA
Source organism: Przewalskia tangutica (assembly GCA_029844215.1). Taxonomy (NCBI): domain Eukaryota; kingdom Viridiplantae; phylum Streptophyta; class Magnoliopsida; order Solanales; family Solanaceae; genus Przewalskia; species Przewalskia tangutica. The sequence goes on from CM056718.1 coordinate 35,240,887, forward strand.
TCGCATTATTACTATCATGCGCTTTTATCACAATCATAGTTTTACCCTAACATTCTATGTTATTTTATTTACAAAATCACATCGCATTTTTAACTTTAATCATGCGCTAATCATTTGTTAAATATTATGTTTTATTAACTATCGCATTGTTATTTTATTTATTGTTTATATAATTTGCAAAACATACTTTTAATAATAAACTCCTTTTTACATAATAAACCCTTAACTTATTTCCTCCCTCACAAAATCAGCCCATATTTAATTCTAAACTCAAGCCCAATCCTTTTTTTTCACCAAAACAAAATGACCCCAGCCCAATTCCCCAGTTGGCCGACCAGCAACCCAAACACCCATCGACCCTTTTATTCACCTAAAACACAACACCTTCTTTAAACCCCAAATGACAAGAAACCAATGAACCCTAATTCCATCTCTCATTCCCGTCGCCGCCCCTTCATGCATCCTCCATTCCCGCCGAATTTTTGGCGACCAAATCGGTCGAAAAATTCGGATCCGCTATCCGGTCATATCCATCATCTATTCCCTTCCGAAATCACAGACCGAAATCATTCCAAATCATCTCCCCAAATCATCTCTTACAAACTTTACCATTTCGAATCCGGAATCAAATCTCTCAGATTTCGGGTTACCTTTTCAAAACCCAAAAAATGAACTATAAATAGAGAAGAGTTTTTTTAGAAATGAGGATAGACATACTCTCGGCTCTTAAAAATCCTTCATAACAAAATCGATCGAAAGCGAGAAAACCCAGAGAAATTCGTAATCAGTTTTTGCTGGGGGTGAAAAAGGGAAAAAAACCTAGAGGAAAATCGATCGAAAAACCGAGCAAAAATCCCGAAAGAAATTTATAATCGGTGAGAACCCCCGTTCGCATCTGTCATTTATTATTATGTTCCTAGAAGCAAAAAATCCAAAAACTGGGCGAAACAAAATACTCAAGTTTCATTCCGCCAATCACAAAGTAAAAAAAAATCCTCCGAGTTGCTCGGCGGTTGAAATCTTGCCTCGATTCGCACAGTATGTCACGACAGCCGACTGCGGCTCGGTGCCCTACCAGGCACTTACAGTACATATCAGAGATAATCAGCGGAACATACATGAAACTTATAAATTAATACAACAGAAGTAAAACAACAGGTTAGCCGATAGGGCTACCTTCCTGGACATATAATATATAACCGAAGCAGTTGCCTCTTTTCCTTTACAAACTGACCCACAATATGTAACTACAGACCTCTAATAGTTTTATCATAACAAGCGTATGGACGGGCCCGCCATACCTGAATATTCATGAATCTACAATCTCGAGGAAAACTGTACAAGAGATAAGCCTCCGAGCAAATGGAGCTTTCTCCCAAAATCAACCGAGATCCTAGGAGCAAGGATCACCAACCTGGTACCTAAAACTGCGGCATGAACGCAGCCGAAGGGGTCGATAACAAAAATTTAATATGGAACAGAAATAAAGTACAGTAAACAGATCATAACTGTACAAAAGAATGACAGAGCAAGTATAAAAAGTACATACCAGATCCTGCCGTGTCATTTCCACTTATGAACTTAATTGCATATCATTATCTTTTCCATTCCATTAAGAGTTATAGCCATATCTTACGTACATACTTAGGAGAAGTCATTAAGTCTATTACCATCTAACTTACTTATCTTTCATAACCTAATCCGACTCTTTACGGAGGGACGCCTATACTACCCGGCCCAAACTGGGACGCGATAATGTCACATAGTCTGCCCCTAAAGGTATACTGCCCAGCCCATCTCTGGGTCGATAATGTCATATAGTCTGCCCGTAAAGGTATCGCCGCCCGTCTGGGTCGATAATGTCATATACCGCGTGCAGCGGTATCTTGCCGACCCATCTGCGGGTCGATAATGTCATATAGTGCGCCTGTAAAGGTATACCGCCCCGTCTCGGGTCGATAATGTCATATAGTGCGCGTAAAGGTATACCGCCCGCCCGTTTCGGTCGATAATGTCATATAGTGCGCGTGCAGGTATCTTGCCTGAATTTAACCCAACGTACTACGACCTCTACTCCTTTAGAAAGACTCTTTTCAAATAAAACTTCCCGGATACTAACAACCGTAGTATCAAGTCATCTCTACCTTCGTAACAAGTCACAATACCTTTTTAGAAATACAATTATCGGCTTCTAAATCAAGTGACTTCTTTCTTAAAAACCTTAAGCAATTGGTACCTTTAAAACAATTTGCCCTTCTTTATTTCAAATCATTTCTTGTTTATGTTACTGAAGAAAACCATTCTCTTAACCTCCCATAAAGTTATTATAACCAACTTCCCATAAAGCCGTCATACTAACTTTATGCCTTAAACTAATTCATTCTTTTTATAACCAAGAGACTTCTACTTTTTGAAACCAAGTATTATATACTTTCAAATCAATTCTCTTAACTTTTAAAAATACAGTTAGTCTCTTAACCTTTAGAACTCAAGTGACTCCTTTTATTATAAAACCTTAGGCAATTGATGCCTTAAAATCAAGTTGCCTTTTCACTAAAATTAAGTCATTTATCTTTCCATAAAGCAATTATAACCAACTCCCCATAAAGTCGTTATATTCACTTTATGCCTTAGCCAAAATACCATTTCCTATCCAAGGGACATATATGTTTAAAACAGAACAAGTATCACATACTTTAAAAAATCTTCAAGTCCCTTAACTTAATAAAACTTAAGACATCCTTTATTCTTTCAAAGAAGTGAGTAAATCTCATAACTCACCCGACTTGGCTATTCATAAAACTAGTAAAGGATATCAAGGTGTTGTACGTCTACCGTACTACATACGTGCCACTAGTCATGCTCAAAAGATAGGGAAAGTTCTATATAGAGTAAGTCACACAACTACCTCTTAACTTCTAAGAGTATAAGGAAACATGAAATGATACCACAGGTATATTCCATACATAGAATCATGCCAAAGGAAGGAAGAGGTTCACATACCTCGCGACGATTGTCGACAAGTAGCAAAATGCTCCAAAGTACTTCAACCTTGAGCTATTCCATTCTTCAAGTAGGATACGCTATACTTAGTTCTTCAACCTATCATGGTCACAATACGTCCATTAACCTCTTACTTCAAACGTAGAATATTCTAAGTGCTAAGTCGCCAAATTCTACGGAAAATCGGACAGCACCTCCTTTGTTTCTACTACTATGCCACCTTTTTCAAGGCCGAATACAATAACCAAACACGCCACATTTTAAGGCCTAAACAATACAATCAACAATAGGGGATTACACGCCTACTAGACGTGTAAAATTCCGTCCCACAATAGATAACAAACTACAACAACTACTAGCCCATTTTCGGCCAACTTGAAGTACTACAACATCAATTCTTATCCAATTTCCATTTCAATCCAAGTTATTAGCCTAACATGATATCAAGTCGCAATTGATTATAACCACTATAATCCTCAAGTAAACAACATGTGACGATTTCTAATAAACGACCAATTAGTAATCCAACTTCAAGTGGCTAATATAACATTTCAGATTTAAGCTACAAGCAATCCATAATACTTATGAACTTCAACATATCAACTTCATGCTAGCAACACGTAAAGCTAACAACAACAACATAACTATATAATTTTGTAACACCTATAAAAGACAAGATTATACCTCAATGAAACTTAATCCAACTCCAATCCGAAGTCGCTCCTTAGTAGTTTAGAGCCTCTCCAAGACACTTCAATCCGCTACTTGAGACCCTTAGAACCACACCAACAACTTTCCTTCAAACTTTCAATCCAAAACCTAGAAAGCCACTAGGTTTTCACTTTGCGACTAACCCGAAAACTATCCTTTTCCGAGATTTTTCTATTGAGATATGCTTACAATACACTTAGGAACCTTGGTTTAAAGTGGGAAGATTATTGGATAACAAACAAATTTTTTTCCTTTTCTAAAAGCTAGAATCCGAGAGCTCTTGCTCTATGTTCTTCAATTTGTGCAATTTTTTTCTAAGTGTTAAGCTCTCTCTCTACTAGTAGTAATATATAGCACCTTGGAGGGTCAAGATGCAACCATTTGGGTGGCTAGGATAGGGTCTTATCAAATATCAAGACTTATGTGGGTCCTTTGACTTAGTCAAGATTATCAAGCTACAACTTGGAAGACTTAGTCATACAAGACTATGGTCAATGACCATCTTAGCCATGCTATTTTTCGTCCAAGGCACATTAAGGGGGGGTGACACATGTCGCCCTCCCATTCGTCACGATAATACATTTTCCGACAATTTCATAATTCCGATAAATTTTTACAAGTCTCAAATCTTAACACTCGTGAGTTCTTACGTACGTTCTTAAAACATGTCCTGTAATTACGGGGTGTAACACTGTAAAAGAAAATACATCGGAGCAAATGAAGAATCTCATTACGAGACTCATCATGAACTATGACAAAAAGGAAGATTCGCCTCCATGATCGTCGTCTCTCCCTCTTCGGAATTATCAAACAAATAGGGCAGGATGACAACGTCATCTGTCTCCTCGCTATTCTTGAACTCGTGATCCCGCCCCCATTATTGTTTATTGTAATTTAATTATTTGACTATTAGAACTTCCAGAACAAATCAAGCTTTGAATAAATAAATCAAAGGGTAGTTTTAAAATCGGAAATCCACCACTAGTTTATACATTTTAGGTTCGCCATGAATATTTTAAAATGACGTTAGTTTCTTTATTTAGGTTTGTTATATATATTTCAAAAACCTATACAATAGTTTTTATCCAAATTATTCATATATGCTCATTAACTCAAATCAAGTTTTCATTCTTAGTCGAATTTACTATTTAAAAATGACATAAATCATTTCTTTGTATTATAGATAATTTGCTTTTCCTCCTTATTATCAAATTGCCAAAACAAGTATTTTACAAACAGTATAAATACATGGTTTTATCCTAAAAGTTCATTTTACAAACAATGCCATACAAATGCATACTTTCATCCAAAATTAACTTTATATTTATTTTATAAACAAGTCTTACAACTTTTTTATGTTGTCAAAAAATGCATCTTTTTTATTAAATACTTGCAAACATCTTTTTTACTTAACATTTATAAAACATGCATTTCTCAGCATAATAATTAGCCTAGGTTTGATAGGATAACTATAAGTTAGCGGATCTTAAAAGATGTCTAACTTATTCCCTTTAGGATAATAAGGAACCCTTACCGAGAATCTCATAAGTTTTTTTCCGCAGACCATTAAATGGAGTTATTTTGCAATATTTAAAGTGTCTTAATTCACTATAATAATTAGGTGGCGACTCCAAACCCTTGACATTTTCATTTAATCCAGGGGATCACCAAAAAGCAATACGTTGCGGTTCCGTTCCGACCCTGCGGTAAAAAACGAACGCGACAACAGGGCGACTGTGTATGGGATATCAGGTTCTTAACCATAGCAAACCTAGGTTTATTATTTGACTTTATTTGCTCGTATTTAATTTTGTGTTTTAATTGTTATTTTCTTTTACCGTTTTCCTTAACTGGTATTCCGCTCATATTTCGTGCACTTCATAAACTTGATACTATCACCCACTACACGCGAGGTGTGTTTCGCGCATCCGCAAAATTTTCTTTCAAATATCCAAATTTTAGAAGAGTTGGCGTATACGCAGAGCTTTCGGACCATCCGGTAGTCGCGTAGCCTTCTCACTCGAGTAGTCCGCTCGGAAACCTTGTGTCTAGTAAGCCAAAATCTTAGCAAAATTAGGATAGAGCTATACCACCCTTTATTTTAAGTCATGCATGCATTTACCTTAGGTGAGTCGATCATTGATATCGTCTCCACAATTAAGAAATTCACCAAATGGTCGACGGGTTTCGCAACCCAACGATCAATCAACATATTACGTGTAGTGTGATAATGATAGATGGATCCAAGCCTAATCATGACATGCCGAAATTGAAAAATGCACATTCATTTTATCGTCATTTCTAACAAAAGAATTACCGTTTAAGAACTTGGATCAATATATCACAATCTCACATATCTTATATTTAGGCCCACCTTTGACGTAAAAGAGGTCCCAAGCATGTTTAAGCGCACGCTTGATTTACATGCAATTTGCTTATTATTGTTCGTCGCTGACAACTCTATACATATTATTTAAAGCAATATTTATCCATGTTATATTGTCTTGATTTGCTTCATTTTTATAAGGATTATTTTTCCCCCAAATGGTTGATTCGCGTTGACTGACAGAACATCTCTACTTCACAAAATCAAAACCACAATCATTTAGTAAAATGACTAATTCTAGGGCATCATAACAAATCAGTCTAGGTTTCATCTCCGTTCCTATAGACGAAGCAAATGTCTCGGAAATGAGAAACACCACTGGTCAATATCTCGCCCAATTATTGTAACAAATGGAAACCATGCAGGCTGAAATGGAGAGGCTCTGAAATCTCACGAACTGTCCATTAGCTTAAACGTGCCACTCCCGTAACAAAACACGGATGCAACTATACCACAAGCCTTTCAACCTCCTGACCCTCTACTTCCCCAAAACTCCCCACAAAGGCCGCAACATACTAACTCATACCAGACCAACCTTCGCCCAATCAATATGCAAGCCAACCTCCAAAACAACACATTCACAACATCATATCTCAACCTCCACCTACCCAAATTATCCCGCTCATTCCAAATCGTCAAACTACCCAGCATATACAGATGACATATATCGCCAGTCCTATCAAGCAGTATGGACCGTCAACATATACGGCAGAAACTCAACCGTTTTTTGTTCCCGTACCGAATATACCTCCTCAAGAGATTGACCAATATGAGGAATTAGAGAGACAAGCTCGATCTAGAACTGATGAAAGTATGGCGAAATAAATCCATAGTTTGAAGAAGGCTTTCTGAAGTATTCAATTAGATAAGATGCATGAAGGTTTGGAATATGAAGATCTGTGTATGCACCCGGACGTCGAACTACCTGTAAGGTACAAGGTGCTCAAATTTGACATGTTTGATGGAAAAGGGAATCCCCGCGCCCACCTAGGTCATATAGTGACAAATTGATTGAAGTTGGAAAAGACCAGACAATCATCATGAAATTGTTCATCAGAAGTCTAACCCGCGAGACACTGGATTGGTACACAATCCAGGACCCATGAAAGTGGTACAGTTGGAGCGCAATAGCGCAGAATTTCGTGGATAGGTTCAAATTCAACACTGACACTGTTCCAGATAGATTTTATCTGATGAAGCTGGAAAAGAAGTCAACGGAAAACTTTCAGGGAGTACGCTATGAGATGGCGGTCAGAAGCGGCAAAGATACAACCTCCGCTGGCATAGATGAGATGACCACCCTGTTCGTGTAATCCTTAAAAGACGCGACATATTATGAGAAAATGATCAGTGTTATCGGGCGAAGCTTTTCGAAAGTCGTAAGAATGGGTGACTTTGTGGAAGAAGGCATCAAGACGGGCAGGATTACAAACTTGGCAGCCCTACAAACGACTAACAAATCAATTCAGTCAGATTCAATCAGAAGTATCTCCCGGAGAAAGAGAGATGCAACATCCCCTGTCATGGTCATTCAGGAGCATTGGCTAGACCAGTTTCCCGTGTATCAAAGCCCACCACCTCAACCTTCTTACTATAACAGCACATCCAAAACAAAGACACCCAAAGCCCACAACCGTATTATCAACACTCAACTGTCACATACCTTGTTTACCATACCCAACCAATATATAGCCCATCCCAAGCACTTATATATCCAAACCTCTCATACTCACCGCAACCACGTGCCCATACACCAAACGCACCCAGACCCCGCATAAATCCCAAAAAAAAGCCAACCAAAACCTATACATATTTTCCCGAACCTCTAGCCCAGTTGTATGAGAGGCTGAAGATCGCAGAAATACTCCAACCAATTACTAGAAATACCCCCAATCCTACTTCCAGAGGGCATGATGAAACTAAATGTTGTGCATACCACTCCGGAGCTATTGGACACGAGACGAGAAATTGTTATACCCTCAAAAACAAGATTCTTATACGCTGATCAAAAAAGGAATCATCCAACTGAAAGAAGCTCCCCCAAATAAAACAATAACCACTTTTCCGATCATGACAGTGCCCATGTGAACATGGTTACTGTGGATGAAGAAAACAATTTGAAAGGGACTATTGTGCTAGTCCAGAGAGGGAAGAAGGTTGAATCATCGACCAATATCCAAAGGAAAAGAGATACCATTGCCGAAGATTATTCAGCCTCTGAATCAGTCATTTATCAAAATCATGCGCTGCATAGGAATGATCTCGCTGAAGACCCAACCATTTGGGAATGTAGAACATAGAAATATTTCGAAACATTGGACATGTGACCCGGATCTGTTCTTTCAGAAAATTTGTTGGAAATTGCATTAATATTTAATAAAACAATGCGATTTAAATTGAGTCCTGAATCACATCTGCGCATTTAAGTTGTCTTGCCTCCACCTTTTGAAAGTTTAAACAAAAAATCTGCATTGCTTTTGCTATTTCAAAATTCATTTCAGTTTAATAAATTTCTTTCTTTTTTCATCATGCAAACTAATAAACCTGTCGATTATGTGAGAGTGACTGTAATAGAACAAGCAAACAAAATCCAAAAAACAAACAAGACTTCTACTGGACAATGCCATATCCTTGGTCTATGGAACCACAGCTGTGTTACCGGCGGAGGTAAAAATACCATCTTCAAGAACTACCCGAGAAGATGAGTTGATCCAAGCCAAATGAGTATAGAATTGGTACAAACAGTTGATGCTGAGTGATGTAAAGAGAATGAACGCGATTTGTCAATGGCAACTTTAGCATAACAGAATGGCCAAAGCTTTCAAAGTAACACGAAGGATTTTCAAACCATGGCAGTTGGCGTGGAAGCACATCCACACACCAAAATGAAGTTAGCTGAAATGGATGGCTAAGCATGGACAAAAACTATCAACTCAAATGCAGTGAAGAGATACTATATCTAGGAATTTTGCCTCCCTATGTAATACATTTCATGCTGTAAAAGTTGCACTCCCTCAGCGGGATACGCACAGAACCCCCATAGGGTTTCGTCTTTCTAAGCTAGAAGTTTACTATCTGCTTGTAAATCAGAACTACGTTATGACCTGATTCCCTCGGCGAGATACGTAGGCGGCCCACATCGGCCACGGTCCCATTCTTAGAAAAACCTTACAATCTCCTTTTGCTTGTAACAAACTACATTATGACCTGATTCTTTTATTGGGATACGTAAGTGGCCTATATCGGCTTTGGTCACACCATTAGAAAATTTCTTCTCTCATTTTTGCACATAGCAACTACACGCGTCTGATCACCTTGATAGGACAGACACACAACCCACACAAAACTCATTTTCGTCCAGTCGGAAGTTCAGCGCCCTCGCATACCAGAAACTGGGGCAATTTTAAGAGTTCATCACAGGAAGACACGAATAGACACGGAAAACGTCAGCCAACTAAGTCTTCAGTTAGAAGAAGGATTTTGGATAAAGACATTTGCTCCGTTTCACTGCACTATTCGAGAACTAGAGAAATTTTCATTAACATGCATATTTTCTGATAAGCATATTGTTTCAACAAATATTTTTTTACTAACAACTAGCCAAGTCTGGAAAACAGACAGACGTCACGGTACGAACCAATCTGAACATGCAAGCGTCAAGATCCAGGGATACAAAGTCAACGTGAATCAACCGTCCCTCCCCCAAACTCACAAATTCCTTTGAGTGCGGGTTTTCAGGTTAACAGAGGCATCAAAAACACAACACTGATGTTTAATTCCAAGGAACTTCTGCATCACAATTCAGCCCACAGGGATCACACTCCTATTGGACGGCTATGCAAAAATTGATCTACATGGCCCCAACGACATTATGTTTGCACGAGGATGGTATTTTGACTCACAAGGTCACATTCTCCTTCTCATCTATTCATTTTACATCGCCTATGTCCACACATTTTTACTTTTCATTCAGATTGACGTTTGTAAAATTTCAACGTGGCATTTGGCCTCAGGGTCAACTGCACCACGTCCGAAAAAGACGTCACATCAAAAAACGATGTCAATTGCATTGCGTCCGAAAATAATGCCATCTGCATTATGTCTGAAAATGACGTCAACTGCACTACGTACGAAAATGATGTTACGTCCGAAAACGATGTCAACTTGCATTGCGTCCGAAAATGACGTCGACTGCACTACGTCCGAAAATGACATCACCTACATTACGTCCGAAAACGACATCAACTTCACTACGTCCGAAAATGACATCACCTTGCATTACGTTCGAAAATGACGTCAATTGCACGTCTGAAAATGACATCAATTGCATTACGTCCGAAAACGATGAACATCTGAAAACGACGTCAACATGCATTATGTTCGAGAACGACATCAACTGCACTACGTCCGAAAACGACGTCAATGACATTACGTTAAAAAACAACGTCATCTACATTACGTCCGAAATGGACGTCACCTCAACGCGTCTATGCAAGGACGCCATCACATTACGTCCGCACAATGACGATATTTCTACTCACAGGGTCGCATTTCTCATATATTCATTCTCTGTCACTTTTGTTTTAACACTTATGCATTAATGTTTTTTAAGCTTTAAGCCTTCAGGGACCATAATTTACAGGAGCGGGAGCACAACGTGGAACTATCTCTTACAGCGAACTGATACAATTTATTGGAGAGCCAGACTTCCCAACAAATGACAAAGGCGGCCTTGAAAGTCGATCCACTCTCTCCCAGCATCCAACAACAACAATAACCAGTGTCACCATAATTCGACACTATGACAAAATTTTGAATCTGCGCCAGCTTTGCCTTTAATTTTCTAGCACTATAGGAACCAAGTGTCACCATAATTCGACACTGAGATAAATTTTGAATCCGCGTCAGCCTTGCCTTTAATTTTTTAGCACCACAGGAACCCATTGTCATCATAATTCGTAACTGAGATAAATTTTGAATCCGCATCAGCCTTGCCTTTAATTTCTAGCACCACAAGAACTCAGTGTCACCATAATTCAACAATGGGATAAAACTTTGAATCCGTGTCAGCGTTGCCTATAATTTTCTAACACCACAGGAACCCAGTGTCATTATAATTCAACACTGGGACAAAACTTTGAATCCGCGTCAGCCTCACATTTAATTTTCTAGCACATCAGGAACACAATGTCATCATTTTTCGACACTGAGACAAATTTTGAATCTGCATCAGCTTTACTTTCAGTTTTCTGGTATCAGAAATCCCTAATTCTTCTTGAAACTCCGTTTGCTCATGCATTTCCTAATCTTCATTCTAATTTTGAGGATCAAGATAAACTTGGTCATAAGTTAACGTCTTTGTCCGAAAACTCTTTTCATCATCTCCAGTCAGAGAGGGACAAGTTGTTGACACCCAATTTTGTCCCTCCCTTCCGATTATTTGCCGGCAAATGAAAGTATTTTCGACACCACAAAACAATATATACATATATATCTACACATGTACATATATATAAATAAGGGCTTTAATATCCTCATATATTCTCAAATATCATTATTTATTATTATTCACATTATTACTATCATGCGCTTTTATCACAATCATAGTTTTACCCTAACATTCTATGTTATTTTATTTACAAAATGACATCGCATTTTTTACGTTAATCAAGCGCTAATCATTTCTTAAATATTATGTTTTATTAGCTATCGCATCGTTATTTTATTTATTATTTATATAATTTGCAAAGCATACTTTTAATAATAAACCCTTAATTTATTCTCACCCTCATAAAATCAGCCCACATATAATTATAAACCCAAGCCCAATCCTTTGTCCCCTTTTTCAGCAAAACAAAACGACCCCAACCCAATTCCCCAGCTGCCCGACCTGCAGCCCAAACACCCATCGACCATTTTATTCACCTAAAACGCAACACCTTATTTAAACCTCAAATGACAAAAAACAATGAACCCTAATTCCATATTTCATTCCCGTCTCCACCCCTTCATGCATCCTCCATTCCCGCCGGATTTTTCGGACACCAAATCGGCTGAAAAATCCGGATCCCCTATCCCGTCATATCCATCATCTATTCCGTTCCGAAATTATAGACTGAAATCATTTCAAATCGTTCCCAAATTGTCTCCCCAAATCTCTTACAAACCTTATCATTTCGAATCCAGAATTGAATCTCATATTTCGGATTGCCTTTTCAAATCCCAGAAAATGAAGTATAAATGGAGAAGAGTTTGTTTAGAAAGGGGGATAGACACCCTCTCGGCTTTTAAAAATCCTTCATAACAAAATTCGATCAAAAGCAAGAAAATCGAGAGAAATCCGTAATCAATTTTTGCTGGGGGTGAAAAACCGAAAAATAAACCTAGAGGAAAATCGATCGAAAAAAGTGAGCAAAAATCCCAAAAGAAATTTCCAATCGGTGAGAACCCCCTTTCGCATCTGTCATTTGTTAATTTGTGTCTAGAAGCAAAAAATTCGAAAACTGGGCGAAACAATACCCAAGTTTCATTCCCCCAATCACAAAGTAAAAAACAAATCCTGCGAGTGGCTCGACGGTTCGAAACGCTGCTTCGGTTCACTGTCCGAAGAAGGAAATGCATCGGAGCAAATGAAGAGCCTTGTTACGAGACTCATCATGAACTATGATAAAAATGAAAATTCGCCTCCATGATCGGCGTCCCTCCCTCTTCGGAATTCTCAAACAAATAGGGCAGGATGACAATGTCATCCGTCTCCTCACTATTCTTGAACTCGTGATCCCGCCCCCATTATTGTTTATTGTAATTTAATAATTTGACTATTAGAACATCTAGAACTAATCAAGCTTTGAATAAATAAATCAAAGGGTAGTTTTAAAATCAGAAATCTATCACTAGTTTATACATTTTAGATTCGCCATGAATAATTTAAAATGAGGTTAGTTTCTTTATTTAGTTTGTTATATGTATTTCAAAAACCTATACAATAGTTTTATCCAAATTATTCATATCGGCTAATTAACTCAAATCAAGTTTTCATTTTTAGTGGAGTTTACTATTTAAACATGACATAAATCATTTCTTTGTATTATAGATAATTTGGTTTTCCTCCTTATTATCAAATTGCCAAAACAAGTATTTTACAAACAATATAAATACGTGGTTTTGTCCTAAAAGTTCATTTTACAAACAATGCCATACAAATGCATACTTTCATCCAAAGTTAACTTTATATGTATTTTATAAACAAGTCTTACAACTCTTTTATGTTGTAAAAAATGCATCTTTTTTATTAAATATTTGGAAACAACTTTTTTACTTAACATTTCTAAAACATCTCAGCATAATAATTATCCTAAATTTGATCCGATAATCGCAAGTTAACGGATCTTAAAGGATGACTAACCCTTTATTTTTAGAATAATAAAGAACTCTTACCCAGAATTTCATAGGTTTTTTTCCGCAAATCATTAAATGAAGTTATTTTATAGCATTTAAAGGGTTCTAATTCACTAATTAGATGATGACTCCTCGAAAGCGTGTGTAATTTTATTACTTTGATAAAATTTACAAGAAGATGTTAAGTGTAGAGGAGAATAGTGAAATTTCTGAAATAGGAGGGAGCAGTGCGCAAAAAATAGAAAGAAGTGCTTAATGCTTAGGCATAACATAATTAATCAAGGCTGTCCTGTCCGGCTTGCTGTAATAATATATGAGTGAGATGAGATTAATATGTTCCTTTGAATATTGAAGTTGTTCATCTGGGTCAATCACATTATTTATTTTCCAAGTGATCTTTCGGAATTGGCTATTTTGTAATTGACGAGTGATAGGGTTTTGGATTTCGATTGCTGCGGAGGTGTGAGATACTTGAAGGCTGGGTGCCAATCAGTCTCGGTCGGCTGGTGGTTCGGGAATATTGTTTTTCCTGCGCCCTAGTCCACCACAGCCATACTCTCTTCAATATCTTCCTCAAATGACCCGCCCTTCTGAATCCACGTCTTCTGCTCATGAAGAGCCCGAGTACTTGGCCCGTTACATGGTTATCAAACACTCATGGCGTGGTCGATACAAAAGGATTTTTTGCATATCTAATTTCACTTTGATTACACTCGATCCATCTACATTATCAGTCACTAACTCTTACGATGTTGGGAGTGACTATGATGGTGCCGCCCCTATTATTGGCAGGGATGACAATTCAAATGAGTTTACCATAAGTGTCAGGACTGATGGCCGTGGCAAGTTCAAGGCTATCAAGTTCTCTTCCAATTATAGAGCCAGCATTTTGACAGAGTTGCATAGAATAAGGTGGAATAAGCTTGGAGTCGTGGCAGAGTTCCCTGTTTTGCATCTAAAGAGGAGGACCTCTGAGTGGCTTCCTTTTGTAAGTGTGATTTTAATACCTACCACTCTTATGGTATATAATTGTTTCTATGATAGATGCTTTGACCCTAGCCGTCTTCCCTTAATTTTTTTGTGACCATCACGTGACATGTGAAACGATGCTCATCCTATTGGTGCTTGGTAAAAATAGTATATTTTACAGTGAGAATTCATACAGAAAACAATAAGATTAGTTAAAACAAAGTGTTCCCTGTCAGAATGTACTTACCCAGAAAAAAAGGTAGTGGAATGTCGTTAAAACGCCAATTTTGAGTTGATAGAGGAACAATGAGATTTGTTACGTGAGGAAATGGTGTTTCAATGCTTCTATAGGATCTTTCACTACCCCTATATCTTTACTGCTCATTACTGATTATCATAGCTATTGGCTTTTTAAGTTGTTTTTGACCTTTCCATTAAGTGTATCTTTTATAATATTTGGCTGCAAGTGTTATTGCGATGGTTTATTTGTTTATGTTTTTACTTTTTTCATACTGCTTTGAATTGCTTGTACTTATGCTGAGGGTCTACCGGAAACAACCTCTCTACCTTAGGGGTAAGGATTGTGTACACTCTACCCTCCCCAGATCCCACTTTATGTGATTTCACTGGGTATGTTGTTTTTGCTGCAAGTGTATATTATTAAGGTGGGAAGTCCTGGGAAGTACACGTCAGGGTAAATTGACTAGTTCTAGTATTTTTTTTTGAAGTTTTGCAACAGATAATTGATTTTACTGTTTTTGCGATATTATCTGATGAAATGATGTGTCTCTAATAGTGCTTATATGTTGGACTGAACCAGGAAAGTAGAATAAGGTACTTGGGTTTAATTGAGAACAACACTGGCTTGAAATGATTATGATGCATAGTTGAGCTTAAGAAATTGTAAATCTAATCTTCATTTAGGCTTATTTCAATCCACTACCATTTATCAACTTGGACAATGATTACTAGAACCCAAGGGTGTGGCCTAGTGGTCAATGAAGTGGGTTGAGAATCATGAGGTCTCAAGTTCAATTCCCAGCTGAGGCAAAAAAATAGTAGGTATCTATCCAAGCCTCGGTGGACAGAGTTATCTGATATTTGTGCGGGTGCTGTAGTAGGTACTCGTGGATTAGTCGAGATGCTTACCGGGTGGCCCAGACACCATGGTTTCAAAAAGAACTATGACTTTACTGTAATGGGGATTTAAGTGGGTAACTGTTTGGCTTATGATCAGATGGGCTAAGTCCAAAGTATCCTAGGATGCAAGCACCAATCTGCTTTCGTATATAAAGAAGATATCTTGCTTTAAGCTTACAGATCAAGCCCATTAACCTATAGGACATTGCCACATTCTATAATTGATTCTAGTCCTAAAAAATTTGCTATGTGCGTCTCTTTTCCTTCTCTTTTTTTCGTTTCTTTTGGTTATTGCAAGATCCACTGATTATTTAACACTTAGTTTTGAGCATATAATACATCTGCTAGTGAATTTTTTTTGTCGCTATCCCAGTTGGTGATACATTCTAGGCAGTTATTCTTGATTTACTTGGGGTCTCAGGTGTCTGGTACCTGAATATGTGACACATTAAATCTTCTAATGAGTAGGGGATTTAGTCCTCTGCTTAGTAATGCTGTTGGCTTTTGTTATAATGTTCATTAGTTGAATTACAGAATGCGTTGAAGTTGTACTTGGCAATTTTTTTGTGTGAATTGCCTACAATTCCAAAGGTTTGTCCATTGACGAATTGTAAAATAATCTTTTATTTTCTTTTTGTTTTGATGTTTCAAGATTTGGCTCATCTCCCAAAAATCCATGCTTGTGGCATTAGTGGCAGAATATATGCTATTAGCTTTCTCTTTCACCATGTTGTAAGGAATTGGTGGCAGGTGCTTATGTACTTTCATTTTCAACAGTATTTCAGGTCGTGATCTCTACTGCTAATAGCCTAATCTTGATATATAAACCTACAGAGTGGAATAGGGTTTTTTGATCATTGCTGCTTAATTCTCGCTATGCTTTGGCATTATTGATTGTGATGATTTAGTATTGTCTATTTTCTCTCTCTATGTCAACTTGATGAGTTAAGTGATATATACACTAATACTGGAATATTTGTATGATAGAGACTGTATTGGTTGTATTTCTCTCCCTTCTCCAAACCCCCTGCCCCGGTACAGAAAGTAGACAATGATAATTTTCCTTTTCATCTTCGGGGGTGCAGAAGTTGAAAATTACTTATATAGGAGTTGAGCTTATTGAATTAAAATCTGGAGAACTTCGTTGGTGCTTGGACTTCAGAGATATGGGCTCTCCTGCAATTATCCTACTATCTGACCCTTATGGTAAGAAAAATACAGATCATGGTTTTGTTCTTTGCTCGCTCTATGGAAGAAAATCTAAAGCTTTCCAAGCTGCTTCGGGAACTACAAATGCTGCCATCATATCAAATCTGGTAATAAAGCCTTGCATTGCTCTCCAAGTCATTAACTTTTGGCTCTGGATCAGGATGATTCTCATCCAATGAAACTCTACTTTCTGAAGCATGAGTCATTTTCATGCTCTAATCATACTTTTATGATGCTTAATTTGCTAAATCTTTTGATCAGACTAAAACTGCGACATCCATGGTGGGTGTGGGATTAACCGTTGACAGTTCTCATGCTCTGGCTGTATCTGAGTACATAAATAGGAGAGGTATCTCTTGAGAGAATAATTATACCTTTATTCTCACTTTCTTCTTGGGAAATCCTTCTACTCACAGAATGTCATCCTATTTGTTTTGACTACATTGATGTCAAATTCAGCTAAAGAGGCTGTTGGGGCAGATGAAACTCCTTCTGGAGCTTGGTTAGTAACAAGATTGCGCTCTGCTGCTCGGGGGACTCTGGATACTCCAGGAGTAAGTTTGTCTATTGGTCCAAAAGGGGGCCTAGGAGAACACGGTGATGCGGTATCTCGTCAACTCATTCTCACAAAGGTCTCACTTGTGGAAAGACGACCCGAGAATTATGAAGTAAGCTGGATATTCTTTGGTTTCTTTCTTTTTCCAGGAATTGTATGCATGAGACATTTTTCCTTTTCTCATACAAATCTTTATTCTTAATCCCCTCAGCTCGTCCCTTCCTAGCAAAAGAAAAAAACATATAAATAAAGTTTGCGTCTTGCATGGTCCAGTAGCATTCTTAAAAAAAAACTGCTCCTCAATCCCGTACAATTGGTTTTAGCTATATTAATCCTCTGTACTTATTTCACTTTGTTCAGGTCCATTTTATTTCAATATTAAATAATGTCTTTTAAGATAGCATTTGGAGTTTTCTAAAATTAGAGGTTCTTCTCAAAATGTAAACTTATTCCAACACAGGACATACGAGTCACTTAGTTGAATAAAAGACTGCTGGAAAAAAAGTTCTAATCCCAGTTAGTTGGTGTCATCTATATGAATCCTTTGCTATCAGTGTATTATGTTTTTAACTAAATTGCATTGATTTGAAGAGACTAGTGTTTTATAGACAACTTTCATCCATCTGATCTAAGTTTTCCTTGTCCCCTTTTTTCATCTTCAGTATTACATTGATGCACCTATGAATCGGTGTATTTGGACGTCTATGTAGGGCATAGCTAAACCATTTTTGTATTTGTGTAACGACCCAATTTGCCGAAGTGTGATTGGCACCCAACACCCCCTTTAGGAGAACCAAACAGTTTTAACAACGTTTACATATCCAATTAAAGTTAATAAGAGTCTATCATGGAAATTAAATAGATAATGAAATTCATAATCTGATACAAGTTCAGAAGTCCATAAAACAACCCCAAGGACCTGGTATAGACTAGTTATGAGCTACTAGGAATAAAAAAGTACATCAACTATAACAAAGCCGATGCATAAATTTCTGAGTATGAGAAAACAGATAAAAAACCCTGAGCTACCACGAAATAAGTTTGGTACCTAATTCCTGGAATAGCGTCAAGCTTTCACTCACGGGCTCTACTGGTGATCGGATTCAAAACTGGCAGGAAGAAAGGGGGTGAGTACAGGGAGTACTTAATAAGTATTATTGATCGCCCCCACAAAGTAGTAGCGAGAATCGGTATGAGAAATACTCTCTCAAAATATATCCTGTGCATGTATTATATTCGACAATAATAATATGCATGAAATCACATTTAACCTCAAGTACAACATATAACCAATGCATAGATAAAACATATAAAAATATGCACAAGTCCAAATTTAATGAAAATGCTTAATCATATACTCCCTCTATCCCAATTTATGTGATGGTATTTGACTGAACACAGAGTTTAAGAAAGAAAGGAAGTCTTTTGAAACTTGTGGTCTAAAATTAGGTATAGATATTTGTTTGGCTATAAATCATCTCGTTAAGGGTAAAATAGGCATTTTAAAGTTATATTGTTACTAAATATAGAAAGATGTCATCCTTTTTGGGACTGACAGATAAGGAAAGAGTGTCACATAAATTGGGACGGAGGGAGTAACAATTAATGATATGCATAGGTAAAGCATATAAGGATATGCACAAGTTCAACATTTATTGAAAAAAATGCCCAATCAAGTGTCAAGAATCAATATGCATAATAAGGTTTAAACTTTACACTGAAACTGCCAGTTTCAACCAACAAACATGCGTGCACACTATCAAGGGCTCCGCAAGACTAGTGACTCATGAGGGATAGATCCGATGCACATGCAATAACAGGGTCATGTACACCTTACACGCCTAAAACTCAATCACTGGGTCGTGGCCAACTCACAGGCCCATAACTCAATCCGCGTGGCCAAGTCACATGCCAAATTACACATATCAATGTGAATCACATATGCAAACTGAATATACATATGCATATTACATGACTAAAATCAGGCCAACCATGAGATACATGTAATTTATAATGTTAAACTAACATGTAAGGGATAATTAGTTTCTTGAAACACATGATGGCATGAGCTAGATTTTTCGGTATCGTTTTTGGTTACTTGTAAGGAATATATACAAATTTCAAACCCCAATAGCTGTTGCCGCCTTCTTTTGGACTATAAGGACAAGGGGTTGTTTACTTAAGTTGTTTTAGTGTGACGGAGCTTTCAAAGTTTGGTTGCTTTACATCCAAGGATACTCTTTCTAGCTGAAACTATCTATGTTTTTTCGGATGAAACCCATGTGATAAAATTCATCAATTTATTGGTTTTGTTATGGTTCTTGGATTTTTGAGTAACACACAAATGTGGCATCTCTAAAAAATAATATACAGTACTATATAGAATGCATATTTAGTCATGTCACAGATTTAGCAAGTTATGCACAACAAGTAGCAATAATATTCCTACATATCATCGGGTATTCACATATATACTCGTCACCTTGTATATGGTACTCCATATACGTAGTATATGAAAAAAAAAAGTTTAATTTGGGAAAATCCCCTCATTGAGGTCAAAGTTTAAACTTACTCCGATCCAAGCGAAACTTTAACCTTCCAAGAAAGCTTTTCCACGCCAGGATTCCTCCAAACGGCTCAACTATATTCACAATATTACTTAACGACGTCAAACAATATCGTTGGTCTTAGTTCCATAATTTAATGCACAATCTAAGTCAAAGTCAACTAAAAGTCAACCAAAAGTTAACCGCAAGCCCACATGGTCAAATCCCAAAACAAAATTCATATTCTGGTTACCCATAACCCCTCTATCGGAAACAGTCTCTCAACCCTCACAAAGTAGGGGTAAGGCTGCGTGCACACCACCCTCCCCATACCCCACTTGTGAGATTAGAGAGGGCATGTTGTTGTTGGGTTACCCATTACCCCACGAGTTCAAATCTATGCTTAGATTTTCATTCTAGTTCATTTAGGTGTTCAAATCATCCTGGTGATTCTACGGCTTATGCCATGAATACCCAATTTCACCCATCAAATTCCATGTCTAGATGTTAAATCTTAAGGCAAATCCATGATTTAAACTCAAAGTTATGTTTAAATCACTTACCCCAAACTCGTAGATGAACTCCTTGCTTAATACCTCTCAATATCAAGCTCCCCAAGTCTCAAAATGGTGAAGAATGAAAAGGAATCACTCAACTCAGCCTTTTATATCCGGACAGGAAATTCAGCAGTGCTGGACGCCATTGCCGGCTGCACTTGGAAAGTTTCCCCAGCATTGCTGGATGCAGTTGAGAAGTGCTGCAGCACCACTGGCCGAAATAGGGACTGCTACAGTGATTCATACAACGTCCAACTTTGTTCCAAATGGTGCCAAAACCCACCGAGCCCCTCAGGCCCAACCCAAACCTTGCCAACAAGTTCCAAATCATAATACCGACCTATCCAAAGTCTTAAATCACGAAACGAGGCGCAATTACTCAAACAGTTTGTTACTGTTTACTTCTTGCACCCTTTGTTGGATGTGATTATTCTAATCTGGTTCAATCTTATGTGACATTATATTCGTCTTGTATCTGTAATTCTACCACATTCATCTTGTGAATATGTCCCACATTCACTCCATATAGCGTCGTGGGTTTTACAATCGTTCCATAGGCCTTCTATTTTGTTAGTTATGTTCCTATTGCATAACCATTCTGTAGTGTTCCTCCAATTCATCCATTTTAGTTTAATTATATGTGCTGCATCTTTCATCTATTACACTATTATACCAAAGATTGAGTCTGGATATATGAAGTGCTTGCATTTAGTTGCAACAATCTTGTTTAATCTCATTTCACCTTTTCATCTTGTGGGGGTGAACTTGATGTGCATATAATCTGTCTACTTCTCCTTAATTCTAAAACCTCTACTCTCTAGATTGCTTCACAATTTCAAATTTTGTTGATTCCCTTGCTATTCTCGTATGTTAAAAAAGACATCATCTCTTCTGCAAATAACATGCACTATGAAAACCTCGTCCTATTATTGGCTAGCTCATTAGATCATTCATAAAATAGGGTATACATAGGACATGGAAGATTAAGTATATATCTGTGGTTAACACATTCTGTATACTCCCTCCGTCCCAATTTAAGTGTCTTACTTTCCTTTCTGGTTTGCCCCAAAAAGAGTGTCTCTTTCTATATTTAGTAAGTTTTGGCAAGTTTAAGACCACAAGATTTAAAGGACCCCACAAAACTTTAATTAAAGACCACAAGATTTAAAGGACCCCACAAATCTTTAATTAAAGACCACAAGATTCAAAAGTCTTCCTTTATTTCTTAAACTCCATGCCTAGTCAAACTAAGACACTTAAATTGGGACGGAGGGAGTATTAGTTAAAGTATTAAGATATAATTTCTGTTTCCACTAATCAATCAGGCTGAAAAGAATAAACATAGTAATTTTTTCACAGTACTACTCTTAATTACAGTAGAAAGTATTGGAGGCAATTCCTACTTGCATTTTCTGGAACATATGGCAGAAGAGAAACAACAGATGTCTTAATGATAGAAGATACATTATCTTACATATCAAACCTAGATGTTTGAAGAGCCTTTATTTATGGTGTAGAACTAGCATTTAATCTGTATCTTGACTCTATGTTTGATCTCCTGAACCTTTAGACAAAAAAATCTTCCTCTCTTGTACTTTCTGGTACTCATTAGTAAAACCATTACCATAGTAATTTTTAAAAGTTTACTATGGTATGAACAGTACTAGAAGTACAGTAGACAGTATTGCAAGGCAATTCCTACTTGCATCTTCTGGAACATATGGAAGAAGAGAAACAACAGATGTCTTAATTATAGGAGAGACATGATCTTATATGTCAAATCTAGACATTCGAAGAGCCTTTATTTATGGCGTAGAACGAGCATTTTTATCGGATCTTGACACTATGTTTGATCTGCTGTACTCCTTTAACCTTTAGATGGAAATTTCTTTCTCTCGTGTACGTTTTGCTACTCGTTAATAAAACCATTACCTTTCTCATCATAAGAAAAAAAAGAATAATTTTTAAAAGCTCAACATTAGCAGTACATATACACTAAAGTGATTTCATAATTTGCATTGCCGAAGTATCTATAATTTTGTGGCGTATCTACGAGGTGTTGTCCATGGGCATGATGACCTAAAGTACTGAGCAATATGGGCAATAGCTTTCGAGCTATTACTGCAGACTTGTCACTTAGTTACATTTACTTTGTTCCCCAACCTAGCACTAGTTAGAGGGGACAAATCTATGTCTTGCTTGATCTCCTACTTTAGGAATCTCTAATGATGCTCTTTTTGTTTGATTTTATAAAAGAAGTTATTAATACTTTCTAACAAATGCTTGCAGGCAGTTGTTGTGCGTTCTCTATCTGCCGTTGGTGCCCTTGTTCGATTTGCTGAGGAGCCCCAAATGTTTGCTATTGAATTTAATGATGGATGCCCAATTCATGTGTGTCTTTCTGGCTTTGCCAGATGTCAATTTCATTTATTTACTTGTGTTGGTTAGACTTTCGCTTTATGTCCTTTTTTTTTCCAGGTATATGCTAGCACGTCTCGTGATAACTTACTTGCAGCAGTTCGTGATGTTTTGCAAACAGAAGTACGTGGACATTCTATTTTTGGTCATTAATAATTTTTTCTCCTTTCCAAGGGGTCGGGTTGAATGCATTCTCCGCTCCGTACACGTTTAGACATCATTGAATACATGAATTTGCTTAAGCCATATCGCTTTAAAAATCTTGTTTATACGGAGGTTTGTTTTGTGTAGCGCCAGTGTCCCGTACCAGTGCTACCAAGGCTAACAATGCCTGGTCATCGAATTGATCCTCCTTGTGGAAGATTCCACTTAAAATTTTCTGCTTCACAACAACCTGTTGCTGACTTGGAAACTGCAACTATGCATTTAAAACACTTGGCAGCAGCCGCTAAAGATGCTGTGGCTGAGGGAGGATCTATTCCTGGATCAAGAGCAAAACTATGGCGCAGGATACGAGAATTTAATGCATGTATTCCATATGGAGGAGTACCTTCTGGTATTGAAGTACCTGAGGTGACGCTAATGGCTTTAATTACAATGCTTCCGGCTGCTCCCAATCTCCCACCAGAGTCACCATCACTGCCCCCACCCTCTCCTAAAGCCGCTGCTACAGTGATGGGTTTCATTGCTTGTTTGCGTAGGTTGCTTTCATCAAGAAGTGCTGCTTCTCATGTGATGTCTTTTCCTGCTGCTGTTGGTCGTATAATGGGTCTACTTAGAAATGGGTCTGAAGGAGTAGCTGGTGAAACTGCAGGCCTTGTGGCGGTACTTGTTGGTGGTGGTCCAGGGGAAACTAATATGCATACAGATACAAAAGGGGAATGGCATGCAAGAATAATGCATACCAAGTCTGTGCTGTTTGCTCAACAAAGTAATATTGTAATTCTGGTAAATCGGTTAAGGCCTGTATCCGTGTCACCACTATTGTCAATGTCTGTTGTTGAGGTTCTTGAGGCAATGGTCTGTGAACCACATGGAGAAACAACCCAGTATACAGTGTTTGTGGAGCTACTACGTCTAGTAGCTGGCTTGCGCCGCCAGTTGTTTGCATTATTTGGACATCCTGCCGAAAGTGTGCGAGAAACAGTAGCTGTCATTATGCGAACAATTGCTGAAGAAGATGCAGTTGCAGCAGAATCAATGCGTGATGCTGCTTTGCGAGATGGTGCACTACTGCGGCATTTGTTGCATGCACTATACCTTCCTGTTGGTGAGCGACGTGAAGTTAGCAGGCAACTTGTGGCTCTTTGGGCCGATTCTTATCAACCTGCTCTTGATCTGTTATCTAGAGTTCTGCCTCCAGGACTTGTTGCTTATTTGCACACTAGATCCAATGGGGTTCCAGTTGAAGATGTATCTGACCCGGAAAATTCATTGCTGAGTAGGAGACACAGACGGTTACTTCAGCAAAGGAGGATTCATCCTGGGAAAGGGATCACATCTCAAGGGCATTCTTTGCCCCCTGCTACTAACTATGAAGTTAGTGAGCAAGCTCCTGTAAGTGCTGTCCCTTTCAGAACTTCTGATGGTTATCAAAGTGCTGCAGTTGATTCAATCTCTGGACAGGTGCCAGCCATGCAATCTTCAGCTGGGAATGCAGGTGAATACTTCCAAGGTGAGCTGTCTGCTGCTGTTCCTCAAACTGATCAGTCGTCAACCATTCCTGCTCCTGATGGTCCTTCAACAAGTACACATTACTTGGTTGAATCAAATGTTGCAAATGCTGTGGATTCAGATGTTAGTGCAATTTCCCAGGATACAGGCCTTCCAGCTCCTGCACAGGTAGTGGTCGAAGATGCACCTGTGGGATGTGGAAGATTGTTACTAAATTGGCCAGAATTTTGGCGAGCTTTCAGTCTTGACCATAACCGCGCTGACTTAATTTGGAATGAGCGGACCAGGCAGGAATTGAGAGAGTTATTGCAGGCTGAGGTTCATAATCTAGATGTTGAAAAAGAACGCTCTGAAGATATTGTCCCTGGAGGTGCAAATAGAGACTCAATAACCGACCAAGATAGTGCGCCTCAAATATCGTGGAACTACAGCGAGTTTTCTGTTAGATATCCTAGCTTATCAAAAGAAGTTTGCGTAGGTCAATACTACTTGCGTTTACTTCTTGAGAGTGGCACAAGTGGGAGGGCACAAGATTTTCCCCTGCGTGACCCTGTTGCTTTTTTCAGAGCACTGTATCACCGGTTTCTATGTGATGCTGACATTGGGCTTACTGTGGATGGTGCTATTCCTGATGAATTGGGTGCTTGTGATGATTGGTGTGATATGGGAAGATTAGATGGTTTTGGAGGAGGGGGTGGCTCCTCCGTCAGGGAGCTCTGTGCACGGGCCATGGCAATTGTTTATGAACAACACTGCTACACAGTTGGTTCATTTGAAGGCACAGCACACATTACAGTTCTCTTGGACCGGACTGATGATAGAGCTTTACGGCACCGTCTTCTTCTTCTTCTAAAGGTTCATCTCATTTATTTTACTATTGTATTTCTATTTAACGTTTGTCTTTAAATAACATCACATGTCCGGAAAAGGTAAAGACGATTGGTTCTTCTCAGTGTGAGGAGTACAAAGAAAAACAGCAAATGCTGTTTGTTGATCTTTAAATAACACCACCTGTCCATGGAAAAGAAAGAAGTTGCTTCTTCTAAGTATAAGGAGTAAAAAGAAAAACAGAAATTGAGGTTTGCTGGGCTAATTACGGGTCCTAGTAACAAAAGATATAAAGAACCTTCAAGACCCCCCATTTATTAATGAAGCTTCTGTTGGATACCTTGATTCACTTGAATGATGAAGATTTACATTCTTGTTACAAAATCTAGCGTCTTTTTTGTAAAATTTGGTAAAGTTGAAAAATGAGTATTTGGAAGCTGATATTTTGTCTGGACATGAATTTCACTTGAAAAAGAAGTTGATGTTTTGTGAGTGAAAACCATTATTTCACTTGAAACACTCCTCAAGCTAGTTAGTCAATTTCAAATTCTCTATTTCAAGTTGGAGTTCCAAATAATGGACAAAATTGTAAAACAAACATTGCTTTGCAAATAAAATATATATATATGTGTGCGTGCCAAAATGCCTATGTGATCTGTCTCGCTACTGCATGATGCCTGTTGCTTCCTATCTACCTCAGTTAGGAATCTCTCTTCTGCAGTTCCTATATGCTTTGGCATTTCCCATGCTTTTGCTGCTTTATTTGAAAATAGACATTTTGGTCGTGTACCCATTCCTTTTCACTTTAATTTTCTAGTAACTGTCCTGCTAAAGCATGGCTTATATCTCAGAATGAGAAGCTTGCTTGTAAAAATGCCCATTAGATGCGTTATGATGACATCCTAAATATCAGTTATGGTTCTGATCTCTATTCGTAGATATCTCAGGTTTAAGATATTTAGCGTCTGGAAACAAGTTATTCTAGTTTCTGCTTTCTTTTAGTGCTTTCTCATATTGGTGGTCGCCATAGTCTGTGTTCTGCATTGTAGATAAGATGAGGTGCAAATAGTGAATGATTATTGTTTTCATGAAGCATTTGACTTAGTCTAACCTGAAATCTAGTCTGGGCCTTGCTTACACTGAAGCACAACCTAAGTGAGGCTAAGCGCTTACCTGAAGCTTCTCTGAGATTCAGGGCTAGTGTGCCCTCAAATTAGTCTTTGACAGCACTTTGTCCATAAGACACTTGAAGCTTCTTTGCGCTTTTTTCCCTTAAGATAACTTTGCCTTTGGTGCATATACTTCTCAACCAATGGAGTTGAGGAATGTAAAAATCGAAGTCTCACACCAATCATGTTCCCTTTCGTTTTTTGGGAATACAGTTTGACACGCCCCAAAAACGAGTAAGTGCGTGACTGGCGCCCAATACTTTAAACTCTCATCAAGCGAGCCATATAACATACAATACCTGACAATAATCCATACATGCACTGATATTTGTAATACAAATCTCATTAATAAAACATAAGAATTGGCACCATCAACCTCATATAATCCAAAAGAGAGAATGCATAAAAACTAGGGGTGGCAAAATCACCGCCCAACCTGTCTGGTGTTTCTACGGGTTGGGTCATGATTTGTTTGTTGAGTTGACCCAACAGGTTGAACCCAAAATGACCCATCAAACTTGCGCAGGTTTTGATGAAGGTTTTGACTAATGTAGAGGCATGTGTCTTGGTTGGAGGCTGTGTACTGGCTGTTGATCTACTAACAGTAGTTCATGAAGCTTTAGAAAGAACAGCTATACCTCTGCAGTCGAATTTGATTGCTGCTACTGCTTTTATGGAACCATTAAAGGAGTGGATGTTTCTTGACAAGGATGGTGTGCAAGCTGGACCAATGGAGAAGGATGCTATCAGGAGACTCTGGTCAAAAAAGGAAATAGATTGGACCACAAGATGTTGGGCTACTGGGATGCAAGACTGGAAGAAGTTGCGAGATATTCGTGAGCTTAGGTGGGCTTTGGCTGTCCGAGTTCCTGTTCTCACTCCAACCCAGGTATCACGATACTTTCATTTTGATACAGTTACAAACTTGTTTTTCATTTCCCTCGTCCCATTTTAACAGTGAATAGAGTTGAAAAGAACTTTGAAATTTTGTAACACTTGAACTGAGTGGTCTTGAAGTTGATAACAGATTCTTTTTTGGGAAAAGATGCAAATATACCCCTCAACTTTGCGATTTAGAGAAGATATACCCTTCGTTAAAAAAGTGGTGTATATATACCCCTGCCGTTACAAAATGGTGCAAATATACCTTTTTGCGGACGGAATTTTTTGGAAAAATCATTCAGCTTATTTTTTAATTAAAAAAATGCCATGTGGCTTTAAAAAAATTCTATCCATTTTTCTTAGTAGACATACTTTTCTAAAGCCATATTGTAATTTTTTTCTGGTGGGTCGGGTCTGGTTCCTTAAAAAAATGGGTAGACTTATTTTTTTAAAGTCACGGAGATATTTATTTTAACAAACCAGACCCGACACACCAGAAAAATTGCCATATTGCTTTAGTATGTCTACTAAAATAATGGGTAGACTTTTTTTTAAAGCTACGTGGCATTCTTTTTAATTAAAAAATTAGCTAAATATTTTTTTAATTTTTTTTTTCTTCAGCGAAAAGGGTATATTTGTGCCATTTGTGTAATGGAAGGGGTATATTTGCACCATTTTGTAACGGCAGGAGTATATATACACCATTTTTTTTAAAAGGGGTATATCTGCTCTAAATCGCAAAGTTGAGAGATATATTTGCACCTTTTCCCTTCTTTTTTAATTATATATTTTTGTTGTAGTGATGTTAACTTCTTACTGTAATATTAAGATTGTGATGAATACTTTATGGTTCAAATTGTGATGAATACTTTTAGCGGAACATTACGGACAAAACCACGACATTTGGTAATGCCCCGTAGATGTAGGAGGGATGGCCTGAAAATGGAGGGAACTTTGGGTTTGGAAAAACTTTGCATTCTGAGGAAGTGAATAATTTTACGGAAAAGGGTCAGATTTACCCTTGTACTCTCATAAATAAGCTATATTTGCCTTTGTTATGTTTTTTCAACATATTTTCCCTTGCTATCCAACTTTAGGGTCATTTGCGCTTGTACTCTAAAAAAGTCATATTTACCCCTGTCCCGTTAAATCCTCATGTCCCCTTAATTTTCCTACGTGGTGCCTACCTGGCATATATTTATCCAAATTAAATCTGGTCACCATTTTAATTATTTTAACCCGCCCACCCAATTAAACCCGATCCACCAACCAAAATAAATCCAACTCCCCGCCATTCACTCCCTAATTAATTATTCCTGATTCCATATTTTGTGGCTACTGGAGAGATTATGTTGGGTTCAATGTGGATAATTTCCTTCAGTAAGAAATCTGGTCGCATAATTGGACAAATTGTTTATGAATATGGGACACAGGTTTAGTGATGAACATAATCAGATACTTGGAGCCTAGTTCCAGAGGTGAAATTTAGCTGGAATCCTATGATTACCATGGGGTGTCCATAATGCAAGGGCCAAGGGGTACTGGTTTCAATCTGATTTATAGCTTTGACAGTGGCCTTCTGAACACTCTGGGCACGTTTGGTACGCTGTATTAAGCTGGACTGTATTGAACAAAAAAAGAATACTTGGTGGCGTTTTCAGTGCCTTTATACTATTTCTAAAAATAGTGCATCCAATACTCATTTTGAGACCCATCTAGCAGGTGGGTCTCCCCTGGACTGTACTAAAAATAAAATAAAAAATAAAAAAATACAGTCCATTATATATTAATACTTTAATACCGTCCATTATATATTAATACAATCCAATACAGTACAGTCCAATGAAATTAGTACAGTCCAGTGCGACGTACCAAACAAGCCCTCTGTGGACTATCTAAATATTTTCCCCATCCTCTTATATACTCGATCATTTTGATTCTTGAGTCTAGGTACTTCGTTAAAGTTGTCCTGAATCATGTAAATGCAGATTTTTGTCTGTGAGCTTCCACTGAAAATATTGTGAGTAGGGAGCGAACGGCTAGGAGTTGGATTTATTTTGGTTGGTGGTTCGGGTTTAATCGGGTGGGCGGGTTAAAATAATTAAAATGGTGACCAGATTTAATTTAGAAAAAAATATGCTACATAGGCGCCACGTAGGAAAATTAAGGTGGGGCATGGAGATTTAACAAAGTAGGGTAAATATGACCTTTTTTAATGGACGAGGGAAAATATGACCCTAAAGTTTGATGACAAGGGCAAATATGTTGAAAAAGTATAACGAAGGGCAAATATAGAATTATTTGTGAGAGTGCAAGGGCAAAACTGACCCTTTTCCGATAATTTCATTATGGACGGAAAATGAATGGGTAATATCAGTTTAGTGTAGGAGAATTAATTCTTCGCTCGAATTTGTGCTAGATTTTTAGTAAAACAAGCTAAGGTGTATATTCTGTTGGCTATGTTGGTTTTATTCAAATGATGCACTCCATCACAAAATAAGTGTCGCTTTAGCTCATTTTACGCTCATTAAGAAATCAATAAATACAATGTATAGTTTACTCCTATTTAATAAAAATAAATTAACTTTCCCTCTTGAATACTATGCATCTTATTAACCATTTTGACATTGGAAAACATTCTTCATAGATTCCAAAATACTAAATTACTATGTGGCTTTTCAATCATCATTTTGATATGAGTAGTAGGAATTCCGGATGATACAATATAGAGTGATGGTGTTGGATCTCCACTAATTGTTACAATTCTAGTATTTTGACTATTAAATGTTTCTTGAGAATTGAGCATATTAAGAAGTAGTTCTTCAGTATAAGGGTATAGTTTGAATAAATACTAACTTTCCTCTTGAATTCCTAAAGTGACTGTTATTTAGGCCATTTTGTTTTTGCTAAAACGACACTTATTTTGGGACGGAAGGAGTACTATGATCTTCTCGGGATTGACTTGTTTGATTTATGCCTAATCACAGAGGAAACAGTCAGAGCCTCTTTTTGCATGTATGGAAATATGTCTATGTACGTGTATTGGGGTTTGAGAATATAGTAACAGTTTGTTGCATGCTTCTAATTCTACTACCTATGTGATCACTCAAAATGGCATTGGCATCCAGGTAGGAGAAGTAGCATTGAGCATATTACACAGCATGGTTGCGGCACACTCGGATATAGATGATGCTGGAGAGATAGTTACACCAACACCTAGGGTCAAGCGAATCTTATCAAGTCCACGTTGCCTTCCACATATTGCTCAGGTTAATATATTTGACTTGTTTTGGTGTACTTTTCTATAGTAAAGGAGTCCTTGGTTATCATCACGGTTATATTTGACCAAAGTTTGAAGTTTCATCTTATTGTGTGGATTTGGAACAACAACAACTATGCCTCATCCTAAACAAGTTGGATTAGGTCTAATTGGCCTCTAAAATATATTCTGAAAGCATTGATGGTGTAGCTGTTGCGTTTCTACTTCATTTATCTATCTTCCCCTTCTCTTTTTTCTGCAATATTAGTTAGTGTATTGGTATTTATTTAAGTGTCTTGATTCTATTACTGTTTAAACACGGTTTCTTCTAGTGGAAGTATGAAAAAGTTTCTGAAGTTATGGGGAGAAGGTTTGTTTTAGATACATGTAATACGATTTCTTTAAGATTTTTCTCCTTGAGACCCTTGTGGTCCGGCCCTTCCCCGGACCCCGCGCATAGCGGGAGCTTAGTGCACCGGGCTGCCTTTTTTATAGATAAGAAAATGAAAAACTTAATTTTATTTTGAACTAAAGAAACTTAGGTTGCAGATTTCGAATATCCATCGAACTGCTCAACAGTCAATGTGAAGGTTGAAACAAACAATTTGAACAGCTCTAGCTGTGTTTACATAACAACTATGACACTAGCATTCAAAGTTCCTTAATGCCCTCTTGATACCCCATGCTGCTCTGTTGAATTGTTCTTTCTTCCTCCCCTATGATCCATGTAAAAGGTTTTGTTGAGACGTGTAATATTTAATCATATTCTTCTATCCAAGTTGGAATACCACAATGAAATAAGTGACCGGGGCTTGCGTTTTCAGAATAAGGGTTGACACATAAGATTGAACAGTCGAGGCTCTGGATTTAATGCTCCTCAAATCACTTGAAAATAGTGCTTCAAATGGGAGGGGAAAGAAATCCAATTGAGAATTAGCCGTTTTTTTTATAAAAATGTTGGATTCTAGTCGAGAAGCTTGATGCATGAAAATGCTCGGAGAGAGATGGGCAAGCTGTGGCTATCAGACTTCCGGAAGTTTCTGGCACTTTCAGGATAAGGTGGAGGAAATGATCCTTCTAGAACTATGACTCCTGACTGGTCCTGATATTTTTATTGGATCAAGCAATATTTGGGAAGTGCAAAGTTCTTTAAGTTCATCCTCAATGAAAGTGCTGGTTCGTGCAGAATACACAGTTTAAGTTAGGAAAGTCAACATTATTAACTAATTTAAAGCATTTAGTACCTGAACTACTATTCAATGTAAAAATTATCCTTTTTATAATGGATATTACTTATAAGGGGCTTTAAGCATCACTTACGCTGTACCAGATGGAATTTCTCTTATTTCAAATTCATTTCTGATAGTTTTCTTAAGTCTCAAGTTCGGATTACACTTTTATAGAGTGACATGGGGATGTTCTCTACCTTTCTCTCACTGATTCTTCTTTATAACGGTGATTTATAGGCTATGCTCTCTGGAGAACCGAGTGTTGTAGAAGGTGCTGCTGCTTTGTTGAAGGCCATTGTTACTAGGAACCCCAAGGCAATGATAAAATTATATAGCACTGGAGCCTTTTATTTTGCTCTAGCTTATCCTGGATCCAATCTCCTCTCAATTGCTCAGCTGTTCTCAGTGACTCATGTTCATCAAGCATTTCATGGAGGGGAAGAAGCCGCCGTCTCCTCTTCTTTGCCTTTGGCAAAACGCAGTGTTTTGGGTGGGCTTTTACCTGAGTCCTTGCTCTATGTTCTGGAACGTAGCGGTTCTGCTGCATTTGCAGCAGCAATGGTTTCTGATTCTGACACTCCTGAGATTATTTGGACACACAAGATGAGAGCTGAAAATCTTATCCGTCAGGTTGTTCAGACCAACAGGATTTTGTGGTACCTTCTTTGTACATTTCCAAGATTGTGAGTTGCTGCTAAACTTTACCTTTATCTCTGCAGGTCCTTCAGCATCTTGGTGATTTTACCCAGAAGTTGTCACAGCATTGCCATTCTTTGTATGAATATGCTCCTATGCCACCTGTGACATATCCAGAGCTGAGGGATGAGATGTGGTGCCACCGTTATTACCTACGTAATTTATGTGATGAAGTTCGCTTTCCTAATTGGCCAATTGTTGAACACATTGAATTCTTGCAATCGCTGCTGGTTATGTGGCGAGAAGAGTTAACTCGGAGACCCATGGATCTTTCTGAAGAAGAGGCTTGCAAAATATTGGAGATTTCCTTGGACGAGGTATCAAGAGATGATGCTCCCAAAAGACAATCACAGGACACAGTTAATATTTCTAAGGAGATTGAGAACATTGATGAAGAAAAGCTCAAGCGCCAATATCGAAAACTTGCTATGAAGTATCATCCAGACAAAAATCCTGAGGGGAGAGAAAAATTTCTGGCAGTGCAGAAAGCTTATGAACGGCTGCAGGTAATTGCTTGCTCCTAGTTTAGCGTTTAGAGTAATAATTTTCTGTTTTACCAAATTTTCTTTCTGAAACCTCAAAGTTTGAGATCAGGAGAGTGAAATGTTGTCGAACTCTAGGCCAGGAATTGTTTGATATTTTATAGTTCAATCTCCTATTCCATTATTCTATAAGCTGTGTGTTCCTTTTTTTGTTTCCCGATCGGTACCCCTTTTAGAATAAGCTCAGTGTGTTAATGCAATTGTGGGTAGGGTTTGTCACTTGTACTCCTCCACATGATACTCTTCCCATCCCTTCATGATACTCCTCCACAAACCACACCCAAACGGCATTGTAATGTTACTAGTCCTCCATCGTCCTTCTAAAAGACCATACTTTTCCGCTACCACCCCCCTCAAAAACACATTTTCCTCCATCCCAAATCTCCACATCCACTTCCCTAACAAAACTTTATTGAACACCTTAAGATCCTTAACTCCGAGACCTCCCCATTCCTTTGGGATGTGACAACTCTCCAATTCACGAGGTGGTGTTTCTTGATACCTTCCGCTGTGTCCCACAAAAAGTTGCGCTGAAATCCCACTACCCAAGTTTTTTATACGACTACTATTATGAAATCCTCCATGAGCTCCATTTTTCTTTCATCCCATAATATTATGATACCCTGCATTCCCTAATGCCAGCACCCAATCATACTTTACCCACCACCCTCCATACACCTTTGACAACTTCATTTGTTATAACTTCCATTTTAGTCTCTTAGAGACACAAAAGATCCCGTCCCCATTAACTTTACCAGTTTCAAAAAAAAAAAGAAGATCCAGTCCCCATTCCGTAACCCCCACTTTGATGATGGCCCTCTTATTTGGGTCATTCATATCCTTATATTCCATGTAATGATTTTAACTTCCATGGACAATATCTTTACCTTCAATCCATTCCTTTTCTCCTCCATAACATCACTCGTTTCCCTACTTCTAAATCTCCTATCATACACCATAATTTTCCTTCTCTATTATTTTCCTTCCCCAATCTCCTTTCCCTCCCCGGTGAAGTGTATAAGAAAAGAAGGTTTGTTATGAGGCATAAACAAGTGAATTTATCTCCCTGCAATCACCTTCCTCCGTTTCTCTAACCCTTTCTGCCTCATTTGATTCTAACACCCTATCCTCCTTTTCCTCAAAAGAAACTTCAAAAAGTTTCCCAAAACTCAGGTATTCTGTCCCACACAACTAATGAAGTTTCGTCCTCCCTCAAACTAGTTAAAGACTGCTCATCATCTTCGTGTACCTCTTTCCCTCCATTGCCAGTTCCAAGACTCAACTGGAAGTTGTCTGATTTTGGAAAATCAGCTTCTCTCCTCCAACAAAATTAGGGTTGGAGTAAATACAAGTCCCCTGGCCATTTCCCATTTCATTCCCATTTTTGGAAATTGGAGCAAATAGTACCAGTTCTGCACTTCCGGCGTGACCAGTAACATTTTCTGTCGCCGGACCAGCCCTAGAGTCACTGCAGCTTGCGTCGCACAATAACAAAGAGGGTTCAGACTCCTTCCCCGAGCCCAAACAGCTCTCACCCACCACTGTATTGTTTCTTTTAACGCTGCCTGAATAGTGATTTGATCGATGGGCTCAATTGGAGTTCTGGAATCAGATTTCTGCACATCTCCTACCCCTAAAAATGAAAATCCAGGCCCTGCATGTGGTTCGCGAACTAAAACCGAGGCTCGGAGATATGTTTCCGGTCGAGTCTCCCTCAATTTCCCGTGCCGGAACAGTAGTGTTCTGATTGTTTGCTCTTTTAGTGACTTCCGCAAATTCACGCTATCAATAGAACCGGTCAACTCTTTTTTTTCCTGGCAGTTTGGCCCTCTTTGATTATTGAACCGGCTCAATCTGCTCTTTCAGCCCTGTTTAGTATTTAATAACCCAAGGGTGAAGGTCTATTCCCCTTCTTAGGGTTTTTTCTCCCTCTCTAAAATTGTAAAATTATCATCACTTCCTTCTTTCTTACCTTCATAGCTGCCCCTCCCATAACTTCCGGCAAGGATCCACCCTTCTCAACGACCCTTCCCCCCTTCCCATCACCTATTTCTCCTCCCCTCCTAATTAAACCCTCAATTTTCTCCCCCTTCAGTGGCAGCAGTCGAGCAGCTTTCAGCTCCTTTCCCTGCGGTCAAGTGGCAGGCGGGTGGACTAATTTTCTAACAATTGCTTTAGAGATCCGACTAGGGATCGTTGTCCGCCACTATGCGTCCTTGCCTAGTCTATTTTCTTTGTTTGTTAATCGGTTCAATTGATTTGTTCCCGGCCCTACTTCAAAGGTTGGGTTCTCTGTGGGGGGGCGATATCTGGGAGAAATTCAATGGACAACCACATTCTATACCCCATTTGACCATCATCCACTCTAGGTGAAATTCAATGGATAACCAAATTCAATACCCATTTCACCATCATCCGCCATTATAGATACAGGAACCTTCCCCCATTTCCTCACCATAATTTTCACTCTAGATATGTCGTGTAGGCCTCAAATGACATTCACAATGCCGCCCACAAAGATCCTCCACCTTCTTAATAAGTCAAGACACTATAAATTAACCGGGAGGCCCACCAAGTTTATCACCGTATCGCCAGAAAAATCGTGCATCCACACAATCATTCTGCTCCAACAACCGTCCAGCTTGATGAAATTACCATCAAACCACCTTCTTCCTCCCTGGAGTATCTTAAGATTCTTAACAGTTAAGCTGCTCATTTACAAAGCGAAGCAAGAATTAGGTGTCGCTCAGCTGCATGATCTTCAAACCATTTGCGACTTCCCATTCCTTGGCATCTCACTTTCTAACCGCTGCCAGCGAATTCACCCATTTTTTGAAGGAACCAAGCAAGATTTGTAAAAACTTTTCCTTTTTCAGAATGTGTTCTTCTGACAGCGAGAAGCTGGGCTCTCTCATTGACTCCTCCTTTCGGCATCTACCTCTTAGCAGATGTTGTCCAAGCTAATGCTTTCTTTAAATATACGTTCTCCACCTTCCCAGTGATATCAAAAACAAAAAGCACAAAAAACACTAAGGTCCGTTGGGGCTTTAAGCGCAAAACGCAAATAACTTGTGGGCTTTAATAAAAAAAGGCGCAAATGGAGAAAAAATACAAATATGTATATTTAGTCCAAGATTAGTAATAACAAGCATGAATAACAAATATATGGACAACAGTTACCAGTTTTAAAAAAATAACAAAGAAATTGATTTTTTTTTTTACGATAAAGTGAAATATCAATTGTTTAGTGTCTCCTCTTCAAGAGACGCTCCTTAGCAAGGACAAGTATGACTTAGACCCTTGATGACTACATTGAAGCTCACATTAAGCGAGACAAAGCGCTCAACATGTTTGGGGCCTCGCATCAGGGCTTAAGCGCGCCTTTGACAACACGGCACCTTCCTAGATTCCAGTGAGAAGGAGGAGCTTCTCCCTCTAGACATGTTGTTAGTTGGTTCTTCGATTTCCAGGTTCTAATTTGCAGTCAGCTTTGTCAAATTCAATCCTACATAACAATGGATCACAAGAGCTCAATTTTTTCCACTATCAGTTTCTTTTTTCCCCACTATCAATCTTTGAACAATTACCTCGAAAGTATTGCTAGGAGGTGCCGGTTAGTCTCCATGGACGAGCTCTGTGGAGCTATATTCATCAGTCAAGAATACAAACATCATCTACCATAAAAGAGTATGAGAATGCCAATGATAAGAGTATCCAATAGAAGAAGATCCCACTAGTGTTGTTTGTTATGGATGCCAGTACCACAGTGTTTGGTATTCTTCAAAGACACTCAACAAATACATTTTACACTAATGATATCCGGAGATACTACAAGGTTGTTGATAAGATTTTGGGGCTCAACCAAGGAAACGTTGATGTGTCCACTCATATGAGACGTACTAGAAAGGTAAGGGAACAGTTAGCTTATTCATGTCCTTCACCATAGATAATCATTCATGATGTGTTGGTAGTCTGTTTCTTGGATAAGCCTAACCTGGAGGTTGTCGATACCTGAAAACTACTTGTACAGTCAGAAAAAAGCACTGCATCACGAAGACCTCTGTTGCAGCCAGCCAAACAAATAACAAAGAATTCTTGTAGCAAAAATTGAGGGAGAGGATCTTGCCTTCAAGGAAACCAGTCTAAATCACCTATTCCAGGGTGTTTGATTATCCCACATCAGTTTGAGGGAATGAGTTGTTGTTTTCTTATATGATCTTTGTCAATCCTCACCTCATGAGCTAACCATTTACTTTACATGGTTTTAAAGTCAGGTTCCAATCTTTGGACATGCGGGTTATGGGCCGGCTATGCTTCCGTGAGTGTAGTCACCAGGAACGTTCAAAAGAAAAAGCACTGTCCCCGAGCAATATTTTGACAATTTCATTTGTCTGAGTTTTCCTTATCTTCTGTGAGTATTGTGCATAAACTAACACCACTACAAGGATGAGAACCCAGTGTGAGCAAAATCCCATCAGAGCTTCCACGCACCACCCAGTAAACTCCTTTCCGAGAAAAATCTCAAATTACCTCTGGTATATCAAGGGTTGACTCATATCAAAATCGCATTGGTTGATTTACAGAATTTTCCAGTGACCCACGCTGTTCTTGCCACATACCCGCCAGTTTTTTAATAGCTGTCTGGATAGTAACTTTTAGTTTGTTCTCTTGATTACTTGTGTTGATTCTCTCTCACAATTTGAGGTTATTCTTTCGTTTTCTGATATTTTTGTTGAACTCTTTTCAACCCAATAACATGTCATTAAGATTTGAGAAATTTTGCTGCAAGAAAATGGATTCCGGAAGTTTCTCAACAAAGAAAATGGAATCCAAACATTGAATGGTTGGTTGGTTTATTTACTTGATTATGTTTAGTTTCTTCAGCACAGGATGCTTAAACAAATATCTTCTAAGATAGCTTTTGTTGTTACTGACATGTAATTGTGTTATTAGTTGAATGAATGTGTTGTTGTCTCCTTGTATGTTCTTGGACAATCCTCACTTTATGAGCTAGATTTTATGTAGGGATTGCCTAATTTGAAGGTGTTTTAAGACTAGTTCATATGTGTAATTTGAGCTCGAATCTCTGCACATATCTTATGCATGAAACACTGATTAAAAGTCCCCTGATAGAATCCTTCTTCATTAGTCATACCTTTTATTACACATCCCTACATGGTTAAAATTTTCCTTATAACAATCTCTCTATTAATTTATGGTCAATAAACCATCTAATGCTGTGAGTTATAAACCATGATTTTTATAGTATCTTTCCATGATTTTTCACTTCCGTTATTTCCTTTTTGACCTGCTTTCTCTTGAGCCGAGGGACTATCGGAAACAACCTCTCTACCTCCCAAGGTAGGGGTAAGGTCTGCGTACACTCTACCCTCCCCAGACCCCATTTGTGGGATTACTC
Source organism: Przewalskia tangutica (assembly GCA_029844215.1). Classification (NCBI taxonomy): domain Eukaryota; kingdom Viridiplantae; phylum Streptophyta; class Magnoliopsida; order Solanales; family Solanaceae; genus Przewalskia; species Przewalskia tangutica. Next base: position 35,279,478 of record CM056718.1, read on the forward strand.
TGGGTATGTCGTTATTGTTGTAAACCATCTCATGCCGTATTAAATTTCTGATCAAGTCTTTTCAGTGACAATTCTACTTTAAGTGATATATCTATGAATGTCTGTTCCACCTATTAGCTTTATGGCCACTTCCTTGCGACAAAGTATGTGGAAAAAGGCAAGAATAATATATAATTCAAATATAGGAGCTTGATTTTTCATTTATTTGGCTCTGTAAATTTTGAGGGGAAGGATAGGAATGCTGCAAAATTTAACTTTTCCTGTAAAGAAAGGTGGAACACTCTTGAGGAAACCCAAAGAAGGTATGTGCAGATATTCTAAGTTTGGAGGGGAGTAAAATTATAGCATGTTGATGAGTTTACTGCCTTGATGACTTGGTTGTTTTTTGCTTCTAGTTTTGACTATTTTTTTTTACCACATCCTTTTAATCCACATGTATATTAACTTCTATATCCTTTATTTTCTTCTCTCTTAAACACTTTGGTCAGGCTACAATGCAAGGACTGCAAGGTCCACAACTTTGGAGACTATTGCTTCTATTGAAAGGACAATGCATTTTGTACAGACGATATGGAGATGTACTGGAGCCATTTAAATATGCTGGTTATCCAATGTTGTTAAATGCAATCACCGTGGATAAAGACGACAACAACTTCCTTTCCTCTGATCGAGCATCTCTTCTTGTTGCCGCATCCGAATTGATATGGCTAACGTGTGTTCTGGATATAATTGAATTTTTGTTTTCTATACTACCCCCTTTCGGCTATATGAACTATTTCCATGTTTTTTTAATGTCTCAGGTGTGCATCTTCTATACGGAATGGTGAAGAACTTGTAAGGGATGGAGGAATACAACTTCTTGCAAATCTTCTGACCCGTTGTATGTGTGTAGTTCAACCAACTACTCCTGCAAGTGAACCATCTACTGTCATTGTCACAAATGTGATGATAACCTTTTCAGTTTTGAGCCAGTTTGAGAGTGCCAGAGCTGACATGCTTGAATTTTCGGGCCTAGTTGATGATATTGTACATTGTACTGAACTTGAGCTTGTACCAGCTGCTGTTGATGCTTCCCTTCAGACAATTGCTCATGTTTCTGTGTCCTCCGAATTTCAAGATACCTTACTTAAGGCTGGTGTTTTGTGGTACGTGAAACTTTTTGATTTTCACCCTTTCCAGATGAACTGAACTGCATAGATTACCAGAACCACTGGATAGTGTCAAAGCTGTTGTTTCTTAGGGCCATCATTTTTGCCTAATCCTACCTCTATTGTAGCTTTTTGTTTCCACTTTCAGGATGTGCTAAACAGGTGATGCGACTGGATCTTCTTTTGATTTTACTTTTGTTGTAAAAATTATTTTCTTATGAACTGAAAAAGGACCTTGAAAGTTTGTTTTAGGAGCACTTATTTATAGATGTTTTATAGTACTCAAGCTAACCGTATATTTTGATGATGAGTGATTTATGTGATGGTTTCTTTCCATTTACGGAACAGGAAACTATCAGCTACTGATTTATCTTTATCTTTGTGAGTTAATGACAGGTTATCAATCATGCTTGCTCATATCCTATCAGTTTCATGTAGTACATGGCCATTTTCTGAAATAGCACTTTGGTTTGTTGATATGCTTTCAACAAACAACAACAACAAGCCCAGTGTAATTCCACAAGTGGGGTCTGGGGAGGGTAAGATGTATGCAAACCGTACTACCTTTGTGGGTAGAGAGGATGTTTCCGATTGACCCTCGGCTCTAAGAAAGTAGTCCCACGTGGTAATGAAAGGAAAATAATGCTAGCAAAAGGCAAGATAAACAAAGCAAATAAAGCAACAGTAGTAGTAAGAAATGGAGAATACATATGATACTACATGAATACTAAAAAAATGCTACTCCCTTCGTCCCGTTTTATATTTTATATGAGGGTGTTTGACTGGGCACAGAGTATAAGAAAGAAAGGAAGATTTTTGAAATTTGTGGTCCAAAACAAGCCTCAAATATTTTTGTGGTTGTAAATTATCTCATTAATTGTTTCTAGTGACTAAAAAGGAAATATTATCATATAAATGGGACGGATGGGCTACTAAATAAGGAGAAGATGAGTAGATGAAACTAAGAAAATACTACTAAGATTACAACACCACCCAACTACATACTACCTTTCTACCCTAATCCTCGACCTCCATACCTTAGGGTCATGTCTTCAGTAAGCTGAAGATTGGTCATGTCTTGTTTAATCACATCCCCCAATTTTTTCCAGCCTTCCTCTACCTCTTCTAAAACCTGCTATAGCCAACCTCTCACACCTCCTCACTGGTGCATCCGCGCCACTCCTCTTCACATGCCGAAATCATCTCAGTCTTGCTTCCCTCTTCTTGTCCGCCACAGAGGCCACCTCTTCTTGTCCGCCACTGCCACCTTATCCTGTATAACTTCATTCCTAATACATCCATCCTGGTATACCCACACATCCATCTGAGAATACTCATCTTCCCCACCATCATCTTCTGAATATGTACGTTCTTGACTGCCCCATACAATAGAGTAGGCCTAACCACCACTTTGTAGAACTTAGCTTTAAGCGTTAATCACATTCTTTATCACATAGTACATTTATATGCCTTGCTAAATATTAATTTGCTAATACCTTATGCAATTAATTCTTTGCTTTAGGATTCTTTTTTTTTTGTTTGTGAAATGGTAAGGGTTATTAATGTCAACTATCACTAGGAAAGTGCTGTGATTACATACAAACAGAGAGAAGAAAGAAAATAAACGATTGAAACCCAGAAAAACTAAGCTATACAAAAGATTCTATGAACTGCAGTAGGGATTTGACATCATCTATCCATTCCTCTTTACACCAAAAAGAAGTCAAACTTGTACATTCTGATTTGATCTTCATTATATAGCTGCTGCTTTTGCTTCAAAACATTTTCTCTTCCTTTCCCTCCTAATGCATGCAGGTATAGAGTTCCAAGCCTTCATCAGTTTCTTAGATAAGCCCCTTTGTACCAGCATAAAAACTGATCAGTAGGTGAATTAGACATGACCCCTTTGAGGTTCAAAACATTGAACAACAAATGCCAAATCTGATAAGTGAAAGGATAATGCAATTAAGATGTTTGTTTGATTCAGATTCTCCTCCACATAGAAAGCATTTGGTGACTAGTTGTATGCGTCTATTTTGTAAATTGTCTTGAGTTAGACAAGCTTATCTGATAACCAGCCATGTAAAGCACATCACTTACGCTGGTGCCTTAGAGCTCCAAATATTCTCCCATGAGCCATAAGTTTCCTGGTTCTTTTACGAACATGCAGTGACATGACTTCACTGACTAGGAACCATCTCTCTGCCCGTTCCAAATTAAATTACCTTCACTGTTGTTTAAATCTAGAACTAAGGAAAGAAGACCAAAGGAATCAGTAATTCTGCCCATTCCAGTCGTTTAGGTTTCTTCTGAAGATGATGTTCCAAAAGTTGCCTTCTTTACTTTGTGCTACACTGAGATTGATGTCGACGGCTAGATTAAAACAGGTAGGGGAACTTCTCTTTAAGAGGGGAGTGCCTAATCCAGATATCTTGCCAGAAAGCCACCCTTCTTCCATTGCCAATATATGAGTAAAATATGATAGAATTGTGTATCTACATTGTTACACTGTTGTGCGCTATTTATAGACACTTCATTATAATGTTTTCCACGTAGGATATTATATAAAAAAACTTTTTCCATTCCTATTTTTACATGATCAACAGGTTACTTTGATGTCCATTGTTCACTTTGAACCCCTTAATCCAGCTTTTACTTGCAACATATTTAAGGAGCTTGCTTAGACTTACCATTACCAACAACAATAACAAACCCAGTGTAATCCCACAAGTGGGGTTTGGGGAGGGTAGTGTGTAAACCTTTGAGAAGGTAGATAGGTTGTTTCCGATAAACCCTCAGCTCAAAGAAAGAAAGATGAAGACTTACCATTACCAACAAAAATAAGAATGGAGATATTGGATGCCCTTTTATAAGGCCTCTTTGAGTAGGGAATAAGCCCTATGGAGAGCCATTGATGAGAACCGAGAATCTGACAGTACTTGTGCAATACCTTATCCACTTCGCCACTTACTTCCAAAGCCCATATCCGTGAGGAAATTAAGTAGAAAACCCCGATTTACATGATCGTATGCTTTTTTTATGTCAAGCTTCCACATTAATCTTGGTTTTGTCTCCCTTTCCTGGAATCAATACATTCATTTGCCATAAGAGCTGTATCCATAGTTCGTCTCTCTTTTAATTCTATGGTTGTTAAACTAGCTTGGGCATTATCTTCTTCAGTCTCTCTATAAGTAGTTTGGTTTGACCACTATCTTGTAAAAACTTCCAATTAGACCAATAGGTCTAAAGTTCTTCAACTCTCGAGCTGCCTTAATTTTGCAAATCAAAGTAATATATGTAGTGTTGAAGCTTTTTTCAATTTTTTCTGTTGGTGGAAATGATCAATAGCTTCATTATGACTTCTTTCACACTAGTCCAACACTTCTGGAAGAAACCCATAGTGTATCGATCAGGCCTCAGCTTTAAGTCAAGCGTATTGTTTTATTTGTAGTACCTCTTCCTCACTGAAAGGTCTTTGAAGTCATGCATTTTTCTCCTGAGAAATCTTTGTTGAATCACTCATATTAAGTTATCGTTTCCAAAACCTATAGTTCAGTGTATAGTTTCTCATAGAAATCCACAATTCCATTTCTTATCTCTCTGGTTCCTCCAAGTTTGTCCCTTCCACTACTATCTTATCAATGTGATTGTATCTTCTATGAGCATTGGCCATTTTCTGAAAGCATTTGGTGTTTTTGTCCCCTTGCCTCAGCCATAAACTCTGGATTTCTGTCTCCAAGATGTCTCCTCCGCTTTGGATATGTCCTCCATTTCCATTAGAATGCTTGCTTTTTCTAACATTTCTTCTCGGTCAACTCCCTGTCCTCCATTATTCTATCCATGTTTTCAATATTTCCCAGTACGTAGATCCTTTCTCCTGATTTCATAATTCTCAGCAGCCTCTTTAGACCACTCTTTCTATTTCAACAGCTTCAGTTTTTTAGCAAGAATGAAGTCCGGCCTACCTTCTGCAATAAAGGACCACCAACTCTCTACCATATCCACAAATCCCTCTTGTTCAAGCCACCAGTTATCCAATTTAAAGTAGCTGGTATTCTTTGCTTTAGGATTATTTTAGTTTTTTTTTTCATCAAGTAAAAGTATTTTCATTCATAATCATGGCCACAAAAACGACCGTATACAAGGAATATACCAAAAGTTAAAGAATCTACAAAATATGGTTCTCTACAAACTCCGCCCAATCCTCTATACAACAATGAACTTTCTGTTCACACCAAAAGAAAATAAGGAAGCAGAGGCTACTCCTCAACTGAGAGAAACTTGACTCTACTCCTTCAAAAGCCCTCTTGTTTCTCTCTCTCCATACTACCCACATAATTGGCAAGCGGAACCACGTTCCAAGCCCTTCTTCTTCTCCTCCTTCGGTTCTTCCAACTGACCATCAATAGCAACTATTTTTGTACTCATTGAATTTCTACTAATCTAAAATATATTACTCCTCCAATCCCTTTTTATGTGGATGGTTGACTGGTGAGGTATTGCTGTTATTATACATTTAAATTAGATTAATTGTCTGGAAAAATCAAACATGAATTCTTTAAATTTAAAAGTCCATCTATCACAATGCATAGATTTATTAAAATATTTATCTAATAGATAACAGAATCATATTTATAAAAATAAAAGTAAAATAAAAATAAAAAATCATAGTCAACCATGAAGTGGGGATCGGAGATGCAACAGAGGTTGCGACTCTACCCTCAGACAGTTGCAGGATTCCAATCTATCAAAAGCCTCTCCTTCTATCTTCCTCTCCTACTTCTCAAGGGTCCTCTCCACCCTTAAAATAAACCATGAAATTTGACCTCTAACGTCCAACTTGTCACATAGGACGGATGTAGTAGAATCGAATTTCCGGTCCCTTGATGTTGAATTCATTATACTTTTCTTATTAAGTCATGGTTTCAGGAACACATGGTATTCATTTTCTTATGCTTGTCTGCTTTAGGTACCTGCTGCCACTGTTGTTTCAGTATGATTCTACTGCAGAAGAGATGGACAAATCTGAAGCTCATGGTGTTGGTATTAGTGTTCAAATTGCAAAGAATATGCATGCTGTACGGTCAGCTCAGGCTTTGGCAAGAGTTAGTGGTTTGGGTACTGATGAGAATCAGACACCATATAATATGGCTGCAGCTGATGCACTTAGAGCTTTGTTGACACCAAAGCTTTCCAGTATGCTGAAAGATCAATCTCTCAAAGACTTGTTATCCAAATTAAATTCGAACTTGGAGATCCCAGAGGTGATTGCTTCAGATCTTTTAAGTTCACTTGGTGGATCTTTCTGTTGCATATGCCGAACTGAGTTTTTTACTTTTACAGCTTTCTTGGGTATGATAAAGGTTAACTTTTTTTAAATGGGGGTTGCCTCTGTTTTATTGCTATTTCTCATTTGTCAAGAGCTGCAGGAGATTCAATTTCTACTGCAGGGAGTAACAAAAAGAAGGCGCGAACAATAGACAATTCTGCTATTGGTTCAGCATGTTTTGTTAAAGATTCATACTTAAAAACTATTTACTCTTGTTTCGTTTCTTTTTCTTATCGTAAAGAAAAAGTTTAAAAATTACTCCCTCCGGTTCAAAATAAGTGTCCACTTTTAGCCATTTTCACACCCCTTAAGAAAACACTAACTCCTGGAAAAAATAGGTATTTTGACTAAACTACCCTTAATTAATAAGACTCTTGCCTATTTATTGTCTTGAGTAAATAGGGGGAAATCTGGAAAAATAAAGTTAACTCCTTGATTATGCAAGTGGACACTTATTTTGAACCAAAATAAAAAGGCTAAGTGGACATTTATTTTGAAACGGAGGGAGTGAAAAGGGGAAACTCTCTTGCATATGGTTCATTCCACAAAATAAAAAGCTTTTTTTACGAGGTACAAATAGAAATTCCTCTTTATTTGATTTGTTACGAAATCGACCATAGATCAATTCCCTTTTTATTTGGGAGTATTGACTACACCCCAATTCTGAGCTTCATGTTACTCTTTCCAAGTGACATGTCAGGTAATGGAGATATTCTAAGCATTCCATTAGTTATATATCAACGTTCTATGAAGAGCGGATCTAATTGTATTAGTGTCTATAATTGATTTCTTCTGTGTAATACTAATCGAGGATTTCCAGAAGAAGATGCCATTCGTTTGATGAGAAATAAAAAGGAATATCGAAAATTCGAGTGAATTTCTTACCTCATACGGCTCAGCAGTCAATTCTTTTGGTGTCCCATTTTGATCTGTTTTTTTTTTCAAACAAAAATTGAAAAAATCAGAATGAAAAGCGTCCATTGTCTAATGGATAGGACAGAGGTCTTCTATACAAGTGGTACACAAAAAGTTGACACCCTACAAAAACATGGTTCTCCACAAAATGTACCCAATACTCTATACTAACAGGCAACTCGTGAGAGTTGGTCCTAATTTGTAGAAGAGTATTCTCTACCCTTTAAAGGCTCTTGAAAGTTTTTCTATTTATTTTTTGTTTGACAAGACTTTTCTTAAGAAACTATCTCTGTGCATGTGAAAATTGGCCATTTTAATGAATGACATCATTTAGAAGGACTTGAAATGTTGTTTTCCATATTGCATTCATAAACTTTATTGTTGATAGATTGTTTGTTTTCCTCCTTCTCCCTCTCTATTTTATTTTTTTGAGACGCAAAATGCTCATTCTGATTTCTTGGTCCATCTCAATTTGCCATTGCTTCCGAATGCAGATAATTTGGAACACTTCAACCCGGGCAGAACTGTTAAAGTTTGTTGACAAGCAGCGTGCTAGCCAGGGCCCTGATGGTTCATATGACCTGAAAGATTCACATTCCTTCACATATGATGCATTATCGAAGGAACTTTTTGTTGGAAATGTATACTTGAGAGTGTACAATGACCAACCAGATTATGAAACTAGTGAACCTGAGGTCTTCTGTGTTGCTCTTGTTGATTTTATATCATGTCTGGTACGGAGTGATGCTGCAGTAGGATCAGATACTCCTTCAACCACTGGGTCATCAGAGTTCCAAAATGATATGACTAATGAACCACATAATGAAGAACAGCTGTCTAATGATGATTCAACTCCTTCAGATGTGAAGCAGATGAAGAAAGAGGAAAATGAATTGGTTAAGAAACTCCGCTTTGCTCTAACTGCACTCCAGGTAAACACGGGAATCATTTGTCTTGTTGAATATGTTGATTTGATGTTTACATATGCCATTATGTCTTCAGAATCTCCTAACAAGTACCCCAGATTTGGCATCAGTTTTTTCTGCAAAAGAAAAATTATTACCAATTTTTGAATGCTTTGCTGTTCCTGTTGCTTCAACAACCAATGTCCCTCAACTGTGTCTGAGTGTCCTGTCACGCTTGACTACACATGCTCCTTGTTTGGATTCAATCGTGTCTGATGGATCCAGTCTGCTCCTTCTATTGCAAATGCTTCACTCCTCTCCTAACTGTCGTGAAGGAGCTCTCCATGTTCTGTATGCTTTAGCTAGCACACCAGAGTTTGCATGGGCAGCTGCTAAACATGGTGGAGTGGTCTACATTCTCGAACTTCTCCTGCCTTTGAAAGGTAATTTGTTTTCCTGGCATTCTCTTCTAGATTAATATCCTAGACAGTTTACAAATATTGATTAATGTTGTGCAGAAGTTCCTCTGCAGCAAAGGGCAGCAGCTGCATCATTGTTGGGAAAACTTGCTGGGCAGCCAATGCATGGACCTAGAGTTGCTATAACTCTGGCTAGGTTTCTTCCTGATGGCTTGGTATCTATCATCAGGGATGGTCCTGGTGAAGCGGTTGTGAGCATTCTTGAACAAACGACAGAGACTCCAGAACTTGTGTGGACTCCAGCAATGGCTGCTTCTTTGTCTGCTCAAGTTGCGACCATGGCATCAGAACTATATCGTGAACAGATGAAAGGAAGTGTTGTTGATTGGGATGTACCTGAGCAGGCAACCGGCCAACAGGAAATGAGAGATGAGCCTCAGGTATTGATTGATACATGCAACGTTTGGCACCATTTTCTGTAACACCTTTTTTCTGGTTTTAATGGAGCATTTTTATTGTGATGTAGGTTGGAGGAATCTACGTTAGATTATTCTTAAAAGATCCAAAGTTTCCTCTTAGAAACCCGAAGCGGTTTTTGGAAGGACTATTGGATCAGTATCTTTCTTCAATTGCTGCGACACATTATGATGTCCAATCTGTTGACCCCGAACTTCCTCTTCTCCTATCTGCTGCTCTGGTGTCATTATTACGTGTGCACCCTGCTCTTGCAGATCATGTTGGATTTTTAGGATATGTGCCAAAACTTGTGTCTGCAGTGGCGTATGAAGGGAGAAGAGAAACAATGGCCATCGTGGAAGTGAAAAATGTTGACTACTCCAAGGAAGCATATGAAGCTGATAGTAGCTCAATGCAGCCTCCTTCACCAACGCTACAAGAGCGCGTGCGTCTCAGTTGTTTGCGTGTTCTGCATCAACTTGCAGCAAGTACAACGTGCGCTGAAGCTATGGCAGCTACTAGTGTTGGGACACCCCAGGTATGTGCTTTACCAATGTATAACTTAGAATAAGTTGATTGATTTTTGTTTCTCGGTTTCTGCTGTTTAAAATACTTAAAAGAAAATACTTTGCTGCAAAGTCGTGCTTTAACTATCATTTGTGCCTTTGGTGGCTCGCTCAGGTTGTTCCCCTTTTGATGAAAGCTATCGGATGGCAATGTGGAAGTATTCTAGCTCTTGAAACATTAAAACGTGTAGTCGTTGCTGGAAACCGGGCTAGGGATGCATTGGTTGCTCAAGGACTCAAGTGAGTACATAATTTTATTATGTGAAAAGTTAGTGTTCATGCTTGGATATGTAAAGATTAAAAATTAGTTTTCTATATCTTGGAGTTGAACTAATTGCTTTTCAGAATATAATTGTGGTAATTTCTTGTCACAAATTTCACCTATCAAAATAATTTATTTTTTCACCGAGTCTGTTTGGTTCTGAAAGTAAGTTGGAGACTTGTTTCTCATAATAGGCAATGTGTTGGAAATGACCGACTCTTGATCAAGTTCTATTTTTTGAGGCGGAAATACCGTTTTTGATCCCTGAGTTATTTACCTTATTCTGATTTTGATCCTTGTGTTATTTGGCTTAGCACATTAAAAATTCAGTTAACCTAAATGTGTGATTTTTTTTAACAGTTAACATATCTATTATGAACAGATACACCAATAGTGTACTTTAGTAGTAATTACAAGTAGTAGTCACAAAAGCAAAACCTGCCACCTATACCCTCATAAGCTATCTAAAATCCTAGCTATGTCCTCTGCCTCCAAGGGAGTTCATGAATACACCAAAAATAGAATAACACTAGACAATTCATTTTTAACTTCTGGAAGGTGATACTTTTATCTTCAAAACATCTCTGATTCCTCTCCTTCCATATTGTCCACCAGATGCAGGCTGGGACAATCTTCCATCTCTCTGTCCTGACAGATTCCCATCTCTGTTCCAGCAAGCTGGAACTTCAACTGTACTCCTTGGCATTGTCCATTTAAGACCCTTCAAATTAAGGAAACACTGCCATAGTTGTTCTGCCACTTTACAGTGTAAGAAGAGATGATTAATTGTCTCTGTTTCAGTTTCACAAAAAAAACATCTTAGAACATAGATGAAGACCCCTCTTCATCCGATTATCTTGAGTTAAAACAGAATGTGTGATTTTGATCCTTTATGTTGACGGATGTCAAATATTTAAGTGAATCTGTGTTTAAAAATATACTTTAAAAAAAGTAAAAAGAAAAAGAATATACTGGAGGTGGGGGTGGCTACTTTTGTTCACTCTTTGGTGGATTATCAAATTCCAATCCCTTTATTTTCCTTTTAAGCGGTGACCTGACTTGTAAGACAATAAACTGTAAAATATTATTACCACAAACAAAACAACGTTCCAGTACAACCAAAAAACAAAGCAGAAGAAAAACTGAAGGATCACCCAACTCTCCTATCACCTTCTAGGAAGGGTGCAGAGAAGGTTAGGACTCAAAAGTAAGTACAAATATGCTCAATCAAATATATACACTTTCTAGCCTGCTTGGATTCCTTAAACATTGACACTCTTTCTCTAACAGTGAATTGTATTTGCTGTAATATATGACTCTGCTGTACATTGTATTCTCTGAAAATCTTCCAATTGCTAGCTTGCCAGATAAAGTAGACCACTGCTTCATAAATTGCAGCCACAGGTTCCTTCTTAAATCTACTCCAATGTCTCTGTTTGATCCACTTCAAGCTCTCCTTTGTCTCACCTTGTCGCATTTGTATCCCTAGCCAGTAACCAGGTAGTCACTTCCCTCCATACTTCAGCTTGTCCATTCACAAGTCACAAATAAATGGCTGGAATCTTCTGTGTACTGCTGTAGAACACAGAAGGCATTTTCATGGTGCACCCGCATATTCAGAAATCTGCCTTTAGTTAGCAACTTCTTGTGAACTGACAACCATAATATGAACCTTTGTTTAGGCTCTAATACCATCGACCAGATAAGCTCAGCTGTGACAAGGTTTGATCCCAGCTCTAACATAGCAAGGTATCTTTTTGTGACAGTGTACTTACCAGAGGGGGTTAGAGTTTACCACTTTACCTGCCATTCCTATACCAACCTGCCATTCCCAGTTTCATTTTATTGAGTTTCTTCCAGAGGTACATGACCCCAGAAATCATCAACATTTTTCATATAGATGCCATGAATCCACTTCACCGATTGAGCTTCCTTTTGGTTCAGTAGCACCCAGATTAGTTTCCCAACTGCTGCTAGGTTCCACAATTTACAGCTTCTGATGTTAAGGCCACCTTGATTTTTGGGTTTACGAAGGGTGTCCCAAGCTATGTTATCCATGGTGCTTCCCCATAAGAAGTTCTTACATTTCCTATCAACATCCTTCAATACACTCTGGAGTAGGATGAACATAGATCCCCAAAAATTGTGCAAAGAGAAAAGAACAAAATTAATAACCTGTTGTTTACCTGCATAAAACAAGTGTCTGGTTGATGTATGTCTAGTCTTTTCTGCAATCTTTAAGCTCATCTGGTGACAATCAAGTTTATTCCACTTTTAGGAGCCTTGGCCGGAATCAAGATAGGTTCTACCTTCCAAATTATATACTAACTAGTCTAGATGAGATGGGAGACAAGAAAATTTATTTTTGCAGTATGGTATAACCAAATCTGCAGGAGGTTCCATGATGTATGTTATTTGTAGATGATATATTTTTTATTGACGAGACGCGTAGTGGAGTAAACGATAGGCTGAAAGTTTGGAGGATGACATTAGAGTCTTAAAGGTTTTAGGTTAAGCAGGACTAAGACGGAGTACATGAAATGTAAGTGACGTGGAGCAGGAGGTAGATGGATGTGGAAGTGAAGATTGAGGCACCAGCTATATCGAAAAGAGGAAGCTTCAAGTATTTTGGATCCATAATAGAAAGAGACGGGGAGATTGATAATGATGTCGCACACCGTATTTGAGTAGGATAGATGAAATGGAGGCTCGCCTGTGCTTTGCGATAATAAGGTGTCGCTCAGGCTGAAAGGCAAGTTTTACAGAGTGTTGTTTAGACCAGCATTACTGAATGGGGCAGAATGTTGGTTAGTCAAGAACGCCACCTTCAGAAGATGAAGGTAGCGGAGATAAGGGTGCTCAGATAGATGTGTGGTCATACTAGGAGAGAGGCGATTAGAAATAATGTTATATGGGACAGAGTTGTCCTATTTTTCTTGCAATCCTGCATGGACAACTTTTCTTTTGAACCGAGGGTCTATCGTAAACAACATCTCTACCCCACAAAGATAGAGGTAAGGTCTGCGTACATCCTACCCTCCCAACTTTGTGGGATTACATTGGGTATGTTGTTGTTTGTATAACCAAAACTGAAGAAGGAACTGGAGTGGTGTGATTGGGCGGAATGAAGTCAAAATATGATCAGTAGAACTACATTTCGTCGGAAGACGGTGGAGTGGCTATTCTATGCTTTAAAGGAGGCTTCAAAAGTGAAGGAGAATCACGTGAGAAGATGGAACTTCCAAGATCATTTCCCAGTTTTTTGCTTGAGGAACTATAACAATCATGGACATTATATAAGCATCATAAGTATACAAAGAAAGAGGAGATCAGCAATAATCACCCATCATCCCTGAAAAGGCATTTAATACAGGGCGGATGGAAATTGTAGTTAAAAAATAGAAAGTTCCATTAATGACAATGCGCAGAAGGTAGTTAGATTTGTTTGCAGAAGTCAGAGGAAGTTCTGCTCTACTCCGAAACTGTCAGAAGAAATAAATGGTCATAATGCAATGTTTGAATAGATTGTATCGTTTGTTGTGGTTAATAACATTTTTATTGTTTGGTTTGACTCTATGATATTGTATAATAACATGTGAGTTTACTAAAATACCCTTAACCTTTAATTACAAAGTAGTTTATTTATATTAATAAAATTAGAGTAAAGGATAGAATATAAATTTTTAAAAATAAGTAGGTGGTGGTGATGTGGTGGGTGGGTGGGTGGGGTGGGTGGTGGGGGGGAGGGGGGTTATAATGGGTAAATGAATAAGAAATCAAGGAAAAACCACCAAATCTGTGGTTATAAAAATTATGCTTTTTCATGGTTATATAACCATAAAATTACAACGGGTTTACAACACCAAGAACTTTAAGAATAATGGAAACAAGCATGGTATCAATGAAAACTATACAATAATGAACCACATGAAACAACCATCCAAACAGGGGGTTAGAGATTCATTGTTGGGCCAATAACACTTGGAAGCAGACACATGGAGTCAACATTTATGAAATGGGTCATAACCGATTTATCTTCGAGTTTTCTTCGAAGATAACTGCAGAACATATCATTAAAGGGAAATGAAATTGGAAGCTTCATAAGTTTCCTCAACTGGAAGGCTGATAGCAAAGCTAGAATCCCTACTTAATAGCTGAATCTCTGTCTATTGTACCTGCGCACACGCAGTGACTGTGAGTCTAAAAGAACCACGAAGATCATCGGCTCGCTCTTCTAAAATATCTCTGGGAAAATCTTTAGAAATCGATGTTAGTGCATAACCAATGTAAAACGATACAATTATAAAACAATTATACAAGTAAAGCAACTGAATTTGAGATCACGAGTACAAATAACAAAGTAAACCATGATATTACTGAAAGCTGATAACTGCACATGGGACATGGAATGTCTCTTCTCATGCCTTACCCGTCTTCCAGAGCGCTACTCTCATGGCTACCCATCTATTGCGGTCCATGAACTACACATCTTGCTCAGGTCTTTGTAATTCTGGCACTATTACTGGCTGAGGACATCATCATGCTCAGGCAGTCTGTGCACTACTACATAAATATAAGGCATGCATAATACCTAAGCATATCACATAAATATGCAACATAAATTCGGAGAACTAAATAAATGACAAGGCAAGCTAAATAGCTAAACAATATCATGTCAAGATTCAATAAACTGAAAGAACAATAAAGCATGCTAAAGAACTGAGCAATATCATATAATAACACTGAATCTGCTAGAAGTATCCAGTCATGTGAAAACACACCCTAGGACCCTCATGGTCAAATCTTGATACTTCAAAACTATCTGATCTAGCTCACTCTTGCCCACTCACATGAACTACATGGTTTAAATGCATACAAGCAACATATATAACATGCATTAAAGAAAAAGCACGCAAACTTAGAGTATAAGTATCACTTGCCTAAAACACGGCAACTTTTACTTCACTTGAAATGCTCAAACTGCTCCAAACGATCTCCAATGGCCTCCATCTATGCTTAGAACGATAAAAAAATCTCAAAATAGCCATATTTGGATTTTCGGGATCCCGTTCACAGTCAAACTTTGATAAGATCGGGTCAACTTACAGTCAACCGCCTTAGAATCCTCCCAAACACACTCCAAGGAATGGTCCTCACCTAGTGGAGTCCGAATATATGCTCAAAGTCAAATCTCGAAGACAAACAACACATTTACGGAGGTTTGGCTCATTTTTCAATATCGAATAAAATCACCATTTGATCAACGGGCTCTGGATTTAATAAATTTTATATTTCCACGAAGCCCACGACTCAATCTATAATCAAAATATGATTTTTATTGGAAATGTATGGTCAATTGAGCATTTCCCCCAAATTTAGCCCTAAGACAAGAAACCCACTAAAATCCCATGATTTTGGTGTTAGATTCATGATCCAAACATGTTATAATTATCAAAGGGTCCGGAAACGTTGCCTTAATGTTTCTCCTTGATCCACAATGTTTTCACCTTTTCCCACAAGCTATTCTCTAAAAATCACCTAGTGTGTTTGTCTCCACTGAGATTTGAACCTAAACTTCATGGTTTTCAACCCACTTCATTTACCAAGTGGCCACACCCTTGGGTGCAAGATTAGCAAAATCCAACTTGTCCGTAGTAGGTTCTTTAATGGTTTGCTTGGCACTTAAAACTTATTCTCGGTTTATCTTTTAGAAATTTTGTGGGTTTTATGTTTTCTTTTTAATTTGGATGTGCAACAAAATTAACGAATTTATTCAGTCTGAATAGGATATTCTTTGTACCCCTCCTTCTCCGTCTCTCTCCCTCTCTTACACTCAAAATGTTTTCTATAATACAGGGTTGGACTTGTTGAGGTACTTCTGGGCCTTCTTGATTGGAGGGCTGCAGGAAGAAATGGACTTCGCTCTCAGATGAAGTGGAATGAGTCTGAAGCATCCATTGGCAGGGTTCTTGCAGTTGAGGTCAGTGTTTCTTAATACTGTTACTTGATTTTCATGATCTGTAGTCTACTTTTTCTTGTTTTAAGTATTTGGGAGTACTTCCTGTGTCATCTCATTACAGCCAATGTCCTGTGCTTAAAGATTCTGTCTGTTTTTGGTTCATGCTTCATAAACCTGTAAAAGTCAATTGGTGATATAATCACTGTGGAATGGAATTCTTAATTGGTTTTCCTAAATAAAATTCTTGCATTTCTGAATACTGTAAATTTCTTTGTGGTGTGATGATATTCTAGTTTGAAGCTGTGCTAGTTATTATTTTGTGGTTATAGTCTGATTTATGCTTATGAGTATGATAAAATCTTTGCACATTTATATGCATTTAGAGCTATAAATGAATCGACATGTTCACAAATAAAGTTCAACTCAATTTGAGCAAGGCTAAAAGATCGGCTCATTTGTTTAATGAGCAAATTGTGCTCGATCCAACTTTCGAGCTCGATTATCAATAACGGGCTTAGCTCCGGAAAAACTTGGCATGGATCGTTTATAGTACATTTAACTTGGGCTATTTACTTGGGAAAATAAGTTATTTATTTGATTTAGTTTTTTTACGCATCGTGATTTAGTTTTTTATGTATCATTTTTACTTGGTAGGCATTTCCATTTGCCATGATATTTAACATGTAATGTGTGTTGTTTGTATTAAAAAACAGTTGAGAAAAGATTGACTCATCTATGAGTCACCCAAATCAATCTTAGCTCTATATCAATTACATTCTCAATGAGCTCAAACTTGACCTGATAGAAACATAACTGAACCGAATTCACACTTTAACTTGAGCTTGTTTATTAAACAAGCCGTGTGGAAAGTTTGAACCAACAAAGCTAATTAGATTTTTATATGTCAATACACCTTTTTTGAAAGCCTTTCTTAGGACTTTGATCTTTCACTATTGCAACGTTTTTGAGAGCGTGAAGCGATAAGGCCCCGCTTCACTTAAAGCGTGAAGCGAAGCCCCTTCATCGAAGTGAATTGCATTTTCTAAAAAAAGAAACAAAATAAACCTTTCCCAGAGACAATACATATAAGCAAATGTTCCATTAGGAAACTAAAAAGTAGATAGCACAAAATCCTCCATAGGACAAGCAAAATCAAAACTAAAACATAAATATATCAACATCCTATTCTGCTACAAGATTGTCAAAATATTTAATTCCATCATCATCATCATTATATTTCTCCTCTTCTTCATCATCATTCTTATCTTCATCAATTAAGGATAGACTTGTAGCTACTTCTTTTCCCCTCCTATGTGAGCTTGAACTTGAAGTACTCCCTCTTAAACCATAAACGCTCCCCCAACTCCACTTGCCTCCACAACATCACCCCAAGTGAAATTAGAATCTCCATCAAATACTTCATCTTTATGATTTTCAGGGACTCCAATTAGCCATTCATTAGCCTCATTAATGTTGTCCAAACAAATTGGATCGGTTACATAACTAGCGTTGTTACGACGCCTCAATATTCTGTTGTATTTAATGAACACTAGATCATTGAGTCGTTTAGGGTTAGTCTATTCCTCTTCTTGGTATGAATTTGCAAATAAGTTGTGGCAAGTAATTAGTAGGAGTTAGAACAATTGAGATATCATTTAGTAATCTCAATATACTAAATCAGTCTTCTTTAGTGTTCAGACACACTCCACTTATTTTCACATCCAGATTAGCTACAAGTTAGACTTAGAACTTTGATGGCAAACTTTTGTAACTCTGGAGTGGAGGAACCTTATTGCTTCCACCATTCAACTATTGAAGTAGAAGTGTAGAACAAATAATCAAAAGTCAATAATAGAAAGAAATAACTTAAAAGTTAAAGCTATAAAGAAGACATAGAAGCACTTTTGCACCTGGTAACCTCATCTTTCTTTGTCTAATAGCCATTGGATGTCCAAAAAGTCCCTTCGCATTCTTGTGAGTAGTAAATTGATCCATTATTTTATCTGTTCAGAAGCACCAGGGATCAACTTATCAACACAATCGTAGAATTCCTTCCACACTTCATCTAGTAAATCTCTCACTTCGTTATCATAAAACAGTTCCTGGTTCAAACATTCCCAGCTACATGCAAAGGTCGATGAAGTTGATCCGACAACCTTTTGTCAATGATCTCAAATACTTTTATATTTCAGCTCGTCATTAAACGGCTCTTGAATAACCTCGTTAGCCCTACCATAGCTTCATAAAGGTAGCTCATTGGTAGTTTTTGCTCCCGATCCACCAAAAAAAGTACTTGAATCAAAGGACCACTAATATTCAAAAACATTATTTCACAAGGTAAGAGAAACCATAACATGTGCAGCTTCTGTCCCGATAGCTTCCTTTCCAAAATTTACTACTGGTGTACTCTGATGAAATGAACAACCTTTTCAAAATTGTTCTTTGCCGGTATATCCTATGAAAGGTCAAGAAAGCAGTGACAAATCTTGTTTTGCCAGGTTTCACCAAACTACTTTGTTGTGTGAATCTCTTCATCATGTTCATTAATAAAGGTCCTTGAACAATGTAATTATGTAAGTGCACCCTAACTGCCCGAGCGAAAACTGTACTGAAGGGTACTTCCTTTAAAATATCACTGAACGTTAAATTTATACAATTGCGCTCTAATAAATGTCCAGGTGCACTCTCTTCAACATATCACCCGCTTTAACATTTTCCCTAGCATTGTCTAACAACTTGAAGAACATTTTTTGCTCCAATTTTCTATATAGTATTCTCAAACAACGAGAACTTATTGATGGAATTGGTAGAGGAATCGCTAGCATCAATTAATTCAAGAAACAAACTTCCGTTTGGAGAATTCACCAACACATTGATGTATCATTTTTCCATTTCTTGTTGTCCACTTATCCATCAATATAGAACATCCATACTTGTTCCATTCTACTTTATGATCCTCCACAGTTTTTTCTCTCTCTTCCACTTCTTTAGTTAGATAAGGACCTCTAACTTCAAGATAAGTGGGGGGCTTCATTCGTGGACCAAATTGGCCTGCTGGTCGCTTATAAAAAAGACATCTAACTTAGATCTTGTCGGTCTTTCTGACTTTATGTGCATATGTCCAAGCCGAATCTTTCTTTTGATCTTGTGACACTATTTACAATCTGTTAAGAGCAAAAGAATTAACTTCAGCTATTTTAATTTAAAAAAATCCACTGAAAATAGACTTTTTGGAAAGAACTAAATTTCAGCTATATCAATTGAAGTCTGTTAAAACTTAAGAGCAACAAAAGAATTTAAAACAAAGATGAAGAAAAAGAAAAAAATAACAAGAGTATAAAAGCACCTCAGCAGCTTGAGGATTCTTTTGTTGTGGAAAAAAGCAGCAGCAGCTTGAGGTTTTTATAGCAGAGAAACAAGAAGAATTTTTTTTTTGCGTAGCAGCATTTACAGATTGGACAGGGTTACCCTCTGTAAATGCTGCTGGTTCAAAAATTTAAATGCTGCTGCGCCATTTAAAGACTAGGAAGGGTTGCTGCGCTTCATACCCTTGAAGTGAGATTTTGTCTCCTCGCGTCTCTTCTCTCTTTATGCGATCACTTTCTATAATACTACACTATTGCATGCGGACTTGTTGACTGCACATTATGGGGAGCTATATCCTGTGTGGATCGTGCACTTGCAATTAAAATGTTGATTCTCTGAAGAATCTTATTGCTGTAAAGACATGTTTAACCCCTCTACTCTCTTGCATGTTTTTGCCAGTTCTATATACCTGGATATCCATTACTAACTAGTGTTAAAATACTTATCCAGGTTTTGCATGCTTTTGCAGCAGAAGGGGCCCATTGTACCAAAGTTCGTGAGATACTAAATGCTTCTGATGTAAGTCCAAACACGTAAACAGTTTATGCTTGCCATTCCAGTTTGTTATTTGTTATTACCGTTTTCACCTTCTGGATTACGATATCATTTTCATCAACACCAACCCATCTGGGTTCGTGGCTACAGAGAAAATATCGAATTTAAAATGATATTGTCATAATTTATGGTATGTCTAGCTAACATATGTGTCACATAATAATGAATATTGCAGTCCTGAAATTAGAATTCATAATTCAGTAGTGTCCTGAAGCTAGAATTTCACGGGTCAAAATTCAGGACATAATGTCCTAAAGTTCAAAATTCATGGCCCAAAATTTAGGACATGATGTCCTTAAGTTCAAACCCATGGTTCAACATTCAGGACATTGTGTCTTGAAGTTTGAAATTCATGTTCAAATTCAGGACAATACGTCCTGAAGTGCATATTTCACGGTTCAAACTTTAGGATACTATGAAGAAGGCTATGACATGAGATCAGTTGAGACCTTTGTGATCTTGGCAATCTACTCTTTTTTACTTTTCTATAAGAATCCAACAGTTCGATCTCTTGTTTTATTTCTTTTTACTGATAATCTAATATGAAGATCATGCAAAAGAAGGTTCTTGTTTGTATAAAATTGTGAGGTCTAATGAGAAAAAATGTTTTTGCTGAAAGCAAAGAAGAGAATACAGAGTAAATTCTTTCTTTTGAGAATTTGAATAATTTAAGAAATAAGTCATTTATCCTAGTTTTTGACATCTATTAGAAGCAGGTGGCTGAAGAAGAGAGAAAAAAGAAAAGAAGCAGTACTATTGTTTAGTGGGGTAACTTTATCGACATTTGCTAGCAAAATATCGGCCATTTTTTTTGACAAGGGAACACGCAACTGCTACCTTTCGAGTGCGCACAAAAAATAATCAGCCATTTTGTGAATTCTTCTTGAAAAAATTGCTGAAATTTAAGGAGTGGTGTTAAAAATGGCTGTTTGTGCACTTCAGCCGAGTTACATGTAGTCTGGACCAACTCTTACATATCATAAGAATTGTTAAGACATTGTTGTAAGTTGGATCTTTTAATGAAACCAAGATATATATATATATATATGCTAATCAGTGTTTGCGATATGCAGGTTTGGAGTGCTTATAAGGATCAGAGACATGATCTATTCCTCCCTTCAAATGCGCAGTCTGCAGCTGCCGGAGTTGCTGGTTTAATTGAAAATTCTTCATCCAGGTTGACATATGCACTGACAGCTCCTCCAACGCAAACTGGTCAAGCAAAACCTCCTGTCGGGACAATATCTGAATCAAATGGCAAGCAGGATCAAGGTTCATAAAGAAGAAAAGTTAGCCCATGATACAGACATCTGATGAAATGTTTCGGCCATAAAAATATGCTGCTCTTCTGTTGTTGTCACTTGACATGCATGCATTGTCCTTCAATAAGTAGAAGGCTTTAAATTATAAAAAAAACGAGCTTCGTCATGTGATGCTACACCCCACTTTGTTCTGCATCTTGTGTACAGTTTCTTCCCACCCCTTCTAGCTTGCTCTTATTTTGATGTCGTGGAATATGGAGGAAGTCAAATTAAAAGCAGCAGTACATGATTATCCAATGTATAAGACTAGCAAAATATCCTGTAAATTTCTTATAGAACTAGTAGAGTTGATTTTGGTGAGTTTATGTAGTTCTCATTGTTTTACTACTGAGCTGATTCGCCGAGCTTTTCAAGTTAAATATAAAATTTGTGCCTCCCGCTGAGATGTCATGGTTGTAAATAACTCCTCCGACTTCATATTTAGTTTGTAACTTTGTGTTTTGCTTTTAGTGGTTCTGCGTTCTTTTGTATTGATTATCTTTGGATCCAAACCTCTGAATGCATCAATAAATTCTCTGTAACTACCAAGTGGGGCATAATTTTTGTCAGCAGTAGTAGATGCAGCAATAAATTCTCTGTATTGAAGAGTTCTTCTTCTCTTGCCCTACAAATCGACAAAAAACCAACCTCAGAAAGTTAGAGCCAAATGCCTGTGTGTTCTTCAAATGCTTGATGCCAAAGTCTCTAATTGCCCTTGTAATTATAATCTATCTCCTTATGTACGAATTTAGAAAAACTTCTTTACAAATTTCATTGCCCTTGCAATTTCTCCCTACTTACACTGCCTACTTAAAAAACGATCTTATATACCACTTAATAAACAATAACTTAGATACAATATTTTTATATCACCATGTATCCATATGTATTCAGATGTGTAACAATAATGAGTCGTGGTTGTTGCAGATCCGCTTCCGCTATGGAGAAACCCGTAAGTCTCCTAACTAGTATTTATGCTTCAAATACTATATTGGCATCAGAGCCATAGGCTCGTGTTCCGATTGGAGTCATGATCGTATGCAATGCATGAAAATTAAGGTTTTTATGAACAATCATGAATCTATTTCATGTAGTTTGTGAGATATTGAATTTTAAAGTTTTTGGGTTTTATTATTACGAATTTAACTCCAAAAAATTCAATAATCCTTGTTTCATGCAATTTCGTGCAACTTCACTTGGGTAATATGTTACCCATATGTTTTTGAGAAAAATCATATAATCAATTGTGATTTTCATCGAAAATTTGGTAGAATTTGAAGGAAAACCCACTAGGGTTTGTTTTGAACAAACCCATCATTTTGTTTAGCATATGAATCAATTTTTGGACGGTTTTACTTTGATTTGGAGCTTTAAATCTAATTTAAAATACATTTAGGATATAAATCAATGGTTTAATTGAAGAAATATGGCCGAAAAATTAGTCAGACTCATCGGAGAAGAAAAAGGAATCACCATGTTTGATGATTTGTTTAAGCAATTGATTCTTGAAATCAATCCTAAAACATGTTTGGGACAAAAAAATGAAGAAAATAAAGTAAAAACCCCGTTTTGTTGCACTGATATCAGAATTGGGTAAAACCCCGGTTCTAGAGAGTGTAGTTCACCCTGATATCAGAATTCGATGATTCATTTTGGTTTCGCTCAAAATTAAATTTATGATTTTCCCATATTTTTGAAATAATTATTAGACAATGGAAAATATTTTTTTCGTTATGAAATTGTTAATTTCGTATTAATTAATATTTGTGGTATTCTTCAAATATAAAAATATAGAAAATTTATATATGATGCATAGAATATGTCTATGTTACTCACTCTCCCTAAAGGTTTATGAAAAATAAAAATCTTATTTTCTAAGTGAAATTACGTATAAATATTGGTTTTCTCTTTGATTTGTTCTTGAAAAAGTATGAAAATTATTTTTTTCAGATTTAATTAAATCATTCTATTGCTATAGAAGTGTATCTAGAATAAGATCTGATTTTTTTCTATTTAGTGTATATATTTATGAGTATATACCACTTGTTTAATCAAGAGATAAAATATTTATTGAAATATTTGGTGATTTAGCTTGAGTTGATATGATTATTTTACATTTAACATCTATCCTTAGATGATGATTGAGAACGTAGTGAACTTTCGACTCTAGGATTTATGTTATGTTAATAGTCCTTTCAAATTTACTAAAGTTACATTTATGTGCATGTAAAAACACTAACACACGTGATTTTATGCTAATTGTGAAATTTTGTATTTTACAAATATGTAGGATTTTTGTGTTTAATAAATACCATGTCTACCGCTTTAAAGAATATTATTGTAGAGCTTATCAAAATGAAAAGCTCAATGGTAACAATTATAGAATATTAAACTGTAATATGTGCTGGAAGAACTTTTTAAAATTGTAAATAATGTCATGGATAAAGCTTATGATGCTTGAAAAAAATTCCTAGCTCGCATTATGTTGCTAAGTTGTGAAGATGTCACATGGAATTTTACTCATAAGATTACTAAAAATTTGTGTGATGCTCTAGAATCTAAGTGTGGTAGCACTATGGTTACCAGACTTAAGGTCATAAGTTGACTAACGAGCATCAAGTTCAAACGATTATTCATTTCCTGCCTCAAATTTAGAAGCATGTGAAGATTCACCTGACTCATAATAAATGTAATATAACATTTTTTTATGTGAGACAAGACCTAGAGTTAGAAGATGAGAGGCTTAAGGCTGTCAAACAAGGTGCAAAAGTGCACAAAATAATTTCTAGCTCAAGAAATGATATTAAATGTAAAATCAGAGAAAACTTAAAAGTTAAGGCACATACATATAAGAATCCTCAAATGAAAACCAACAAGATGATAGAAAGTGAAAAAAATGTGATTAAAGTGAAATGCTTCAATTGTGATCAAAAGCTAGGGATTGCACTAAGCATAATAAAACACTTCATAATGAGTCTAAAAAGGTACTTCATGTTTCTTACGCTAGTAATATATGTGTTGCTAGTTATTTTTTTCCTAAGAGTAATCCTTTATCGTAATTAACTTAGAAGTTGTGTATCACATTGTGAGAGAAATGAAGCCTTTGTGGACTTTCAATGGGTCCCACATATATATTGTGGATCTATGTAGGAAAAAACATTAAGGTTGTTAAAAGAATAGTATCATATGAATTAGTTATACGTGAAAATCGCGACTTTATCTACATAATACTTTAATTGCTACTTAAACTTTCAACGATATTAATTTGTGTTGGTTTATTATAGTTAAGTTTCAATTGAAATTTACATGACATTAAAGTATATGAACAACTTATTTTGATTATGGTTTTATCAAAAATATTTTTTTAATGAATTTTGGATATTAGTTCCTTTAATTCAATTGTTAGCTTTCCCAATTGTCTCATCACATAATCACAAGGATGATGTGAAATTTGACATGCTAGACTTGGTCATATGGGCCTATGACATGTGGATAAGCCCACTTGTAAATATTATCTATTTCGAAAAAGCTAATAGAACATCATTTAAGAACACTACCAAGATTGATTTTTTCATTGCATAAATTCATTCAAAAGTTGAATATCTATGAATGTGAAAATGTGGCAAAGAGGTTATAATTTCATCATATTAATTGATAAAAATTACTCCTTTTGATAATGTCTATTTTATGTTGCATAATCTAACGCAATAAGTTTCTTTAAGAAGTATGAGTATTGAGACCCCCATTAAGAAAGCTCTATTTATTTATTTATTATGAAAGTGTAATTATTGATAAGTTGATTATTCCAATATTTCACAATAAAAGGTGTTATACCCCGTAGTCGCAGGGTATGTATGTGAGGACGTACGTACGAGAGTACGGCAGAAATTTTGAAAAGAAAGAAAGATGTGAGTTTTCGGCGGAAAAGTTTCCGGTTATTTGTGAAGAAAAAGGTTCGTTAATGGGAATTGGATTCCCAGATTTGGTATTTGGACTTCATAGATTATATTAGAATTTTGAGATTTTATTTTCTAAATGGTCACGTGGGCCCACGAGAAATTTACGCTTTGTGGGCCCACTTTGTTTTCTAGATTTTGGCCATTGTGGATATTTTTCTGAAGACGCTTTGAGGGCCAATGGAGGGTGACACGTGTCACCCCGCCTAGTGGCTCGCCGAATGACATTTGTGCACATCACCCTGCTAGAGTCGTTTTCGACTAAACGCTTTGCGTAACTTCAGAGGAAAATTCCGCTATGTCGCTTTGTATTTTTATGATTTTTCCGAGCGATTTAAACATTTTGGACCAACGAGAGGTGACACTTGTCACCCCAAGCCGACTCGCAGCTCAAGTGGGACGAATTCATGCCTTGTTTTGGCCTTGTTTTGTGCAATGTTTTGTGCAATGTTTTGTGGCTTGTTTTGTGGAGTAGGGTCTAGGGTGCACTTGGCTTGATCTCGCCTTACACTTGCCTTGCACATGGCTTGATTCGCCATCGGTTGGCTTTTGGTTTTGCTATAAATACCCCCTTATGTTGATGAACTCTTCATCCACAAATGAAACCTTCCAAGCCTAAAATCCTCCTCCTCTAGTGTTGAGTTCGCCCAACTCATCCCCTCTTTTGAGAGTCTCGCCGAGGCCTCCTCCTCCCCTTTGTGGTGCCTTGGC
Source organism: Przewalskia tangutica (assembly GCA_029844215.1). Lineage (NCBI taxonomy): Eukaryota > Viridiplantae > Streptophyta > Magnoliopsida > Solanales > Solanaceae > Przewalskia > Przewalskia tangutica. The sequence goes on from CM056718.1 coordinate 35,305,326, forward strand.
GCTGGGTACCCCTAGCCTAGTTGTTTTCGTATAATACCCCTTGTTGTGGTATAGAAATACTCCCCTAGTATTGTTATAATGCCCAAAATACCTTAGCCTTGTACCTTGTAGTATTCCAAAGATACCTCTATACGTAGAGCCCGGAAATACTACCTTTTGTCCTTTTTAGTCTCAAACCGAAACCCTAAGGAAATCTTCATAGTTGGTTGAAGTATTTGAGTAAAAGTTGGGTAGAACTTCTAAGGGTTGTTTGGAGTGGTTTGGAGCTAAACCTTGCTCAGGATCGACATTATAACTTGGATAATTTTGGGCTTGTCGAGGTAATTATCTTGTCCCTCTATTGTAATTGGAAATTACATGTTTGTTAGAATATATAGTTGAAGTATACTATATATGGAACTATACTTAGTATTCGGCAATGTCTTTTGACTTAAGCTCAAGAATAAAGAATCGAATCGCATCAGATTTACATAGGATCGTATTGCAGAGACTTGTGTAAGATTGTAAAATTGTACACGCCCGTTAGGCGTGTAAACCCCCTCGTTGGCTTGGTAGCCTACTCGATAGAGAGGAGATTTACGCTGTCATGTGTGTGAGGTGTCACCAATTTTCTGTAGAAAGATAGAACTTGTGTTTTGGGGTTAATAGACGCGTGACCTTTATAGTGAAAGTACTAAGAGTAGCGTATTTTACTCGAGGAGTGGAAAGTGGCTAGTGCGTTGTAGTACTTGGAGCATTTTGCTTATTGTCGATAAATCGTCGCGAGGTATGTGAACCTCTTCCTATCTCTTCTAGCATGATATGTGTGAACTATGTAGTACGGTGACGCATACATGTGCTAAGTGATTTGGTTGGTTTAAAACATAGGGTGTTATAATAGCTTTATGGGAAGTTAGTTATAACGACCTTATGTAGGTGAAAATGGTTTACTGATGTTAGAAGTTAAGAGACTTGATCTTATAAGATAAGAGACTTAACTTATTTGTTTTAATGTGGATGTTGTGTGAAACCTCATTCGTGAGTAATGAGTACTCGGTTTTTAAAGGAATAATGTTTTACCGATTTCGAAATCGTAATGTGTATCGACGCACCACCGCAGCGTTAATAAAGGAAAATTTATTGAATAATGATGTGTTTTATTAAAACCAAGAAACCTCCATCTGCATAGAAGCTAAGATGAGACAAAATGATATTACATTTTCTAGATCATGACTACTGTAATAAGATCGTTATAAACAAGAATAAACCACTCACATATATGACATATGTTACTCAATTGTTCTAAAAAGGAATCAAGTGATTAAGTTTGGGAACTATGAAACCATTTGAAAATGAGGCTTCGAGTAATCAAACTAGGCAAACCGAACTTAGGAAAAGAATGTTGTTACTTGATTTTGAAAAGGAATGTGGGTTGGTCATTCTAATACTACGTATCGTGACTTTTATAAGTAATGGATCTCTTTAAAAGAACTTAACGTATGTAGTACTTTGGGGTTAAAAACCCGACCTTGGCATAAAATGAAAGTACTTTGAGTCAGGTGAAACTTGCCTATGCTTGTTGTTGTGAAACTTGCCTATGCTTGTTGTTGTGAAACTTGCCTATGCTTGTCGTGAAACTTGCCTATGCTTGTGATGATAGCCTTTGTGCAAGTGTGGTATTTCGTATTACCGCGTCTCGATAGAGGCCTGGCCGACTTGTCGAGAACTTACTTGACGGCCGCGGTGATGGAGAATTCCACGTATGTTTCCATTTTGATTATCGCTTGTTGTTGATGTCACATGGACATGTCTACACCGACGCAGATTCCGGCACGCGGCCACGTGCGGTCGGGTTGATTACCCGATATATTGTTATTGTGGTTACATGGACGTCTACACCGAGGTAGAATTCGGCACGTGGCGTTACGCGGCAGGTTGATCACCCAAAGATATTATTGTTGATGTCACACGGACGGTTCACACCGAGGTAGAATTCCGGCACGTGGCCACGGGCATTGGTATTATTGTTGCATCATGGACATGTCTACACCGATGCAGAATTTCGGCACGCGCCACGATGCGAACATGATTGATGTTGTGGGCGAGACCCATAGTTATATTTGAGTGATGGCTTGAGGCGAGTCCTCGATCGATATGATCGCTTATGTTGTGAATCAGTAGTTTGGTTATCATACATGTCTCCCGCTTTATATGACTAGTATGATTTCATTTACGATTTTTACGCCACATACTTGGTACTGCCAGATCGACCTCGTGGCCGCGTCACGCCGCAGTAGAGGTACATCGGCCGTGGATCCTCGCTCTAGGATCTCGATTCGGCGTTTGGGAAGCTCCGTTTCTCGAGGCTTATCTTTCGGTATGTGTTCCCCGAGTCAGTAGGTTCTTGTACATCTGTGGTATGGCGGGCCCCGTCCCGCCATAGTTGTTGTAAATCTTAGAGGTCCGTAGTACTGCCATGCGTGGTTGTAAAAAGGATTAAACTGCTCGCTTTGAAAGAGTTGTATTTATTTATGTTATTGGAAGGTAACCGTTGGGTTGGCCTGCTTTATGTTCATATATCTTGTTTCTTGTTAAAGTTTTATTTTCCACGGTTTTCTCGATGAATGTATCACTAGGGTGCCCGATAAGGCACCGAACGGGCCCCGAACGGTCGTTACAAAAGTGGTATCGAGCGCTTAATCCTGGAAAGTGTCTACGCATCGTGTCTAGTAGAGTCTTGATTATCGATGTGTTGTGCACCACATCTATAATCGTGAGGTCGCAGGACATTTAGGATTAGTTTCCATTCTTCTCATTCCGAGATCGTGCCTGTAGTCGTGTTGTAAGTTGGACCCTCCGACGATCTCGTTTTTACCGCTTATGCCTCCGCAGTGCAACCAGAGCCTGGCGGCAAGGCAGCGAGGGTGCCGCTAGTGAGATACAGAGAGTACGAGGCGCAGTCCCGACAAAGACTGAGGTCAGGCTTCGACGGCGGGTTTTGGACGCCGCCACTTCAAAGAAGTTTAGAGTCGCAGCAGTTGGCTGCCGAGACCGCAGCACTGAGCCTCCACCCACACCGGGGCAGGAAATGGGTTACGCGAGATGGCCCAGCTTGCCGCCGTGGTCGTGGCCGATATGGCGATAGGCCGACGCAGTTAGCCTCAGCTCAAAGAGACCGTGGTGCACCCGGAGCGAATAGTTTGAGGCTACGGACTTTCTCGAGTTGTAGCCCGCCAGAGTTTTATGGGTCGAGGCACGAGGATGATCCGCAGGAGTTCATTCTGCGATTCACGATCACGCGTGATCAAGGCTTCGAGACCGAGTCTGTGACCTTTGGTTCGCATCGGCCGCGTGATACCGCAATCGATTGGTTTGATTCATTGAGCTTTCCGGGAGAGCATGCACCTCCGCAGATGGGATGAGTTTTCGGGCTTTCTCACGCACTTTGCCTCCGCAGATGGCGAGGGCACGCCGACAAATTTTTGATGCTTAGACAGAGCGCGACGGTTCGGGAGTACAATGTGAGTTCGACTCATCGTCTTGCACGCCCCAATGGTAGCTAGTATGGAGGATCGAGTGCACCGATATGTTACGTGGCTCGATGATTACATGTCGGAGGCATGTTCGAGTAGCTCTTCACCGCATGGACATTGCCCGCACGCAGCTCATGACCGGATGCGAGGCACGGAGAGGTCGACGGAATGACCAAGATCGGCGAAGAGGCGAACAACAGGTCCTTTGGTGACTTTCGAGGCGGACCGCCAAGAAGATACTAGTTTTGTACCTCCGCCACAGAGTGGTCCTCCACAACCTTCGAGTATTCGGAGCGGTCGTGGCTCGAGGTTCAGTTTCGAAGTAAGGGTGTTGGCGGATGGTCACCCCTACCTCTCGGTGTGGTCGATGTGGTAGACCGCATTTCGGGAGTGTCGTGGTGCCAGGGAGCTTGTTATTTTGCGGCAGGCCATTTTATGCGAGAACCGTCCGACCAAGGGTAGCACGGATGTTACGACTCACCACGGATCGATGGTCGTTCATCGCCTTTCTGATACGCGCAGCGAAGGCCTATGATTAGAGTGAGCGGTAGCTTCAGTTTATCCTTAACCTCTAGAGTTTTGGTATGCTTGTTATGATGGTCTCATTATTATGTGCTATGTACGAATAGCGTTGTGTTAATTATGAGTTAGAAAACATGCTTAGTTGGGAGGATACGATGGGGCATGGTAAGTGTGAACCTTAGACTATGTCACGATCGAGACCTGTGGGTAAGGTCGTCTTGAGTTAAAGATTTATTTTATGTTTGACCTTATCGAGTAGTGGTATACGTGGGATTTATTTGTGTGATAAGTCCGTGGGTAGTGTGAGATGGAAGTGGTAGCTTTCATGACGTGAATTAGTAAGATTGTTCCGGATCGGGGAACAAGAGTTCGCGCGGGGTCGGGTTGAGGACCATTTATGGTCAACCAGAACCCGGCCAGTGGGGTTAGTTCTGGTGGTCCCGCCAGTGGTAGGGTCACGAGGATGCTAGGCCCAAGTTTGTATGATCATCGTATGAGTTCGTGGACGCGTTCGACCGTGCCGGTTCGTAAAGGCCGAATGGCCTTAAGGAAGTTTGAGGTTAGTAAGATGACCATGTTTGGAGGTAGTGACTCGCAGATTTTCGAACGGAAGTAATGACCAAGTATGGTACGTGACCGAGAGTTCGAGTGTTCGAGAAGGGTACAACGAGTAAGGAAGGAAGATAACGTGTTATTTCGCGGCTGCCGTGGCGTTGACAACTTGTTAGAGGAACTTCATCGTTATCCGACTTGAGAAGGAACATTCGGACGAATGTTTCTGCGAGGAGAATGTTATACCCCGTAGTCGCAGGTATGTATGTGAGGACGCACGCACGAGAGTACGCCGTAAATTTTGAAAAGAAAGAAAGATGTGAGTTTTTATTAAAAGTTTCCTGTTATTTGTGAAGAAAAAGGTTCGTTAATGGGAATTGGATTCCCATTTGGTATTTGGACTTCATAGATTATATTAGAATTTTGAGATTTTATTTTCTGAAATGGTCACGTGGGCCCACGGAGAAATTTACTGCTTTGTGGGCCCACTTTGTTTTCGAGATTTTGGCCATTGTGGATATTTTTCTAAGACGTTTTTGAGGGCCAATAGGAGGTGACACGTGTCACCCCGCCAGTGGCTTCGACGAATGACATTTGTGCACATCACCCTGCTAGAGTCGTTTTCGACTAAACGCTTTGCGTAACTTGCGGGGAAAATTCGCTATGTCGCTTTGTATTTTTGCGGATTTTTCCGAGCGATTTAAACATTTTGGACCAACGAGAGGTGACACTTGTCACCCCTGCCGACTGCAGTGAAGCTCGCTGGGACGAATTCACGCTTGTTTTGGCCTTGTTTTGTGCAATGTTTTGTGCAATGTTTTGTGGCTTGTTTTGTGGAGTAGGGTCTAGGGTGCACTTGGCTTGATCTTGGCCTTACACTTGCCTTGCACATGGCTTGATCTCGCCATTGGTTGGCTTTTGGTTTTGCTATAAATACCCCCTTATGTTGATGAACTCTTCATCCACAAATGAAACCTTCCAAGCCTAAAATCCTCCTCCTCTAGTGTTGAGTTCGCCCAACTCATCCCCTCTTTTGAGAGTCTTGGCCGAGGCCTCCTCCCTCCCCTCAGGTGCCTCGCCGTGGGGTACCCCCAGCCTAGTTGTTTTCGTATAATACCCTTGTTGTGGTATAGAAATACTCCCTAGTATTGTTATAATGCCCAAAATACCTTAGCCTTGTACCTTGTAGTATTCCAAAGATACCTCTACACGTAGAGCCCGTAAATACTACCTTTTGTCCTTTTAGTCTCAAACCGAAACCCTAAGGAAATCTTCATGCTTGGTCAAGTATTTGAGTAGAAGTTGGGTAGAACTTCTAAGGGTTGTTTGGAGTGGTTTGGAGCGCACGAGTAGGAGCTAAACCTTGCTCAGATCGACATTATAACTTGGATAATTTTGGGCTTGTCGAGGTAATTATCTTGTCCTCTATTGTAATTGGAAATTACATGTTTGTTAGAATATATAGTCAAGTATACTATATATGGAACTATACTTAGTATTCGCAATGTCTTTTGACTTAAGCTCAAGAATAAAGAATCGAATCGCATCAGATTTACATAGGATCAGATTGCAAGAGACTTGTGTAGTATTGTTGTAAAATTGTACACGTCCGGTTAGATGTAAACCCTCGTTGGCTTGGTAGCAGCCTCGATAGAGGAGAGATTTACGCTATCATGAGGTGTCACGAATTTTCTCAGTAGAAAGATAGAACTTGTGTTTTGGGGTTAATAGACGTTTGTGACCTTTATAGGTGAAAGTACTAAGAGTAGTGTATTTTACTCGAGAGTGGAAAGGGCTAGTGCGTTGTAGTACTTGGAGCATTTTGCTTATTGTCGATAAATCGTCGCGAGGTATGTGAACCTCTTCCTATCTCTTCTAGCATGATATGTGTGAACTATGTAGTACGGTAGACGATACGTGCTAAGTGATTTGGTTGGTTTAAAACATAGGGTGTTATAATAGCTTTATGGGAAGTTAGTTATAACGACCTTATGTAGTGAAAATGGTTTATCATGTTAGAAGTTAAGAGACTTGATCTTATAAGATAAGAGACTTAACTTATTTGTTTTAATGGATGTTGTGTGAAACCTCATTCGTGAGTAATGAGTACTTCGCTTTTAAAGGAATAATGTTTTACCGATTTCGAAATCGTAATGTGTATCGGCAGCACCACCGCAGCGTTAATAAAGGAAAATGTATTGAATAATGATGTGTTGTATTAAAACCAAGAGAAACCTCCATCTGCATAGAAGCTAAGATGAGACAAAATGATATTACATTTTCTAGATCATGACTACTGTAATAAGATCGTTATAAACAAGAATAAACCACTCACATATATGACATATGTTACTCAATTGTTCTAAAAAGGAATCAAGTGATTAAGTTTGGGAACTATGAAACCATTTGAAAAACGAAGCTTGAGTAATGAAACTAGCAAACCGGAACTTAGGAAAAGAATGTTGTTACTTGATTTTGAAAAGGAATGGGTTGGTCATTCTAATACTACGTATCGGGTGACTTTTATAAGTAATGGATCTCTTTAAAAGAACTTAACGATGTAGTACTGGGGTTAAAAACCCGACTTGGCATAAAATGAAAGTACTTTGAGTCAGGTGAAACTTGCCTATGCTTGTTGTGAAACTTGCCTATGCTTGTTGTTGTGAAACTTGCCTATGCTTGTTCTTTGTGAAACTTGCCTATGCTTGTGATGATAGCCTTTGTTGTGCAAGTGTGGTATTTACGTTACCGCGTCTCGATAGAGGCCTACGACTTGTCGAGAACTTACTTGACGCGTCGGGCGATGGAGAATTCCACGTATGTTTCCATTTTGATTATCGTCTTGTTGTTGATGTCACATGGACATGTCTACACCGACGCAAGATTCCGGCACGCGCCACGCGGTCGGGTTGATTACCCGATATATTGTTATTGTGGTTACATGGACATGTCTACACCGAGGTAGAATTCCGGCATGTGTTACGCGCGTGGTTGATCACCCAAGATATTATGTTGATGTCACACGGACGGTTCACACCGAGGTAGAATTCCGGGCACGTGGCCACGGGCATTGGTATTATTGTTGCATCATGGACATGTCTACACCGATGCAGAATTTCGGCACGCGCCATGACGCGAACATGATTGATGCTGGGCGTGAGACCCATAGTTATATTTGAGTGATGGCTTGAGGCGCGAGTCCCCGATCGATATGATCGCTTTTATGTTGTGAATCAGAGTTTGGTTATCATACATGTCTCCCGCTTTATATAGACTAGTATGATTTCATTTACGATTTTTACGCCACATACTGTACTTGCCAGATCGACTCCTTCGGGCCGTTCATGCCGCAGTAGAGGTACATCGGCCGTGGATCCTCGCTCTTAGGATCTCGGCCGTTTTGGGAAGCTCCGCTTTCTCGAGGCTTATCTTTCTATGTGTTCCCGAGTCAGGTTCTTGTACATTCTGTGGTATGGCGGCCCGTCCCGTCATAGTTGTTGTAAATCTTAAGGTCCAGAGTAATCACGCGGGCGGTGGTTGTAAAAAGGATTAAATTGTTCGTTTTGAAAGAGTTGTATTTATTTATGTTATTGGAAGGTAACCGTTGGGTTGGCCTGTTTTATGTTCATATATCTTGTTTCTTGTTAAAGTTTTATTTTCCGCTGGTTTTCTCTGATGAATGTATCACTAGGGTGCCCGGGATAAGGCACCAGTAACGGGCCCCAGAACGGGTCGTTACAAAAGGTGTTGTAGAAAGCATAAATAGAATAAATAGAATGCTCATTGGAACGATTAGATCAATGATGGAACAAGTAAGTTACATGTTTCCTATTGGAGATGTGTTACACTAATTTATTGCCTACACTCTTAATCGTGTACCAACGAAATCTGTTACATCTTCACCATAAGAGTTATGGAGTAATAGAAATCTTAAGTATTTTGTGAGACCTCTATGATGCACAACTTATATATATATATATAATTTTTCTCTTGGCATATTAGGCCTAAAGAGAAAAGGGAGCCTTGAAATAACTGGTAAAGTTGTTCTCATGTGATCAGAAGGTCACGAGTTCAAGCCTTGAAAACAGTCTCTTGCAGAAATGTAAGGTAAGACCGCGTATAATAGATTTTTGTGATTCAATCATATCTCGGACCCCGCACGTAGCGGAAGCTTGGTGCACCGGGATGATATTTTTTATATTGGCCCTAAGAGGAAGCATAAGTGTCTATATGGGAATAAATTACTATCTATGGAGCTACATCACAGCGGAAGCGTAACTATCCAAGAAGGGTGAGATATGTTTAGGCTTATCCAATCATGAATCTAAGGACCAAGATAAAAAAAGGATTCCTTCATTTGAGTGGAAGATTTTTAAGTGATGATGAATTAATTTCTAGTCTAGATCAATCTTTATCAACGGATGCAAATGAAAGTGATTCTTCTCCGAGTGGGAATGACACAAATCTTTTTATTTCAGATGGAGTGAGGTGAATCTTGTTTCATGTGGGAGCGAGATGAATAGGTTTGGTCCAAGTATGAGCAAAATTAATGTAAATGTGATTATATGAATCTAAGTCAAGATATGGTGCTCCTACAAGCTAAACATGAGCCAATAATTAGCTCTTTTATTCCCTTCAAAGAATAAATGCAATGAAAGAATAAATGGAGTCCAGGAGAATCAATCAATTTTAGGAACTAGTTGATCTCCCAAAAAAACACGAAACTATTGAAACCAAATGGGTTGCAAAAGATAAATACAAGGCTTGTAGCACAGTTGAGATATATGAATCGACTTATTGCTAATGTAACATGAGTGATTGACTATGATGAGTCTTTCTCACCTGTTAGGTGGATTCACCTCTATGAGCTTAATTCTGATTATTATTGCTAGCTTGTATATAATTGCATCAAACATACGTAAAGACTGCCTTATTTCAATGGAAAACTAAGTGAATGATTAATGTAGAAAAACTTAATAATTTCATCCAAAAGACAACAAACATATGGTTTGTATACTTTTGTAGTCTTGTTATGTGCATAAACAATCTTCAAGGCAATGGTATATACATTATCTAAGTGTGGTCAGTTTTATTGACTTCACAATGATTCACAAGGGATCATTACATTTATACTAAAAGATCTGAGAGCAACTTATTACTCATGTCAGTATATGTTGATGATATATTAATAGCTGAAAAATAATTTAGAGTATATACACAAGGTAAAGACATTGTTATAGTCTCACTTGAATCTGAAAGATATGGGTAAAGATGCATATATTCTCGAAATAAAGATTTTGAAAAAATGTTTAAAGAAATTGTTCTTTAAATGATTAAACTTGCTAAATTGTGACCATATCAAAACTCCAATGAACAAAAAGAATTCCTTGTATGCTAGACTGTGTTCTAAGACTTCACAATAATATGAACAAATAAGTTGTTATACCGTGTAGTTTTGACCCTACGTATGAGAGCGTACGAAAGCATGTAAGACTTAAAATTTTCTAAGGATAGGTTGACGGATTGTTCCGGACGGGTTTTAGTCAACTTTGAGGCGGGTTATGACCCGATACATTGAGAGTTCTTAAGTGTTTCAAAGCCCTGGGGCGTAGTTCGTTGAGTCTAGCTTCCAACGCAACCAACCGTTCGTCGATAGGACGTCGGAGTAGAAAGTTATGAGAGTTGCAAGTTCGGTGCGCATACGGACAGAAATGCGTTTCGTGCAAAACAACGGCATGGCGCGGATGCGGCGCGGCCGAAAGCATCGAGGCGCTGGTTGGCGCCGCGCGCCGGAAGTTCAGAGAAGCTGCGGAGGTTTCAGCGCCGCGCCGGGAAGCGGCCGCGGTAACGACCGAACCTGGCGGATGGTGCCTTACCCCGGGCACCCTAGTGATACAACATCAGAGTAATCAGCGGAACATAAAGCAATAACATGAAATAACATGAAGTATGAAATACTAATCTGAGAAAACTTGCCTTTCGGCATACATAAATCAATTTAAATCCGAACAGTTACATCCCATATACAACTCTGCCCACAACAGTACTACAGACCTCTAAGAGTGACATGACAACAATGGCGGGACATGGCCCCCCCATACCCCTGAATGTAAGCACTTCCTACGACAGGGACTATACCACTGATAAGCCTCCGGAGAAACGGAGCTTCCCAACGCCGAATCGTGACCACGAGAGCTAGGATCAACGATCGTGTACCTCAACTGCGGCATGAACGCAACCCGGCGAGGTTAGTACAACAGTACCAAGTATGTGGCCGAAAATCAGTAAATGAAATCATAGTAGTCTATAAAAAGCAGGAGACATGTATGATAACCAAACTACAGTTCACAATAAATAAGCAGTCATGTCAAGTCAGGGACTCACGCCCTCAAAGTCATCACTCAAATATAACTATGGGTCTCACGCCCATAACATCAATCATGCCCGTGGAATACCTTCCTCACCGGCTGCCCATGATATAAAAGCCCCAAGGACTACACATGAACACCAGGTCCCACCTGTGTCATCATAAAACCGTACGGGGTAAGCACGAAGGCATAGCCGACTACGAAAACCCACAGTACAAACAAGGTCATAAACTGTATCATGAGATTTGTCTAGACCGTCACATGATCAAAGCTGGTCACTTGCGCAGATCTAATGTCGCGTCTAGCCCCGAACTTCCCGCACTCGCATAAGCCACTCCGATGGCCCGCGTGAGGTATTCCCGCATCGAGGTAGCTACTCCCGGCAACGTCCCGACTCGCGATCGCGTGGCCACATAGACCGCATGACCATAAAGGCGCACACTAACACCGAACTCTCGTAGCTCCGCACGGGTCACACGCACCGCGTGAGGTATTCTCGAATCATAGGTCACAGACCCTTTGAGTCTACCCGCGTGGAGGCGCTTAACCCCGGAAAATCATGAGTGATATGATACTAACATAACAACTACCGTTAAACAACATAAGCACAATCAAGGAAACCCTTTACACAAACATCACAAAATACTAACACGTAGCATCCTAATATGTTTACTTATCAAATCAACAAGAAGGTATTACAAGGCTATCACAAACCAATACAATCAAGTTATTCACACAAGGTACTTTCTTCTTTATGTTAACAAGTTCGGTTTTTATCCCCAAAGTAATCGCATACATTAACTCTTTTAAAAGATCCGTTTCTTTCACAAAAGTAACACAATACCCGTAGTATAAAAATAGAGTGACTATCTTTTTAGGTAAACCCAAACACTTCCTTTTGTAAAATCAAGTAACCACATTATTTTCCAAACGTTCAAGTTTGCCTATTTTCAAATGCTCAAGTTTCTCATTTTCGAAAGGTTTCGTAGTTCATAGTATTAATCACTTAATAATATAATTCTCCCTTAAAACAAATTGAGAAACATATACCTTATATGCGAGTATGTTATTCTTGTTTATAATCATATTCTGACCCGATCGCGATCGGTGCCCTACAGGCACCACTACATGTAAACATCAGAGAAAATCAGCGGAACATACACGAAACTTAAAAATAAAACATCGTAAGTAAAACAACAGGTTAGCCGATAGGGCTACCTTCCTGAACATATATAAAAACAACCGAAGCAGTTGCCTCCTTTCTTTTTACAAACTGACCCACAAAATGTGACTACAGACCTCTAAGAGTTTTAACAACCACTGTGGCGGGACAGGGCCCCGCCATACCCCTGAATGAACATAAACGTGACAACTCCGGAACACTGGAGCTATCTCAACTTGCTGAATCGGGATCCTAAGCTCGCGGATCCACAATCGTACCTAAACTGCGGGCATGACGCAGCCCGGAAGTCGATAACAAAAATTGCGAATATGGAATGAATATAACGTCTGATGAAACAAATCATAATCATACAAAAGAATGACAAGGACAAGTATAAAAATACATACCGATCCGCCGTGTCATTTCCACTTATGAACTTAATCGCACCTTATTATCCTTTCCATTCCCGATAAGAGTTATAGTCACATTCTTACGTGCATTATTAGAAAAAGAATCATTAAGTTCATTACCATATAACTTACTTATCTTTCATAACATAGTCCGCCCACTACGGAGGGACACATATACTACCCTACCCAACTGGGACGCGATCAAATCACACTAATATCAAAGCATGCCCGTGGAATCCCCATCACGTCGATACTATTAGTGTAAAATATAACCATGTGACGCGCGTGGCATCCCACCTCACCGTCGGCATACATACACAATACATATATATATATCCCGCCCGTGGAATCCCACATCACCGCCGATCCAGTATAATAATACACCAATAGCATACATGAACACCAAGTCCCACCGGTGGTATAAATCTTGGGGTCTACCCTCACTTATACTCTTACCAGAGAAGGTGGTAAGCGGTGTTATAGCATCTTGGGGGTCTACCCCTCACTTATACTCTTACCCTGGAGAAGGTGGTATAACGTCTTGGGGCTTGCCCCTCATTTATACTCTTACCCTATCTCGACCGGTCGTCAAACAACACATAAAGAAGGTGGTAAAGCGTCTTGGGGGTTTACCCCTCACTTATACTCTTACCCTGGAGAAGGTGGTATAACGTCTTGGGGCTTGCCCCTCATTTATACTCTTACCCTATCTCGACCGACCATCAAACAAGACATAAGCACTACCATGTCTTTTATAAAATCCGGGAATTTAACCCAAGTGCTACAAATAACTAAGCATACGTGGAATCCCACATCACCGCTGTCGACGCGTCAAGTAACTTATAACAAGACAGCCGGCCCTCCAACCGAGAGTCGCGGCATCGTAATAAAACATAATACTTGCACTCAAAGGCTATCACCAGCACACATAGGCTAATTCTCAATTAACAAGCCAAAGTACTTATCAGGGCACAAATAGAATAATTCTCATTTAACAAGCCAAAGTACTTATCAGGGCACAAATAGAATAATTCTCATTTAACAAGCCAAAGTACTTATCGGGGCACAAATAGAATAATTCTTATTTAACAAGCCAAAGTACTTATCAAGGCATCACATAGAATTATTCTCAATTAAACAGCAAAGTACTACGTGACGACATTCTTTTCAAAAGACTCTTTCCAAATAAAACTTCCCGATACTAACAACCGTAGTATCAAGTCCTATTCACCTTTCAAGACAAGTCACAATACCTTTTAGAAAATACAATTACCGCTTCTAAATCAAGTGACTTCCTTATTTAAAACCTTAAGCAATTGGTACCTTTAAAACAATTTGCCCTTCCTTAACACAAGTTATTTCTTTGCTTACTCTATTAGAGAAAACCATTCTCTTAACCTTCCATAAAGCCGTTATAACCGACTTCCCATAAAGCCGTTATAACCCTTGATGGTTTAGACGATCACGTTCATTTTCTAACCAAGAGACTTCTACTTTTTGAAACCAAGTATTAAATACTTTCAAATAAATTCTCATAACTTTCAAAAATACAAATAGTCTCTTAACCCTTAGAAAACAAGTGACTCCTTTTATTATAAAACCTTAGGCAATTAATGCCTTAAAACAAGTGGCCTTTTCACTAAAATCAAATCAGTTATCTTTCCATAAAGCAAATATAACTAACTTCCCATAAAGCCGTTATATTCACTTTATACCTTAGCCCAAAAACAATTTCCTATCCAAGGGACTTAGACGTTTAAAACGGAACAAGTATCACATACTTTAAAACTCTTCAAGTCCCTTAACTTTAATAACACTTAAGACATCCTTTATACTTTCAAAGAAGTGAGTTAATCTCCCAACTCACCCGACTTGGCTATTCACAAACTAGTAAAGGATATCAAGGTGTCAGACGCCTCTGCAGTACATACGTGCAACTAGTCATGCTTAAAGATAGGAAAAGTTCTACATAGAGTAGATCACACAACTACCTCTTAACTTCTAAGAGTAACAGGAAACATGAAATGATACCACAGGTATATTCCATACATAGAATCATGCCAAAGGAAGGAAGAGGTTCACATACCTCGCGACGATTGTCGACAAGTAGCAAAATGCCCCAAAGTACTCCAACCTTGATAGCTATTCCACTCTCCAAGTAGGATACGCTATACTTAGTACTTCAACCTATAATGGTCACAATATGTCCATTAACCTTTCACTTCTAACGTAGAATATTTTTGGTGCTAAGTCGCTAAATTCTACGGAAAATCGGACAGCACCTCCTTTGTTTCTACTCACTTTGCCACCTTTTTCAAGGCTGAATACAATAACCAAACAGCCCCAATTGGCTCACAACAATATAGAAGGTATTCCAATACAATGAATAACTAAACAGCCCCAATTGGCTCACAATTTAGAAAGTAGTCCAATACAAATGAATAACAAACTAAAAGTCCAAATTCGGCCACCTTGAGTTCAACCATACCAATTCTTATCAAATTTCCATTTCAATCCAAATTGGTAGCATAACATGATATCAATTCGCATTTGATTATAACAATCCATAATCTATAATTAGGTAACATTAGACTATTTCTAATAAACGACCAATTAGTAATCCAATTTTCAAGTGGCTTATATAACATTTCGAATTTAGCTACAAGCACTCCATAATACTTATAAACTTCTACATACCAACTTCATGTTGTCAACGTGTAAAACTAACAACAACAAAAATATATAATCTTGTAACATCTTAAAGGACAAGATTATACCTTAACGATTCTCAATCCAATCTTCAAATCCGAAGTCGTTCCTTAGCAACTTAGAGACTCTCCAAGATACTTCAATCCGCTACTTGAGACCCTTAGAACCATACCAACAATTTTCCTTCAAACTTCCAACCAAAACCTAGAAAAGCCATTAGGTTTTCACTTGCGACTAATACGAAAACTCTCTTTTTCCGGGATTTTTCTATTGAGATATACTTACATAACACTCATGAACCTTGGTTTAAAGTGTGGAGCTTAAAGAACAAGCAACGAAATTTTTTTTCTTCTCAAGTGCCATGAACCCGAGAGCAAGCTAGAGCTCTCTTCAAATTTTGTGAAAATTTTCTAAGTGTTTGGACAAAGTCTTGCTACTACTAGTATTATAAAGGGACATGGAGGGTCAAGATGCAAACAATTGGGTGGTTTGGATGAGTTCTTAGTAAATATCTGTTATACCCCGTATTTCCAGAGTATGTACGTAAGGACGTACGTAGAAAAATTTGAAACTTTTAAGTTAGGCTTGGCCGAATTAATTGTTGTGCACAACACCCGATTAGAGTCGTTTTTCGACGAAACGTTTCCACAGCTTTCGTAGGGAAAATTCCGGCTATGTCATTTTTATTTTTTGCGGATTTTTCCGAGAGACGAAACATTTTGGACCAACGGGAGGGCGACACTTGGCACCCTCCAATTGGTGGACTTGAAACGTCCATTGGGACGATTTGGGCTAGCCTTTGCACGTTTTTGGTGCCTTGGCTAAAGTCAAGGGTTGGTAGGATATTTGTGTGTAGTAAATCCTAGCCCTACACTTGCCTAACACTTGGTTTAATCTTGGCCATTGGTTGGCCTTCACTTGACCTATAAATACCCCTCTCCCTTTGATGAATTCTTCATCCTTTCCACAAATCTCTAAGTGTTAAAATCCTCCTCTCTTGTTGTTGTTCTCGTCCCTCCCCTCGCCGAGCCCTCCCTTGTGTGGCCTTGTGGCGAGACTTCACCCCTCCTAGTGGTGTTGTTCTCGTATAATATACCCCACTTTGTGGTGTAGAAATACTCTCAAAGTATTGTTATAATGCCCAAATTACCTTAGCCAGTATACCTTGTTGTATTCTAAGGTTATACCTATCTGAAAATGCCCGAAATACTATTATACTTAGTCGGTCCACAAAACCGAAACCCTAGGAAAATCTCCATAGTCCGTTGGAGTATTGTGTAGAAGTTGGTTAGAACTTCTAAGGGTGGTTTAGAGCGGGTTGGAGCGCTTGGAGTTGGAGCTAAACGATTGCCCAGGATCGACTTTAACTAGGATAATTATGGGCTTATCGAGGTAATTATCTTGTCCCTCTGTTGTAATTGGAAATTGCATATAGTTAGAATATATAGTTGAATTATACTATATATAGAACTGAACGTAGTTATCGTGATGTCTTTTGACTTAAGCTGAATAATACTTACTGTGATGTCTTGCGACTTAAGCCTAAATTTAAAGAAGAATCTTTGAATCAGAATTACATAGGTGTATTACAGTAGACTTGTGTAGTAATGTACCGTGGAGTAGAATTGTACGTTAGGGTTAGGCGTATAACCCCCGGTTGGCTTGGTGGCCAGCCTCGATGAAGGAGATTTCTGTTGTTGCGGGAGAGTCTTTGCGAATTTTTGGTAGAATGTTCTACGATGAGATCTAAATGTTAATAAAGCGCCTTGTGGCCTTATAGGTTGAAGTACTACGTGTGGCGCGATCTACTTGGCTTAGGAGTAGCCGACGGTTGGAAGTACTTGGGCGTTTGCTATTAGTCGATACTCATCGCGAGGTATGTGAACCTCTTCCTATCTCTTCTAGCATGATATGTGTGAACTATGTAAATGCGGTGAGCGTCACGTGCTAAATGTATTTGATTGGTTTAAAACATAAAGTGTTATAACGGCTTTATGGGAAGTCGGTTATAATGACTTTATGTTGGTAAGAAAATACTTGTGGTTTTAAAAGGTAATCGATTTGAACTATAAGCGGCTTGTTATGTGTTAATAGAGAACTTGAAGTAATACTTGGTTTTGAAAACTTAAGAGTTATACTAGCTTTATGGGAAGTTAGATATAACGGCTTAAGAATGTTTTTCTTGATTTGGAAATCGTAATGTGTATCGACAAACCATCGCGGCGTTAATAAAGGAAAATGTTTTGAATAATTAAGTATTATTAAAACCAGTAGAAACTTCCATCTGCATAGAAGTTAAGATGAGACAAAATGATATTTCCTAGATCATGGTTGCTGTAATAAGATTGTTATAAATAAGAATATCCTACTCACATATAAGGCTTATGTTTCTCCGATTTGTTTAAAGAGAATTATATTCTTAAATGAATAAGACTATGAACTCTGAAACCTTTCTAAAATAAGAAACGTGAACATTTGAAATTAGGCAAACTTGGGCGTTTGGAAAATAATGTTGTTACTTGATTTTACAAAGGTAAGAGTTTTAGTTTTCTTAAAAAGGGCAAATACTCTATTTTATACTACGGGTATTGTGTGACTTATGTGAAAGAAGCAGATCTTTTAAAGATTTAATGTGTGAAGTACTTTGGGGATAGATACGAACTTGTTAGTAGAAAGTACCTTGTGTGAATAACTTGATTGTATTGGTTTGTGATAGCCTTGTAATACTTTCTTGTTGATTTGATAAGTAAACATGTTAGGATGCTACGTGTGTTAGTATCTTGTGATGTTAGTGTAAAAGGGTTTTCCGCCATTTGCGCTTAAAGTTGTTTGACTATCACCGTTATGTTGGTATTGTACCACTCACCTTGACTTGTGCGGAGGTTAAGGCGCCTCCGTCACGGGGTAGACTCGGGTGATGCAGGACCATGATTCGAGAATACCTCATGCGGGTCGGGGATCCATGCGGAACTACGGAGTTCGTGTTAGTGTGCGGCCTTTATGGTCATGCGGTCTTTGTGGCCATGCGGTGCGAGTCGGGGCGATGCCGGAGTAGCTACCCTCGATGCGGGGTTATACCTCATGCGGGCCTATGAGGTTGGCCTATGCGGAGTCGCGGAGAGTTCGGGGCTAGCGCGCACATTTGATCTGCGGGCGAGTGACGGCTTTTATCATGTGACGGTGCAGACAGATATCATGACACGATTTATGACCTTGTTGGTGCTGTAGGTGTTAGTAGTCGGCTATGCCTTCGTACTTACCTGTCTCGTTTTATTAGGACACAGTGGGACACGGTGTTCATGTATTCCTTGGTGCTTGTATATCATAAAGCTGGCGGTGAGGAAGGTATTCACAGGCACGATTGATGTTGTGGGCGTGAGACCTATTGTTAAAATTGAGTGATGACTTGAGGCGTGAGTCCACGACTTGACATATTCGCTTATTTATGGTGAATCGTAGTTTGGTTATCATACATGTCTCCGCTTTGTATAGACTACTATGATTTCATTCTGATTTATTTTGATTTCACATACTTGGTACTGTTATCGACCTCCTCCGGGCTGCGTTCATGCCGCAGTAAAGGTACACCGATCATTGATCCTCGCTCTTAGGGTCACGATTCGGCATTTGGGAAAGCTCGCTTCTCGGAGGCTTATCGATGGTATAGTCCCTGTTGTTGTAGGTGTTTACATTCGGGGTATGGCGGGCCCGTCCCGCCATTGTTGTCGTATCATTTCTTAAGTGCAGTAATCTTGTTGTGGCGGGGTTTGTAAAAGGATTAAACTGCTCATGTTGAAAAAGTCGTTATTTATATATATGCGAAAAGGCAAGTTTTCCTCGATTCTTGTTTGTGCTTCATTTGTTTCATGTATGTGTTTTATGTTCGATTACTCGATGTTGTATCACTAGGGTGCGGGGTAAGGCACGATCCACGGCCCCAAATCGGGTCGTGACAAAAGTGGTATCGAGCGATTAATCCTCGGAAAGTGTCTACTGAGCCGTATCGATGAAGTCTTGATTATCGGTGTGTTGTGCACCACACCAATAATCGTGAGGCTATAGGATATTTAGGATTGGTTTCTATTCTTCTCACTCGAGATCGTGCCTTAGAGGTGTTGTAAGTTGGACCCTCGACGAAATTCTTTCCTTATCGTTATGCCTCGCGTAGGCAACCCGCCCAGAGGGCAAAGCGGCGAGGAGGCCGCGAGTAGAGTTCGGAGGGTTGCGAGGGCACGTGCCCAATCATTACCTAGGGTAGTGCTTCATTCGGGATTTCTGCGATGTCACTAGCCCCAGTGATTAAGCACGACGGCGGTTCCTCTGCGGCCATGATATTTGAACCTTCCACGGCCGGAACGGTGAATATAGATTGCAAAGAGGCAACCACATTACTAGCTATGGATTTGGCTACAGAGAGCATACCGATGTATCGCGAGTCTTGATGACTACCTAAGAGAAGGTTGTGCAGAGTAATTCTTGATTAGGCTTGAGCATGACACGTATGCGGGCTTATCGCGAGCCAAGAAACGTAGAGATCGACGGGTTAACGAAGGACAACGAAGAGGGCGGGCAGCGAGTCCTTTGGTAACTTTCGAGGCGAGTCACCTCACCAGATTAGATTATGCACATCCACCGGTCGAGTGGTCTCGCGGGGTTCGGGGCGTTCGGGGTGTGCGGGAGTTGGTCGAACTCGTGGCTTCCGTTCACAGGATGTGACGCCATCCCGGGGAACGTCGTCTTTTAGTTGGTACTTGTTGTATCTATGACCGTCAGTGCCGTGTCGAAGGGTGTCCTTGTAAGAGAACTTAGCCTTCAGGATTGGTGGGTAGTTTGTCATCTCCCTCAGCTATGCGCCCTACGGGGCAGGTTTGATTAGAACGGCTAAAGGGTGTGAAACAGTAGTTATAGATATATCTTTAACCCTCTGGAGTTTTGTATAAGGTGAGTATACCTTAAGTGCTATGTTCTGATAGCAGTGTGTCAGTTGTGATTAGAAATCTTGGTTAGTTAACCGAGTAAGATTTGGGGGATAGAGAAAGTGTGAGCCTTAGAGCTTTATACGTAGAGACCTTAGAGGTGAGGCCATCTCGAGAAAAGGTGTGGTGTTATGTTTGATCCTTATCAGAAGTTCATAGTGTACGTGAGCTATGTTTGGGATAGGTCCCTAGTAGTGTGGAATGAGAGGGGGTAGTTGAGATAAGAAGACCGCTAGGTTTTCGTAACTTGATTAGTGGGATTGTTCCGGATCGGGGAGCAAGTATTATGCGCGTTGCCGGGTCGGGTTGAGGCCACGTTGCGGGTCAACCCGCGGCATGTTTGGTGATGGGGTCAGTTTGTGGTGGTCCCGCCTTGTGTTAGGGTTACGAGGGTGTTAGGCCCAAGTTTTGTTAACCAGCGTACGAGTTCGTGGATGCGTTGACGATGGTCGGGCGATGGGGCAGCCCATCGTGTTCTTGGTCGGGACCGTTTACTCGGTTGTGTTGAGTTATCGAAGGTTGTAAGGCTGCACGGGGTGCCTACCTTCACCTTAGGACAGACAGTGAAGCCCAGGTGGTGGCTATTTTCATTTTCTAAAAGTTTTACCAAACATGTGTTAAGAACTCAGGTGAGTCTCAGAATCGCATTCGCCCTCGGGCCAGTGTGTGGATTTCAGGGGTAGTTGTGGGGATTGTTGTCTCCTGTAGAGGGAGCGTTTAAGCTACCATTTCAGTATTCGGATGTCGCTTTTTGAAGCCTTGTAGGGGCGGAAGTGTAACTTGCCGGTCGATTGGTTCGACGTTGGCAAGGTTCAGATCGTTGGTTCAGGCTAGTTCCAGCAGACTAGGGATAGGGTGAAGCTTGTCCAGAAGAGGTTCTGGCAGCTCAGAGGAAATCGTGCGGATAATCGACGGCGACGCTTAGAGTTCAGGTTGACGGTCGGTCTTCTTGAAGATACCACCCCGGTTAGGGTGTGACGAGTTTTGGAAATAGAGGAACTTAGCCCGAGTTATTTTGGGCCCTTTTGAGTTCATGTGAAGAATAGGCCAGGTTGCCTATATGTTAGCTTTTGCCGTCCGACTTAGGAAGCAGTACGTCCGGTCTTTCGTATTGTTATGTTCGGGGAAGTACCGGAGATCCATCCAGAGTATTCCCAGTTAATGATGACCACGTTGGGGATAGTAACCCCGAGTTTTGGAAACTGAAGCAGTATCAGAATGTGGTAAGAGTTCGAGTGTACGACATCCTCAGGGATCGCAAGCAGCCCGGTACCATTTGTTGGGTCGTCGGAGCAAGGCTCGCGACAAAGTGACAAAAGTGGTACCATTTGTTGGGTCGCCTGAGAAGGTTAATGCCTCAGGCAAAGTGACAAAGTGGTATCTACGACGAGTAAAGAGAGAAGCGAGCATGTATGGCAAGCGTAGATGTGATCATTTCTTTGTAAAGAGAAGCGCGGAAGTATATTTTAGACCCGTGAGAAGTGTTTTGTGGTGATGGTTAGAGGTGTTTCCTCGTGGACTTTGATGTAAGTAGTTGCGCAGTTGTTTCTGTGGCCAGGTGTGGCAGGATTGATTCTCGTAAGTATAGTAGTGAAGACTATACTGGCGCACGTTTGTTTTGAGGCTTGAAGGAACATTCGACGAATGTTTCGGCGAGGAGAATGTTATACCGTATTTCCAGTAGTATGCGTGGGGCGCACGAGAAAATTTGAAACTTTAAGTTAGGCTTGGCGAATTAATTGTTGTGCACAACACCCGATTAGAGTCGTTTTTGACTAAACGTTTCCACGCTTTCGTAGGAAAATTCCGCCATGTCATTTTTATTTTTGCGGATTTTTCCGGAGACGAAACATTTTGGACCAACGAGGGCACACTTGGCACCTCCAATTGGTGGACTTGAAACGCCCATCGGGACGATTTGGGCTAGCCTTTGCACGTTTTGGTGCCTTGGCTAAAGTCAAGGGTTGGTAGGATATTTGTGTGTAGTAAATCCTAGCCCTACACTTGCCTAACACTTGGTTTAATCTTGGCCATTGGTTGGCCTTCACTTGACCTATAAATACCCCTCTCCCTTTGATGAATTCTTCATCCTTTCCACAAATCTCTAAGTGTTAAAATCCTCCCCTCTCTTGTTGTTGTTCTCGTCCCTCCCTGGCGAGAGCCCTCCCTGTGTGGCCTTGTGGCGAGACTTCACCCTCCTCTAGTGGTGTTGTTCTCGTATAATATACACCCACTTTGTGGTGTAGTTATACTCTCAAAAGTTTTGTTATAATGCACAAATTAGATTAGCATTATAGCTTGTTGTATTCTAAGGTTATACTATCTGAAAATGCCCGTAAATACTATTATACTTAGTCGATCACAAAACCGAAACCCTAGGAAAATCTCCATAGTCCGTTGGAGTATTGTGTAGAAGTTGGTTAGAACTTCTAAGGGTGGTTTAGAGCGGGTTGGAGCGCTCGGAGTTGGAGCTAAACGATTGCCCAGGATCGACTTTAACTAGGATAATTATGGGCTTATCGAGGTAATTATCTTGTCCCTCTGTTGTAATTGGAAATTGCATATTGTTAGAATATATAGTTGAAGTATACTATATATAGAACTGAACGTAGTTATCGGCAATGTCTTTTGACTTAAGCCTGAATAATACTTACGGCAATGTCTTGCGACTTAAGCCTGAATTTAAAGAAGAATACTGAACTGTAATTACATAGGGTTGTATTACAGTAGACTTGTGTAGTAGTACCGTGGAGTAGAATTGTACCCGTTAGGGTTAGACGTATAACCCCACGGTTGGCTTGGTGGCCAGGCACCGATGAGAGGAGATTTCTGTTGTTGCGGGAGAGTCTTTGCCAATTTCGGTAGAATGTTACGATGAGATCTAAATGTTAATAAGCGCCTTGTGGCCTTATAGGTTGAAGTACTACGTGTGGCGCGATCTACTTGGCTTAAGGAGTAGCCGACGGTTGGAAGTACTTGAGCGTTTGCTATTAGTCGATACTGCGTCGCGGTATGTGAACCTCTTCCTATCTCTTCTAGCATGATATGTGTGAACTATGTAGTACGGTAGAAGTACATGTGCTAACTGTATTTAATTTGTTTACAACATAAAGTGTTATAACGACTTTATGGGTAGTCGGTTATAAACAGCTTTATGTTGGTAAGAAAATACTTGTGGTTTTTAAAAGGTAAATCGATTTGAACTATAATCGGCTTGTTATGTGTTAATAGAGAACTTGAAGTAATACTTGGTTTTGAAAACTTAAGAGTTATACTAGCTTTATGGGAAGTTAGGTATAACGGCTTAAGAATGTTTTCTTGATTTGAATCGTAATGTGTATCGACAAACCAACTGCAGCGTTAATAAAAGGAAAATGTTTTGAATAATTAAGTATTATTAAAACCAGAGAAACTTCCATCCGCATAGAAGCTAAGATGAGACAAAATGATATTTCCTAGATCATGGTCAGTAATAAGATTGTTATAAACAAGAATATCCTACTCACATATAAGGCTTATGTTTCTCATTTGTTTAAAGAGAATTATATTCTTAAATGAATAAGACTATGAACTACTAAACCTTTCTAAAATAAGAAACGTGAACATTTGAAATTAGGCAAACTTGGGCGTTTGGAAAATAATGTTGTTACTTGATTTTACAAAGGTAAGAGTTTTGGTTTTCTTAAAAGGACAGTCACTCTATTTTATACTACGTATTGTGTGACTTATGTGAAGAAAGCAGATCTTTTAAAGATTTAATGTGTGAAGTACTTTGGAGATAGATACGAACTTGTTAGTAGAAAGTACCTTGTGTGAATAACTTGATTGTATTGGTTTGTGATAGCCTTGTAATACTTTCTTGTTGATTTGATAAGTAAACATGTTAGGATGCTACGTGTGTTAGTATCTTGTGATGTTAGTGTAAAGGGTTTTCCTTTCGCGCTTTAAAGTTGTTTGACTATCACCGTTATGTTGGTATTGTACCACTCACCTTGACTTGTGCGGAGGTTAAGCCCTCCGTCGCGGGGTAGACTCGGCGATGCAGGACCATGATTCGAGAATACCTCGTGCGGGTCGGGGATCCATGCGGAACTACGGAGTTCCGTGTTAGTGTGCGGCCTTTATGGTCACGCGGTCTTTGTGGCTACGCGGATGCGAGTCGGGGCGATGCGGGAGTAGCTACCCTCGATGCGGGGTTATACCTCATGCGGGCCTATGAGGTTGGCCTATCGGAGTCGCGGAGTTCGGGGCTAGACGCGCACATTTGATCTGCGGGCGAGTGACCGGCTTTATCATGTGACGATGCAGACAGATATCATGACACGATTTATGACCTTGTTGCTGTAGGTGTTAGTATCGGCTATGCCTTCGTACTTACCTGTCTTGTTTTATTAGGACACAGGTGGGACACGGTGTTCATGTATTCCTTGGTGCTTGTATATCATAAAGCTGGCGGTGAGGAAGGTATTCCACGGCACGATTGATGTTGTGGCGTGAGACCCATTGTTAAAATTGAGTGATGACTTGAGGCGTGAGTCCCCGACTTGACATCGCTATTTATGGTGAATCGTAGTTTGGTTATCATACATGTCTCTGCTTTGTATAGACTACTATGATTTCATTTCTGATTTATTTTCGATTTCACATACTTGGTACTGTTGTCGACCTCACTCCAGGCTGCGTTCATCTGCGAGTAAAGGTACACGATCATTGATCCTCGCTCTTAGGGTCACGATTCGGCATTTGAAAGCTCCGTTTCTCGGAGCTTATCGATGGTATAGTCCTGTTGTTGTAGGTGTTTACATTCGTGGTATGGCGGGCCTGTCCGCCATTGTTGTCGTATCATTTCTTAAGTGCAGAAATCTTTGTTGTGGCGGGGTTTGTAAAAAGGATTAAACTGCTCGTGTTGAAAAAGTCGTTATTTATATATATCCGAAAAGGCAAGTTTTCTCACATCTTGTTTGTGCTTCATTTGTTTCATGTATGTGTTTTATGTTCCGCTGATTACTCTGATGTTGTATCACTAGGGTGCCCGGGGTAAGGCACCAGTCACGGGCCCCGAAATCGGGTCGTGACAATATCAAGACTATGTGGGTCCTTGACCAAGTCAACATTCTCAAGCTCATTAATTGGAAGACTTAGTCATCCTAAGGCTATGGTCAATGACCATTGTGGCCATGCCTAATTTCGTCCAAGGCATTCTGAGGGGGGGTGACACGTGTCGCCTCTCTCGTTAAATCAACAAAACGTTTTCCGACAATTTCATAATTCCGATAAATTTTTACAAGTCTCAAATCTTAACACTTGTGAGTTCTTACGTACGTTCTTACACCATGTCCTGTAAATACGGGGTGTAACATTCTTCCCCCCTTAGCAACATTCGTCCCCGAATGTTCTTTCGGAGTCAATCTTTATAATTAGCGACATAGTTTCCTTTCACAACCCCGACATGCCAACAATGCCACACATGTCCCTAATACTGCACACGATATCTGTCCATCATAAGCCCAAAAGAGATTATCTTTTCGTACTTCCAACTCATACTAGCATACATACATAACTTCTATACCGACTCTGGCCTCAAATCTTTGGAGTCACTCTATAAAACAATATAAGGCCATTTCCGGCTTTCATGACCTGGTTCCGGTGGAACGCGTCCACGAACCCGTAAAACAATTAACTAAACTTGGGCCTTGCGCCCTCGCGACCCTATCACGTAGCGGAACTACTACCAACTGATCCCACTCTATTCCAGGCCAAGGGGAGACCCGTGACAGGTCCTCACCCCGACCCGCCGTCGCACTTAACTCTTATCCTTGGTCTGACTTAAAATCTTATTGCCAGAGAAAGCCTTATATACCTAAGGTCTCGGCAGTAATCAATATTCTTAGGCTCGCAATTTCCATGCTCCAAGCCTACCTTACCAGTCCCCCAGTAAACGGGTACAAAACTTCTCATAAAACCAAAATCATGTGGTCTCGATCACAACAACCATTACTTACTCTTTACAGGCCTTATCCGTATAATTCTCTTAAGCATACTACGCAGCTTGATCTATTAACATGACATTCCGTTAGGTTCCTTAATATGGCTTCTTAAGGGTCCACTACCCTATCAGACAGCTCATCCTTTCCCAATTATCTCAAAATAAAACACAAGACCTTGGCGAAAATTCATTAACTATTCCATACCTTCCCGGTATCTAGTTAGTCTTTACCGATTCCTGGTAATCTAAAATCATTCTAGGCAACACGCGTCTGACCCTCATACATAACTCCGTATAGATGTATGTCACAATACCCACTATACTCTAATCATTACCAACCTGGGTACGCAATCCACATAGTCCTTCCTGGGTCACTGCCTTTCTCGAAGCTGCAATCAACATAACTCGTTAGGGAGAGACGACCCTAACAACACAGCTCTATCGCGATCTCGAGTGAGAAGAATGGAAACCAATCCTAAATGTCCTGCAGCCTCACGATTATAGATGTGGTGCACAACACACCGATAATCAAGACTACTAGACACGATGCGTAGACACTTTCAGAGACTAATCGCTCGATACCACTTTTGTCACGACCCACCCGGGGCGGCCCAGTGCCCTACAGGCACCCTTACAGTAAACATCGAGAAAATCAGCGGAACATACGAAACTTAAAAATAAAACATCGTAAGTAAAACAACGGGTTAGCGGAAGTAGGGCTACCTTCCTTAACATATATAAAAACAACCGAAGCAGTTGCCTCCTTTCTTTTTACAAACTGACCCACAAAATGTGACTACAGACCTCTAAGAGTTTTAACAACCACTTTGGCGGGACAGGGCCCCACCATACCCCTGAATGAACATAAACGTGACAACTCCGGAACACTGGAGCCATCTCAACTTGCTGAACAGGGATCATAATCTCTCGGATCCACAATCGTGTACCTAAACTGCGGGCATGAACGCGGCCCCGAAAGTCGATAACAAAAGTGCGAATATGGAACAGAATATAACGTCTGATAAACAAATCATAATCGTACAAAGAATGACAAGGACAAGTATAAAAATACATACGGATCCTGCCGTGTCATTACCACTTATGAACTTAATCGTACCTTATTATCCTTTCCATTCCCAATAAGAGTTATAGTCACATTCTTACGTACATTATTAGAAAAAGAATCATTAAGTTCATTACCATATAACTTACTTATCTGTCATAACATAGTCCGGCCATTTACGGAGGGACACATATACTACGACCCGATCTGGGACGCGATCAAGTCACACTAATATCAAAGCATGCGTGGAATCCCCATCATCGCGACTATTAGTGTAAATATAACCATGTGACGCGTGGCATCCCACCTCACTGTCGGCGTACACATACACAATACATATATATATATCCTGCCCGTGGAATCCCACATCACTGCCGACAGTCCAGGGTATAATAATACACCAATAGGCATACATGAACACCAAGTCTCACCGGTGGTATAGCGTCTTGGGGGTCTACCCCTCACTTATACTCTTACCCTGGAGAAGGTGGTAAAATAGGTGGTATAACATCTTGGGGGTCTACCCCTCACTTATACTCTTACCCTGGAGAAGGTGGTATAACGTCTTGGGGCTTGCCCCTCATTTATACTCTTACCCTATCTCGTAGGTCGTCAAACAACACATAAAGCGGTGGTAAAGCGTCTTGGGGTTTACCCTCACTTATACTCTTACCACGGAGAAGGTGGTATAACGTCTTGGGGCTTGCCCTCATTTATACTCTTACCTATCTCGATGACCATCAAACAAGACATAAGCACTACCATGTCTTTTATAAAATCCGAATTTAACCCAAGTGCTACAAATAGCGGAAGCATACCTGGAATCCCACATCACCGCTGTCGATGCGTCCAAGTAACTTATAACAAGACGGTAGGCCAACCGAGAGTCGCGGCATCGTAATAAAACATAATACTTGCACTCAAAGGCTATCACCCGACACATAGGCTAATTCTCAATTAACAAGCCAAAGTACTTATCAGGACACAAATAGAATAATTCTCATTTAACAAGCCAAAGTACTTATCAGGGCACAAATAGAATAATTCTCATTTAACAAGCCAAAGTACTTATCGGAGCAAATAGAATAATTCTTATTTAACAAGCCAAAGTACTTATCAAGGCATCACATAGAATTATTCTCAATTAAAGCAGCCAAAGTACTACGTGCGTGCATTCTTTTCAAAAGACTCCTTTCCAAATAAAACTTCCCCGATACTAACAACCGTAGTATCAAGTCCTATTCACCTTTCAAGACAAGTCACAATACCTTTTTAGAAAATACAATTACCGGCTTCTAAATCAAGTGACTTCCTTATTTAAAACCTTAAGCAATTGGTACCTTTAAAACAATTTGCCCTTCCTTAACACAAGTTATTTCTTTGCTTACTCTATTAGAGAAAACCATTCTCTTAACCTTCCATAAAGCCGTTATAACCGACTTCCCATAAAGCCGTTATAACCCTTTATGGTTTAGACCAACACGTTCATTTTATAACCAAGAGACTTCTACTTTTTGAAACCAAGTATTAAATTGTTATACCCCGTAATTTCATAATATGTATGTGAGAACGTACGTATAAACGTATAAGCCCTAATTAGGTTAAGGATGAAATCCTTTGGACCAATAGGAAGGCGACATGTGTCACCCCTAGAACGGGCAAGGTGGACGTTTTCTAGAAGGCAAGTGGTCAAAGTCTTGCAAGATATTTGTGGGGCAAGTAGACAAGAGGTGATGGACTAGTTTCATATTACAGGAATTATGACATTGAGTATACGAAAGTCTTATAATGAGATATTAGAATTTAAGTGAATTGAGATTAAGAATTAATTGTGTGTGTAATTGAAATTGTGAGATTGATTAATTATTAACGGGGAGCAAGACTAGTGGGATGTTACGCGTGGCCTTAAGAGGCAATTCTAATTTTTACGTGTGGCCTTAAGAGGCCATTCTCTGAATGGCTAAGTGATTAGACTTAATGAAAGGCATCATTTTTTTTACACGTGGCTAGAGATGAAGGCCTAACATTTGCAAAGGAGCACAATTGTTATTTCTTGAACGTAGTGCTAGGACAGGAAAAGTGTGCAGTTTGTTTTAAAGTTCACACACTAGAGGTACTCTTAAAAAGCTCTGTCTCCACTATTATTTAACAGATACTCATATCTTATGACATATATATAGATATTTGGTTTGCCAATTAGACATACACGGGAAGAGGCTTAAAATAAGGGGGCTAGTAATTATGGGTCGTGTTATTCACAAACCACGTTCCTTGTATGTTGATTATTTGTTGAGCAATTTTTGTTGAATTAACCTTACTATACACGTCAAGATTGTGAAGTCCCATCGACGTTTGTTCTCGACTGTCTTGAGCCATTAGCTGTGTTGTCTTTCTGGAAGACCAAAAAGGGAAAACGTAACACCTCCCTAATACTTCATTTTAGTAAATATATTAGTCCTTTGGGGGAGGAATGTAAAAACAAACGTTCCCGGCAAATTCAATTTGGAGTTCATATTCTCATGGAGAAATTATTTGAAGAGTTGGTAATCGAGGTAGGTATTCTACGCGCGGCATACTCGACTTGGCATGTGGATTAAGCCAAAGAGGTATGTGATTCTTCCTATCCCTTTGAGCATGATATTTTCGAAATATATATAGTACGGTAGACGTACGTATATTAAACTAAACTTGGCTTCACTTTGATGTCTTTGGACTTGAGTTCTAAACAATAAGAATCTTGAATATTTCAAAAGAGGTATGAATCGTTTTTGGAAGAAAAGTAATACTTGGTTTTTATAAAAAGCTTAAGTGTTATACTAGCTTTATGGGAAGTTAGGTATAACGACCTAAGAAAGATAAGAAAACGGTTTTTATTATTTGTTTATCAAATGCTTGAAATATTGTCTGAAGGTATGGTAAGTTGGTTTGATAGACATGTTATGATACTACGTGTGTTGGTATCTTGTGACGCTTATGTAAGAAGGTTATTCTTGTTTTGCTTATATTGTTCAACGATTAGTCGTTGTGTTCGATTCTTGTGATGATTGCATAAAGAGGTTATTCTTATTTGTGCTTATGTTGTTTAACAATAAGCCGTTATGTTAGTATTGTACCACTCACCTCTTGACATGTTATACCGGGGGTTAAGCTGCCCCCCGATGCGAGGGATGCCTCATGCGGGTCCAGGGGACCTATGCGGAGCTACGGGAGTTCCAGGTTAGTGTGCGAGGAATACCTCATGCGGTCTATGTGGCCATGCGGTGCGAGAGTCGGGGATCGATGCCGAGAGTAGCTACCCTCGATGCGAGAATACCTCATGCGGGCCTAGGTGGCTATGCGGTGCGGAGTCGAGATTAGGCATGCATAATGATATTATGGGCGATTGGCCTTGCTTCGATCATTCGCGGCCTAGAAAAGACCTGTTACAGTATACCTATTATTGCTCTTGTTTGTGATGTGGCACTATGTGCAGTTAACTCGGTTGTTTTTATACATACTTGTGAATTGGTTTTAAAAATGTTATGGTTTTATATATGTATATATATCTGTACTTTCTGATTTCACATACTTGGTACTGTTATGCGGACCTCGCCCGGGAGGCTGCGTTCATGCCGCAGGTAAAGGGAAGCAGGTAGCGGATCCTCAGTCTTAGGATCTTTACTCTGGTGTCAGGAGCTCCATTTCTCCGGAGGCTCGACTTTTGGTATGGCTCTCCCTGGTGTCGTAGATGTTTTATACATTCAGGGGTATGACGGGGCCCTGTCCGTCATAGTGTTACATTTCCTTAGAAGTGCTGTAGTCTGCCGCATTTTGGGATTGTATCGCCCACTATTGGGTAACTATATATATATCGAAAAGGCAACTTTTCTTGGATAGACTATTCTTACTTTTATTATTTCCTGTCTTGGTTATATTCCGCTGGTTACTCTGATGTTTGGCTACTTGGGTGTCCGGGTAAGACACCAGTCACGGGCCCGGGAACGGGTCGTGACAAAAGTGGTATCAGAGCGGTTAATCCTCGGAAAGTGTCTACGGACCGTGTCTAGTAGAGTCTTGATTATCGGTGTGTTGTGCACCACATCTATAATCAGGAGGCTGCAGGACATTTAGGATTGGTTTCCATTCTTCTCACTCTGAGATCGTGCCTTAGAGCTGTGTTATAGTCGGACCGCCGACGGATTTCTCTTTCTTACGATTATGCCTCACGTAAAACCCGCCCGAGAAGGGCAAAGCGTAGGAGCTGCTAGTAGTACACAGAGGGTCACGAGGGCTCAGGCCCAACCCTTACCCGAGGTGATACCTCCGACGGTGAGTTCCACGACGTCGCCGGCCCCAACAGAGTTTAGGGCCGCAGCAGAGGCTGCTAAGGCCACGGCACCAGAGCCTCCAGCCCCAAAGCCTGGAGCAGAGGACATGGGTTACAAGGAGATGGCCCAGTTATTGGCCAGAGTCTTGGCAAGGCACGAGGATAGGTTGGACGCAGCAGTTCCAGTCCCAGTAGTACCCGTGGTTCACCCGAGGTCAGATGGTTTGAGACGGGACTTTACGAGTTCTGACGCCGTAATTTTATGGGTCGAGGCCTGAGGATGATCCACATGAGTTCATCAGACAGTTACAGCGGATCATGAAAGTGATCAAGGCGTCGGAGACCGAGTCAGTGGTCTTAGGTTCACATCGGCTGCGCGATAGCGTAGTCGGCCGTTCGATTCTTAGGAAGCGTCGGGAAGCGGCGCCTCCGGTGTTTGGGACGAGTTCTCGAGGCATTTCGCTCACTTCTTGCCTCCGCGAATGAGAGGCACGCGGTAGCAATTTTGATCTTTGGCGAGAGAGGCGCCTGATTCGGGAGAACGTGGAGTTCGACTCGTTGGCTCGGTATGTTCCCGCGTTAGTAACAGATATGGAGGACCGAGTGCACCGCTACATCACAAGGCTTGATGACTACTTGGCGGAGTCTTGCTCAGGTGTAGCTCTTCACGGCATGGACATTGCCGCGTGCGAGCTCATGCGCAGGTGTGAGGCGTGGGCCGGGTTGGCGATATCGCCAGAAGAAGGCGGGGCAGCGAGGATCCTTTGGTAGTTCTCGAGGTGGACGACCTCAGCAGCGGAGTAGGTTTGCACCTCACCACTCTGAGCACTCCTCTGCACCAAGCGAGTATTCGAGCGGTCGGGGCCCAGGACTTGAACTTCGGGTAGCAAAGGTGCTAACCGATCGAGACCACCTTCCTCTTAGTGTGTTCGATGTGGTAAATCCTATTTCGAGAATTGTGGTACTATTATGGGAGTTTGCTTCACTTGCGGCCAGCAGGGTCACTTTGCGAGATCTCCCAACTAAGCGGCGCGAGATAGTAAAGATCACTGCGAGGTCTTTTGCCTGCCTTCATCTCCTACGATTACTCGCCGGAGCGGGGTTCTCATGGGCGGCCAGTGTGGCGAGAGGTCGTGGCGGGTGCTAGTTCAGCGGTCCTCGAATCGCATTTATGCCATGTCGGCCGCCAGACGGGAGGCGTCGCCGGATGTCATCACAGGTACTTTATCAGTTTCTTGTTGCGACGTATATGCCTTGATAGATCCAGGTTCTACCTTGTCCTATATATCTCCCCTTATTGCTAGTAGGATAGGAATAGAGCCTGAGTCCATAGACCCTTTTGAGGTAGCTACGCCTGTGGGGGATTCGGTAGTAGCTGAGCGGGTATATAGGACTTGCCCAGTGACTATATACGGTCGTCAGACTCTAGCTGACTTGATAGAGTTAGATACGACCGATTTTGATGTGATCATGGGTATGGATTGGTTAGCTTCTTGCTACGCCAATGTAGACTGTAGGAAACGGTTGGTACGGTTCCAGTTTCCTGGGGAACCAGTTTTTGAGTGGGAGGGAAACACTTTGTCGCCAAGGGGTAAGTTTATTTCTTACCTCAAGGCCAGGAAAATGGTTCAGAAGGGGTATATTTACCATCTCGTTCGGGTATTTGATACGGAGGCGACACGGACCTTCATCGGTTCAGAGTCGAGAGTTTCGGATGTATTCCCGCACGACCTCCCGGGTATCCCTCCCGAAAGAGAGATAGAGTTTTGCATCGATATTTTGCCTGATACTCGACCTATATCCATTCCGCCATACCGAATGACACCTGCCGAGTTGAGAGAATTGAAGGACCAGCTGAGCGATTTGCTGGAGAAAGGCTTCTTTAGGCCTAGTGTTTCTCTCTGGGGAGCGCCGGTATTGTTCGTGAAGAAGAAGGATGGGACGCCGCGTATGTGTGTTGATTACGAGCGGTGAACAAGGTGACTATTAAGAACAGATACCCTTCCGGGATCGATGACTTGTTCGACCGATTGCGGTAGCGAAGTGGTTCTCAAGATGACCTACGATCCGGTTACCATCAGTGCGAGTTAGGAGTCGGATATCCCAGAATTTGCGTTAGGACGTGCGAGCACTATGAGTTTAGGGTCATGTCTTTCGGCTTGACCGATGCTCGACGGTATTCATGGATTTGATGAGCGAGTGTTCAAACCATTTTGGATACGTTCGTGATAGTATTCATTGATGACATCTTGATTTATTCGCTCGGGCGAGGAGCATACTGAGCATTTGAGGGCGGTCTTGAAAGTCGCCGGGACCCGGTGATTATATGCCAAGTTTTCGAAGTGTTAGTTTTGGTTATCTTCGGTGGCGTTCTTAGGACACATTGTAGAAGTAGATGGTATTCGGGTAGATACGGCAAAGATTGAGTCGATCGAAGTTGGCCTAGACCTCTTACCAGACGGAGTGCGCACTTTTGGGCCTTGCGGGTTACTACCGGAGGTTTGTGGAGAAGTTTGCTTCTATTTCAGCACCTATGACCAATCTGACTCAGAAGACAGCTAAGTTTCAGTGGACGGATGCTTGCGAGAAGGGCTTTCAGTTACTAAAGGAGAAGTTGACGACCGCCCCAGTTCTTACTCTTCCAGAGGGGCCAGACGGCTATGCGATTTATTGTGATGCGTCGGGCATTGGGCTTGGATGTGTGTTGATGCAGCAGGGCAAGGTTATAGCTTACGCATCTCGACAGCTTAAGAAGCATGAGAAGAACTACCCCACACATGACTTAGAGTTGGCGTGATGATTCACGCGCCAAGATCTGGAGACATTATTTGTATGGAGTTCACGTGGACATTTACACCGACCACAAGAGCCTCCAGTATATCTTCAGCCAGAGGGAGCTGAACTTGCGACAGAGACGGTGGTTAGAGCTACTCAAGGATTATGATGTAGATATTTTATACCACCCGGGGAAGGCCAATGTAGTGGCAGATGCCCTTAGTCGATGGGTAGTCTGTCAGATGTTCAGCCAGATAGAAGGGGCATGGTCCGCGAGTTACATCGGCTAGCGAGCCTTAGAGTCCGATTGATTGATTCTGATGATAGCGAATTTCGAGTTCGAGAGGTTGCCGAGTCGTCCATTATCGAGGAGGAGAAAAGACGACAGTATGAGGATCCGGTTATGACACGGTATCGTGATACGGCTCTTAGTGAGGGGAAGGGTCCTTTTGAGGTAGCACCATGGGGTGCTAAGATTTGAGGCGTGTGTGTTCCAGATATTGCGGGACTTCGGCGAGTTCTAGGGAAGCACACAATGCGCGTTACTCTATCCATCCGGGGTCGACAAAGATGTACCACGACCTCAGATCTATGTACTGGTGGGACGGCCTAAAGAGAGACGTTGCAGAGTTTGTGGCTCAGTGCCCGAGTTGTCAGCAGGTCAAGGTAGAACACCAGAGGCCTGGTGGGCTGTTGCAGGCCATAGAGATTCCAACGTGGAAGTGGGAGGTGATCAACATGGACTTCATTACATGATTACCTCGCACTCAGAGGAAGCATGATTCTATCTGGGTTATCGTCGACGGTGTGAAATCAGCCCACTTTCTTCCCGTCAGGCGACTTTTTCTAGAGGATTACGCCAGACTTTACATCCGAGAGATCGTGAGACTACATGGGGTCCCTATTTCCATCATATCAGACAGAGGAGCTCAGTTTACGGCTAATTTCTGGAGGTCTTTCCAGAAGGGATTAGGGATGCAGGTGAGCCTCAGTACTGCATTCTTTTCCCAGACCGACGGACAGGCAGAGCGTACTATCCAGACACTTGAGGATATGCTGCGAGCCTGTGTTATTAACTTCAGAGGTAGCTGGGAGGATCATTTGCCGCTAGTAGAGTTTGCATATAACAACAGCTACCACTCCAGTATCCAGATGGCGCCTTACGAGGCCTTATATGGAAGGAAGTGTAGGTCACCGATAGGCTGGTTTGATGTGGGTGAGGTGCAGTTAGTCGGGCCAGACTTGGTTCAGCAGACAGTGGATAAGGTGAAGCTTATCCAGGAGCGGTTATCGACAGCGCAGAGTCGACAGAAGTCGTATGCAGATCACCGGCGTCGGCATTTAGAGTTTGAGGTTGATGACGTGGGAAGCAGAGGAGGAAATAAGGCAGAAGTATCCTCACTTATTCCCCACACCTCAAGGTAACTCACTTTCATACTGGTTAAATTTAAATTGTCATATGTACTTAAGTGTTGTATTGTGGTCATGTGTGGCATTTGCAAACTGTTAAGTTATGAGGAGCTATATCATTATCTGTTTTGAGAAGGAACATTCGGGACGAATGTTTCTAAGGAGGGGAGAATGTTATACCCCGTAATTTCATAATATGTATGTGAGGACGTACGTATAAACGTATAAGCCCTAATTAGGTTAAGGATGAAATCCTTTGGACCAATAGGAAGGCGACATGTGTCACCCCTAACCGCAGGCGGTGGGCGTTTTCTGAAGGCAAGTGGTCAAAGTCTTGCAAGATATTTGTGGGCAAGTAGACAGAGGTGATGGACTAGTTTCATATTACAGGAATTATGACATTGAGTATACGAAAGTCTTATAATGAGATATTAGAATTTAAGTGAATTGAGATTAAGAATTAATTGTGTGTGTAATTGAAATTGTGAGATTGATTAATTATTAACGGGGAACAAGACTAGTGGGATGTTACGCGTGGCCTTAAGAGGCAATTCTAATTTTTACGTGTGGCCTTAAGAGGCCATTCTCTGAATGGCTAAGTGATTAGACTTAATGAAAGGCATCATTTTTTTTACACGTGGCTAGAGATGAAGGCCTAACATTTGCAAAGGAGCACAATTGTTATTTCTTGAACGTAGTGCTAGGACAGGAAAAGTGTGCAGTTTGTTTTAAAGTTCACACACTAGAGGTACTCTTAAAAAGCTCTGTCTCCACTATTATTTAACAGATACTCATATCTTATGACATATATATAGATATTTGGTTTGCCAATTAGACATACACGGGAAGAGGCTTAAAATAAGGGGGCTAGTAATTATGGGTCGTGTTATTCACAAACCACGTTCCTTGTATGTTGATTATTTGTTGAGCAATTTTTGTTGAATTAACCTTACTATACACGTCAAGATTGTGAAGTCCCATCGACGTTTGTTCTCGACTGTCTTGAGCCATTAGCTGTGTTGTCTTTCTGGAAGACCAAAAAGGGAAAACGTAACACCTCCCTAATACTTCATTTTAGTAAATATATTAGTCCTTTGGGGGAGGAATGTAAAAACAAACGTTCCCAGCAAATTCAATTTGGAGTTCATATTCTCATGGAGAAATTATTTGAAGAGTTGGTAATCGAGGTAGGTATTCTACGCGCGGCATACTCGACTTGGCATGTGGATTAAGCCAAAGAGGTATGTGATTCTTCCTATCCCTTTGAGCATGATATTTTCGAAATATATATAGTACGGTAGACGTACGTATATTAAACTAAACTTGGCTTCACTTTGATGTCTTTGGACTTGAGTTCTAAACAATAAGAATCTTGAATATTTCAAAAGAGGTATGAATCATTTTTGGAAGAAAAGTAATACTTGGTTTTTATAAAAAGCTTAAGTGTTACACTAGCTTTATGGGAAGTTAGGTATAACGACCTAAGAAAGATAAGAAAACGGTTTTTATTATTTGTTTATCAAATGCTTGAAATATTGTCTGAAGGTATGGTAAGTTGGTTTGATAGACATGTTATGATACTACGTGTGTTGGTATCTTGTGACGCTTATGTAAGAAGGTTATTCTTGTTTTGCTTATATTGTTCAACGATTAGTCGTTGTGTTCGATTCTTGTGATGATTGCATAAAGAGGTTATTCTTATTTGTGCTTATGTTGTTTAACAATAAGCCGTTATGTTAGTATTGTACCACTCATCTCTTGACATGTTATACCGGGGGTTAAGCTGCCCCCCGATGCGAGGGATGCCTCATGCGGGTCCAGGGGACCTATGCGGAGCTACGGGAGTTCCAGGTTAGTGTGCGAGGAATACCTCATGCGGTCTATGTGGCCATGCGGACTGCGAGAGTCGGGGCGATCTTAGAAAGTAGCTACCCTCGATGCGAGAATACCTCATGCGGGCCTAGGTGGCTTTATGCGGTGCGGAGTCGAGATTAGGCATGCATAATGATATTATGGGCGATTGGCCTTGCTTCGATCATTCGCGGCCTAGAAAAGACCTGTTATAGTATACCTATTATTGCTCTTGTTTGTGATGTGGCACTATGGACAGTTAACTCGGTTGTTTTTATACATACTTGTGAATTGGTTTTAAAAAAATGTTATGGTTTTATATATGTATATATATCTGTACTTTACAGTTTCACATACTTGGTACCTGTTGTACTGACCTCCTTCGGGGGGCTGCGTTCATCTGCAGTAAAGGGAAGCGGTAGCGGATCCTCGCCTTAGGATCTTTACTCAGTGTCGTGAGCTCCATTTCTCCGAGGCTCGACTTTTGGTATGGCTCTCCCGGTGTCGTAGATGTTTTGTACATTCGTGGTATGACGGGCCTGTCGTCATAGTGTTTACATTTCCTTAAGTCCGTAGTCTGCCGCATTTTGGGATTATGCATCCCACTAGTGGGTAACTATATATATATGCCGAAAGGCAACTTTTCTTGGATAGACTATTCTTACTTTTATTATTTCCTGTCTTGGTTATATTCCGCTGGTTACTCTGATGTTTGGCTACTTGGGTGTCGGGTAAGACACGATCCACGCCCGAGGCAGTCGTGACAAAAGTGGTATCGAGCGGTTAATCCTCGGAAAGTGTCTACGACCGTGTCTAGTAAGTCTTGATTATCGGTGTGTTGTGCACCACATCTATAATCGGAGGCTGCAGGACATTTAGGATTAGTTTCCATTCTTCTCACTCGAGATCGTGCCTTAGAGGCGTGTTATAGGTGGACCGCCGACGGATTTCTCTTTCTTACCGTTATGCCTCCACGTAGGCAACCCGGCCCGGAAGGGCAAAGCGGCCGAGGCGCTAGTAGTACATGTAGGTCACGAGGGCTCGTGCCCAACCACTTACGAGGTGATACCTCCGGTGAGTTCCACGACGTCGCCGGCCCCAACAGAGTTTAGGGCCGCAGCAGAGGCTGCTAAGGCCACGGCACCAGAGCCTCCAGCCAACCTGGAGCAGAGGACATGGGTTACAAGGAGATGGCCCAGTTATTGGCGAGTCGTGGCAAGGCACGAGGATAGGGTGGGCCAGCAGCCGATTCGATCGAGGTACGTGGTTCACCCGAGGTCGATGGTTTGAGACGGGACTTTACGAGTTACGCCGCCCGAATTTTATGGGTCGAGGCCTGAGGATGATCCACAGGAGTTCATCGACGATTCTGACGGATCATGAAAGTGATCAAGGCGTCGGAGACCGAGTCAGTGGTCTTAGGTTCACATCGGCTGCGCGATAGCGTAGTCGGTAGTTCGGTCTTCGAAGCGTCGGGAAGCGGCGCCTCGGCCGTTTGGGACGAAGTTCTCGTGAGGCATTTCTCGCTCACTTCTTGCCTCCGCGCGGATGAGGAGAGCGCAGTAGCAGTTTTTGATCTTTGGCGAGAGAGGCGCGATTCGGGAGTACAACGTGAGTTCGACTCGTTGGCTCGGTATGTTCCAGCGTTAATGCAGATATGGAGGACCGAGTGCACCGCTACATCACAAGCTTGATGACTACTTGGCGAGTCTTGCTCGGTGTAGCTCTTCACGAGCATGGACATTGCCGCGTGCGAGCTCGTGCGGCAGGTGTGAGGCGTAAGCGGCGGGTTGGCAGATATCGCCAGAAGAAGGCGGGGCAGCGGTGATCCTTTGGTAGTTCTCGAGGCTATGGTCAATGACCATTGTGGCCATGCCTAATTTCGTCCAAGGCATTCTAAGGGGGGGGTGACACGTGTCGCCCTCCCATTCGTCACAACAAAACGTTTTCCGACAATTTCATAATTTCGATAAATTTTTACAAGTCTCAAATCTTAACACTTGTGAGTTCTTACGTACGTTCTTACACCATGTCCTGTAAATACGGGGTGTAACAATAACAATCTTATATCAGCAGCCATGATCTAGGGAATGTAATATCATTTTGTCTCATCTTAGCTTCTATGCAGATGGAGGTTTCTACTGGTTTTAATAATACTTCATTAATCAAAACATTTCCCTTTATTAACGCTGCAGTGGTTTGTCGATACTCATTCTGATTTCCGAAATCAGTAAAACATTATTCCTTTTAAAACCAAGTACTCATTCTCACGAATGAGGTTTCACACAAAATTCATATTAATTTAATTAAGTCAAGTTTCTTATCTTTTAAGATCAGGTCTCTTAACTTCTAAAATCAATAAATCATTCATTTTATCTCCCTTAAGCCGTTATACCTAACTTTCCATAAAGCTATTATAACTCTTAAGTTTTTAAAACCACAAAGCATTTTCTTACCTACATAAAGCTGTTATAATCCAACTTCCCATAAAGCCGTTATAACACTTTATGTTTTAAACCAATCAAATACCTTTAACACATGTACGTCTACCGTACTACATAGTTATACATATCATGCTAGAAAAGATAGGAAGAGGTTCACATACCTCGCGACGATTATCGACTAATAGCAAAACGCTCCAAGTACCTCAAACCGTCGGCTACTCCTTAAGCCAAGTAGATCGCGCCACGCATAGTACTTCAACCTATAAGGTCACAAGGCGCTTATTATCATCTAGATCTTATCGTAGAACATTCTACGTAAAAATTCGCGGACTCCCCGCATGACGCGTAAATCTCCTCCTCTATCGAGTAGCTATCAAGACAACCGGGGGTTTATACGTCTAACGGCGTGTACAATTTCTACTTCACAAGAACATTACACAAGTCTCATGTACTGATCCTATGTAATTACGATTCGATTCTCTTTCTTTATATTCAGGCTTAAGTCAAAAGACATTGCCGCAAAGCTAGGTTCAGTTCTATATATAGTATACTTCAACTATATAATCTTACAACATGTAATTTCCAATTACAATAGGGGGAACAAGAATATTTACCTCGATAAGCCCAAAATTATCCAAGTTATAATGTCGATCTGAGCAAGGTTTAGCTCTACTCCGTGCGCTCCAACCCGCTCCAAACCACCCTTAGAAGTTCTAACCAACTTCTACTTAATACTCCAACTAACTATGGAGATTTTTCCTTAGGGTTTCGTTTTGTAACTGAAGGGAAGTATAATAGTATTTCTGGGCTTTTCGTATAGGTATAACCTTGGAATACTACAAGGTATTAGGGCCAAGGTATTAGGGTATAGTAACAATACTATGGAGAGTATTTCTACCAATAGGGGGGTATTTATACGAGACAACACCACAAGGGGAGGGTATACCGCCGGCCAACCCGATAGGAGGGGGGGTACTCTCGGCCAAGGGGGTAGGGGTGCTCTCGGCTAAAGCCTCACAAGGGGGGGAAGGACGAGAACTCTAGAGGGAGGGGGAAGAGCTTTCAAGACTTAGGAAAGTTTAGGAATGGATGAAGAAGTCTTCAAAGGGGGGGGGGTATTTATAGGTCAAGCAAAGGCCAACCAATGGCCAAGATCATGCCAAGTGTGGTGCAAGTGTAGGGCTAGGATTCACCCATGTGTACCTTATCCATCTACCCACAAAATATCCTACCAACTACTTGACAAAAAGCCAAGACCAATCGGCCACTTTACCGCCCCACACTCCACCAATGAGAGGGTGCCAAGTGTCGCCCTCTCGTTGGTCAAAAATGTTTCGTCTCTCGGAAAAATCCGCAAAAATTAGAAATGACATAGCCGTAATTTACCCTACGCGAGTTGTGTAAAACGTTTCGTCAAAAAACGACTCTAACCGGGTGTTGTGCACAAAAATAATCGGCCAAGCCTACTTTAAAGTTCAAATTTCTCTACGTACGTCCTCACGTACATACTCTGGAAATACGGGGTATAACATTCTCCCCTCCTTAGAAACATTCGTCCCGAATGTTCCTTCTAAGTCTCAAAACAAACGCGCGCCAGTATAGTCTTCACTACTATACCGACGAGAACAAACCTGCCACACCTGGCCACAGAACCACCCGCGCAAATACTTCCATCCAAGTCCACGAGGAAACACCTCTAACATCACCACAAATACCTCTCTCCGGGGTCTAAAATATACTTCCTTCGCACCTTCTCCTTACAAAAGAAAATGATCACCTCTATGCTCGCAATACATGCTCGCTTCTTCCCTTACGTGTCGTACCCTTCTTGTACACTCGAACTCCTCCTCATAATTTACCACATTTCTGTTACTGCTTCCGTTTCCGAAATCGTTGGGTTACTATCTCCAACTTGATCATCAATAACTGGGAATACTCTGGATGGATCTCCGATACCTTTCCGAACCTAACAACATGAAGGACCGGACATACTGCCTCCTAAGTCGGACGAAAAAAGCTAACATATAGGCAACCTGGCCTATTCTTCACATGATCTGAAAGGGCCCAAAGTAATTCGGGCTAAGTTTCCTCTGATTTCCGAATCTCGTCACACCCTTCCGGGGTGGTACCTTCAAGAAAATACCCACCGTCATCCTGAACTCCAAGCATCGTCGCCGATCATCCGTATGACTTCTGTTGATTCTGAGTTGTCGATAATCTCTCCTGGATAGGCTTCACCCTATCATCATCCTGCCGAAACAAGTATGAACCCACTATCTGAACTTTGCCAACATCGAACCAATCGACCGGAAACTTACACTTCCGTCCTTAAGGCTTCATAAGGCGACATCCGAATAATGAAATGGTAGTTAAAAAAAAACACTCCCTCAACAGGAGGCAACAATCCTCACAGTATCCCTGAAATCCAAACACTGGCCCGAGGGCGAATGCGATACTGAGACTCACCGGAGTTCCTAATCCTGCCTGGTAAAACTCCCAGAAAACGAAACAGCCGTACCCTGGGCTCCACTGTCTGCCATAAGGTGAAGGTAGGCACCCCGTGCAGCCTTACAACCTTTCTGATATAACATCTCGCATAACCCTCTGCCGAGTAAACGATCTGGCGAAGGGACAAGAGGTGACCTCATCGGCCCGACCATCGTCACACGTCGTCCACGAACTTCGCATTTGGTTAACTAAACTTGGGCCTAACACCTCATGACCTATCACTGGCGGGACCACCACAAACCGACCCGCACCAAACAGCCGCGGGTTGACCCGCACATGGCCTCAACCCGACCCGCACGCCAAGAAACACTAGTTCCCGATCCGAACAATCTTACTAATCACGTTACGAAAACCTAGCGGTCTCCTTAGCTCAACTACCATCTTTCATTCCACACTACTCAGGGACTTATCACACAATATATCCCACGTGCACTATGTACTCTGATAAGGGTCAAACACAAAATAAATCTTTCTTTCGAGATGGCCTTACCTCTAAGGTCTCTACATATAACATTCTAAGGCTCACACCTTTTTTTTTATCCCCCAAATCTTACTCAGTTAACTAACCATGATTTCTAATCACAATTTTTCACTTATGTTATCTGAACATAATACTTAAGATATACTCATCTTACACATACTAATCTCTAGAGGGTTAAGGATATACCTGTATCTCCGCTTGCTCCCTTTAGTCGTTCTAATCAAACCTACCCCGTAGGGCGCATAGCTAGGGAAGATGACGAACTACCCACCGATCCTGAAGGCTAAGTCCTCCTACTAGGACACTCTTTCGACATCAGACCCTGACGGTCGTCGGTAAAACGAGCACCAACAAAAGACGACATTCTCCGGGATGACATCTGCCACACTGTGAATGCGAGGAAAAAGCGAATCGGTGGCCGAACTACATGTAGCGTGAACCGAACTCGAGCTCGACCAACTCCTGCGTACCGAACGTCCCCAACCATGGAGGACCTCTGCATGGTGGAGTGCATAATCTAATCCATGGTGGCGACTACGCCTCGAAAGTTACCAAAGGACCTTGTTGTTACGGCCTCTTCGCGTCGCCCGTTAACCCGTCGATCTCTACGTTTCTTGGCTGCTGCGCGCTGACGCATACGAGCCATGCTCAAGCCTAACTGAAAAATTACTTTCGCACAACCCTCTCTTAGATAGTCATCAAGACTCGCGGTACGTCGGTATACTCTCTGGTAGCCAAATCCATAGCTAGTAACAGAGTCGTCTCTTTGCAATCTAAATTCTCTGTTCGATCGTGGGCGAAGGTTCAAATATCATGGCGCGATGGGAATCGCCGCCGTGCTAAACTCTGCTGGTCTAGTGACGTCGCAGAACTCCCGAATGAAGCACCTAACTCGGGTGATGGTTGGGCTGTGCCTCGTAACCCTGCATGCTCGACTCAGCCTCCTCACCGGTGCCGCCTCCCGGGCGGGTTTGCCCTACGCGGAGGCATAACGGTAAGAGAAAGAAATACGTTAGAGGGTCCAACTTACAACACATCTCTAAGGCACGATCTCAGAGTGAGAAGAATGGAAACCAATCCTAAATATCCTATAGCCTCCTGATTATTGGTGTGGTGCACAACACACCGATAATCAAGACTCTACTAGATACGGTCTGTAGACACTTTCCGAGGATTAATCGCTCGATACCATTTTTGTCACGACCGAACCGGGCGTGGATCGTGCCTTACCGGGCACCCTGGTGATACAACATCGAGTAATCAGTGAACATAAAGCAATAACATGAAGTAACATGAAGTATGAAATACTAATTGAGAAAACTTGCCTTCGGCGCATATATAAATCAATTTAAATCCGAACAGTTACATCCCATATACAACTCTGCCCACAACA
Source organism: Przewalskia tangutica (assembly GCA_029844215.1). Classification (NCBI taxonomy): domain Eukaryota; kingdom Viridiplantae; phylum Streptophyta; class Magnoliopsida; order Solanales; family Solanaceae; genus Przewalskia; species Przewalskia tangutica. The sequence continues at coordinate 35,349,754 of CM056718.1, forward strand.
GTACTACAGACCTCTAAGAGTGACATGACAACAATGGCGGGACAGGGCCCCGCCATACCCCTGAATGTAAGCACTTCCTACGGCGGGGACTATACATCGATAAGCCTCGGAGAAACGGAGCTTCCCAAACGTGAATCGTGACCACGAGCTAGGATCAACGATCGTGTACCTCAACTGCGGCATGAACGCAGCCCGGCGAGGTCGATAACAGTACCAAGTATGTGGCGAAAATACTGTAAATGAAATCATAGTAGTCTATAAAAAGAAGGAGACATGTATGATAACCAAACTACGATTCCTGATAAATAAGCGATCATGTCAAGTCGTGACTCACGCCTCAAAGTCATCACTCAAATATAACTATGGGTCTCACGCCCATAACATCAATCATGCGTGGAATACCTTCCTCACCGCGATCATGATATAAAAGCACCAAGAATACACGAACACCGTGTCCACTGTGTGTCATCATAAAACCGTCTGGGGGTAAGCACGAAGGCATAGCCGACTACTAAAACCACGGTACAAACAAGGTCATAAATCGTATCATGAGATCTGTCTGCATCGTCACATGATCAAAGCCGCCACTTGCCCGCAGATCTAATGTGCGCGTCTAGCCTCGAACTTCCGCGACTCGCATAAGCCACTCCGATGGCCCGTGAGGTATTCCCGCATCGAGGGTAGCTACTCCCGCAACGTCCCGGACTCGCGATCGCGTAGCCACATGACCGCATGACCATAAAGGCCGCACACTAACTGGAACTCTCGTAGCTCGCACGGGTCACTGCACCGCATGAGGTATTCTCGAATCATAGGTCACACAGACCCGCCTGAGTCTACCCCGCATCGGAGGGCAGCTTAACCCCCGGAAAATCATGAGTGATATGATACTAACATAACAGCTTACCGTTAAACAACATAAGCACAATCAAGGGAAACCCTTTACACAAACATCACAAAATACTAACACGTGTAGCATCCTAATATGTTTACTTATCAAATCAACAAGAAGGTATTACAAGGCTATCACAAACCAATACAATCAAGTTATTCACACAAGGTACTTTCTTCTTTATGTTAACAAGTTCGGGTTTTTATCCCCAAAGTACTGCATACATTAACTCTTTTAAAAGATCCGTTTCTTTCACAAAAGTCACACAATACCCGTAGTATAAAAATAGAGTGACTATCTTTTTAGGTAAACCCAAACACTTCCTTTTGTAAAATCAAGTAACCACATTATTTTCCAAACGTTCAAGTTTGCCTATTTTCAAATGCTCAAGTTTCTCATTTTCGAAAGGTTTCGTAGTTCATAGTATTAATCACTTAATAATATAATTCTCCCTTAAAACAAATTGAGAAACATATACCTTATATGCGAGTAGGTTATTCTTGTTTATAACAATCTTATATCAGCAGCCATGATCTAGGGAATGTAATATCATTTTGTCTCATCTTAGCTTCTATGCAGATGGAGGTTTCTACTGGTTTTAATAATACTTCATTAATCAAAACATTTCCCTTTATTAACGCTGCAGTGGTTTGTCGATACTCATTCTGATTTCCGAAATCAGTAAAACATTATTCCTTTTAAAAACCAAGTACTCATTCTCACGAATGAGGTTTCACACAAAATTCATATTAATTTAATTAAGTCAAGTTTCTTATCTTTTAAGATCAGGTCTCTTAACTTCTAAAATCAATAAATCATTCATTTTATCTCCCTTAAGCCGTTATACCTAACTTTCCATAAAGCTATTATAACTCTTAAGTTTTTAAAACCACAAAGCATTTTCTTACCTACATAAAGCTGTTATAATCCAACTTCCCATAAAACCGTTATAACACTTTATGTTTTAAACCAATCAAATACCTTTAACACATGTACGTCTACCGTACTACATAGTTATACATATCATGCTAGAAAAGATAGGAAGAGGTTCACATACCTCGCGACGATTATCGACTAATAGCAAAACGCTCCAAGTACCTCAAACCGTCGGCTACTCCTTAAGCCAAGTAGATCGCGCCACGCATAGTACTTCAACCTATAAGGCCACAAGGCGCTTATTATCATCTAGATCTTATCGTAGAACATTCTACAGAAAATTCGGCAGCACCTCCCCCATGACCGCGTAAATCTCTCTCTATCGAGGCCGCCATCAAGCCAACCAGGGGTTTATACGCCTAACCGGCGTGTACAATTTCTACTTCACAAGAACATTACAAGTCTCGTGTCAGATACGCCCTATGTAATTACAGTTCAGTTCTCTTTCTTTATATTCAGGCTTAAGTCAAAAGACATTGCCGCAAAGCTAGGTTCAGTTCTATATATAGTATACTTCAACTATATAATCTTACAACATGTAATTTCCAATTACAATAGGGGGAACACGAATATTTACCTCGATAAGCCCAAAATTATCCAAGTTATAATGTCGATCCTGAGCAAGGTTTAGCTCCTACTCCGTGCGCTCCAACCCGCTCCAAACCACCCTTAGAAGTTCTAACCAACTTCTACTTAATACTCCAACTAACTATGGAGATTTTTCCTTAGGGTTTCGTTTTGTGACTGAAGGGAAGTATAATAGTATTTTTGGGCTTTTCGTATAGGTATAACCTTGGAATACTACAAGGTATTAGGGCCAAGGTATTAGGGTATAATAACAATACTATGGAGAGTATTTCTACCAAGAGGGGGGTATTTATACGAGACAACACCACAAGGGGGGGGTATACCCCTCGGCCAACCCCACTAGGAGGGTACTCTGCCGACGAGGGTAGGGGTGCTCTCGGCTAAAGCCTCACAAGGGAAGGGCGAGAACTCTAGAGGGAGGGAAGAGCTTTCAAGACTTAGGAAAGTTTAGGAATGGATGAAGAAGTCTTGAAGGGGGTATTTATAGGTCAAGCAAAGGCCAACCAATGGCCAAGATCATGCCAAGTGTGGTGCAAGTGTAGGGCTAGGATTCACCCATGTGTACCTTATCCATCTACCCACAAAATATCCTACCAACTACTTGACAAAAAGCCAAGACCAATCGGCCACTTTACCGCCCCACACTCCACCAATGAGAGGGTGCCAAGTGTCGCCCTCTCGTTGGTCAAAAATGTTTCGTCTCTCGGAAAAATCCGAAAAAATTAGAAATGACATAGCCGTAATTTACCCTACGCGAGTTGTGTAAAACGTTTCGTCAAAAAACGACTCTAACCGGGTGTTGTGCACAAAAAAATAATCGGCCAAGCCTACTTTAAAGTTCAAATTTCTCTACGTACGTCCTCACGTACATACTCTTGAAAATACGGGGTATAACAGCGGCGCCGAGGCGGGATTCTGGGCGGAACAACTTAGGAAAAGTCAGATTTTTCTTTTAAAAGACCTTGGGAGGGTGACAAGTGTCCCCCCCCCCCCATCTGATTTTTGCATGCATTATATTAACCAAGTCTTCAAGACTTGGTCATATTTCATCTCTCTCTCTTAGACAAAAGCTCTCCCTTCTCTCTTAAAAGTTCAAGCTCCTCCTTCTCTCTAAAATCCCAAGAGACATTCTAGCCTTAGGAAAAATCTGAAAAAGTACAAGCAAGAGGGAAGCTTGTGGCTAGCTTGTGAAGGTTGTTGTGGTGGTGTTCTTGAAAAGGAAGCTAGCAAGTGGTTGGAAAGATTTGGCTAAAGCTTTAAGGTAACATTTCTTCCTTTAGAATTAGTTTCTAGTGTTGCATGTTAAGAAGGAAGAACATGTGGTAGTAAATAATGCTCTTAGAGTCATTGCATGCAAGAAATGTGGTTTGGATATAAAAGAATTGGTTAAGAAGATATTATGAGCATGTTGTAGCCTAAAAACTACCTTAGAAGTATTTAGTGTATTGTTGTACCTAATGGGGCAGAATTTTACACACCCAAGTTTGGAGGTGTAATCCCCTTTAAAATGTTGGATTGTTGAGCCTTAAATGTGGCGTTTGGATGATAAATTCAGCCTTGTGAAAGGTGGCAAAGTATGTAGAAACAAAGGAAATGCTGCCCAATTTTCCATAGAATTTAGTGGCTTTGAGTTTAGATTATTCTACATTGAAATTAGAGGTTAATAAACGTATCATGGTTATTTTAGGTTGACATATTACTTGCGGTAGTTTGGACTTAGCAAGTGGATTGATCAAAAAGGTATGTGAAGCTTTCCTATCTCTTGAGCATGAATAGATGAAACTATGTAGTACGGTAGACGTACAAGATTTGGTATTCTTACTTGTTTTGAGTATATAATGACTTGTTTCGTTTTAAGAATGTATAAGTCCCTTGGTTAGGGGAAAAGTATGATTTTACTAAAGTATAGTTAATATAACAACTTTATGGGAAGTTGGTTTATTAGCTTCATAAAAGGTTAATGAGAAGAGATTTACTCTAAAGTAAGATAAGTATATGAAGAGGCAAATTGGTTTTAAGGCATCAATTGCCCAAGGGTTTTTATGTATAAAGAAGAGTCATTTTTAAAAGAGTTGAAGTATGTAGTACTTGGGTTAAATTCCCGGTTTTCTTTTATTAAAGATATGATTAAGTGCCTTAAGTAAACTAAAATGAGAGGGTATATGAACAAGACTAATAAGAAGTTATAAGTTTTCTTAACTTAATTATGATTATGATATGATGACAGTTTGAGCTAGGGTAAGAGTATATCTGAGGGGCAAGCCCCAAGATCGTTATACCACCTACTCCAGGGTAAGAGTATGTCTGAGGGGCAAGCCCCAAGATCGTCATACCACCTTCTTCAGTGTAAGAGTATATCTGAGGGGCAAGCCCCAAGATCGTTATACCATCTGCTTCAGTGTAAGAGTATATCTGAGGGGCAAGCCCCAAGATCGTTATACTATCTGCTTCAGGGTAAGAGTATATCTGAGGGGAAAGTCCCCAAGATCGTTATACCACCTGTTCCGTGGATTTGCTACCCACGATGCGAGGAATACCTCATGCGATTCCTTATGGGCTTATGCGGGTGAAATAGTCTCATGCGGTAGTGACTATCACGAGGAATACCTCATGCGGGTCCACAGGACCTATGCGGGTGAAATAGTCCCAGGAGTAAGGGTGCTTATTGATACTACGGGCGAGGTACCCTGTTTTGATCCTAAGGCCCCTATTTTATGCAGTATTATATATATATACTTGTCACTCTCATTGTTAGTAAGGCACAGTAAAAGGTATTTTGATTTTCTTCTATGACCCCAGCTTACTTTTAGACTTATGATATCATTATTACAGTATTTTCCAGCTTTACATACTTGGTACATATTGTGTACTGACCCCCTTCCTCGGGGGATGCGTTCATGCCGCAGGTAAGGGTAAGCAAATTGAGGATCCTCGTTCTTAGGATCACTATTCCGGTGTCAGAAGCTCCATTTCTCCGGAAGCTTGTTTATTGGTACGGACATTCCCTGATGCTATAGGTATTTTGTACATTCAGGGGTATGGCGGGGCCCTGTCCCGCCACAACTGTTATCTTTAGAGGTCTGTGGTCACATATATGTTTTGGGGCTATAAAAACCAGTTGTACTACTATACTTCTGTTTAAGAACGTTTTATGGAAGGCATTCTTATCGGCTGGCCAGTGATGTTTACCTTTTTATAAGTTACGTGTTATGTATGTTCCGCTGCTATTCTCTGACATATACCTGACAGGGTACCCCGGTAGGGTACCAGTCGCGGCCCCGGGGTCGGGTCGTGACATAAGTAAAGCCTCTTATGCTATGTACGATTTCTAGTTTTATGCAAGATATGTTTGCTAGACTTGATATCTGTTTCGCTATTGGCTAGTAGACAAATATAAAACCAACTTAAATCTATCACATTCAAATGTAGTTAAAACGAATCATGACGTACCATATGGGGAACTCCTGATTATGTGCTTTTCCATAAGGGCATGACATAGAACGAAGGGAATACATTGATGTTGATTGTAGAGGAGATATGGACTAGTTGAGGTCTACCTCCTAATGTGTTTTATGCTCAATAATGATGACACATTGTGGTCAATGAAAAACAATCACATGTAGCTTTATCCATGCTCTCCCCTCAATAGCGCAATGAATTATTTGATTAAAAAGGTTCTTGGATCATGTGTTGATGCTACAATTAATGTTGAACTAATAACAACCTTTGTGACCGTCAAGCTGCTATTTTGAGCACCGATAATTTTAAATATCATCGTAAAGCCAAACACACTGACATTAAATTTAATTTTGTGATGACATGATTGCACACAAAGAACTAAACATAAAATATATATGCACAAATGGTTGCAGATTCATTGTCTCGGTAAGATTCTAGAGATGCGTGTTTTTGTTCATGCACGATCTCGAGGACTGGGTGAAATTTAATATAGAGTCGTTAATTTTTTATTTATTTTAGCCAACATTCATGTTTCTTAAAAACTAAAATAAGTTTGATCTGCATACACTTATTATGTGAATGTTTATTGTACATTCATATTATGGAATGCTTCTGGTGCATTCTTTGATATTATTGAAAAGTATGTCGAGTAGACAGAGGTCAAGCTTCTCACACAGGTGACCGCCTCCATCAATTTAGTGATGATGGAAGATGAGACAAGATCTTAAGCAAATTATCATAAGGATAATTTTATGATAATTTGAGAGCACGTGGCTTAAAGATCTTTAGTGTTGCATATGTAATGACAAAAGGTTATTATAGTATTTTTATGGTGAAAATAAGTTTCACCTGGTCTACTCCGAGAGGCCAGATGTGAGTTCATATTTATTGAGTAGATTAAGAAACTCAGTTCAGATGCATAATATGTCTGAATATCATTTGTACAATATTATCTGATGAGATAAATACATACACTCTATCGGAAAGGAGAAAATGTTGTAGCACTTATTTCATACCATGTGCGCAAATGTCGATGAAAAGGGTTTACCATAAGTCATATCTCGACTTATTGTTGTGTGAGACCTAAACTGAGTACCCTTATGACTCTTATCAGTGGCTCAAAGCTCGGTTCGATCTTTGCTATCTTAAAATGCTACCAAGTGACCATGAGAGATTCAATTTGGTGGTGCATGACTAGAAAAACGAGTTGGATTAAGTTGAGAGACTCGTGAGAAGAGGAAGATCATTAATGGAATCTCATTTAGTTTGTGTTTTCTGACACCGGTTATGACTTATGGGTTGAACAAAAGATTTATGATACATGAGATCAAAGTGTGATGTATCAATGTGATTCAAATGATCTAGGACATTGAGCATATTTCTTATGATCTACTTGATGATTCTTATGATGACGATGAGAGGCTATATATTCTTCACAGATGTATAGCAAAGTGCTTTAGTAGTATACCGGTCAAATGACTTATTTATCTTGTATAAAATGATGCAAGAGAATTTCAAGGAGAATATATTTCGTTAGCTTACTGAAGCTTAAGCACTCCCTTATGTATTAGCCCTTATGTATTAGTGAGAGATATTAGAAAATTGCTATTGGGCCGGGTCCACTCATAAGGGGTGCTAACTAGTCCGTTAACCCATTAGCTAGTCCTCCTCTTAAACCCTATTACTAGCCTATAAATAAACCATTATGGATGTAGGAAGAAATATGATTTTCCACTATAGAATACGACTAGTGTTAGAGTTAATTCTTTACATCAGTTAGAGGGATATCTAGATTGTGGAAATATGGGGATTCATCCTCTTTGTGAGAATTTCCGACGACCGGTGATACGAGCCGTGATTGTTGCAGTTTCGTTTCTACTATAGAGAAATATGTAAGTCTCCTAACTAGTATTTATGCTTTAAATACTACATATTGTTATCAGGCATATGTGAACCAGACTCAGAACCAAGTTCTCAGACAGTTTAAGTGTTCTTCCGTCTTTGGCCATCGGGATTGACTGTAAAAGAAAATCTTCCCCTCCATACCAAACATAAGTTATTCTATATTCCTCAAGTATAGCACCGTAACACCCTTGATGTTATATTTTAAATAAGGTTTTTCATGTCATTCTCATTTAGGTCTGATTAAGATCCCTCTGTCCTTATATCTGGTCAAACAGACTTTACCCCAATGTATTATTATTAATACAATAATATTGAAGTTGTAGAATAGTGTAAATCTCTTTGATGGGGTCTAGAGAGGGTAGGATGTACGCAGACCTTACCTCTACCTTTGTGGGGTTGAGAGACTGTTTTCGATAAACCCTCGAATCAAGTCAATGTAGGACTACAAGAAAAATAAGACAACAAAAACTCAAGATATAGAACAAATGGAGTAATACACATATATAAATAATGATCTACGCGATACCTAAATGTTACTATTAAGAGAAGGAGGAGAGGAGATGGAAAAGTTATACCCCGCGTGATGAAAAATATCAAGAAGACCACAAAATCCAAGAAAACCCAAGAAATATAAGATTGAAATTCGAGAGCAAGAAAGTCCAAGAAGCTCAAGTTTTAAGATTAACTTCTTGCAAGAATGGAATTCTTGTTTTTTGAATCCTATTCTAAGTAGGTTTCTTAATTCTTCAATATAGTATAGTTTGGATCTAATTTTCTATCATTACTAGGATATTTATCCTAGTTTTAGTAGGATTTTAATTTTCTTTATTAATTCCCTTATAGAATAAGTATTTTACTTTCCTTGTTTTTATCTATTTCCTTTCTAGAGTAGAATAGGGATTTGTATTCATCAAAAAAGAGACACTAGGCCTATATAAAGGGTTCTCATGACTTGTAAAAGGGATATTTACGTATTTGGATTATACCCCAGTTTTGCAATAGAGTTATTTTCTCCATTTCTTATTCTTTATCCTTGTTTTTGGTTCCAAGCAAGGTGGTGATAGTCTTTATCTTGTTATCAATTGCGTGTGGTGTTTATTTATCACGTTTATTGATTTCAAGTGGTTGCTTATGAACTTTATAGGTTCTTGATCATTCAAGAACACATTTCTTGATTAAATTTTATTCTTGTTCATACCCAGAACTGTAACTTTCTTTCAATAGTTTCACTTTCAATATGTACTTATTTAAAATGAGTAAATAGTCATTCTCATAGTTTATATCATCATCTTTCACCTCATTTTTTAATCGCTTAAATCCGAGACATATAGCCTGATATACGTTCGTTTTTTGAAATCTGCCCATCAACTTGCTTCAAGATCAAGATATTGGTCGATTGGTTCTTTCTTAACTCGAAGAATCATATCAATTTGGTATCAGAGTACAATTGAGAAATATCATGGATTATATGCAAGAAAGAAGAAGATGTTGAGTTCAAGAAGATAAAAATTATGGAAAAGGAATTTGTTTTCCGCACTAGATGTACCTCATATGGCAAGGTATGTTCGGTGATCATTGATAGGGGAGTTATACTAATGTTATTTCTGAAGAGATGGTTTCTAAACTTGGTATGTCAACCAATCCCCATCCATATCCTTACAGCATAAAATTTGAGAATGATGATGGTTTAGAGGTAACTCCTCAATATTTTGTTTCATTTTCTATTGGTAAAATTTATAAAGATCTTGTTTGGTGTGATGTAATAAAGATGGATTCTTGTCACTTATTACTTGGAAGACCATTGGCGTATGATAAGTGTACTAAATATGATGAAGATCATGATACCTATTCTTTTAACCTCGGGGTCGGAACGGTACTGCAACGTTACTCTTTGGCGCGGTTCCCTGGATGGAGCAAAATGCGTGTTTTTTAGGAGTCGCCACCTAATTAGTTAAGTGAATTTGGACACTTGACCTATTGCAATAAAAATACTGCAATTGATCTCCATTTAATTGTCTGCGAAATTAATGAGATTCTGAATCAGGGTTATTTATTATCCTAAAGGGAAGGGGTTAGACATCCTTTAAGATCCGCTAACTTGCGGTTCCAGTCAAACCTAGGTTAATTATCTATCATGCTTTAGAAATATATGTATTTGAAAGATATATACTTTAAGGAAAAAAGAATGCATGAAAATATTGAGACAGACCAAGAAAATAAATAAACTATCGGTTTCCGATTTTTATCTATTCTTTTTAGTTATTAATTCTAAGTGAGCATATTCTAAGCATTTTTCAATAATTACAATTACAATAAAAATACAATACATAATAAAAATAAAATACAACAACAAAATAAAATCCCAAAGAGTATCTTGTCTTCTTTGGCCTTTATATGCATTATTCACAAGCTGTCAAAACAAACTGTTAGAAACAATAAAATAAATAAAACCTTCATATCCGTGCAAAACAATAGTAGTTTTGATTACAGAGAGCTCAGATATATATAAAAAGAGTGGGACATCCTAAACAAGTCTGGCTGCGAAAATTTGTCATGCCAGCGCGTGTTGGCATCCGGTGTACGTGAAAGAAATCATCATTGCTCAGAAGATTTTATTTTCGTCTTTGCAACTGTGGAGGCCTAAAAAATCGATGGATAACTTTTTCATCGGCCATTCAAATGTAGTATCTTGTTCATTATCAGTAAACCAGTAAAATGTTGAAAAATCAAGAAGTAACAGGGCCCAAAAGACCAGTCCGAAAAATGGTCGAAAATCAGTAACAAAAATAGCCAAAAATCAGTAGCAACATAGCAAAAAATCAGTAGCAAAAACAACCCAAACATCAGTCCAACAAAATGTCCAAAATCAGTAGCAACATAGCTGAAAATCAGTAGCAACATAGCAAAATCAGTCCGCCAAAATCAACAACTATCAAGAGCAGTGATAAACATAGTCGCGGTCGACACAATATCGCTGGAAAAACACAAAATCAGTAGATTAAAGACAAAATCAAGAGATCTGATTCGCCAAAAATAACAAGGCTCAATATAATCGCAATAGCGAAAATAACCAACAAGAGAACAATGTTAGTCCAACAAACACAAAATATACCGAAATAGAAAGATAACAATACAGCGTCGCCAGAGTTTTTACTCTGGCCAGTCTCGATAATAAGCAAAGGAAGGGCGACATCACTTCCACGGTGAAATACACCGGAGCGACGCCGCCGAGTGGTATATAGATGCAGACATTAGTGGTCGACGGGAGGGTCGGTGACGGGCAGAGGTGGTGATGGCGTGTGGGGTTTGCCGGAGTTAGGGGTTAGAGAGAGGAATAGTAGAGTATATAGCAATGTGTGACTGATATTGATGGGTTTGCTAGAGCTCGGGGCTCCGACAGTTGTGGCTGCGGTGGATGGGAGAGGGTGAGGAGAACGGTCTTTGAAGAGTAAAAAATGGAAGAGTATATCGAAAGGGTGGGGTGTATATGAAAATGGAACTATGGATGTGTGCGGCTGAAGTGTTGGAAATAAAATGGGAGGGGTGCGTTTTTATTTATAAGGGAGGATTATGTTTAGGTTTTAGTTTTGGGGGGAAAATGAAAAAGGGTGTTTAATTTTGGGGGGGAAAATAAAGGGGTATTTGATTTTAGGGGAAATAAAAAGAATGTTTAATTTGGACTGATCAGCATTGGGCCTCGGATTGGATTGGTTTAATGAAATTGGTCTGAGTAAAAATACAAAAGAGTTTATCATTAAAAAGAAAAATTATTTAAAGAAATGTAGAATTATTGAAATAAAATGAAGGTGTAATAATAATAAAAAAAATATTAAGAAAGACCTAATGCTTAATTTAAAAAAAAAAGATGTGATGCCATTTTTGTGAAAAATAAAGCATATAATATTAGGTAAAAAATATGATTATTATAAGAAAAATGCAAAAATGAAAATAAAAATGCGGTGTCCAAAAATACTTAAAATTGCAACAAATAACCAAAAGATGGGTCAAAATTGGGTGTCAACAACTTGTCCCTCTTTGACTGAAGACGATTAAAGAGTTTTCGGACAAAGACGTTGTCTGATAGCCAATTTTGTCTTCATCGTCAAAATTAGAATAAAGATCAAGAAAATGAATGAGCCAAAGTGAATTTTAAGAAGAATTGGAAGCAAAGATGATGCAGATTAAAAATTTATCCCAGTGTCGAATTATGATGACACTGACTGCTGTGATGATGGAGAGACAATGCTGACGCATATTCAAAATTTTGTCCCAATATCGAATTATGATGACACTGGGTTGCTGCGATGCTAGAAAATTAGAGACGGGCTTACGCCGATTAAAAAATTTGTCCCAATGTCGAATCTTGATGACACTGGGTTACAGTTGCGATGCTGAAAGAGACAGGGTGTTTGTTTCCTGAAATGCTTTAGGTTGTTTGTTCCTCATGCTAAAAGATAGGGTGTTTACAGATGCTGAGAAAGACAGGGTGTTGGTGACCTCATTGTGTTGACATAGTGATGTCGTCATTGTATTGACGATGCTGATGACATCATTGTATTGACGAGAGGATATGTCGTCATTGTGTTGACGTGGGGATGTCGTCATTGTGTTGACGATGCTAATGACGTCATTGTGTTAACGCGAGAATGATGTCGTCATTGTGTTGACGATGCTGATGGTGTCATTGTGTTGACGTGGGGATGTCATCATTATGTTGATGATGTTGATGGTGTCATTGTGTTGACGTAGGGATGCCGTCATTGTGTTGACGTAGAGATGTCGTCATTGTGTTGACGATACTGATGGTGACGCCGATGTACATGCGTAATGCTAATATCGTCATTTTATAGACGAAGTGAAGATGATGCCAGTGTACAGACGCAATGAAGATGTCGTCGTTGTATAGATGAAGTGAAGATGACGCCGGTGTACAGGCGCGATGCTGATGTCGTCGTATAGACGAAGTAAAGATGACGTCGGTGTACAGGCGCAATGATGATGTCGTCGTTGTATAGATGAAGTGAAGATGACACTGGTGTACAGACGCAATGCAGATGTCGTCGTTGTATAGACGAAGTGAAGATGACGCCGGTGTACAGGCACAATGCTGATGTCATCATTGTATAGATGAAGTGAAGATGACGCCGGTGTACAGGCGCAATGCAGATGTCGTCGTTGTATAGACGAAGTGAAGATGACGTCGGTGTACAGGCGCAATCCTGATGTCGTCGTTGTATAAACGAAATGAAGATGACGCCGGTATACAGGCGCAATGCATATGTCGTTGTTGTATAGACGAATTAAAGATGACGCCGGTGTACAGGCGCAATGTAGATGTCGTCGTTGTATAGACGAAGTGAAGATGACGCCGGTGTACAGGCGCAATACAGATGTCGTCGTTGTATAGACGAAGTGAAGATGACGTTGGTGTACAGGCGCAATGTTGATGTCGTCGTTGTATAGACGAAGTGAAAATGACGCCAGTGTACAGACGTAATGCAGATGTCGTTGTTGTATAGACGAAGTGAAGATAACACCGGTGTACAGGCGCAATGCTGATGTCATCGTTGTATAGATGAAGTGAAGATGACGCCGGTGTACAGGCGCGATGCTGATGTCGTCGTATAGACGAAGTGAAGATGACGTCTGTGTACAGGCGCAATGATGATGTCGTCGTTGTATAGATGAAGTGAAGATGACACGGGTGTACAGGCGCAATACAGATGTCGTCGTTGTATAGACAAAGTGAAGATAACGCCGATGTACAGTCGCAATGCAGATGTTGTCATTGTATAGACGAAGTGAAGATGACGCCGGTGTACAGACGCAATACAAATGTCATCGTTGTATAGACGAAGTGAAGATGACGCCGGTGTACATGCGCAATGCAGATGTCGTTATTGTGTTGACGTGCTGCGTTTGTGACCCGCATGGGCTGAAATGATGTTGAAGTTCTTGCAAACTCAATCTGGATAAAAAGTTAATGCATAGATATAGGTAATGTAAGAATGAATAGATAAGGATGAGAATATGACCCTTTGAGTCGAAACACCGTCTTTGTACGGACATAATGCAGATGGGACCCTGTAGGTCCAGATGGAGCTTTTGTACAGATGTCAAACATGAATGTGATCCTCAAAGTATGTCCCAGTTTCTGGTATATGAGGATGTTGAACTCTCCATCAGACAAAATTGAGTCATGTATAAGTAGTTTGCATGCTCTATCAAGGTGATCAGATGAGCTTATTTTATTATGTGCAAAAATAAGAGAGAAAGATTTCAAATGATGGGACTGAAGTCAATGTGGCCGCCTACATATTCCCCGAGGGAATCAGGTCAAAACATAGTTTGTGATGCAAAAGTAGGGATTTTGAAGTTTTCAATAATGTGGGACCGAAGCCAAATTGGCCGCCTACGTATCCCGCCGAGGGAATCAGGTCAAGACGTAGTTCGTGATGCAAAAATGATTTTTTTATGGTTTTCAATAATGTGAGACCGGAGCCAATGTGGCCGCCTACGTATCCCGCCGAGAGAATCAGGTCATAACGTAGTTCATGATAAGCAAAACGGATTGTACAGTTTTCAAAGGTGGGACCGAAGCCAATGTGGCCGCCTACGTATCCCGTCGAGGGAATCAAGTCAAGACGTAGCTCATGATAAGCAAAGAGGATTGTACAGTTTTCAAAGATGGGACCAAAGCCAATGTGGCCGCCTACGTATCCCCTGAGGGAATCAGGTCAAGACGTAGTTCGTGATAAGCAAAGAATAAGATTTTCAATATATGTATTTTTTTGTTGTTTTTCTGAAAAAGTGGAAAGACAGCATCACGTTTACCAACAATTAGTATTGTGCATAAGGATTTCCGTTTATTACTTTCAGTCTAACCGAGACTGACTCCGGTGTAATTCTTATAGCTTCAGATGGTACCTCAGACATACCTGAGTGTCGACACTTGCTTCAAGCAAAGATTTCGAAGTATACATCATCATGTTTCAAATGCCCTCACTGAAAGAAAGTCTCTTTCTCACATACACTTTAGTATTTTAAACTTTGGGACGTCAAGAGAAGTACACTCACACTCAGAAAGATGTTCAGTGCATGTAATAATGATATCATAGGCTTGGTCGTCATGTGAGTATCCACTAATGTGAGAACCCTCGGTATAAGATCATGTAGAGCTTTTATGGGTATGTAATGTCGGCTTGGGAAAAGTGACGAATATCATTTGGGTAATGAGTGACTAATCATTCCTTGAGCGTTGGACTATGTCCGCGCTTGGTATTTGTGTGCTTTAATGCTGATCTGCTCCTTTTCGTCATTTTCTGTTGGACTGCCTTCTTTTGAATATTTCGCTTGGAGCTATTCCCCCGTTTTCAGAGTTAGTTCCTCATTTCATTTCATATTTTTTGTTGACATTGTCGGGGCTTTTGATTTCTTCTTTGTGCGAAGCCGTCCGTTGCTTTTTTCTTATTTTTTTTTCTTTTTATTTTGTGACTTTGCAACTTTATTCCTGCAAACTTCAACTCAGATCGTTATCAGTAATTTACACTTTTCCAATGCGTGTATGCACTCAGAAAGGGTATAAGCTTATTATGTGATTGTCAAAAGAATATGCTTTAGGCTCAAATGGGGAGTGCTACGGATAATGTTATTTGGTAGGTTGGAAAGGCTCAAACGGATCAAAGAAAATCTACAATCATTTCCTATACCGAGTGTTACTCAGGATTTGGCCTCAACAAACATTCGGACCAAGTTCTAGATCATAATGTAATGTAATTGAACTTATTCTAAAACTCACCACACAATGCACATAAAATGATGACGTTGGTTTCGTTCTTATCTTGGAAGCCCGCAAGACAATGTCATTACAAGTATGAATGTGAGGTACCAAAACAATCTATGGTTTACCACGAAGTCAACCCATACTAATTATTACTTGTTTTTTCCTATGCGCACTCCTAACTGTGTTGGTATCAACCAAATCAAACAATGATACTTAAAATGGCTTTCTTTTTGTATTTGTTTTTTGAATATTTTGTGCTTTTTGAATAAAATATTTTTATATTTTTTGAATAAATGGTACCGAACCCGAGTAGGGCTGCCTACGTATCTCATCTTTGACGAGAATCAGGTGTACGTAATTCGTTCAGATATGTTATAAAATGTATGCTTGAAAAAGAATTCATCCATGAAGGATATCAAGAGTAAAAGCTGTGCAAAACAAATGATTGTCCACTATGGGACGAATGCAATGTAAAATGATTGTCCACGTTAGGATGAATGTAATAAAAAATGACTGTCCATGATATGATAAATGTAAAAAATGAATGTCTGTGACGGGATAAATGAAATGTATTGGTGAGCCAAAAATGCTACTTTTTTTTTGTGGTGTCGAGCCCAAAATGAGAAGTTATATTGTAAAATGCATGATATAAAAGAATTATGTAACGAAAACTAAACATATGAATTGAATATGCAAGTATGTATAAAATACAAAAATATAGACAACTCAGAGTGATGTCTCGTTGAATCTGATGTTGGCTGACTTCTTTCAGTCAAAACACCTCCCGGTAAATTCTTAAATTGGTCGGGACGAAAAATCGATCCGGACGAACCGGACCAGAAATTGATCGGTCTTGATCCGTGTTTTTAATAATTCGGTTTTGATCCGGTCGAGTTGGTCGGTCGGACCAAAATATTTTATTTTTATTTTTTGATAATATATATATATATATATTATATATATAATATATATTGAATTATATAATTCCTAATATATATAATTCCTAATTTTCTAAATTCCTAATATATAATATATATATAATTTGGTCGGGTTAAGGACGTTTTTTTAAATTGAATTACCAATACTGAAATTGACATTCTCGGACGGTGCCACGAAATTTTACGTTGAAATCTATTGTACATCGCAAGATATTTAGATTTGAAAATGGGAAAAAGCGTAACGATTTGGGGAAAAGAGAAATTGAGGGCAAGATGGACGTTTTGGAGAAATCGGACGAATCAAACCGCTAACGCCGTTTGGCCACCCCGTATCGAAAAAAATCGCGAAATCAAAAAAATTTTAGGTAAAATGGACGTCCGAGCGCAGTTATGATCGTATAAAGTTTGATCAATTTACAACCTATATTTCATATGTCAATACGTCCGGGCCAAGTGAGTGGCGGGTCATGAGGACCGGGGCTGGGCTGGTTGGGGCACTGGGGCTGGGTCTGTGGAATCAAATCCCGTCCAATCGTCCGAAACCCGACCGGACGAAATTGACCGGACCGACCGAAATTCGGTCCGGCTTGGTCCGATAATCCCGCAGCTTCGGTCCTCGTCCGGTCCGTCCGGCCCCGACCATGCACCCTACCTTGGCCATTTTGTGATTTTTTTAAGACCGCCCTCGATTGTTTGCGAGGATGAGTTTCCTGCAAAAAATAAGAGCAAAGGGTGAATGTAGAACGTGACAGAAAAATAATAAAATGCGAGAATATGACAGTATAGTCAAGGCTCTTCTGTTTGGTTTGCTCGGATTGAAGGTTGATTGACTCCTTTCAGTCGAAAATATCTCTCGACCCTCTTTGTCATGCTTTTATTTTGTTCTTTCTCGGAGTATCTCCGAGGCTAATGTTTTAGAATGACCGTCCCCGATTGTTTGTGAGGACGGTCTTCCTGCAAAAGATACGAGAAATGAATGAGAGGAGGAAAGCCACAAAAAAAAATCGAGAGAGTGAAAGTATAGTCAAAGACTCCTCTGATTGGTTTGCTCGGACTGTAGGTTGACGCCTCACAAGGTCCGAGTCAGGTTGTTCAAGAGCGATTTATCCTACTCCGTTGGTAGCATAACTTCTGTCCCATGAACCAAAAGATATGGTGTTGCCCCAGTAGAAGTGCAAAGGGCAAATACTCATGCCCGGAGTTGCAAGCACATGGTATGATATGTACAGAGTTTGAAACGGATAATTATTGCTTTAAATAATATGTACAGAGTAGCTAGCGATAAACAATAGTAAGAAAATTGCATGCAAATCAAAGCGTGTGCCTTAAGATGCATGGAACCTCTCTTATACCAGAGGTGGGCCTAAACGCAAAAAAACGTGATAGATTGATCCAAGTTTCTAAACATTAATTGTTTTGTTGAAAATGATGAATATATACATTTTTCAATTTTGAAATGTCATGATTAGGCTTGAATCATATTATCAATATCACGCTACACATATATGTTGATTGGTCGTTGGGTTTGTGAGACCCGTCGACAATTTGGTGGATTTCCTAATTGTGGAGACGATACCAGGTACCGATCCACCTATGGTATATGCATGCATGACTTAGATGAAGGGTAGTTAAGCTCTATCCTAATTTTTTTAAGATTTGGCTTACTAGACTCATGGTTCCCGAGCGGACTACTCGAGCGAGAAGGCTACGCGGCCACCGGTTGGACCGGACGCTCCGCGCAAAACACCAACTCTCCTAAAATGTGGAAATCTGCGGGTGTGCAATACACACCTCGCGTGTAATGTGTGATATTGTCAATTTTCCGGAAGAGAGGAAGTATGAGAGAAATGCCAATTTAAGGAAAACAATAAAGAGAGTAGCAATTAAAATAGTAAATTACAAAATTAAAAGCAAACAATTTAAAGCGTTCACAAATAAAATAAAAGCAAAATAAAGCACACTATTAATTAACCTGAGTTTGCAATGGTCAAGAATCTGATATTCCCAGCGGAGTCGCCATGCTGTCGCGCCCGTTTTTGAACTCGGGGTCGGAACGGTACTGCAACGTTACTCTTTGGCGCGGTTCCCTGGATGGAGCAAAATGCGTGTTTTTTAGGAGTCGCCACCTAATTAGTTAAGTGAATTTGGACACTTGACCTATTGCAATAAAAATACTGCAATTGATCTCCATTTAATTGTCTGCGAAATTAATGAGATTCTGAATCAGGGTTATTTATTATCCTAAAGGGAAGGGGTTAGACATCCTTTAAGATCCGCTAACTTGCGGTTCCAGTCAAACCTAGGTTAATTATCTATCATGCTTTAGAAATATATGTATTTGAAAGATATATACTTTAAGGAAAAAAGAATGCATGAAAATATTGAGACGGACCAAGAAAATAAATAAACTATCGGTTTCCGATTTTTATCTATTCTTTTTAGTTATTAATTCTAAGTGAGCATATTCTAAGCATTTTTCAATAATTACAATTACAATAAAAATACAATACATAATAAAAATAAAATACAACAACAAAATAAAATCCCAAAGAGTATCTTGTCTTCTTTGGCCTTTATATGCATTATTCACAATCTGTCAAAAAACAAACTGTTAGAAACAATAAAATAAATAAAACCTTCATATCCGTGCAAAACAATAGTAGTTTTGATTACAGAGAGCTCAGATATATATAAAAAGAGTGGGACATCCTAAACAAGTCCGGCGCGAAATTGGCTATGCCACATGCGTGTTGGCATCCGGTGTACGTGAAAGAAATCATCATTGCTCAGAAGATTTTATTTTCGTCTTTGCAACTGTGGAGGCCTAAAAAATCGATGGATAACTTTTTCATCGGCCATTCAAATGTAGTATCTTGTTCATTATCAGTAAACCAGTAAAATGTTGAAAAATCAAGAAGTAACAGGGCCCAAAAGACCAGTCCGAAAAATGGTCGAAAATCAGTAACAAAAATAGCCAAAAATCGTGAGTAACATAGCAAAAATCAAGAGTAAAACAACCCAAACATCAGTCCAACAAAATGTCCAAAATCAGTAGCAACATAGCCGAAAATCAGTAGCCAAATAGCCAAAAGATCAGTAGCAACATAGCAAAATTTGTCCGCCAAAATCAACAACTATCAAGAGCAGTGATAAACATAGCCGCGGTCGACACAATATCGCCGGAAAAATACAAGATCAGTAGATTAACGACAAAAATCAAGGGATCTGATTCGCCGAAAAATAACAAGGCTCAATATAATCTCAATAGCAAAAATAACCAACAAGAGAACAATGTTAGTCCAACAAACACAAAATATACCGAAATAGAAAGAGAACAATACAACGTCGCCAGAGTTTTTACTCCGACCAGTCTCGATAATAAGCAAAGGAAGGACGACATCACTTCCACGGCGAAATACACCGGAGTGACGCCGCCGAGTGGTATAGAGATGCAGACATTAGTGGCCGACGGGAGGGTCGGTGACGGGCAGAGGTGGTGATGGCGTGTGGGGTTCGCCGGAGTTAGGGGTTCGAAAGAGGAATGGTAGAGTATATAGCAATGTATGGCTGATATTGATGGGTTTGCCAGAGCTCGGGGCTCCGACAGTTGTGGCTGCGGTGGATGGGAGAGGGTGAGGAGAGCGGTCTTTGAAGAGTAAAAAATGGGAGAGTATATGGAAAGGGTGGGGTGTAGATGAAAATGGGACTATGGATGTGTACGGCTGAAGTGTTGAAATAAAATGGGAGGGGTGTGTTTTTATTTATATGAGAGGATTTAGGTTTAGGTTTAGGTTTAGGTTTAGGTTTTAGTTTTTGGGGAGTAAATGAAAAAGGGTATTTAATTTTGGTGGGGTAAAATAAAGGGGTGTTTGGTTTTGGGGGAAATAAAAAAGTGTTTAATTTGGACCGATCCGCATTGGGCCTCGGATTGAACTGGTTTAATGAAATTGGTTTGTTAAAAATACAAAAGAGTTTATCATTAAAAAGAAAAATTATTTAAAGAGATGTAGAATTATTGAAATAAAATGAAAGTGTAATAATAATAAAGATAATATTAAGAAAGACTTAATGCTTAATTTTAAAAAAATAAAATAAAAGATGCGATGCCATTTTTGTGAAAAATAAAACATAGAATATTAGGTAAAAAATATTATTATTATAAGAAAAATGCAAAAATGATGATAAAAAATGTGGTGTCCAAAAATACTTAAAATTGCGATAAATAACCAAAAGATGGGTCAAAATTGGGTGTCACCAACCCTCGAATCAAGTCAATGTAGGACTGCAGGAAAAATAAGACAACAAAAACTCAAGATATATAACAAATGGAGTAATACACACATAGAAATAATGATCTACGCGATACCTAAATGTTACTATTAAGAGAAGGAGAAAAGGAGATGGAAAAGCTATACCCCACGTGATGAAAGATCAAGAAGACCACAAAATCCAAGAAATACAAGATTGAAATTCAAAAGCAAGAAAGTCCAAGAAGCTCAAGTTTTAAGATTGATTTCTTGCAAAAATAGAATTCTTGTTTTTTGAATCCTTTTCTAAGTAGGTTTCTTAATTCTTTATTATAGTATAGTTGGGATTTAATTTTCTATCATAAGTAGGATCTTTATCCTAGTTTTAGTAGAATTCTAATTTTCTTTATTCTTTTCCTTATAGAATAGGCATTTTACTTTCCTTGTTTTTATCTATTTCCTTTCTAGAGTAGAATAGAGATTTGTATTCATCAAAGAAGAGACAATAGGCCTATATAAAGGGTTCTCATGACTTGTAAAAGGGATATTCACGTATTTGGATTATACCCTAGTTTTGCAATAGAGTTATTTTCTCTATTTCTTATTCTTTATCCTTGTTTTTGGTTCCAAGCAAGGTGGTGATAGTCTTTATCTTGTTATAAATTGTGTGTGGTGTTTATTTATCACATTTATTGATTTCAAGTGGTTACTTATGAACTTTATAGGTTCTTGATCATTCAAGAACACATTTCTTGATTAAATTTTGTTCTTGTTCATACCCAGAACTGTAACTTTCTTTCAATAGTTTCACTCTCGATATTTACTTATTTAAAATGAGTAAATAGTCATTCTCATAGTTCAGATCATCATCTTTCACCTCATTTTTTTAATCGCTTAAATCCGAGACATATAGCATGATATACGTTCGCCTTTTGAAATCGTCCCATCAACTTGCTTCAAGATCAAGATCCTGATCGATTGATTTTCTTAACTCGAAGAATCATATCAATTTGGTATCAGAGAACAATTGAGAAATATCATGGATTATATGCAAGAAAGAAGAAGAAGTTGAGTTCAAGAAGATTAAAAACTATGGAAAATGAATCTGTTTTCCGCACTAGATGTACCTCATTTGGCAAGGTATGTTCGGTGATCATTGATAGGGGAGTTATACTAATGTTATTTCTGAAGAGATGGTTTCTAAACTTGGCATGTCAACCAAACCCCATCCATATCCTTACAACATAAAATTTGAGAATGATGATGGTTTAGAGGTAACTCCTCAATATTTTGTTTCATTTTCTATTGGTAAAATTTATAAAGATCTTGTTTGGTGTGATGTAATAAAGATGGATTCTTGTCACTTATTACTTGGAAGACCATTGGTGTATGATAGCTGTGCTAAATATGATTAAGATCGTGATACCTATTCTTTTACAAAGGATGGACGAAAATACATTTGGTTCCCTTGAATCCAGAAGATGTTGCTAAAAACTCCAAGTACGTTGATGATTCTTTTGTGAACAAATTACAAATCATTGGTCCCATAGAATAAAAATGGATGAGGAGAATGCAGTGGATCAAAAAGTGTAGGATTTACCTCCAAAGTTTTATGAGGATCTATTGGAGCATCCAACTATTTGTGAGATTGAGTTTCCACCTTTAAGAGATTTAAAAAAGAATACATATTTTGTTTCTTACTCTACACCAACCAAATCAGCCTGCATAGAATCAATATCTATGATGACTTGAAATAGAAAGAGAACGAATTTATGAAAAAAGAGTCTATGAATGAGAGTTTAATATATGATGTAGTTTGATAAATAAGGTGTTCCACAAAAGGATGAATCTTTGCAAGAATGTTTATATTTCAGATCTCTCAATTTCATTGAGGTTAATGTCTATAATCATGTCAAGGATGAAAGCAGCAAAATAATTGAGGAGTTCTTAAGAAGACATACTTTTATATCCAACCTTGATCCAAAGGTATATGAATTTGATCTTATTTAAAGGTTTTGATGGTATTAACATAGATTTTTCATGCAAGCACCAAACAGATATGGAGATATTCAGGACTGTTGAAGATTGAGAAGAAGTAATTCCTCATCATGGCTTGAATTTTGAAGATATATTTAAGATGATATGTTTGAAAAATCATGGTACAAAGTTACTACTAAGAAAGTGGAATTTATTTAGAAAATGTGCAAATGTTTCTTGAAACATGATGAAGATCTACGACATGCTATAAAAACGCAACTTAAAGCCTGACGAGTATGGGTTATTTTCAAAACATAATTGCAAATCTTTTGCCATCTATGGAGACTTTAGACTCGATGATGAGTCTTTCTCAACCTAGGGAGAATGATGAAAGATCAAGAAGACCACAAAATCCAAGAAAAAACCAAAAATACAACATTGAAATTCAAGAGCAAGAAAGTCCAAGAAGCACAAGTTTTAAGATTATCTTCTTGCAAGAATAAAATTCTTGTTTCTTGAATACTTTTATAAGTAGGCTTCTTATTTCTTGATTATACAATAGTTGAGATTTAATTTCCTATCTTAGTAGGATCTTTATCCTAGTTCTAGTAGGATTCTAATTTTCTTTATTCTTTTCCTTGTAGAATAGAGATTTTACTTTCCTTGTTTTTATCTATTTTCTTTCTAGAGGAGAATAGGGATTTGTAGTCATCAAATAAGAGATCCTAGGTCTATATAAAGGGTTCTCATGGCTTGTAAAAGGGAGATTCACATTTTTGGCTTATATCATAGTTTTGCAATAGAGTTATATTTTCTATTTCTTGTTCTTTATCCTTGTTTTTTGTTCCAAGAAAGCTGGTGATAGTCTTTATCTTATTATCAATCGTGTATGGTGTTTTTTTCACGTTTATTGATTTTAGGTGGTGAGTTATGAACTTTATAGGTTCTTGATCACTTAAGAATATGTTTCTTGATTAAATTTTGTTTTTGTTCATATCCAGAATCGTAACTTTCTTTCAATCATTTAACCCTCAATATTTACTTGTTTAAAATGAGTAAATGGCCATTCTCATAGTTCAGATCATCATTTTTCATCTCATTTTTTAATCGCTTAAATCCGAGACTTATAGCTTGAGATACGTCTATTTCTTAAAATAAGCCCATCAACTCGCTTCAAGATCAAGATCCTGGTCGATTGGTTATTTGTTAACTCAAAGAATTACATCACCACCTCTGTCACACACATCGAGATAACACTCAACTATCTACTAATCTTCTATCCTAATCCTCAACCTCTAAATTTTTATATCTATGATCATGTCCTCAGTCAGCTGGAGTTATGTCATGTCTTGTCTAATCATATCCCCCCAGTTCTTCTTTGGTATGCCTCTACCTATCCTAAATCTTGCGACCATCAATCTATCATACCTGCTAATTGTGGCATCATTACACCTTCTTTTCACATGTCTGAACCATCTTAGTTTCGCTTCCTTCATCTTATCTGCCATAGAGGCCTCTCCAACCTTGTCCTGTATAACTTCATTTCTAATAATATCTCTCCTAGTATGACCACACATTCATTTGAGTCTCATCTATGCTACCTTCATCTTCTGAATATGAGTGTTCTTAACTGGACAACATACTACCCCATACAACATTGCTGGTTTAACCACCACTCTGTAGAACTTACTTTTTAGCCTAGGCGACACTTTCTTATCGCAAAGAACCCTAAAGGAGAGCCTCTGTTTCATCTACCATGCTCCAATACGGTGTATGCCATCATCATTAATCTCACCTTTCCCTTGTATTATGAACTCAAGATACTTGAAACTTCCTCTTTTGGATATAGTTTGTGCCTCAATCTTTACTTCCGTATTTGTCTCGTGTATCACGTCATTGAACTTGAACTCCGTGTACTCCGTCTTAGTCCTGCTTAACCTAAAACCTTTAGATTCTAAGGTTGTTTTCTAAACATCCAGCCTATAGTTAACTCCACTATACATCTCTTCAATAAAAACTATATCATCTGCAAATAACATACACCATGACACCTTCTCTTTAATATGTTGCATCAATTCTTCCATTGCTAAGGCAAATAGGAACGGGCTAAGGGCTAATCCAGAAAGTGTTCTGAATCACCTCCCACCGTCCTAACCCAGATCTTGACACCCTCTTATATGTCCTTAATTTCCCTGATGTAGACAACATGCACACCCCAAGAATCCAAGCATCTCTAAAGAACCTCCCGAGGGAAATTATCATATGCCTTCTCCAGGTCAATGAACACCATATCTAAGTCTCTCTTTTTGTTCCTATACTTCTCCAACAATCTCTTGACAAGATGAATAAATTTTGTAGTCAATTTCCCCAGCATAAATCTGAACTAGTTCTCGGATACCGACATATTCCTTCTCATTCTCATCTCAACTACTATCTCCTAGACTTTCATAGTGTGGCTTAGCAGTTTGATACCCCTATAATTATTGCACTTATGAATATCGCCCTTGTTCTTGTACAACAGAACCATTGTACTTCATCTCCAATCCTCTGGAATCTTAGTCTTCCTGAATATGACATTAAACAACCTAGTCAACCACTACATACCTGCCTCCCGTGTGCTCTTCCAAAAGTCTATCAGGATCTCATCTGGCTGATCTCTCTCCCCTTCTTCATCTTATGGATACCCCCTAACCTCTGTAGCCTTTGTGCACCTACAATACCAAAAAATTTATACGACTCTCGGAATGCTCAAACTCTCCCAGCTTGATATCCATGGCTCCTCTATTCAAGAGCTTATGGAAGTACATTTTCCATCTCTGTCTAATGTGTGCCTCATCTACCAACACTTTTCCATTCTCGTTCTTGATGAACTTTACTTAGTCCAGATTGTGGAACTTCTTCTCTCTCATCTTGGCGAGCCTATACAACTTTTTATCCCCGCCTTTGCACTCAAGCTCTTTACATAAGAGCTCAAAAGTTATTGTTTTAGTCGTCATGATTGCTAGCTTCTCTTCTTTATTTCCTGCCTTATACCTCTCTTTATTCCTTCTCTTATCCTCTTCGTCGATGCTTTCTACTAGAGCCGCATACGCAACCTTCTTGATTTCTACTTTTCCTTCGACCTCTTCATTTAGCTACCAGCCCCCTTTACGTCCATCTGAGTTGCCCCCCGAGACCCCTAGCACCTAACTAGTTGCTTCACTGATGTATTCAAATGCCCTAGTCCACATACTATCAGCGTCCCCACTACTCTCTCAAGCCCTCATAGCCACCAACCACTCCCTCATCTCCTGATTGTTTACCTCAGTCAGGCCTCTTCATCTAATCTGTGGTCAGTCATGAGCAACCCTCTTATTTTTCTTCTTCCACGAGCTTATGTTGAATTGTAAGATTCTCGTTCGGGATAACCTTGCAGTCCTTCCAAACACCTTTATACAAAATAATAAATTATATTTTCTTACTTTGATGCTTAGTGCAAAGATTAAATCGTGATATCTGGTTTTTGATTTAAATGGTGGAAACTGCTCAAGTGAGCTTGAAGCAACAAGGGCAGTGGGTTCAGTTCAAAAAATATTATTAACAAAATTCTAGAAAAAATAATTATGTTAGATATTGTTAATATATTGAAATTAATCCTAATGGAAAAGACTAGTTTTTCCCAAATTAGGAGTAACAAGAAATAAATTCTCTTGGTTTGATGTTTAGTAATGTAATTTATCCATTTTATAATTATTTTTCATTTGGATAGTGTTAACACGCAAAAATAATTTAAGTGTTTAGCCAAAATTCAGTGACAACCGAATTGTTCCAGGACCGAATTTACTCCTAATTCTCGACTACAAGAACTTCATCGGCTACTAAAGTATTTTAGCCGAAGTTGTTAGTTAGATGTACGATTGGGATCCACTCAGATACAGGTGCCTCAACGACCAAGTCAAAAGGGTTTCCGGACCCCTAAAAGCGGTAACGACCAACAACAGCTGAAAGAAAAGGCCATTATTCGAGCATGAGGAGTAGTGGGCGAGAAAATCGGCACCACCTCTCCCGTAGTCGGCCATTAAACTTGGTGGGTTACTTAATGACTAACATGGGGGGAATCACGTTGTACAATTTTTTTCTTTTTTGTATTATAAATAGGAACATTCTTTGTATATACAAGCAACCAATCAATCAAACAACTCAATTTTTATCTATCTTTATCATTTACTTTACTGTACTCATCTGCATTCAGTTCTTACCTCTTAGTTTACTCATATCACCGTCCTAACCCTTTCTGGAGTAGTTGGATAACTCATTGCTGGAAATTAGAGTTCTGTTTCCAGCCCAAATCGCTTAAGTTAAGGAATCAATTTGTCTCTCGGTTTCGTCAGCCGATAAAACGGCAGATAACAGAATTCGAGGCGAGAACAGATACAAAAAAGAACAAAAATAGAAAAAAGTTAACTAATAATTCATGTGTGGTTATTTATACATTTACTTGTAATTTTTTCATGTATATGTCTTGCATATATATTTTTCCATGGGTATGTCTTGCATAATTTTTCATTCATTAAATATCACACATAAATGTTTATTTATTGATTTTAATATTATAAATTTAATCCATTTAATATTAATAAAAATAAATTGTGCGAAAAAGTGCTCTATGTTATAAATACATTGTATTATGGATGTCCATTTAAATACTCTCACAATTGGATAAGCTTGCAACTGGATAAGTTTGAAATTGGATAAGCTTGAAACTGAATAAGCTTGAAATTGGATAAGCTTAAAATCAGATAAGCTTGAAATTGAATAAACTTGAAATCAAGCAGGCAGCTGGTCAGCAACTTCTTTTCTTCTATAAATAGAAAGTCAATTCAGTTTATTTGTACAACAGTTTGAAGTTGAATAATATATTAGTCTCTATATATATACTTGTCTATAGTGTAATTACTTTATAGTCTTTATTTTATAACACCTTATCAACACGAGACTCTGCCATCTGGAGCAAATACTTTGAAAGCTGAGAAGTTATTGGAATTCCTTTTCTTCATTAATGGCAAATATTTCTAAACCTGAATTTGTTGTCCTGTATATATCGGGAAAATGTTACTTGTCTTGGGTGCTTTATGCGGAAACTATCTTGATGCGATGGGTCTGGCGGATACCATCAAAGATAAAAATCAAGCATTAAAACAAGATTGTGCCAAGGCAATGATATTCCTCCGCCAACACCTTGATGAGGGCCGAAAATTGGAATCTTACTGTTAAAGATCATCTTCTGTTGTGAAATAATTTAAAAGATAGTTATGACCCCCTGAAGATTGTCATGCTTTCATAATCATGTTTTGACTGGATTCATTTAAGGCTATATGATTTTAAATCTATGTGTGAGTATAATTCCTCCATGTTCAGAATTATTTCTCAGCTGAAATTATATGGTGAAAATATCACTGATCATGATATGTTGAGAAAAAATTCTTTGTTTTTCCTTCCTCGAGTATGCTCCTGCAGCATCAGTACCGAGAGATGAGGTTCCGGGAATATTCTGACCTAATTTCACATCTTTTAGTGGTTGAACAACATAATGAACTATTAATACAAAATCATGAAAATTGACCTATTGGTACTATTTCATTCCCTGAAGTGAATGAGACAAACTTTGAACAATCTAGGCGCGAAAAGGTCGTGGCTCCAGTCATGGTCGTGGTCAAGGAAGAAATTCTAATCATGGTTGTCGTTCTGCACCAAATAATACCCTTTAACAACAGTAGTGTAAAAAGAATGATGAAAAGCATGAAGCGGTGCAAAATAAAAGTTCAAAAATAAATGATATCGATACGGAGGAAAGAGGCACTGATCACGTACATGTTGTATGCCAAAGCACCAGGTTGAGCTTTATCAAGCCTCCCTAAAAAAGACAGTAAAGAATGTTAAAGCAAACTTTATTCATGAAGATAATGATGACTTCATGCATTTGAATGTAGTTGATTACTTGCACTCCCAGAAATAGATCCTGTAATCAGAGATGAATCTGTAGAAAGTTGAAATATGTAATTCATGTTGTTTGTATTAGCTAGTATAATCATGTTAAAAGAAAAGTCTTGTTTTATTTTAGTGATCCGATTTGTACGGTTATGAGCATTGTGAATAAAGTGTAAATCATGTTTTGATAATGATATTTACTATAATATTCACTTTGTCCATATTTTTATTTTGAAAAATATATGAAAATTTCTCAAATTTTATCTGGATCAATGATCAACCATGAAGATATTTGTGTGATTGATAGTGGAACAATGCATGCCATATTAAAAAATGCAAAATAATTTTTTCACTTCCTTGGAAAAAGGGAAAATGTTAGTACAATTTCTGGTAATTCCAAATTAATTAAAGGCTCTGAAAGAGCTACTATATTTTTATCTAAGGAGACGAAACTTGTTCTCTTCTAAATCTCCAAGAAACGTGTTGAGTTTCAAAATATTGAGACACTAAATGAAATAAATGTTAAAGATCTTGGTATTACCAAGCATATATCCGACCAAAAATATATCTTGGAGAAACTACCAACTTTATCTTCTGACTTGTATTATGCAAAAATTAGTATAATTGAAGCACACTCTATCGTAAAGCAGAAGTTTAATGATTCAAGTGCTTTTGTACTTTGACATGACAAAATAGGTCATTCTGGATCAATATGATAAGGCGAATCATTGAAAATTCAAATGAGCATCCACTTAAAAATTTAAAGATTCTTAAAAATGGTGAATTTTCATATGCTGCTTGTTTTCAAGAAAAATGATAATGAGACCATCGCCAATGAAAGTTGGCATTGAATCCCCTACCTTTCTGAAGCGTATACATAGAGATATATGTGGACCTATTCACCCACCTTGTGGATCATTTAGATATTTTATGGTCCTAATAGACGCATCTTCAAGATGGTCTCATGTGTACCTCCTATCGTCTCGCAACCTGGCGTTTGTGTATGCTTAAGGGCACAATTCCCATATTATCCTATTAAGGATACGCCTCGATAATACTGGGGAATTTACATCTCAAGATTTTAATGATTATTGTTTATCAGTTGGGATAAAATTTGAACATAATGTAGCTCATGTTCATACTTAAAATGGTCTTGCTGAATTATTTATTAAGCGCTTGCAATTAATAGCGAGACCACTACTTATGAAAATATGGTTGCCCACTACCGTCTGGGGTCATGCTATCTTGCATGCAACATCACTTATTCATCTCAGACCGAAATATTATAATAAATACTCTATATCACAATTAGTATTTGGTCATGAACTAAATATTGCTCATTAACAAATTTTTGATTGTGATGTATATGTGTCGGTTTCACCACCACAATGCACTAAGATGGACCCCAAAAGAAGGTTAGGAATATGTGTTGGGTTTGAATCACCCTATATTATTCGCTACCTTGAACAATTAATGAGACATTTATTCAACAAATTTTGGAAATGCTACCTCAAGACCCATGTACGATTTTTGAAATCGAGAATGTTCGATCGATTCCTTGACCTGAGGAACGAACTGCGCTTAGCCCCCCCCCCCGCTCATGAAACGGCTCTGCTGCAATGGATGTGATTTACGGATTGTCGATTTGATGAAATAAATTACAATTAGGGGGAGAGATGAAAGAAATTAAAAGAGAAATTTTGTGAAAAGTTTCATCACTGTCTCATTTTTACCCATGTGTCCCTATATGTGAACATGAGGTCCAGAAGATCATCCACTTGCATAAAATAACAAATAAAATGTCACACACATCTATTGATATGAAAAGAATAACTAAGTCACATATTCCTGCAGATAATGTGTCTATCCGAATTAATGTCCCAGCATGACCATCTATTAGTGCCATAGCTACTGAATCTCATACACACTTGAAACATGGTAGACCATTGAGTTCGAAGGATAGAAATCATAGAAAAAGAAGAACAAATAGTGGTCAAAATGGTACTATAAAAGAATCTCATGAAGAGAATCAAGATCTGATTAATCCTGATATTCCTGAAGATATAAGTGAACCCAGGACTCAAGTGAGCAAAGAACTATCATTAAGTTCTACTTGTGATGGGATAAATTTGAATTGATAAAAAATTATGGTGAATAATATTTTTGCATATAATATTGCAATGAATATTATGAAAGACAATGAGGATCAAGAAACTCTATCTATTGAAGAATGTCGACGAAGATGTGATTGGCCAAAATGGCAAGGTAGAGATCTAGTAGCTCAGTTGGTTGGCTACTTGAACTTTCACCTTATTAGTCAGGGTTCGAATCCCCGTGTTGTAATTTCTCTCTCAGTTTCTCTTTTTTCTACCGCTTATATAATAAAAATATTTTATTCTAAAAAGGCCAAAATGACAAGTGGCAGTTCAATCGGAATTGAATTCACTTGCTAAACGCGAGGTTTTTGGACTCGTAATCGACTATGAAGAAACATATTCACCTGTTATGGATGCTATAACATTTCGATATCTCATCAGTTTAGCTGTACATGAAAACCTCAAAATACATCTTATGAATGTAGTTACAGCTTATCTTTACGGATCACTTGATAATGAGATTTATATGAAAGTTTCAGAAGGATTAAAGATGCATGAAGCATATCGTTCAAAGTATCGAGAAATGTACTCAATTGGATTACAACGATCATTATATAGTCTAAAACAATCAGGGTGCATGTGGTATAATCGCTTTAGTGAGTACTTGATAAACGAAGATTATACAAATGATGTCATTTGTATATGTATTTTTATTAAGAAAACAAAATCAGAGTTTGCTATACTTATTGTTTATGTTAATGACATAATCTCATTGGAACTCCAAAAGAGCTCCAAACGGCAAATGAATATCTAAAGAAAGAATTTGAAATAAAAGATCTTGGAAAGACAAAACTTTGTCTTGGTCTCCAAATTGAACATTTAAAAGACGAGATATTTATCCATCAATTTTTTCTGCTGAGAAAGTTTTAAAATGATTTTACATGAACAATGCACATCCTTTAAATACTTCAATGGTTGTTTGCTCACTTGAAGTGAGTAAAGACCAGTTCTGACCTCAAGAATAAAATGAAGAGCTTCTTGGTCCTTAAGTACCATATCTTAGCGCCATTGGTGCACTTATATATCTTGTTAATGCTACAAGACATGACATATCATTTTCAGTTAATTTGCTAGAAAGATATAGCTCTTCTCCTACACGGAGGCATTGAAATGGAATTAAGCATATACTGTAATATCTAAAGGAAACTGTTTATGGGTCCGTTTTATTCTAACAAACATAGTGCAGATCTTGTTGCTTATGAAGATGTAGGTTATTTAGCTGACCCACACAAAGTTCGATCTCAAATGGGCTATCTATTTGCATGCGGAGGTGCTGTTACATCATGGCGATCTATAAAGCAGTCTATTATTGCTACTTCTTCAAATTATGCTAAAATAATTGTATTCATGAAACAAGTAGAGAATGTGTGTGGTTGAGATCTGTGATACATCTCATCAGATGAGGATGTGGCCTGAAGTGTGATACAAAAATACCCACAGTATTATATGAGGACAATGTTGCATGCATATCCCAATTAAAGGGAGAATTCATAAAAGGAGACAAAACGAAATACATTTCACCAAAGTTATTATTCACTCGTGATCTCCAAAAGAATGGTGATATTGATGTGCGACAAGTTCGTTCAAGTAATAATCCTGCAGATTTGTTTACTAAATCTTTGCCAACTTCAACTTTTGAGAAGATGGTAAATAAAATAGGAAAAGACTCAGACATATGAATTGTAGTCTTCATCAGGGGAGTAAAATACGCGTTGTGCTTTTTTTTTTTTAATCAAGGTTTTGTCCCACTGAGTTTTTATGATAAAGTTTTTAATAAGGCAACTTGTAACCCGTATTACTAGATGTGTACTCTTTTTCCTTCACTTGGATTTTCCCACTGGGGTTTTCCTAATAAAATTTTCACGAGGCACATTATTTATTGATGAACATCCAAGAGGGAGTGTTATAAATACACTGTATTATGGATGTCCATTTAAATACCTCCAAAGTTTGAAACTGGATAAGCTTGAAACTGAATAAGCTTGAAATTGAATAAGCTTGAAACTGAATAAACTTGAAATCAAGCAAGCAACTTCTTTTCTTCTATAAATAGAAAGTCAATTCAATTCATTTGTACATCAGTTTGAAGTTGAATAATATATCAATCTCTTTATATATACTTGTCTCTGGTGTATTTACTTTATAGTGTTTGTTTTTATAACACTCTAAGGGGTCGTTTGGTCGAAGGTATAAAAATAATGATGGATATGATGTATTAGTAATGTTGGTGTTAGTTATGCTGACATTATAGTTATGCTGAAATTATTTCTTATATACTATTTGATTTGGTGTATTTTAGCATAGCATACTTTTTTTTTAAAACTATTTGTTTATAAAAAAATACCCTCCCAAACTTTATAATGACAAACAATACCTTGATACCGATCAATGTCAATTGCTAGCATTAAATCCCCACGGATTTCACTAAAATCGTGCAATCATTCACCAATATCATAACACCGTGATTACATATTGCTAGCAAAACATAAGTTACATTGAGTAGATACTCATTATATGGAGTTATTACCCCTTTTTCGATCAATCCCACCTATAAGAAAATATGTGCAGATCACCTGCTTACTGTTGCATGATGTCAGTAAGACTTGACAAACCATAGTCTTCCTTTTGGATTAAAGAGACAATCAACAATTGCATCTATTTTTCTACCACTACATTTAAGGAGGAGAGTTCACACAAGATAAAACAAAGAAGAGAAGGGGTAATGAAAAATATTATTCTAATAAATAAAATGTAAAAACAATTAACTATTTTAGAGAGCATAGTACACGTGAGCCCATAAGAAGAACTTCTCAAAATTCGGCCCACATTTATGCAAATTTACTAGAATATTCTTTTTAATATTTTTTTTCTATTCTATGTTTCTAAAAAATAGTATATCTTTAAAATTATTTAATTGCAACATTTAATAAAAAAATAATATTATATTATACATAAGAAATGTAACGACAATATGATAGTAAATGACTCAAATATGTCCAAACCTACTCCCGCCCTACCTCCACCCCATCCTCAAATTTCTATATCATATTTTTTTTACTTTTATAAAAAATATGATTTTTTTCTTCCCCCTACTCCACCCCATTGCCCTACCCATCCTCAAATTTCTATTTCATATTTTTTTTACTTTTATAAAAAATATGATTTTTTTCTTCCCCCTACTCCACCCCATTGCCCTACCCATCCTCAAATTTCTATTTCATATTTTTTGTTACTTTTATAAAAAAATGATTGAAAATATGAATTTTTTTCTTATCTCCCCCTAATCCCGTGCACCTATCACATTCTCAAATTTCTATTTTATATATTTTTTTTACTTTTATAAACAATTTATAAAAAATATGATTTTTTCCTACCCCACTCCATTGCCCTATCCCATCCTCAAATTTATATTTCATATTTTTTGTTACTTTTATAAAAAAAATTATTAAAAAATATGAATTTTTTTCTTACCCCTACCCCGTGCACCTACCACATTCTCAAATTTCTATTTTATATTTTTTTACTTTTATAAACAATTTATAAAAAATATGAATTTCTTACCCCCGCCCCCGCCCTACTCCTACCCCTACCCCACCCCATTGCCCTACCCCATTCTCAAATTTCTATTTCATATTTTTTGTTACTTTTATAAAAAAAAAAATTATTAAAAATTATGATTTTTTTCTTATCCCCGCCCTACCCTGTTCCCAAATTTATATTTTATATGAGAATATTATATTAGATTAAAAGAAATTTTGTGAAAAGAAAAGGATAAATGAGTCCAAAAAAAATTTATTTAATAAGAAAAAATGGCTTCTCGAAAAACACTTCTGGAGTGTGCTTATCTTCCCATCTAGAAATATTTTTTGGCTTCCGAAAAATTATTTTTATCTCTTAGCCAAACAGTTACTAAATCTAGTCGCTATTTATGCGCAGCTCAGAACATTTCCCGCTCGAAGCAAAACCCTAACGAGCACAAATGGGGACGAAGCATCATTCCTCCTCCGATCCAATCATCGATCCCAAAAAGCGCCGTCGCGTCGGATTCTCTAAGACCGGTTAGTGATTCACTTTTAATGGACTTTATTTTAGTCCTTTCTCTCTCATCATTCACTTTTGATGCTTCTGCAGATGCTGGAATTGAAGCTAACGACTGCATTACTATATACCTAGGTTTGAATTCACTTTTTTCTAACTCTTTCCTCCAATTTTGTCTGACTAGTCAAGTTACTATCCCTATCGTTTTACTTCTCTGTAATCTGCAACATAGTCACAAAACGTAGAGTTCAACATATTACAACAACTAGTGTCACTTAGGACACTTTGATTGCCTCTTAACTTGCTACATAGTTACCATTGTCTTCCCTTACGTAGAAAAATACTTTATAAACTGAGAGATGTTCTTTTGTTATTTAAAAAATGAAATAGATCTTGATTTTCATATTATATTCACATGAATTGGAATATGCCGATTACTTGCTATGATATTAATTACCAATTTTCAATTATGAAATATATTTTTAAACAATATGTTATTCATTTCTTCATCTACATAGAAGCTTATTATTTTTATTTTTCATTTTTTTAAAATTTAAAAAATATCTAACCATGTAAACACTTGTGCAACCTAACATGATGCTGGAAATTACACTGTAATTACGCTATGACAAAAAAGTAGGTTTTTGTAGTCACTGTTTTGTGTAATTACTAGGGTATTACTTACACAGCATAGAAAATACACCATGTTTCCCCAAGTCATCTACGGGTGAGATTATTGCAGTTCAATCTGAATAGTGGTGCTATGCCTGATCTAGCTGCTAATTTGCTTAAGCTTTGACTCTGCCTTGCTCCATCGATAAGCACATGGAAGGAAGAGAGGGTACTGGTTTTGCAGACATGGATTTCTAGTTGGAACATAGAGTGTCTTCTTTAATTAACTGGATGCCTCTCTCTCTTTTTTGTTTTTATAGAGTCTTGCTAAACAATAAATGATGTATGTCCTAATGCATGGTTTCTCTCTAGCCATCATTAGGTTAACTGGAACCTACACATTGTTTTAAGCTGAGATGTTTGACAATATAGTTTCTTTTGCAATGATTTGTCTTTGTTTGCCCTTGGGAATCTGATTCTCTTCACTACTGGTCCGATAACACGTACTTTTTTCTTGTTCTTAGTTTCTAGTAAAGAGGATGTGGACTCCCCAAACAGTTTCTGTCTTGAACCAATTGACTTGAATCAGTTTTTTGAAGATGATGGCAGAATATTTGGGTATCAGGGTCTGAAGGTAGCCCTCTTTCTCAGAAATACTATTTGTTGCTGAGACTTGTTCCAATTAGTTACATTTCTTCTTTAATTTTCTTTTATACACCTAAAAGAAGAATTCTTAGAACAAGAAAATAATGGAGAAGATTGTCATGCACAGTGACTTGAGTTCTTTGACATGAGTGTCCAATTTTTTTCAACAAAAGAAGATATGATGTGGCTGTATTAGTGTTGGACATGTGTCTAAGTGGTGTTGGTATTGGACTTAATAGTAACTAGAACCTGCTATCTTTAGTGTCTACTTCTGTGCCATCAATTTCCTGACCTACCCTTCTATATTATCTGTCTTATGTCTCGTAATGGCTTAGAATATTGGTCTACGAGGTTACATGGTTTAAGGGCGGACTGCAATCTTTATCTGGAAAAAAAGAAGGGGAGGAATGTAATATTTGTGAGGAGAGAAAAAAATTTAGGGTGGGGTCAAGATTTGTGAGATTCTGAAGTGGGCTGCAAGGGTGGATGAGTATTGAAGTTCTGCTTAGTCCTTCCAAAGTACATTTGCTATCATCTTGCTAACATGAGCCCTCCTACATGTCCTGGAATTAGGAACAGGGGTGGCAAAACTATAGCCCAAGCCCATGTAACCCGCCCAAAGTTTAATGGGTTTGTTAAGAGTGATTTTGATAATGGACTGGTTTGGGCTAGTTCAAGTTGACCCATCACAAACCAGCCACCCAAATGAACCCATGATGATGCCCAAACTTGACCCATCAAAATTCTCAATCTTAGCCATTAGAGGATTCAATAAGGGTATAATTTAGTCGACCAAAAAATATATAGTGGATACCCTAGTATCTTGAACAAATGTCATTAACTTGAACCCCAGCACAAGCAGTCAGATAACGCTGCCCCGTGTCCACCTCTATATTGAACGAGAGGAAAATGAATGAATGTGTAATTGCTACTTAGGTTTGATAATGCTCTTACTTTTATAGACTGTTCTTTTAGTGTATCTGATCTTTTCATGTCTTCCATAGCAGATCACTGTTTGGGTTAGCTTGATATCCTTTCATGCTTATGCTGATATTTCTTTCGAAAGCTCATCAGATGTAAGTATTCTTTTTTGCTTGTTGCTTTTGCTCCTACCATTCAGTTTTCTCAAGTATAAATGAGTGAATTCTATTGATTCGGAATAACACTTTTGCTTTTTTTTTTATCAATGTCTGTTGTTTCACTCTTCTATTGCTTCTGCTCCTATCAATCAAAGTTACACGATATTTAATTGTTGAATCTCTATGTGAGTTATTTCAGACTTTCTGAATGTATCTCATTACAAGTGGATCTTTGCAGTCTGAATAAGAGCCAAAATTCAATTTTCTCCAAAAGTTTCAACTCTTGGGATTTGCTTGACTTGTTTGTTATAACTTAAATATGAATTGTTTTTGGATTGCTAGGGAGGCAGAGGGATCACAAACCTAAAGTCTGCCCTTCAGGTAATGACTATATGGATTTTCTCTTTAGTGTATGTTTATCAAAACGGGTTCTAATTGTGATGTTCCTAGCAGAATATTTTTGCTGAGAGTCTTGTTGATGAAAAAGACGCCTTCCTGCAAACATTTTCCACTGAAAGCCATTATGTTCGGTTCGTCCATAACTTCATTGTACCTAATTTTTCATGTTGAGTCTTATTACCATCTACGAGGAATGATATTTTGTCCTACCAATTTCTAGCATATATTTAGATCATAAGTTGTGCTCACACACAGGTCTTTTGTCTCAAATGCTGAAGCACTGCAGCATAAAGTTTCAAATGGCTGTAACACTGAATCTAAATGTCTTTTGAAATCAGAGCCTTCAGATGTAGAGGTGCCTTCTCTATCCCCTTTCTTGACATATTAGGATAGGATGACAGCAGTCATATCTTTGTTTATGGTCCTGTAGTGCATGCTTTGCATAATATCTTGCTTGTGTTTCTCTTTTTAGAATTATTAAGAGCTTGGAACAAAATACTACTAAGGCAGCTAAACTACAGCTGCTAATCCAATGTGTTAGTTTGGAATATGGTGCAAGATTTCTTCTAGACCTACATGGAATAACATCTTTCTGAAGCATTTATATTGACGGACTTCTTTCTACTATTTGGATAAAAATGGTATAAGAAGCTACTCCTGCCAGATTGGAGAATCGTAGCATTTCCAAAATAAGATATATGATCCTGACGTTTGTGTATCTGCCATCTGCTCTCTCTCAAACATTTGAAAGATCACTTTCTTTTGTATGCGGAAACTGAGCATGTTAAATTGAAATGCATCACGCCTTTGTGTGTTTTATGACAAAAAAGCTGAGGATTGGTTATCCTGCTCCAGGTATTCCGGATCATTGGCACGCCTGTAGGACACCTTTATAGCAGATTGGTGCCACTTGTACTACTATTAGTGGATGGTAATTGTTGTATGCTTTTTTTTATAGATAATATCTATGGCTAGCTTCAACATTTATAGTGGTATTTGTAACCAGGTAGCAATCCTATTGACATCCTTGATCCTAGATGGGAAATTTATCTCCTAGTCCAGGAAAGGAAAGATACCCAGGAGGATAGCCTTTCAAGGTTGCTTGGTTTTGCAGCTGTTTATCGTTTCCATCGTTATCCTGAAAGTACACGCGTGCGACTTGGGCAGGTAAATATTTGACAGTTAGGCATTATCATAACACACACATATATATATATATATATATATATATATATCTTTCTAACTTGTGACTGATTTGGATTTTGGCAGATACTGGTTATGCCTCCTTACCAACGTAAAGGTTATGGTCGTTTTCTTCTTGAGGTGCTGAACAGGGTTGCAATATCTGAAGATGTATATGACCTGACTATTGAAGAGCCTGAGGATTCTCTTCAACATGTTCGATCATGCATTGACGTCGAGCGCTTGCTTGTATTTGACCCAATCCAGCAATCCCTGGAATCAGTTGTATCACGTTTAAAGCAGGAACATCCTGTAAAAAAAAGCTACATGTGCAAGTATGCTCCACCATTGAGTGCTGTTGAAGATGTGAGGAAAACTTTGAAAATCAACAAGAAGCAGTTTGAGCAATGTTGGGAGATTCTTATCTATCTTCGCTTGGACCCAATTAACAAATATATGGAGACATACCGGGCAATTGTTTCACATCGAGTAAAGGCTGAAGTTGTAGGGAAAGATACAGAGGGCGACGGGAAGCAGGTGATTGATGTACCAACTGAATATGATCAGCAGATGTCATTTGTGATGTTCAAATCGCAAAATGCTGAATCTAGTAGCATAGAGAAGGCTGACAATCAAAGTAATGTGGAGGAGCAGCTGCAGAAACTGGTGGATGAACGAATGAATCAGATCAAGTTGATTGCAGAGAAGGTTTCTGTGCATAGACAATGAAAGACAAAATGATGCAGGAGTTTTGGAATTTAAAAAGGAGTGGATGTACATGAACTTTGGTTAAATTAGTTTAGTCTTCAATTATGTCAGACGTGTGAACAATGTGATATGAGGTAGCATTCGGCATTCCCCCTCACTCTCTTTTACTGATTAATTTACCTTGTAGTATAGAGTAATTAATAGTTATGTGCCAAATGGAGCAATTGGAAAGAAATCCGAATAGCAGCACCTTCGGCCGATTTGCCTCAGTAAACGGGACAAAAAAAAAGAAACTGATCAAAAGCTTTGACAGTCATTGTTGAGTTCTGAATTAAAATAAAATTTTCCAGAATGCGAATGTCTCTCATAGCTTGTGGATGAATTGGAATGGCCAACCCTTTGTAAATGTAATATGCCCACCCTTCATTTTGAGTTTCGTTTTCCGATTTGGGACTTCCCCTAAGTTCATATAGCGGGTTGGTACTTGTTGGGATGGATCATCGGGCTTGTTCTCCTTCATATATTAAAACGCTTCAGGTCCTTCGGTGGTCTCGAGTTAATTTCAGTGTCGGCTTTGACTCATATGATCCATCTTTAGTTAGGTGAGATTTCCTTCATCATTAATTAACTTGTACTCCATATACCAAGGTATTAAGCATAATTAAATCACCAACCTTATTCTAATTCATAACTATAGATGAGTTAATATTATTCAATTATTTATCCATCCAATATCATTTATACATACATACAAAATTTTATGAGTTTCTTTATATAGTTAAGTATTTTCCTTAATTAAATAACCAACTTTATTTTATTGCATAATTATAGAGTTAATATTAAATTTTATTATTCAATTACCCTTAATTGACCCTAGAATACCATTGAATATAAGAAAGAAAATGAGATGAATTGATAGACTGTGAATTATGTGTGAAAGAGGGTGACAGATGGATGAGGTCTAGTTACTTTTTGGCTTTTGCTATATAGAATACTCCATCGGCCCCAAAAAAAATATCCTAGTTTGACTTAGCACGGGCTTTAAGAAAATACAGAGGACTTTTGAAATGTGTAGTCTAAAATAAATCTTAGATATTTATGTGATTGTATTCATCTCATAAAGTTACATTATTTCTAAATATAAAAACGTGTCAATCTTTTTGGAACAAATTAATAAGGAAAGTGCGACAATTTTTTTAGGATAGAGTAACTTTTTAGTTGACACATAGTA
Source organism: Przewalskia tangutica (assembly GCA_029844215.1). Lineage (NCBI taxonomy): Eukaryota > Viridiplantae > Streptophyta > Magnoliopsida > Solanales > Solanaceae > Przewalskia > Przewalskia tangutica. The sequence continues at coordinate 35,390,496 of CM056718.1, forward strand.
CATCTACCTTAAAATGTATATTTTGAAAGTATATGTATGTCCTAAAGACAAGTTGTATTAGGAGACAATATACTTTATACACATTCGTATTTATATTATGACATTTGCATTTGCTGAATTATTGGTTGATTGTTTATAATATTCTATAAATGCATCCCTAGAGTTTATGTTACACCCCGTAACTCCATGGCTACTAAGTGAGAACATGATTATGAAAATTAGATTTGAATGTTGGAAGGAAAGAATTTTTACATTTTCTTATGTGGAAAATTTTCGAGATTAATGTGATGACAAGAATTAATTTCTAGTAGTTGGATTCTTTCCAATAGAATTATGGACTTAGTGGAACTAATTAAGTCTTGGTATTATGGAAGGTAAGGCCATCGAAATATTGGCAAAAATATGGCTAAGTGTGAGATATTTTATGAGAAGGGAAGACAAGTGGACAAGTGGGGCTTCAAGGGTCCCTCTCCATTTGTGAGGTGTACATTTATATATACAAAGGCTATACAAGTCTTGAAGACTTAGAACAAAATATCTTCATCCATTCAAACCCTCACATCTCCTTCTCTTCTTCAAAGTCTCGAAAATCTCTAAATAAAGAGAAGAACAAGATCAAGTTATTTTACAAGATTAAGCACCTTAAGCAAGTTCTAAGCCAAGTTAACCTTGCAATATAGGGGGTCACGGTTTTTGACAAGAAAGTTGTCTTGAAACCCTAAGCTTGTTGATGAACTTATTGGAAGAAAAACATGAAAGCAAGATGATTACGAGCTTGTAGATGATACGTGTGTGAGATTGTAACTTGAAGAAGTGGTGCAAAATAGTGTGGTTTGGCCGAGACATTGGGACTGTTTTTGGCTAAGATTAAGGTAAGATTTCTTCTTACTCTTGAAGTAATTAGAAGTTACATGATGTTATAATTGATAGATGAACATGTGTTAAGTAAAAAGGAGAATAAGAAATGCATGTCACCGTTTTTGGCATGATAGCCGAAACTGGACAATTTTGGTAATGTTGGATTCGTTGGTTATTGTTATTATTTAATGTCTCTAATCGAATGTTAAAATGAAGGAAATCATGTTGTTACAAGTTGTTATGGTTTATATAAACATGTTGGAATGTAAGTTGGATCATAAGGAATTGTGAAAAGGGCTTTAGTTGTGGTATTGGCCGAAAACTGCTTAAAACTGCCTAAAACTGTTGGATATTGTTGTGCAGTTTCAGGGACTTTTTGGTGGTGTTATAATGCTGAAAATTCAATTATCATTTGCATGTTTAAGGTGGTAAATAACTAACGTAAGTCCTAAATGAACAAGGGTATATAAAGGTGTTGTAAGCTTCACATTTTACCCTCATTGTCGTAAAAGTATGGACTGTTTTTATGAACTATTTTTATATGGATTAAGAGGCCGGATTTACATAAGAAATAGGTGTGTGAATCACCATGGTTGCTGTTTTGGTTGTGCCCTTAAGTGGTGTTTGGTTATTGATGTATTTGACCTTATTTATAAGGTGGAAAAATATGTATAAATAGGGGAAGTGCTGCCCGAATATTTATAAGAAAGAAGATTCATTATGTAGTATAAGTGTATACTAGTATCATGGAATTGATAGACGTGTTATTGTCATTATAGGTTGAAGTACTACTTGAGACGTATTTTAGTTGTCAAGTTGGTATAGCCTATAAGGTATGTGAACTCTTCCTTTCTTCTTTTGGCATGAACTTTATAAAATGAGTGTACGGTGGACGTACGTATTTTAAATGAATCAAGATTTCATTGTGGTTTATGAAGGAAGTTACTTGATGTAAAAATTATAAGTGACTTGATTGGAAAAGAATAAGTTACTTGATTTTAAAAATATACTTGGCTTGATTTTAAAAGTATAAGTCACTTGGTTTTAAAGGTGTAAGTGCCTTGATTTTAAAAGTGTAAACTTGATTTTTAAAGAGTAAGTGACTTGATGTTGCAAGGCTAGTGCCTTGGGGTTTTATAAAGGAAAGGATGTACGGCGGACGTACATGGTGCTATTGGGTTCAAGTCCCTAATATTTCATGATATGTACGGTGAATGTACATAGTACTTTTGGGTTCAAGTCCCTAATATTACATGATGTGATTCTTTTTATAAAAATGAATGTACATAGTACTTTTGGGTTCAAGTCCCTCATATTACATGACATGATAGTGCCTTGAGTTTTCTAAAATGATAGTTCATTCATTTTATTCTAATGAGAGTAAAAGATGATTTAACTTGCATATGTTTGCTCATGATAACTATTCGTGCAAGTGTTATATTTCCACATCACCGCGTCCCTCACTAGAGGGCCGACAACATTATATATATAGTCGCGGGTTCGAGTCCCGGGCGGGTTCAAGTCCCATAATTGTTACGCCCCGTAATTCCAAGAGAATGAGATGAGAACGTACGAAAGGAAATAAGATTTGAAATTGGAAAGTTAAGTGGTAGAATGTTTTTAGACAGATTTTTAGTCAACTTTGGAGTTCTATATATCTCAGTATATTAAGAGTTTTTAGGTGTTTTAAAATCCTAATATGAAGTTCGTTGAGTCTAGTTTCCAACGCAACAAACCGCTCGTCGATAGGACATCAGAGCAGAGAATTATGGAAGTTAGAAGTTCAGCTGGCAGAAGAGAAGGAAAAATATTTCGATAGCGCCACAATACCACGATGTCGTGCAGGTCATGCGCCGTAAGCCCTGAAACTTTCTGAAGTTGCAGCGCCACGGCGCCGGCTGCAGGGCCGCGGCGCCGAGGCGGAATTTTTGCGGAAAATGAGTAAAAATCAGAAGATATTTGTGTAGAGGACCTATGAGAGGGCGACAAGTGTCCCTCCCAACTTGTAGACCAAGAAAGGTCCTATATTATGACCAAGTCTTGCAAGACTTGGTCATTTGCAAGACTCCATCCAAGTAGAAATTTCCCTTCTCTTTCTCGAAAAGTTTATAAAACCCTAAGCCTTCATGGAATTATTGGAAGGGCGGCAAGAAGATAAAACGTTGATAAACTTGTAGAGAGTTCGTGTGGATGATTTTGATGGGAAAAGGAGTTGCGGAAAAAGGGCTACAGTGGGCGAAATCCTAAAGGTAAAAATTCCCTCTCCTCTTGGAAGTAAATTAGGATACATGTAGTAGTTGATAATTGATCATGTGAATTATACATTGAAGTTTGATAAGTGTTATAGAATATTGGGAGCCTAAATCCGAACACGAGCTTATTATCCATTGAAAGTACAATACAAATTGGTCGATAGTTATAATCGTCGCATGTTATCTAAATAAGGGATTATAGTTGTTGAAATTGGTTGCGACTATATAACATGTGAGAACGATAATATGGATTGAAAAGGAATTGGTAAAGATTGTATGTGGTTGTACATTGTAGCCGAAAATGACATTTAATATTGGACGGTTTTATATAAATTGTGGGGCAGAATTTTACACGTCCTGTAAGGCGTGTAATCCCCTTTGATTGGTTGATGTGTTGAGTCTTAAATGTGGCATATTGGTTATTGATTTCGGGCCTTGAAAAAGGTGGAAAAGTACGTAGAAACAAAGGAAGTGCTGTCCAATTTTCCGTAGAATAAGTGACTTTACACTTAGAATATTCTACGTTGAAGCTAGAAGTTAATAGACGTATTATGGTCATTATAGGTTGACATACTACATACGAAATATTGGACTTCGCAAGTGGATTGAACCGAAGAGGTATGTGAAACTTTTCTTAACTCTTGAGCATGAGTAGTTATAAATGTATAATACGGTAGACGTACGAGCTTTAAATGAATTCAGTTTCATTTGGTATCCTTGGCTTGTTTTAAGAATGTCCAAGTTGGTTGAGTTAGAGAATTAACTCACTTGGTTTAAATGATAAAAGTGCCTTAGTTTCTAAAGCATAAAGTTAGTATAACGACTTTATGGGAAGTTGGTTATAATAACTTTATGGAAAGTTTAAAGAATGGTTTACTCTAGTGATGTAAACAAAGATAAATGACTTAAAATGAAGAAAGACAAATTGATTTAAAGGCATCAATTGTTTAAAGTTTTAAAGTAAATAGTCACTTGATTTAGAAGCCTAAATGTATTTCAAAAAGGTGTAGTGACTTGTTTTGAAATGTAGACAAGCCTTGATACTACGGGTGTTAGTATCTTGGGGATTTTATACGAGAAAGAGTCATTGTTGAAAGGATAAGGTACATAGTACCTTGGGTTAAATTCCCGGATTTTTAATGACATGTTAGTGCCTTAAGTAAACTAAAATGAGAGTGCATAATAATTAAGGTCAATAAGAAGTTAGGGGATTTCTTAACTTGCTTATGATAGTTATGATAAGCCGGTGGTGCTTATGGTATGTATGATAGCCGGTTGTGCTAGTATTATGTTATTCTTGCGGGGTAAACCCCGGGTTACTACTTATTCTATGGATTTGCTACTCATGATGCGAGTGCGGCGTTTGTACTCATTGCGGGTCCACCGGGCCTATGCGGGTGAAATAGTCCTATGCGGGTGAAATAGTCCCATGCGAGGCGGATGACCTTATTGTGGGTCCACATGACCTATGCGGGTGAAATAGTCCCAGGATTAGGAGTGCTTAAAGATACTATGGGCGGGTGGCCCTAATTTGATCACGAGCTTCCTATTTTTATGCAGTAAGGTGTACTCTTGATTACTCTCATTATTAGTAAGGCACAATGTACTGTTATTTGGATTATCATACATGTCTCCAACTTTATTTTAGACTATATGATTTCATTTCAGTACTTTCAGTTTTTACATACTTGGTACATCTGTTGTACTGACCCCCTTCCTCGGGGGCTGCGTTCATGCAGGTAGGGTACACTGTGGATCCTCTCTCTTAGGATCACTGATCAGTTGTCAGAAGCTCCATTTCTCCGGAGGCTTGTCTTTTTGGTACGGTTCCCCTGATGTTGTAGATTTGTGTACATTCAGGGGTATGGCGGAGCCCTGTCCCGTCACAGTTGTTATGTAAATTCTTAGAGGTCTGTAGTCATATCTTGTGGATTGGGTTGTAAAAAGAAAGAGATAACTGCTTTTGGGCTTATATATATATATTTTTATATATATATATATATTTGAAGGTGACCTTATCGACTAACTTGTTGATATTTCATGACCAGTAATTGTTGAGTTGCATGTATGTTCCGCTACTATTCTCTGATGTATACCTGTAAGGGGTGCCCAGGTAGGACACCAGTCGCGGGCCCGAGGTCGGGTCGTGACAATGATGTTATATTATTCCACGGATTAGCTCTCCATGATGTGGGTTCGAGTCCCATGAATAGGATATGCATAATGATTCTGAGGGCAGATGTCCCTGATTTGGCATGACTTTCATATTTTCAACAAGGTACGGTGGATTTCATATTTTGAAATGGTATAGTTGATTTCATATGTTGAAATGGTACATTTTTAAAAAGGCATATTTTAAAAGGCACAGTTGACTCTCTATATTATACAAGGTACAATTGACTCTTAATTTATATGGCAAGGTTGGATCTGGTATGTTGATTATCATACTTGTCCCTGTCATCTTTTGTACAGTTTTGATCTTATTTACTGTACTTTATGTTTACATACTTGGTACCTGTTGTACTGACCCCCTTCTAAGGGGGCTGCATTCATGCCAGCCGGTGTAGGTACTCCGGTTGCTGATCCGCGTACATAGGATCTTTGCTCAGCTGTTGAGATAACTCCATTGTTCTGGAGTCTAGTCTTTTGGTACATTTTTGCTATTACAGGCTCATGTACATTCAGGGGTATGACTGGGCCTTGTCCCGTCATAGTTACTGTTATACTCTTAGAGGTCTGTAGTCATGTGTGGGTTGGACAAATGTACAGTCACAATTATTTGGATATTTCTATATACAGTGGCGGTCTTATCGGCTTGCCAGTTTTATCACGTGAGTTGTTTTATTATATGAGTTTTATTTGCTTCTGTTGGTTATATGGGAGGTACGGGTATAAGGGTGCCCAGGTAGGGCACCAGTCGCTGGCCCGGGTTTCGGGTCGTGACAAAAGTGGTATCAAAGCAGTTAGTCCTCGGAATGTCTACAGACCATGTCTAATATAGTTTTGATTATCGGTGTGTTGTGCACCACACCTATAAATAGGAAGCTACAGGACATTTAGAATTGGTTTCTATTCTTCTTACTCTGAGATCGTGCAATAGAGCTATGTTATTAGGATAATCCTCTCTAACGTATTGTGGTATTGCAACTATGCCACCGAAGAAGGCAATAGTGGCCCGAAAGGGAATATATGGACCTTGTATAAAGGTTGGTAAAATTGTTGTATAGTTGGTATGATGATGACATGCATCTATACGAACATATTTATTAGGACCATGTGTGTGTTGCCTGAAGTGATTGTGGGTTATCATGAGTTGGTTAAGCTTTAATAATTGCTTGGAAGATATGAAACCGTGTAATGAATCCACATCAAGGCTTTACATATGTGCTAATTTGGAATAGTTAGGAGGTAATGAGCTGTCTGAGATTGTGATAGACTCTTAAAAGATCATGTTCAATTGACTTAATGGCATACCATGTTGTTAGATTAAGCTATGTTGTATGCTTAAGTGATATGTACGAATAATGTTGGTATGAAGTAAATAGGGTTGTTATGGTTTAGACAACATGATTTTGAGATTATGAGGAGCTATCTTACCCGTATACGGGGAGAGATAATGTAAGCTTGGGAAGCAAAATATTTGAGAATCTTAGAACATTAAGTAATTGTTGAGACCTTAGATATACAAGGCTTTCGGGAGAAGAATATTTTATGTTTGATCTTGGTTAAAGTACATAGTATATGTGAAGTATACTAGTTGCGACGATTCCTTGATTTGAGTATAAACCACTTGTGTTGTTAAGGTTGGAGATAATATGGAAACTGGAAATAGATCCTTGAAGGGTTTGATGTGTGCTTAAAGTGAGTAGATCATTTCACCACGTCCTTCATTAGAGGCCGGGAAGAGTAGGTATGATATGTGGATAGGCATCCACAGACATGACTGGGTATATATGATGATCTTATACGGACATGAACTTACATTTATGAATGTGATTGTGATTACAAAGGAAGTACAATGTACTAAGGACCACCAGTGATATGGTGAGACGAGGAGTAGTGGTAAGTAAGGGACAGAGAATACTAGAAAAGAAGATTATGAAAGGGAGATAAGCCATCTTCCTCGCGTAAAGGGCGATGTTGTGTATTATTAAGAATTATAGGTATCCAGGTTAGTAAGCTAAGGTATGCTATAGATATTGGACTGGTAAGGTCCTCGGCTTCGGCTACGTGGTGCAACATGTTACAAGTTTACATAACCTTGAGAAAAATAGTGTGTTGGGGGTAATTGAGGACGACACTATGGACTGATCGAAGAAGTGTTGTGAGAATATGAAAGCAGTTAATAAGTGTGAATGGAACTGTATGATCGAGTATCAAGGTAAAAATATTTTGTTTAATAATGAGTATAATGAAGGATTATGATAAGAATGATAAAGGTGAAAGAAATTATAGTTATACAGGTTTCATAAGGGTATGATTACTCCAGAACAGTGTAGGGACCAATGGTAGCGCAGGGACAATAATAACCCTTCGACCAAAGGTGACGAATCTCTGATGTTTAGAAAGATAGTATGAGAAATACTTGAGATAAGAGACCCCCAAGGTAACTTGAAATGGAAAAGTAAAGGTAAGAAGAATGGGCACTCGGTCGGTGAGAGACCTAATAATGATAAGACAAGAAAGCTTGACAAGCCATTGGATCATGTAACATCGTGAATTGGATCTAAACATAGGAAGCATCAGTTCCACAACATATGCAGTCATACCTTTCAGAAAGTGTGTAAACCGAAAGTAACAATGAGTAGGGCTCAAGATTAGCACCTAAACAGTTGAAAAGAGGGAAATGTCACCTATGGATATAAGTATAAGGTAGACACCAAAGATTTGTGTCAAGAGATAATGACATTATAATATAGATAATTGGTCAGGCAAACACAAATGTCTGTGAGCATTTTTGGAGCTGACCATAAGCTCGACGAGAAAGGTAAAGTAATGGGTTTACTACTTAATGAGAACAAGAAAATCTTTTCCTAAAAAAAATGCCATTGACAGAAAGTCTTAGCCATGAGGCAAGTGAAGGAAATTGAATCTAAGTATAATGACCAAGTTTGGATATAGTAATGCCAAGGATTGGAAACATGAGCCATATTTGAGATTTCGTATATATACCAGAATATTTTGGAAGTATGAGAAAAGTATGGCAAGTAAGAAAATGAATGAAGTTGATTATAGTTATGAGTAATGAGAAGGTACGAAAAGAAAATCCTTTAAGACCATGAATGAGAGTTAATGGTGATGATACACACACTCTGGATTCGATGACATTATTTATAAAGTATGCACGTTGGAGATACTACGAATATAAAAGTTTCCATCAGTTAGTTAAGTGGGAGTCCGATGGATTCGGAAGATGGTGGTTTATGTTCCAAATGTATAAGGATTATGGAATGGAATTGTAACAGAGATTCATTGTTCACAGTATTCTATTCACCCATGAATCTATTAAGATGTATCATGAGTTCAGATGCGTGTATTGGTGGGATGACATGAAGAGGGACATAACGGGGTTTATTACGTTGTGTCCGGATTGCTAACAGGTTAAGGTTGAGCACCATAAGCCTGGTGGATTATTGAAGGATATAGAGATCCCGACTTAGAAGTGGAAAGTGATTAATATGGACTTCGTTACAGGCTTACCTCGTACTCAGAGGAAGTATGACTCCATATGGGTTATTGTAGATAGGCTGACGAAATCAGCCCACTCTCTTCCAGTCAGGACTACTTACTCAACTGAGGATTATGCTAGACTGTACACATCAGGGAGATAGTGAGATTGCGCGGGGTTCCCACATCTATTATATCGCATGCAGGGCCTCGGCCATGCCTAACTTTGGAGGTCGTTCCAGAAGGGATTAGGGACACATGTGAGTCTTAGCACCGCATTTCACCCTCAGACTGATGGGCAGGCAGAGCGCACTATTCAAACACTTGAGGATATGTGGAGAGCCTGTGTTATTGACTTCAGGGGTAGCTGGGAGGATCATTTGCCACTCGTTGAGTTTACGTATAACAACAACTACCATTCTAGTATTCGGATGGCCCCGTATGAGACCTTATATGGGAGGAGGTGCAGGTCACCTATAGGTTGGTTTGATGTGGGCGAGACTAAGTTAATCGGCCCAGACATGATTCAGCAAGCTGTGGATAAGGTGAAGCCTATCCAGGAGAGATTATTAGCAGCCCAGAGTCGACAAAAGTCGTATGCAGATAATCGGCGTCGACACTTGGAGTTTCAGCTTGATGATTGGGTATTCTTGAAGGTATCACCCATGAAGGGTGTGATGAGGTTCGATAAGAAAGGGAAGCTTAGCCCGAGATACATTGGACCTTACCACATTATTTGCAGGGTAGGAAACGTTGCCTATGAGTTGGATCTACCATCTAATATGGACGCAGTGCATCTAGTTTTTCATGTATTGATGCTGCATAAGTGTATTGGTGATCCATCTAGAGTCTTCCCCGTAGATGATGTCCAGGTGACAGAGAAGTTGGCTTATGAGGATAGTCCCATAGTCATACTTGATCGCCAGGTTAGACGGTTACAGACTAAGGATGTGGCTTCCGTCAAGGTATTGTGGCGGAACAATAATAGGGAAGAGATGACGTGGGAAGCAGAAGATGAGATGCAGAGGAAGTATCCTCACTTGTTCCCTACACCTCCAGGTAATTCTATACCTTACTCGACTATATTGTGTTATGAATGAGACTATGTGTTATATTGTGGCCATGTGAGACATCTTTGTGGTTGTTGAATATTGGTTGTTAGGTATAGTTAGGAGACTATGCTGAGATTTGTATAACTTGAGACCTAGTATGAACATTCGGTACAAATGTTTCTAAGGGGAGAAGAATGTTACACCCCGTAACTCCATGGCTACTAAGTGAGAACATGATTATGGAAATTAGATTTGAATGTTGGAAGGAAAGGATTTTTACATTTTCTTATATGGAAAATTTTCGAGATTATTGTGATGACAAGAATTAATTTATAGTAGTTGAATTCTTTCCAATAGAATTATGGACTTAGTGGAATTAATTAAGTCTTGGTATTATTGAAGGTAAGGCCATCGAAATATTGGCAAAAATATGGCTAAGTGTGAGATATTTTATGAGAAGGGAAGACAAGTGGACAAGTGGGGTTTCAAGGGTCCCTCTCCATTTGTGAGGTGTACACTTATATATACAAAGGCTATACAAGTATTGAAGACTTAGAACAAAATATCTTCATCCATTCAAACCCTCATATCTCTTCCTCTTCTTCAAAGTCTCGAAAATCCCTAGATAAAGAGAAGAACAAGATCAAGTTATTTTACAAGATTAAGCACCTTAAGCAAGTTCTAAGCCAAGTTAACCTTCCAATATAAGGGGTCATGGTTTTTGACAAGAAAGTTGTCTTGAAACCCTAAGCTTGTTGATGCACTTATTGGAAGAAAAACATGAAAGCAAGATGGTTACAAGCTTGTAGAGGATACGTGTGTGAGATTGTAACTTGAAGAAGTGGTGCAAAACAGTGTGGTTTGGCCGAGACATTGGGACTATTTTTGGCTAAGATTAAGGTAAGATTTCTTCTTACTCTTGAAGTAATTAGAAGTTACATGATGTTATAATTGATAGATGAACATGTGTTAAGTAAAAAGGAGAATAAGAAATGCATGTCACAGTTTTTGGCATGATAGCCGAAACTGGACAGTTTTGGTAATGTTGGATTCGTTGGTTATTGTTGTTATTTAACGTCTCTAATAGCTTGTTAAAATGAAGGAAATCATGTTGTTACAAGTTTTTATGGTTTATATAAACATGTTGGAATGTAAGTTGGATCATAAGGAATTGTGAAAAGGGTTTTAGTTGTGGTATTGACCGAAAACTGCCTAAAACTGTTGGATATTGTTGTGCAGTTTCCGGGACTGTTTTGTGGTGTTATAATGCTGAAATTCAGTTATCATTATGCATGTTTAAGGTGGTAAATCGCTAACGTAAGTCCTAAAGGAACAATGGTATATAAAGGTATTGTAAGCTTCACATTTTACCCTCATTGTCGTAGAAGTATGGGCTGGTTTTATGGACTGTTTTTGTATGGATTAAGAGGTCGTATTTACATAAGAAATAGATATGTGAATCACCTTGGTTGCTGTTTTGGTTGTGCCCTTAAGTGGTGCTTGGTTATTGATGTATTTGGCCTTATTTATAAGGTGGAAAAGTATGTATAAATAGGGGAAGTGCTGCCCGAATTTTTATACGAAAGGAGATTCATTATGTAGTATAAGTTTATACTAGTATCATGGAATTGATAGACGTGTTATTATCATTATAGGTTGAAGTACTACTTGAGATGTATTACAGTTGTCAAGTTGGTATAGCCTATAAGGTATGTGAACTCTTCTTTTCTTCTTTTGGCATGAACTTTATAAAATGAGTGTACGGTGGACGTACGTATTTTAAATGAATCTAGATTTCATTGTGGTTTATGAAGGAAGTTACTTGATGTAAAAGGTATAAGTGACTTTATTGGAAAAGAATAAGTTACTTGATTTTAAAAGTATACTTGGCTTGATTTTAAAAGTATAAGTCACTTGGTTTTAAAGGTGTAAGTGCCTTGATTTTAAAAGTGTAGACTTGATTTTTAAAGAGTAAGTGACTTGATGTTGCAAGGCTAGTGCCTTGGGGTTTTATAAAGGAAAGGATGTACGGCGGACGTACATGGTGCTATTGGGTTCAAGTCCCTAATATTTCATGATATGTACGGTGAATGTACATAGTACTTTTGGGTTCAAGTCCCTAATATTACATGATGTGATTCTTTTTATAAGAATGAATGTACATAGTAATTTTGGGTTCATGTATCTCATATTACATGACTTTATAGTGCCTTGAGTTTTCTAAAATGATAGTTCATTCATTTTATTCTAATGAGAGTCAAAGATGATTTAACTTGCATATGTTTGCTCATGATAGCTATTCGTGCAAGTGTTATATTTCCACATCACCGCGTCCCTCACTAGAGGGCCGGCAACATTATATATATAGTCATGGGTTCGAGTCCCGGGCGGGTTCAAGTCCCATGATATTATATTATTTCATGGACTAGCTCTCCATGATGTGGGTTCGAGTCCCATGAATAGGATATGCATAATGATTCTGAGGGCAGGTGTCCCTGATTTGGCATGACTTTCATATTTTGAACAAGGTACGGTGGATTTCATATTTTGAAATGGTATAGTTGATTTCATATGTTGAAATGGTACATTTTTAAAAAAGGCATATTTTAAAAGGCACAGTTGAGTCTCTATATTGTACAAGGTACAATTGACTCTTAATTTATATGGCAAAGTTGGATCTGGTATGGTATGTTGATTATCGTACTTGTCCCTGTCATCTTTTGTATAGTTATGATCTTATTTACTGTACTTTATGTTTACATACTTGGTACCTGTTGTACTAACCCCTTCTACGGGGGGCTGCGTTCATGCACGCAGGTGTAGGTACTCCGGTTGCTGATCCGCGTGCATAGGATCTTTGCTCAGCTGTTGAGATAACTCCATTGTTCTGGAGTCTAGTCTTTTGGTACATTTTTGCTATTACAGTCTCATGTACATTCAGGGGTATGGTGGGGTCTTGTCCTGTCATAGTTACTGTTATACTCTTAGAGGTCTGTAGTCATGTGTGGGTTGAACATATGTACAGTCACAATTATTCAGGTATTTCTATATACAGTGGCGTCTTATCGGCTTGCCAGTTTTATCACGTGAGTTATTTTATTATATGAGTTTTATTTGCTTCCGTTGGTTATATGGGAGGTACGGGTATAAGGGTGCCCAGGTAGGGCACCAGTCGCGGGCCTGAGTTTTGGGTCGTGACAGTTTATGTGTTTATTAATGATGTGAGAATTAATGTTATAACGTAACTCTTAAATTACCTCGACTAATGATCATCGAGATTGGAATATCGATGATATATGATACGTCGACATGTGGTGTGCATCATATCCTTAAGGGATGTAGTATGTCTCACTTGTTACGAGTTATGGCAACTCGTGATGGACACATGGATACTCGTTGGAGTATTGGTATACCCTGCTGATACACTATTTATTATATGTCTGTAATGTCATCGACATATGTGAGATAGAAGTCCTTAGACTTGAGGTCAATATCACATTGTTTACGGAATAATGTACTTTGATCCTGTCCTAAGCTCAAATGCCTTATAGGTTGAGACACGACTTGTTTTTGGTGCATTACGAAGTAGATTAAAGGTGGTATGTGAGCCAAGATTAGGATTCATTCCTTGAATGTATATTCAAGTGAACACTCAGATACTCATATGGTGTTAGGTTGACTAAGTCATTGGCCAATACAATGGACATGTCTGTGATATGGTCCTATTTTCAACTAATATAGATGAGTTATAATGATCAAGTCATTTGGATAGACACTTGACAAATCCTAAGCTTGATTGAGTGTGTCATGAATGAAACGATTTTATCTTCCACATAGAGGTTCAGTTCACATATTTTGTGTAGCTAAACTTTACATATTGGGTTCGTCTTCCGCTGCAGTCTAGGAGTTTCGTGAAGATCCTAATGTAATTAGTGACGCTATGTAAAGGCCTGAAAGGTAACACTAAGTCAAATGTTCCGTCGATTGAAGGATGTAATTAGAAGGAGATTAAATATATGTTCGGTTGATGACCGGGACATTAGAAATGGGAATAAGGCTGAAAATTGGGACAGGACCGCGGTGCCAAAACGTGCGTAAGAACCGCAGTGCCACTTACTCTGGGCCGCGGTGCCAAGGCATTTTCGAGCAGTCCGAATTTTTTCAAGTTCATTTTCAGCTGGCCCTGGCCCCATGGAAACCCTAGAAGCCTCTATTCTCAATTATAAATATAGGGCTTCTTCCTCCCATTTCAATAAACTAATTGCAAGAGACAAATCTCTTCTAAAGCTCTGTCGGAATCCCTAGCATTCTAGACTTAGCAATTACATCATAGTTTCCAGAAACTTGCAAATCGAGAGACGTTTGTGTGTGTACCCTCAGACTACACAAAGCCTCATATTATCGGATTGATATCTCCAAAATGTAAGTCTTCTATCGAAGTATTACATATGCTTGGTGTTTATTTTACATTACATATTCATACTTCAGTTTGACCGCTTATGTCGGGTTTTAAACATAAATTTTTAAATTCCGCTGCGTGTACAAACCCGACGTAAACACCTACAATGGTATCAAAGCCTGGGCTATTTCGTATGATATGTAATGAATATTAATGATAATATGAGTTATGATTTGTTTAGATCTATATTTTATGTGTTTAAAAGCTTTAAAATCCTAAATCTTTAGAACACATGGTCCTTGTGCCCAGATCTATTAATGCAATATTGTATTGGAACAAGTCAATCCAATAAATAACTCTTCTAAGTTGATATGCGTTATTCGGCTTAAAGCATGGTGCATTGAAACGAAGAACGAGAAGAAAATTGGATTAGATGGTCGATGAACATATTGTTATAATGGTGATGGTGATACAAGTGATACGTCTGAAAATCTAGCCCTACACCAGTACAAAGCAGAACAACGTAGCAATTCGACTGTAAGTCTTTCTCCTTGTGGAATAGTGAAATGAGAATAGGAGAAAGGGTTTAGCTGAAGCAACTCGACTGTAAGTGTTTTTGCTTTTAGCTCCTTTCCCTATTCATACCTGATTCGAACTGCTACGCTTATCATTGAATAGTTCCATTCGAACAGCTACACAGTTCTTCTTTCCACTCCTTCTTCTTTTTCCTTGCAGTCAAGAGAGGAGAGCTTCATCCTCCCTCTCCCTTACGGTCGAGCTTCATTACGTCTAACCTCTCCCGGGAGGATTGAATAACGCTCGCGTGCCTACCATTTCTATATACTTTTGAAAAAAAGGAGGTAGTCGCAGCAGGAGAAGCCCCCTAAACCCCTGAGATCACTCGACCCCGACCGGTCATTGCTATCTCGTGCGCGAAGGGTTGCTCATGCTTCCCAAACATCACACATTTTTTAGGTCATTAGTTAACAGCTCACTGGATAGCGAAATAGGGGTGACTTCACATTGTTTTCTGACACACCTATATTTGTTTTAGGGAAATCCTTTCCCCGTTCAGGCTGATGCCGCACCTTGGGATCACTGATTAGTTGAATGAGACCATCTCTTTGGCCTATCATTTGTTGGTCGATCCGGCTGGCGGCTCCTGCATCTCCTGCCTCTCTATGGGGGCCACTATGATATTCGAATATAAGGAAAGAAGTAAGGCCATTATAGGGACATTTAACACGGCTTAAACCTACCTCACTACCGATCATTAATGTCTATTAGTTCAAGTCATTTTAAAGCAGCTTAAACGCCCCTCTCCTTTTTAAAGTCGTTATGTGCCTTGTTATAATTATAGATTTGAAAACGAGAAATATCATAAGAGAAGAAAAGTTCAATTCGAATCAACGAATAGTTCCATTCGAACTGTGTAGCAACTCTCCTTAGAACAGAAGGAAAACAGAGCGGGGCGGAGGAGATGACTAAATCACCGTTTGGGGCGAAGTATGCCCGAGTAGTCTTGATATTGGTTGGTTTGAGGTTTCGTTAGTTTTATACTAACAAACAAGCTTCGGCGACCGCTCGACCTAGCGTGTTAGCCCCAGTACTATATGGAAGGCCTATGCGAAGAAAAAGCCTGTCCATCATCAAAATAAGCCCAAGTCCATGCAAGAAGGCCCTCCAGATCTTTAGGGGTTCGGAAATTTCCGATTTTGTGTTTCTGGGGAGAAGGCACCGCAGTTCCATGATGGAGCACCGCGATGCTGCTAGGGTTTTTACGGCGGCATCGCGGTTCCATGATGGAGCACCGCAGTGCTGCCCAGATGAAGCCAGAGGCACCGCGGTCCTATTCATGGGAGCCACGGTGCTGTTCATCCAGAAAACTTGAAATTAATTTTTCGGACTCACTGCCTTCGATGCACCGCAGTGCAACCTGTTAGGACCGCAGTGCCTATGACGGTAATTTACGTTTACGCCACGCTACGAGGTAATCGCAGCTGCCACCTGTTGGGATCATGCGTGCACGGCGCTTTTAAAAATCGAAAATCAGAAACAGAGACTTAAAAGTTTCAGATTCTAAATCTAAAGTTTTAAAAGTTTTGGTTTCTGAAAATAAGTTTTTGAATCGAACAGATTTGGTCCTTTTGGGCAAATCTGTAATTAAAGAAAGTTTTCTAAAAATTGATTTTAGGTTCTGGAAATTGCAAACAGGTCCCAGAAATTTGAAAATATTTACTGAGGTTTAGAATTGCATTTTTTGAATTTATAGGAGTTCAGAATTGGACTTTTAAATTCTTAAGGGACTAAACTGTAAATATTTAAAGTTTGCAGAATTCCTGAAAATCAGAAAATGTTTAGGGACTGTTTGGCATTAACATAGATTATAGATTTTAGACAAATAGATTCATGATTATCATTAATAGTATATTATTGTATAATATACAAATGTGCTAAGTGATTGAATGTGATGCATTTAAATTATTAGCATAGCGTCCGCAATTATTGTCTGGGTAGACGACGCCCAGTAATTGTTTAATTTCAAATGACCGTTATAACTGTCTGGGTAGACGACGCCCAGTATGTGATTAAAACCATCTTATATCATGCCTATTGGGTTTGATGGGTTTCCATCTAATTGTGTTTAGAAATTGCATGATAGGAAGTCATATGATGTATGACTTGATTGTTGATCTTGAATGAATCCCCGAAAACTGAAAATGTTCCCCAAAATATCAAATACAAGTCTAATTATAACGCGTCGTCCATTATAATTGTTAGGGTGTTAAATCCTTTTCGGCGATATAAGTATTTATGCAAAGCATTTTCTCTAAGTCTAAGAGGACCGAGGCCCTTTCATAGATGTGTTAAAATGAAAGTAGATAATAAACTTTTGTAGGTATTTACACCAAAGTGTTTGCTTGCAAAGGCTAAATTTACTTAGGCATTTAAACGCAGTCGTGTAATGGGGTTGACTTGTTTAGATGAATCTTGACGCCAAAGTATCGGACTAGTCTAAAGACGTAAGGTTAAAATGAACGATATTGTTATACCCCGTATTTCCAGAGTATGTACGTAAAGGAATACGTACAAAAAGTTTGGTCTTAAAGTTAGGCCTTGGACGATTTTTAGGCACAACTCACAAAGCGAACAGTTTTCCGACGAAACGTTTCCACAGCTTTCGTAGGATAAATTCCGGCTATGTCATTTCTAATTTTTGCGGATTTTTCCGAGAGACGTAACACTTTGGACCAACGAGAGGGCGACACTTGCCACCCTCTCATTGGTGGACTTGTCACGGCAATAGGGCCGAATGGATGACCATCCTTGTCATAAAGTTGGTTAGATATTTTGTGTGCAAGTTGGCTAGGTACACTTGCCCTAATCTTGACCTTACACTTGCCTAGCACTTGGCTAAATCTTGGCCATTGGTTGGCCATGTCTTGACCTATAAATACCCCTCTTGAGATGAAGAGTTCTTCATCCACAAAAGCTTTCCAAGTCTAAAAATCATTCCCTCTCCCTTTGTAAGCAATTCCCAACACACCCCCTCCTCGAAGCTTGCCGAGGCTACCCCACCCCTAGCCTAGCCTAAACCTACCCTCCCTTGGTAGAAAAGTTGCCTTCTTGTATTGTTATAATGCCCAAAATACCCTAGCCCAAATACCTTAGTACTTAGTAGAAGTTGTGAAGAACTTCTAAGGTTTCTGAGCATACAACTTGTGAGCAAAACCTTGCTCAGCGCGACTTTTCTAGGATATTATTGGGCTTACCGAGGTAACTAATCCTAACCCTCTTTGAATTAGAGAATACTTACTTGTTGTAGAATAAGAATAAGTATAAATACTTAGAAGGATATTAAGGAATAGAATTGAATCAGTAACACCTTAGAAGGGTATAAAAGAAGAATATACGAATCAGTACTTACATAGATCGCTTTCACAAGAGACTTATATAGCTCACCGGGTAGGGTTGTGCTGCCCGACTTTCCGTAGAATTGAGGACCCTCTGCTTAGAATGACCTCTGAATAGTCTAGACTTTGATAGATGTCTGTGACTATTATAGTCGATTCTTCATACGACATACTCGACTTGGCGGTGGATTTCACGGTAGGTATGTGATTCTTCCTAAAGCATGATATTTTACAATATGTATATAGTACGGTAGACGCATACGTGTTAACTGAATAATACTTACGGAATGCCTCACCTTAAGCCCAATAATACGTGACGACAATGCCTCACGCTTAAGCTGAATAATAAAGAATCAAAACATTTCAAAAGGACTACTGAACCATTTTTTTTACAGAAGAGAACTAATTGGTTTCTCAAACAGAAGCTTAAGAGTTATACTAGCTTTATGGGAAGTTAAGTATAACCACTTAAGATTGATAAAAGAAACAAGTTGCCTATGTATTTCTAATGCACTTATATGAAATTGTGAAAGAATAATAAGATGGTTTGATAAGTAGACATGACATGTTGCTATGTGTGTTAGTACGCTTGTAACGTTTGTATAAGTGAGTATCCTTGTTGTACTTATGTTGTTTAAAGATAAGTCGTTATGTTAGTGTACTATCACTCACCTCTTGAGATGATCTAGGAGGTTAAGCCGCCTCCGACGCGGGGTAGACTCGGCGATGCAGGACCATGATTCGAGAATACCTCATGCGGGTCCAGGGGCTATGCGGAGCTACGAGTTCGTGTTAGTATGCGGGGTTATGCCTCACGCGGTCTATGTGGCCCGTGCGGACAGCGAGTCGGGGCGATGCGAGGAGTAGCTACCCTCGATGCGGGGTTATACCTCATGCGGGCCCACGCGAGTGGCCTATGCGGACTCAGAGTCGAGTTAGGCTTGCAGAATGAGGATGTGGCGAGTGGCCTGTTTCGATCATTCGCAGCCTAGACAAGACGTATTCGCTTACCTATTGTTGCTCTTGTTTGTGATGTGGCACCGTGTGCGGTTTCCTTGGTTGTTTCGCACATATTTGTAAACGGTTTTAAAATGATATGTTTTCATTTAAGTACTTTCTGATTTCGCATACTTAGTACTGTTGTCTTGACCTCGCCGGGGCTGCGTTCATGCCGCGGTAAGGGCAAGCGGTGCTAGATCCACATCCTTAGGATCTCTACGTTGGTGTCGTGAGCTCCATCTCTTGGAGGCTCTACTTTTTGGTATGATCTCCTGTTGTAGCTAGTTTTATGCTGATCGAGGTATGGCGGGGCCCTGTCCGCCATAGTTGTATATTTCCTTAGAGTGCAGTAGTCATGTTATGCGATTGTCGGATGTAATCGCTAAACCATGATTATATATATATCTTAGAAAGCGATGTTTTCTCACAAAATCGTGTCTTATTTTATAAAGCTGTTTCATGTCTTGCTTTATGTTTCGATTACTACGATGTATGACTACTTGGGTGCCCGGTAAGCACGATCACGGGCCGAGCAGTCGTGACAAAAGTGGTATCGAGCGATTAATCCTCGGAAAGTGTCTACGCAGTATCTAGTAAGTCTTGATTATCGGTGTGTTGTGCACCACACCAATAATCGTGAGGCTATAGGATATTTAGGATTGGTTTCCGTTCTTCTCATTCCGAGATCGTGCTTTAGAGGCGTGTTATAGGTTGGACCTCTAACGTATTCCTTTCTGCTGATTATGCCTCCACGTAAGGCAACCCGGCCCCGAGAAGGGCAAAGCGTAGGAGGCTGCTAGCGAGACACCCAGTCACGAGGCTCGAGCCCGATCTATACGAGACGGCGAGTTCTATGGCCGCCCGGCCCAGCGAGAGACCACGGTACCCACGCTCGCATCCCGCGATGCAGGCGGAGAGTTAGGCATACTGAGAGATGCCCGGCTTTTGGCTAAAGTTGTGGCGTCTGAGAGAGGCTGATCGGCGATTCGATTCAGCTCCAGCGCCGGTCGCACCCGTTGTTCACCCGAGGGCAGAGAGTTTGAGGCTACGAGACTTCTTGAGCTGTAGCCCGCCGGAGTTTTATGGATCGAGGCCGGAGGATGATCCGCAGGAGTTCATCCGTCAGCTTCAGAGGATTTTGAGAGTGATCAGGGCGTCGGAGACCGAGTCCGTGATCTTTGGTTCACATAGGCTGCGTGATACCGCAGTCGATTGGTTTGATTCATGGGAGTTATCCCGGGGAGAGCACGCGTCCCCAGCTACTTGGGATGAGTTCTCAGAGGCTTTCCTCACTCACTTCTTGCCTCCACAGATGAGGAGGGCGCGGGCTGATAGATTTTTACTACTGAGGCAGAGAGGGCGCCGTCGGGAGTACAATGTCGAGTTTGATTCATTGGCTCGATATGTCCCAGCATTGGTAGCAGATATGGAGGATAGGTTGCACCGCTATGTCAGGGCTGAAGCGACTATATGGCCGAGTCATGTGCGGGGTTTCTCTCGGCCGTATGGACATTACCGCATGCAGCTCACGCCCTTGGATGCGAGGCGCGAAGGTCGGCGAGTGGGCGAGCAGGCGAAGGCGGGGCGGGAGGTCTTGGTGGTTATCGTGGTGGCGGCCTCGGCGGCGATCTGGGTCGCACCACGGCCCGGCCAGAGCACTCCTGCGCCCTCAAGGCCTGACCACGCTTTTGAGGCGGACCGGGGCCCGGGGCTTGGGCGTCGAGTAGCGAAGTGCGGCGATCGGGACCACCCGGTGTGGCCGTCGGTAGATCCCATTACGGAAGTGTGGTACTACTTTTGGAGCTTGTTACGATTGTGGCCAGCGGGGTCACTGCGGTGCGGCCGGCGTGGCCCGGTGGTAGGGCTCGGCCGAGTTCGTTGCCGCTTCATCATCTCCTACGATTACTCGCCGGGCGCGAGTGCTCGTGGGTCGGCCAGGTCGCGCGGCCGTGGCTCGGTCCCGATTCTAGCGGTCCTCGAACCGCATTTATGCTTTGTCCAAAGCGAGATCGGGAGGCCTCACGATGTCGCCACGGTACCTTATCGGTTCTGGGTTTGATGTGTATGCTTTGATAGATCCGGTTCTACTGTCTATATATCTCCCTTGTTGCTAGTAGGATAGGGATAGAGCACGAGTCCATAGACCACTTTCGAGGTAGCTACGCGATGGGTGATTCGGTGGTAGCTCGGCGGGTATATAGAGCTTGTCTGTGACCGTTTGATCGTCGGACCAGCCGACTTGATAGAGTTGGAGATGATTGACGACGTGATCATGGGGATGGATTGGCTAGCTTCACCTTACGCCAATGTAGGCTGAGAGAGAATAGTGCAGTTCCGATTTCACGAGGCCGGTTGTTGAGTGGGAGGAGCACGGTATCGCGAGGGTAGGTTTATTTCCTACCTCAAGGCTAGGAAGATGGTGCGAGAAGGGTATATCTACCATCTCGTTCGGGTGTTTGATCTTCAAGGCTGCGGTACCAGTTTTCCGTCGATTCCGATGTCGGTGAGTTCCCGCACGTGTTTCGGATGACCTCGGGTATCCCTCCGAGAGGAGATCGAGTTTTGTATAGATGTGTTGCGGATACTCGGCCTATTTCCATTCCGCCATACGAATGGCACCGCGAGTTGAGAGAGTTGAAGGATCGGCTTAGGATTTGCTAGAAAGGCTTCATTAGGCCTAGTGTTTCTCCCGGGAGCGCCGTATTGTTCGTGAAGAAGAAGGGCGGGACGCTGCGCATGTGTGTTGATTCTGACGGTGAACAAGGTGACCATTAAGAACAGATACCCGCCTAGATTGATGATTTGTTCGACCGATTGCGAGTGCGAGATGTTTCTCAAGATTGATCTGCGATCGGGCTATCATCAGTGCGAGTCGAGAGGTGGATGTCCACAGGATCGCATTCGGACGATGCGGGCATTATGAGTTCGGTCATGTCTTTTGGGTTGACCAATGCTCGGCGGTATTCATGGATTTGATGAACGAGTGTTCAAACCATTTTGGACACGTTTGTGATAGTGTTCATTGATGATATCTTGGTTTATTCTCGCTCGAGCGGGAGCATGCGGAGCATTTGAGGCTGTCTTGTGATTCTCGAGACGGCAGTTATGCGCCAAGTTTTCCAAATGTGAGTTTTGGTTGACTTGATGGCGTTTCTTGGGCATATTAGCCGGGTGATGGCATTCGAGTTAATCGGCCAAGATCGGCGATCGAGACTTGGCCTAGACCTCTTACTCCGAGAGGTTCGCGATTTTACGGGCCTTGCAGGTATTATCGGCGGTTCGTGGAAGTTTGCTTCTATCTACGCACCATTGACTAGGGTGACTCGTGAGCGGCCAAGTTTGATGGTGATGCTTGTGGCGGGGTTTCGATTCTTGAAAGAGAGGCGACGACCGCCCGTTCTTACTCTTCCGCAGGTCGGATGGTTATGTCGTGTATTGTGATCGTCGAGCATCGGGTTGGGATGTGTGTTGATGCGGCATGGCGAGTTATAGCATATGCATCCCGGCGGTGAAGAAACACGAGAGGAACTACCCCACCCATGATTTGGAGTTGGCGGTGTGATTCACGCTTTGAAGATCCAGGCACTATTTGTATGGGGTTCACGTGGATATTTTTACGGACCACAAGAGCCTCGGTATATCTTCGGCGGAGGAGCCGAACTTACGGCGAGGCGGTGGTTAGAGTTGCTTAAGGATTACGATGTGGACATCCTGTACCACGGGCAAGGCGATGTTGTGGCGGATGCTCTTAGTCGTAGTCGATGGGAGCCTATCGGATGTGCGGCTAGAGAGAAGGGACATGGTTCGTAATTTGCACCGGTTAGCGAGCCTTGGTGTCCGTTTGATTGATTACGATAGCAATGGGGTTAGAGTTCGTGAGGTTGCGAGTCTTCCATCGTCGAGGAGGTGAAGAGGCAGCGATTCGAGGATCCGGCTTTGATTCGATATCGTGATACGACTCTTCGTGAGGCAAGGGTCCTTTTGAGGTAGCACTGGATGGGTGCTAAGGTTTGAGGCGAGTTGTGTGTTCGGATGTTTGAGACTTGGCGAGTTCTTGGGGAAGCACACGTAGCGTTACTCTATCCGTCGAGTCGACCAAGATGTACCACGACCTTAGATCTGTGTATTGGTGGGATGGTTTGAAGAGGGGCGTTGCGGTCGTAGCTCGATGCGTGTTGTCGGCGGTGAAGGTAGAGCACGGAGGCACGGTGGTTTGTTCTGACGATAGAGATCCCGACACGGAAGTGGGAGGTGATCAACATGGACTTCATCACGGGATTACCTCGCACTCGGAGGAGACATGATTCTATATGGGTTATCGTCGACGGTGACGAAATCAGCCCACTTTCTTCCGTCGGGGCGACTTTTGGTGAGGATTATGCGGACTTTACATCAGAGATCGTCGGGCATGGAGTCCCTACTGATCATATCGCACAGGAGCCCGATTTACGGCAACTGCAGAGGTCCTTCCGAGAGGAGTTTAGGGACGCAGTGAGCACAGTCTGCATTTCATCCACGAGCAGACGGACGAGCGAGCGCACTATCCGCACTCGAGGATATCTTTGCGAGCTGTGTTATTGACCGATGGTAGTTGGGAGGATCATTTGCCTCTAGTTGAGTTCGCGTATAATAATAGCTACCACTCCGGTATTCGGATGGCGCCTTATGAGGCCTTGTATGGGAGGAAGTGCGGTCGCCTATAGGTTGGTTCGAGGTGGGCGAGTGCGGCTAGTGGGACCAGATTTGGTGCGGCAGCGATGGATAAGGTGAAGCTTATCCGAGGCGGCTATTAATACGGCTCGAGTCGGCGAAGTCGTATGCGGATCATCGCCGTCGACATCCGAGTTCGCGATTGATGATTGGGTTTTCTGAAGGTGTCACCCATGAAGGGTGTGATGAGATTCGGAAGAAGAAACTCGGCCCAAGGTACATTGGGCGTTTCATTGTCGCGAGGTAGGCAAGGTTGCCTATGAGTTGGATCTGCCGTCCGATGCGGAGCGGTGCATCCGGTGTTTCACGTTTCTATCTTTGAGGAGATGTATCGGGGATCCATCTAGGGTACATCCGATTGACGATGTCCAGGTGACCGAGGGGTTATCGTATGAGGAGATTCCCATCGCGATAATCGATCGTCAGGTTAGGCGTCTGCGGACGAAGGACGTGGCTTCCGTCAAAGTCTTGTGGCGGAACGAGCTCAGGGAGGAGATGACGTGGGAAGCCGAGGAGGACATGAGGCAGAAGTATCCTCACCTGTTCCCCACCCCTCCAGGTATTTCACTTTCCTACTTGTAAATCTTCATTATCGTTTGTGCCTAAGTGTTGTTTATGGCGTGTGTGGCTTTTGCAAAGCTGTTTAAGTTTTGAAGAACCTTATCGTTATCTGTCTTGGGAAGGAACATTCGGGACGAATGTTTCTAAGGAGGAGAATGTTATACCCGTATTTCAGTATGTCGTAAAGGAATACGTAAAAAGTTTGGTCTTAAAGTTAGGCCTTGGGCGATTTTTAGGCCTGACTCACAAAGCGAGCGATTTCCGACGAAGCGTTTCCACGACTTTCGTAGGATAAATTCCGACTATGTCATTTCTAATTTTTGCGGATTTTTCGAGAGGCGTAACACTTTGGACCAACGAGAGGCGACACTTGCCACCTCTCATTGGTGGACTTGTCGCGACAATAGGGCGAATGGATGACCATCCTTGTCATAAAGTTGGTTAGATATTTTGTGTGCAAGTTGGCTAGGTACACTTGCCCTAATCTTGACCTTACACTTGCCTAGCACTTGGCTAAATCTTGGCCATTGGTTGGCCATGTCTTGACCTATAAATACCCTCTTGAGATGAAGAGTTCTTCATCCACAAAGCTTTCAAGTCTAAAAATCCTTCCCTCTCCCTTTGTAAGCAATTCGTCCAACACACCCTCCCTCGAGAAGCTTGGAGGCTACCCCACCCCTAGCCTGGCCGAAACCCCTCCCCTCCCTTGGTAGAAAAGTTGCCTTCTTGTATTGTTATAATGCCCAAAATACCTAGCCCAAATACCTTAGTACTTAGTAGAAGTTGTGAAGAACTTCTAAGGTTTCCTTAGCATACAACTTAGGAGCAAAACCTTGCTCAGTAGCGACTTTTCTAGGATATTATTGGGCTTACCGAGGTAACTAATCCTAACCCTCTTTTGAATTAGAGAATACTTCTTGTTGTAGAATAAGAATAAGTATAAATACTTAGAAGGATATTAAGGAATAGAATTGAATCGTAACACCTTAGAAGGGTATAAAGAAGAATATCTGTTGTACTTACATAGAATTTGTTTTCACGATGAACTTATATAGCTCACGGGTAGGGTTGTGCTGCCCGACTTTCCGTAGAATTGAGGACCCTCTGTTTAGAATAACCTACGAATAGTCTAGACTTTGATAGATGTCTGTGACTATTATAAATTTGATTCTCTGCTTGCGACATACTCGACTTGGCGGTGGATTTAGAGAAGGTATGTGATTCTTCCTAAAGCATGATATTTTACAATATGTATATAGTACGGTGAGCGTACATGTGTTAACTGAATAATACTTACGGCAATGCCTCACGGCTTAAGCTTTGAATAATACGTGCTGTGATGCCTCACGCTTAAGCTGAATAATAAGAAGCGAAAACATTTCAAAGGACTACTGAACCATTTTTCTGAAGAGAACTAATTGGTTTCTCAAGCGAAGCTTAAGAGTTATACTAGCTTTATGGGAAGTTAAGTATAACCACTTAAGATTGATAAAAGAAACAAGTTGCCTATGTATTTCTAACAGACTTATATGAAATTGTGAAAAGAATAATAAGATGGTTTGATAAGTAGACATGACATGTTGATATGTGTGTTAGTACGCATAACGTTTGTATAAGTGAGTATCCTTGTTGTACTTATGTTGTTTAAAGATAAGTCGTTATGTTAGTGTACTATCACTCACCTCTTGAGATGATCTGGAGGTTAAGGCCCTCCGTCTGCGGGGTAGACTCGAGCGATGCAGGACCGTGATTCGAGAATACCTCATGCGGGTCGGGGGCCTATGCGGAGCTCTGAGAGTTCGAGGTTAGTATGCGGGGTTATGCCTCATGCGGTCTATGTGGCCCGTGCGGACAATGAGTCGGGGCGATGCCGAGGAGTAGCTACCCTCGATGCGGGGTTATACCTCATGCGGGCCCGCGAGTGGCTATGCGGACTCGAGTCGAGTTAGGCTTGCGGGAATGAGGATGTGGCGAGTGGCCTGTTTCGATCATTCGCGGCCTAGACAAGGCGTATTCTGATTACCTATTGTTGCTCTTGTTTGTGATGTGGCACCGTATGCGGTTTCTCGGGTTGTTTCACACATATTTGTAAACCGGTTTTAAAATGATATGTTTTCATTTAAGTACTTCTGATTTCGCATACTTAGTACTGTTGTCTTGACCTCCTTGCCAGCTGCGTTCATGCCGCAGGTAAGGGCAAGCAGGTGCTAGATCCGCATCCTTAGGATCTCTACGTTGGTGTCAGGAGCTCCATCTCTTCCGGAGGCTCTACTTTTTGGTATGATCTCCCTGTTGTAGCTAGTTTTTATGCGATCGAGGTATGGCGGGCCTGTCGCCATAGTTGTATATTTCCTTAGAGTGCAGAGTCATGTTATGCGATTGTCGGATGTAACTGCTAAACCATGATTATATATATATGCCGAAAGGCGATGTTTTCTCACAAAATCTGTGTCTTATTTTATAAACTGTTTCATGTCTTGCTTTATTGTTATACCCCGTATTTCCAGAGTATGTACGTGAGGGCGTACGTATTAAATTTTTGCCTTAAGAATTGGCTTTGGTTCGAAATTTGGGCACAAGTGCCGAATAGAGTCGTTTACGGCGAAAGCGTTTCCCACGACTTACGTTGGAAAAATTCGGCTATGTCATTTAGTATTTTGCGGATTTTTCGAGCGGCGGAACATTTTTGGACCAACGGGAGGGTGACACTTGTCACCCTCGTTGGACAACAAAGGAGGCTTGGCCTTGGCGATTGGTCCCTCCTTTTGTGCCTTGTTTTGTGGCTTGTTTTGTGGAGTGTTTTGTGGAGTGTTTTGTGGGTGCACTTGGCTTGATCTTGGCCTTACACTTGCCTAACACATGGATGGATCTTGGCCATTGGTTGGCCTTTTCTTGGCCTATAAATAGCTCCCCTTTGTGAAGACTTTCTTCATCCACAAATTGCCTAAGTCTTGAAGTTCTCTTCCTCCCTCCCTTGTGAAATTCGTCCACCACCCCTTTCCCCTTTGCAAAGCTTTCCCCACTTTGTGGTGCCTTGGCGTGGGGTACCCACTAGCCTAGTTGTTTTCGTATAATACCCTTTGTTGTGGTATAGAAATACTCTCCTAAGTATTGTTATAATGTCAAAATACTTTAGCCCAAATACCTTGTAGTACTTTCCAAAGTACCGCTTTGTCTGAAAAACCGGAAAATACGATTATACTTTCCTTAGCCTCTACACGAAACCAAGGAAAATCTTCACCCGTTGTTGAAGTATGGAGTAGAAGTTGCGTAGAACTTCTAAGGGTTGTTTGGAGCGGATCGAGCACTCGGAGGAGGAGCTAAACCTTGCTCGGGGCGACTTTAAACTCGGATAATTTTGGGCTTATCGAGGTAAATATCTTGTCCCTATTGTAATTGGAAATTACATAAGTGTTGAATATATAGTGTTATATACTATATATAGAATGAACTTAGTATTATGACAATGTCTTTTGACTTAAGCTGAAGAATGAAGAATTGAGCGATGTCACATGAAGGATAATAAAGAGAAGAAGCGATGTAATTACCTAGGGTTGTATTCTGATGAACTTATGTAGCATTCTTGTGTAGTAGAATTATGCAGCGTCCGGTTAGGCGTGTTAACCCCACGGTTGGCTTGGTAGCCGACCTCGATGAAGGAGGAGATTTCTGTTGCGGGGAGAGTCTTTGCGAATTTTACGTAGAAAGATGGGAGCGTGTGTTTAAGATTTAATAGGCGTTTGTGGCCTTTATAGGTGAAAGTACTAAGAGTAGCGTATTCTACTCGAGGAGTGGAAAGGGCTAGCAAGGTTGTAGTACTTGGAGCATTTTGCTTATTGTCGTTAAATCGTCGCGAGGTATGTGAACCTCTTCTATCTCTTCTAGCATGATATGTGTGAACTATGTAGTACGGTGAGCGTACATGTGTTAACTGTGTTTGATTGTTCTTAAAACATAAAGTTTTATAACGGCTTTATGGGAAGTTGGTTATAACAGCTTTATGTAGGTAAGAAAATACTTTGTGGTTTTAAATGGTTTTCTGATGTTAGAAGTTAAGAGACTTGATCTTATAAGATAAGAGACTTAACTTATTTGTTTTAATGTGGATGTTTGTGTGAAACCTCATTCGTGAGTAATGAGTACTTGGTTTTATTTAAAGGATAATGTTTCTTGATTTGGAAATCGAATGTGTATCGACAGCACCAACTGCGGCGTTAATAAAGGAAAATGTATTGAAAAATGATGAATTGTATTAAAACCAGTAGAAACCTCCATCTGCATAGAAACTAAGATGAGACAAAATGATATTACATTTTCTAGATCATGGTCTTTGTAATAAGAATGTTGTAAACAAGAATAACCTACTCTCGCGTGAGACTTATATTACTCAATTGTTCTAAAGCGGAACCAAGTGATTAAGTTTATGAACTATGAAACCAATTGAAAATGAGAAGCTTGAGTAATTGAAACTAGGCAAAGCCGGAACTTAGGAAAAGAATGTTGTTACTTGATTTTGAAAAGGAATGTGGGTTGGTCATTCTAATACTACGGGTATCGGGTGACTTTGATAAGTAATGGATCTCTTTTAAAGAATTTAACGTACGTAGTACTTTAGGGTTGAAACCCGGACTTTGGCATAAAATGAAGGTACCTTGAGTGATGTGAAACTTGCCTATGCTTGTTGTGGTGAAACATTCCTATGCTTGTTGTTGTGAAACTTGCCTATGCTTGTGATGATAGCCTTTGTTGTGCAAGTGTGGTGTTTCTGTGTTCTGGCGTCTCGATAGAGGCGGTTGGTAGTTGAGGTTTCTTCTTGTTCGGCTGGGTATCGGTGGTGGCTCGTACTGCCGCCTCGTGGTGATTCGGCCTTGGTATCGGTAGTCACCCTCGCGCTTGCCCGTTCGATATAGTGACGGTTTCGTGATCTGACCTTGGTCACGGTGGTCGACCCTCGTACTTGCCCGGTCGGTGCGTGGCCGGCCTTGGTATCCGATGGTCGGCTCGCACTTGCCGTGTCGGCCGTGTTTTGGTTGCATTGTATTATTGGTACGGTCGGATCTGGTAGTTATACTTGTCACATGCACGGTTTTATAACACGGGTGGGACATGGTGTTCATGTATAATCCTTGGTATTGTTATATCATAAAGCTAGCGTGATGAGGAAGAAATTCCACGAACACAGTGATAATTTGGAGGCGTGAGTCCACTGTCTTGATATCGGTTATATGTTATATCTCGTAGTTTGGTCATCATACATGTCTCCGCTTTATATAGACTATTATGATTTCATTCTGATGTTGTGATTTCACATACTTAGTACTGTTATCTTGACCTCGCCCGAAGTGCGTTAAATCTGCAGTAAAAGGTACATCATTGTCGATCCCGCTTAGGATCACCTTTCAGTATTGGAAAGCTCGTTCCTTGAGGCTTATCTTTGGTATGTTACCACAGTGCAGTAGATGCTTATACATTCGGGGTATGGCGGGCCCTGTCCGTCATAGTTGTTGTAAATCTTAAGTGCAGCCTTTGTTGTGGCGGGGTTGTAAAAGGATTAAAGCTGTTCGGGTTTTATGTATATCGAAGGCAATCGTTTTGGTTGCTGTTTATTTATTATATCTCTTGTTTCATGATTCATGTTTTATTTTCCGCTGGTTTTCTCGATGTTGTATCACTAGGGTGCCCGGTAAGGCACGATGCGGGCCGGGTTGGGCGTTACAAAGTGGTATCGAGCGATTAATCCTCGGAAAGTGTCTGCACCGTGTCTAGTAAGTGCGGATTATCGGTGTGTTGTGCACCACATCTATAATCGGAGGCTATAGGACATTTAGGATTGGTTTCCATTCTTCTCATTACGAGATCGTGCCTTAGAGCCGTGTGATAAGATTGGACCCTCGGCGTGTTTCGTTTTTACGATTATGCCTCTGCGAAGGCAACCGGGCCCGAAGG
The DNA here is from genome assembly GCA_029844215.1 of Przewalskia tangutica. Classification (NCBI taxonomy): domain Eukaryota; kingdom Viridiplantae; phylum Streptophyta; class Magnoliopsida; order Solanales; family Solanaceae; genus Przewalskia; species Przewalskia tangutica. The sequence continues at coordinate 35,420,854 of CM056718.1, forward strand.
GCAAAGCGTGAAGGATCTGCGAGTAAACGTGGCGAGAGACCACGAGACACGAGCCTGAGCCTCGATCCGATGCAGGCGAGAGAGATGAGTTACTGAGTGGGCGATTAATGGCGGGGTTGTGGCGAACTTGAGGATAAATTTGGGCGGCAGTTCGATGACCTGATGGTTCACCCTAGATCCGATAGTTCGAGGCTACGGGATTTTTACGAGTTGTAGGCCGCGAGTTTTATGGGTCGAGGCACGAGGATGATCCGGCGAGTTCATCCGCCGATTCTGGATCGTAGAGTGATCAAGGCATCGGAGATCGAGTCGGTGGCCCACAGGTTCATATCAATCTGCGTGATACCGCAGCCGATCGGCGTTTGATTCTTGGGAGCTGTCCAGGGAGAGCATGCACTTCAGCGGTATGGAACGAGTTCTCGAGGCCTTTCTTGCACATTTCTTGCCTCCCGGATGAGGAGGGCTCGGGTAAACAGTTTTTGGTGTTCTGGCGAGCAGGCGTGCGGTTCGGGAGTACAATGTGGAGTTCGACTCATTGGCGATGCGTCCCGCGTTAGTAGCTAGTATGGAGGATCGAGTGCACCGATATGTTCTGAGGGCTCGATGATTGCCTTGCAGAGTTGTTGGTGTAGCTCTTGTAGGGCATGGACATTGCCGCGTGCAGCGTATACACTTGGATGTGAGGCGGATAAATCGGCGGAATGACAAAGTCAGCGAAGAGGCGAACAGCGAGGTCCTTTGGTGACTTTCGAGGCGGACCGCCTCGGTGAACTAGTTATGTACCTCCGTCGATCTGAGTGGTCCTCCCGGCTTTCGGGACGCCGGGATATTCGGGAGGCGGTCGGGCTCCTGTGTTTCAGATTTTCGGGAGGCGAGTGCTCGCGGATGAGGTGCCCTTGTCTCGGTGTGGCGTTGTGGAAAGCTTCATAAGGAGAGTGTCGTACTAACTCGGGAGATTGTTATTTTTGCGGCCAGCGGGGCCATCGGCAGAAGGCGTCCAGGCGAGTAGCGGTAGGATAGCATGGACTCTTAGAGCGATTCGGGTTCTTCACCTTCCGTAGCAGGCGGGATGCTCGTGCCGGAAGGCCCGGTAGAGGTCGCGGTGGGAGTTCCCGATTTTAGCGGTCCTTGAACCGCCTAGTTTGTGTATATCCTTAACCCTCAGAGTTTTGTTGTATTGATGTTGTTGATGTGTTTAATGTTATGTTTGGATAGCTTTGTGCTAAAATGTGATTTAGAAACACAGTTAGTGAAAAGGGTAAGTCCAGGTAGTGTGAGATGGAAGTGGTAGCTTTCATGATGTGAAATAGTAAGATTGTTCGGATCGGGAACAAGAGTTATGCGATTGGGGTTGGGTTGAGGACCATTTGCGGGTCAACCCGTAACCGGTTTGGGGTGGGGTCGATTAGGTGGTCCCGGTGGTAGGGTCACGAGGTGCTAGGCCCAGTTTAGATGACCATTGTATGAGTTCGTGGATGCGTTCGATCGAGAATCGGTTCGTGAAGGCGGGAATGGCCTTAGGGAAATCGAGGTTAGTGAGATGACCAAGTTTGGAGGTAGTGACTCGAGGGTTGGAAAGCGAAGCGTTGCGAAGTGTGAGTACGGATACTAGAACGAGTTCGAGTGTTCGTGGCGAGTACTACGAGAAAGGGAAAAGTGAACGTATGTTTTGTGGCGGTGTGGCATGATTGTTTTAAATGCGTATAGCGGTGAAGACTATCTTGGCGCTGTTGTTTTGAGACCTTGAAGGAACATTCGGGACGAATGTTTCTAAGAGGATGAATGTTATACCCGTATTTCCAGTATATGCGTGAGGCGTGCGTATTAAATTTTGCCTTAAATTGGCTTTGGTTCGAAATTTGGGCACAAGTGCAGAATAAGTCGTTTTACGACTAAAGCGTTTCCCACGACTTACGTTGGAAAAATTCCGGCTATGTCATTAAGTATTTTTGCGGATTTTTCCGGCGGCGGAACATTTTTGGACCAGCGGAGGGTGACACTTGTCACCCTCATTGACGGCAAAGAGGAGGCTTGGCACGGCGATTAGTCCCTCCTTTTGTGCCTTGTTTGTGGCTTGTTTTGTGGAGTGTTTTGTGGAGTGTTTTGTGGGTGCACTTGGCTTGATCTTGGCCTTACACTTGCCTAACACATGGATGGATCTTGGCCATTGGTTGGCCTTTGCTTGGCTATAAATAGCTCCCCTTTGTGAAGACTTTCTTCATCCACAAATTGCCTAAGTCTTGAAGTTCTCTTCCTCCTCCCTTGTGAAATTCGCCCACCACACCCCTTTCCCCCTTTGCCAAAGCTTTCCCCCTTTGTGGTGCCTTGGCATGGGTACCCACTGCCTAGTTGTTTTCGTATAATACCCTTTGTTGTGGTATAGAAATACTCTCTAAGTATTGTTATAATGTCCAAAATACTTTAGCCCAAATACCTTGTAGTACTTTCCAAAGTACCCTTTGTCTGAAAAACCGGAAAATACGATTATACTTTCCTTAGCCTACACGAAACCCTAAGGAAAATCTTCACCCGTTGTTGAAGTATGGAGTAGAAGTTAGTAGAACTTCTAAGGGTTGTTTGGAGCGGATTGGAGCACTCGGAGGAGGAGCTAAACCTTGCTCGGGATCGACTTTTTACTTGGATAATTATGGGCTTATCGAGGTAAATATCTTGTCCCTCTATTTGTAATTGGAAATTACATAAGTGTTGAATATATAGTGTTATATACTATATATAGAACTGAACTTAGTATTATGGCAATGTCTTTTGACTTAAGCCTGAAGAATGAAGAATTGAACAGTAATCACATAGAAGGATAATAAAGAAGAAGAATCGTAATTACCTAGGGTTGTATTCATGAGACTTATGTAGCATTCTTGTGTAGTAGAATTGTGCAGCGTCCAGGTTAGGCGTGTTAACCCCTGGTTGGCTTGGTAGCCGACCTCGATAGAGGAGGAGATTTCTGTTGTTGCGGGAAGTCTTTAGAATTTTACGTAGAAAGATGGGAACGTGTGTTTAAGATTTAATAGACGTTTGTGGCCTTTATAGGTGAAAGTACTAAGAGTAGCGTATTCTACTCGAGGAGTGGAAAGGGCTAGCAAGGTTGTAGTACTTGGAGCATTTTGCTTATTGTCGTTAAATCGTCGCGAGGTATGTGAACCTCTTCCTATCTCTTCTAGCATGATATGTGTGAACTATGTAGTACGTAGACGCATACGTGTTAACTGTGTTTGATTGTTCTTAAAACATAAAGTGTTATAACGGCTTTATGGGAAGTTGGTTATAACAGCTTTATGTAGGTAAGAAAATACTTTGTGGTTTTAAATGGTTTACTGATGTTAGAAGTTAAGAGACTTGATCTTATAAGATAAGAGACTTAACTTATTTGTTTTAATGTGGATGTTTGTGTGAAACCTCATTCGTGAGTAATGAGTACTTGGTTTTATTTAAAGGATAATGTTTTACTGATTTCGGAAATCAGAATGTGTATCGACGCACCACCGCGTTAATAAAGGAAAATGTATTGAATAATGATGAATTGTATTAAAACCAGTAGAAACCTCCATCTGCATAGAAACTAAGATGAGACAAAATGATATTACATTTTCTAGATCATGGCTGCTGTAATAAGAATGTTGTAAACAAGAATAACCTACTCTCACGTGAGACTTATATTACTCAATTGTTCTAAAACGGAACCAAGTGATTAAGTTTATGAACTATGAAACCAATTGAAAATGAGAAGCTTGAGTAATTGAAACTAGGCAAACTGGAACTTAGGAAAAGAATGTTGTTACTTGATTTTAAAAAGGAATGTGGGTTGGTCATTCTAATACTACGGGTATCGGGTGACTTTGATAAGTAATGGATCTCTTTTAAAGAATTTAACGTACGTAGTACTTTAGGGTTGAAACCCGGACTTTGGCATAAAATGAAGGTACCTTGAGTGATGTGAAACTTGCCTATGCTTGTTGTGGTGAAACATTCCTATGCTTGTTGTTGTGAAACTTGCCTATGCTTGTGATGATAGCCTTTGTTGTGCAAGTGTGGTGTTTCTGTGTTACCGCGTCTCTCGATAGAGGCCGTTGGTCGTTGAGGTTTCTTCTTGTTCGCCCGGTATCCGGTGGTCGCTCGCATCGCCTGCCTCGTGATCGATTCGGCCTTGGTATCCGGTAGTCACCCTGACTTGCCCCGCTCAAGATAGTGACGGTTTCGTGATACGCCTTGGTCCCCGGTGGTCACCCTCGACTTGCCCCGGTCACCGCGTGACCGCCTTGGTATCCTGTAGTCGGCTCGCACTTGCCCCGTGACGGCCGTGTTTTGCTGCATTGTATTATTGGTACGGTCGGATCTCGTAGTTATACTTGTCTGCACGGTTTTTATAACACGTGGGACATGGTGTTCATGTATAATCCTTGGTATTGTTATATCATAAAGCTGCCAGCTGAGGAAGAAATTCCACGCACGAGTGATAATTTGGAGGCGTGAGTCCTCGCTCTGATATGAATCGTTATATGTTATATATCGTAGTTTGGTCATCATACATGTCTCCCGCTTTATATAGACTATTATGATTTCATTTACGATGTTGTGATTTCACATACTTGGTACTGTACCAGATCGACTCCTTCGGGCCGCGTTCATGCCGCAGTAAAAGGTACATCGGTGTCGATCCCCGCTTAGGATCACCTTTCACAGATTGAAAGCTCCGTTCCTTCGAGGCTTATCTTTTGTATGTTACCCGAGTCCAGATGCTTATACATTCGTGGTATGGCGGCCCCGTCCGTCATAGTTATTGTAAATCTTAGAGGTCTCAGAGTAATTGTGGCGTGGTTGTAAAAGGATTAAACTGTTCGGGTTTTATGTATATCAAGGCAACTGCTTTGGTTGGCCTGCTTATTTATTATATCTCTTGTTTCATGATTCATGTTTTATTTTCCGCCGGTTTTCTCTCGATGTTGTATCACTAGGGTGCCCGGTAAGGCACCGAACTGCCCGAGTTCGGGCGTTACATTTATGTTTCACGACACTGATGTATGACTACATGGGTGCCAGAGGCACGATCCACGCCTGAACGGTCGTGACAGATATTTAATCAAACCAAGAGTTGTAGAGTTGCTTTACAATTGGTTGAGGATACCAAAGTGTGTTATTGAAGTTATCAGCCAAAGAAAATGCGGATATAGCATATGTTTGTATCTTGACCCATCATGACCTTTATATTGATTTAGGTCCGTATTCTACCTTGGGGTCGTAGAAGTATGCAAAATAGTGGGAGCTAATTAAACAAAAGGCCATGTTAAATTAGCATATAATGAATGTGTATAAATTAGGAGAATCAATTTTGATTGCATTTTCCTGTTCTATCTATATCTTCAGATCTTCAGAATGTCAAAATTTTCGTTGAAAATGCTTATGGAGTCCAACATACTTACTGGACCCAACTTCATAGACTGGCTCTGGAATGTCAGAATTGTCCTGAGACAAGAACAGATTGAGTATACATTGGACAAAGTATTCCCACCGCTCCGACGGAGGACTCTGCTGAGTATGCAACCTTCGACAAGACTGCTTACGAGAAACATTATAAGGATGCCACCTCAGCTCAATGCCTAATGTTGTCTTCTATGTCACCACCATTGCAAAGATAACATGAAACTATGGGGCCCAACGAAATGTTAGCCCATTTGAAGAGTCTCTATGATTCGCAGTCTCAGACAATAGAGTATGACCTGCTAATAGAACTCTTCAAGTGTAGGCTAAATGAAGGGGGCCAAGTTTCACCTCATGTGTTGAGGATGATTGAGTTGTTGAGAGGTTGACCGTCATTGACATAAAGTTTCATGACATAGTCTCCATCACTCTCATCTTGCACTCACTTCCTAGGTCGTTTGAGAGTTTCATTGTTAATTATAATATGAATGGAACTAAAGCGACATTGCCGGAGTTACATAATATGCTGAAAACTTTTGAATCTTCGACCTCCAAGAGCAAACCTATTGTTGACACCCAGTTTTGTCCATCTCTTCCAATCATCTACCTAAAATTAAACTAATTTTAAACATCACAAAATAACTCTTATAATAATAATACATAAGCAATTTAATAATAGCATCACACTTATTTAAAGCATTAAACAATATCTAAATATAAGATCTGCATTTATTAATATTCAAAGCAATTTTATAAATATTATTCATAATTTAAACCCCATTTATTTCCCATTAATTAAAACTAATACACAAATAAGTAATAACTACCATTAGCCGAGCTGAATTTCGCCCAAGCCCAATATAATAGCCTAACCCGCGACCCACTCCCCCTTTATACTCGCCCATTCCCCATCGTCCAACACCACTCTAAACAAAAAAGAAAACCTAGCACCCTTTAAACTTAAAAGACATCCGCCGCAGACACTCACAGAACCCACCCCGCACTTTGCTGGATTCTCGTCGCAAAATCTGGCATCGCGTACTCACCCTTTCCTTTTACCATTCCCATCTTACAACCCCAGAAAATCGAACCAAATCAGCCTTAAAATCAATCCAAAATCAGCACCTATTATGGTAGGAATCTCCCCAAATCAGCACCAAAATCATCAGAATTAAGTACGAATCACTACAAATCGCACCATGAATACTTACCCAAATTCATAACCCTAAGGGAGACTATAAAAAGGAACCATTTTCACAGAGTAAGGGCATCGAAAAAATAGTAAAAAATACCATGGAAAAAACAGAAAAAAAGACAGAGTAAAACATTGGCAAAAATCCGAAATCAGCAAGAGAAAAAGAGCATCAGTTCTCGCAGAATAAAAACACTAAGCACGGAACTTCAAAGCAAATCGACTCAAGCCTCTTCCTTTCAATCTCATCGCAATAAATTCTTCGAGTGGATCGATGACTTGATACGCTGCCTCGGTTCGCTGTCCGGAGAAGGAAATGCATTGGAGCAACGAAGAGTCTCATTGCGAGACTCGTCATGAGCCACACCGCATGAATGCCTGAATCTGTGTCCACCGCATTCCGCCTCAGAATTCCTAAACAAAAGGGGGACGAGACGACATTGTCATCCCCCTAACATCATCCTTTTGACATCTTAATCCTACATGTATTATATATATTTGTTTGTTTATTTGTTAAAATTTAATTAGCTAACTCTGTAATTAATAGGATATTCTAGAACAATTAGTCTTTGAACAAGTGAATTGGATGGGTAGTTTTAACTTTTAAGGCTAGAAATACATTTCTAATTTATTTATTTTAGGCTTGACATGCATTTTGCCAAATAATAATAAATCTTCTTTGCATTATGTCACATATATATTAAAAAATCAATTTTGCGAGTGAAGGCATACCTTTAATCAATAAATCAACTTTGAATATAAATACATACTTTTCACTTCATAGGTATTTTACAATGCTTTATAAATGCATGCCTTCATCCAAAAGACTAACTTTACAGGTATACAGTAAGTCTTATAAATCCTTTTTATGTTATCAAAATGCACCCTTTTTAAAACACTTGCAGCATTTTTTAAAACATACATTTTCTCTAACATAATAATCAACCTAGGTTTGGCAGGACAACCGTAGGTTAGCGGATCTTAGAGGGTGTCTAATTCCTTCCCTCTAGATTAATAAAGAACCCTTACCCAGAATCTCACACTAGTTTTGCGGACCATTAAAATTGAGTTAATGTTGACTTTAACTTAGTTGACATTTAGGTGTCCTAATTCACTCAAACTAATTAGGTGGCGACTCCGCGAACCCTTTTAGCATTTTATCCTTTTTACTTTATTTCTAACACTTCAAGTAGGGTTCACAGAGGAAAAGATAATGTCCTCGGTCGAAAAAGGGCGAGACATCTATTCTGATGGTTGGCTCCTCTAGTTGCCCCAAACCGAAAGGTAAGGGACAACAGAAGGGGAAGGGCAAAGCATTGCTCGTGAAGAATGAATCCCGAGGGGCGAAGAAGAAGAAGAAGAAACTGCCGGCATCAGATGTTTGCATGAATTGCAACAGGAAGGGGCATTGGAGAAATGATTGTACTGCTCCAGGCGGAGGAATGACACCAGGTGCTTCAGCCTCTACTGGGCAAGGTATGTTTGTAATTGAAATTAATCTATCTATAAATGATTCTCATTCCTGTGTACTTGATACCGCTTGTGGCTCACACATTTGTACAAATGTTGTTACACCCCGTAATTCCAAGGGAATGATATGAGAACGTACTTAAGGAAATGAGATGTGAATTTTTGAAGGAAAGAAAGAATTACTTTTCTTAAGGAAAAAGTTCAGAAATTTTGTGAAGGAAAATGTTAATAACTTGGAATTTGATTCCCAAAATTGGTATATGGGATTAGTATATGATTATGAAGGTTTAAATTTTTAAGTCTCGGATTTGGTCATGTGGGGCCCACGAGATTTTTAGATATTTTGGCCAAGTATGGAATTTATTGGGGAAGAAATAATTTTGGACCAATAGGAGGGTGCCACGTGTCACCTCTCCACTTGTCATACTACATTATATATATATATATATGTCACGACCCGACCCCGGGGGCGCGACTGGTGCCCTACCTGGGCACCCTTACAGGTATACATCAGAGAAAATCAGCGGAACATACATACAACTCTTAATAAAAGAAAAGTCAATAAGGAATAAACAACATGTTAGGCGATAAGGCTACCTCCCTGGATATATAAATACATAACCGAAAGCAGTTACCTCCTCCCTTTTACAAACTAACCCACAAGATATGACTATAGACCTCTAAGAGTTTTGACATTACAATTGTGATGGGACAGGGCCCCGTCATACCCCTGAATGTACATAAATCTAGAACATCAGGGAAACCGTACCAAGTATCGCTATGTGACTCTCCTCATACGATAACCCCTCTGCCATCTGGGCATCACTAACTGGGAAAACTCTGGATGGATCTCCGATACTCTTCCGTAACATAGCAACATGGAATACCGGATGTACTGCCTCCAAATCAGATAGCAGATCTAACTTATAGGCAACTTTGCCTATTTTAAGAATAATCTTGGAAGTCTCAACGTACTTTCCTGGATAAGTTTTACCTTATCCACAGCCTGCTGAATCAAAACTGGGCCAACTAACTAAACTTGGCCATTAACAAACCAACCAACCGGCGACTTACACTTCCTTCCATACAAAGCCTCATACAGGGCCATCTGGATACTGGAAGGGTATCTGTTATCGTATGTAACTCAACAAGAGGCAAATAATCCTACCAGCTTCCCCTAAAATCAATAACAGAGGCACGCAACCTATCCTCAAGTGTCTGGATAACATGCCCTGCCTGTCCGTCGGTCTAAAGGTGAAATGCACCATTGAGACTCACCTGTGTCCCTAACCCCTTCTGGAAAACCCCCAGAAGTTAGCCATAAACTGAGCTCATCTGTCAGACATCATAATGTAGGAACCCCGTGCAGTCTCACAATCTCCCTGTTATATAATCTAGCATAATCCTCAGCCGAGTAAGTGGTCCTGACCGGAAGAAAATGGGCTGATTTCGTCAGTCAGTCTACCAGAACCCATAAGGAGTCGCACTTCCTCTGAGTACGATGCAACCCTATAACATAATCCATATCAATCACCTCCCACTACCAAGTAGGGATCTCAATCGTCGATAATAGCCTACTGGGATTCTGATGCTCACCCTTGACCTGCTGCCAATTGGACACCGAGCAACAACTCTGCTACGTCCCTCTCCAGGCCATCCTACCAGTACATACATCTGAGGTCATGATACATCTTAGACGACCCCGAACAAATAGAGTAATGAGCACTGCGTGCCTCCCCTAAAACCTGCTAACACGTCCTGCAGCATCGGACACACACAATCTATCCTCATATCACAGCACCCCATCCAGTGCTACTCAAACAGGCCCTTCTCCTCTCGGAGACCCGTATCTCAATTCTGCACTAGAACTGGATCCTTATATTGTCGCCACTTCACCTCCTCAACGAGGGAAGACTCGGCAACCTCTCGTATCTGAACTCCACCATTATCGGAATCAACCAGCCGAACCCCTAGGCTTGCTAGCTGATGAATCCCACGGACCATGTCTTATCTATCTAGCTATCCATCTGACAGACTACCCATAGTTCTACGACTAAGAGCATCTGTAATCACATTGGCTTCCTCCGGGTGGTATAGGATATCAACATCATAATCCTTAAGCAACTCTAACCAAAGTCTCTTCCGCTATTTCGGCTTCCTCTGTCCGAAGATATACTGGAGACTCTTGTGGTCTGCCTAACTATCCACCTGAGCTTCACATAACTAATGCCTCCAAATTTTCAAGGCATGCATAACTGCTGCCAACTCTAAATCGTGGCTAGGGTAACCCTGCTCATATTCCCGTAGCTGCCGGGAAGCATAGGCTATAACCTTACCGTGCTGCATCAACACACAACCTAGCCCAACACTCAAAGTGTTACAATAACAACCTAACACTCTAGTCCTTCAGGAGGGGTTAGAACTGTAGTCGTAGTCAACTTACCTTCCAATAACTGGAAGTCTTTCTCGTACTTTCAAAATATTCGGGCATCACTAATCTCAATTATGGTTCATGTTTCTAATTCTCTGTTGCAACCAGACTTGGTCACCATACTTAGATTCAATTCCTTCGCTTGTCTCATGGCTAAAACTTCCTGCCAATCGCACTTTAGGGGGATATTTCCTTGATCCCGTCAAGTAGTAATCCTATTATTCTCCCCAACTCATAGAGCTTATAGTTCTGTTACACCCCGTAGTTCCAGGGTATGTATACGAGGAAGTACGTATGAGAATACGACAGTAAAATTGGAAAGGAAGAAAGATGTGATTTTTCGACGGAAAAGTTTCCGGATTTTGTGAAGGAAAAATGTTCGTTAAAGGGAATTGGATTCCCAGATTTGGTATTTGTACTTTTTGGAATATTTGAAAATTATGAAATTTTATTTCCGAAATTGGTCACGTGGGGCCCACGGGAAAATTTACGATTTTGTGGGGCCCACTTTATTTTCGGATTTTTGGCATTACGGATATTTTCGGAATATGAAATATTTTGGACGAGTAGGGGGGCGACACGTGTCACCCCCGTGTGGCCATGTTGGCCGAATTGGAGAAGGACAAGTGGCATGTTTTTTTGGTGGACAAGTGGCCCATTTTTGTGGTGGCCACTTGTCCCATTTTTGTGGTAGCCAAATGGTTGGCCAACTACCCACACACATGTACCCCATCCTCAGCATCCACTTTTCTAGATCTTGGCCATTGATTTCCCTATAAATACCCCTTGTGTGCAAGACTTTATTTCATCCACATTAGAAAGTTTCCAAGGAAAAAATTCTCCCTCCCTTAGTGAGTTCTCGTCCAAACACCCCACCTTGAGTAGAATTCTTCAAGTATTGTTGTTATTCCAAATACTTTAGCCTAAATCCGGTGGTATTCCAAAAATCCCAACATAAGAGCCCTGAATACTACTTTTTCCATAGTCGCAAAATGAAGCCCTAGAAAAATCTTCATAGCTTAGATGAAGTGTTAAGAGAAGTTGTTTAGAAACTTCTAAGGGTTGCTTGGAGCGGGTTGGAGCGTAAGGAATTGGAGCTAAACGTTGCTCAGGATCGACTTATATCTTGGATAATTTTGGGCTTATCGAGGTAATTACCTATGTCCCCCTATTGTAATTGGAGATTACATGTTGTAGTAGTTTAGAATTGAGTATAAGATATATTGGAAGGATGATTATAAAGGATTGAACTGTATTTACATTGGACTGTATTTACAGTAGACTTGTGTAGTATTACTGTGGAGTAGAATTGAACACGTCCGGTTAGACGTGTAACCCCCCTGTAGTTGTTGGCTTGGTAGCAGGCCTTGTTAGAGGATGAGATTTATGTGGTTGCGGGGGGGAGGTGCTACCGAATTTTCCGTAGAATAAGGGGCCTTGAACGTAGAAATATTCTACGAAGAGATCTAGAGGTTGATATACGTTTTTGTGACCTTTATAGGTTGAAGTTCTACGACTAGCGTATTCTCGCCAAGGGTGGAAAAGGCGAGCAAGGTTAGAGTACGTGAGCGTTTTGCTAATTGTCGATAATCGTCGCGGTATGTGAACCTCTTCCTATCTTTTCTAGCATGATTGTTGTGAACTATGTAAGATGAGACGCATACGTGCTAAATGAATTTGGTTGGTTTAAAACATAAAGTGTTATAACGGCTTTATGGGAAGTTTGCTATAACAACTTTATGTAGGTAAAGAAATGGTTTGTGGTTTTTAAAAGATAAGAGACTTGACTTATAAATGACTTGATGTGAAATATTAAGGAACTTGATTTCTAAAAGAAAATAGACTTGAGGAATTGAAGAGTTTTTGGTTTAAAAGAAAGACATGCTTTTGTCTTAAATTGGTTTAAAACATAAAGTGTTATAACAACTTTATGGGAAGTTAGTTATAACGACTTTATGAAAACAAAAGAATGGTTTTATCATTAGTTTAAAAATGGTAACTTGACTTTAAAAGGAGAAGTGTTTTGGTCTAAAAAGAAGGCATAGTATTGTCTTAATTTGGTTTAAAAAAGAAAGTATGGAAGTTGTTTTGGTTTACTTAAAATGTTAGTCACTCTATTTTGATAATACGGGCATCGGGTGACCTTTGTAAAAGAAATGGATCTTTTAAAAAGAATTTAACGTACGTAGTACTTTGGGGTTAAAACCTGGACTTTGGCATAAAATGAAAGTACCTTGAGTTGTGTGTAACTTGCCTATGTTTGCGTGTGATAGCCTTGTCGTGCTAGTATTGTATTTCTATACCACCGCGTCTCTCGATGAAGGGCCGACTGATTTGTTATGATCTTACTTGACGCGTCTGCAGCGATGTGAGCATTCCACTGCACGCTTCGTGATTATTATTCCATGGACTAGCTCTCCACGAGGTTTTACCGATTCGCTTGGTATCCGTAGTTGGCTCGCACTTGCCCCGAGGTCGTGGTGATTCGACTTGGTATCCGGTAGTTAGCCTTCGTACTTGCCCTGTTCAGTTTTGTGGACGGTCTCGTGATTCGACTTGGTATCCGGTAGTTAGTCTTAGACTTGCCCCGCCGACACGTGGCGCATGTGGTATCCGTAGTTGGCTTTCGTCTTTGCCCGGGTCGCCCGTGGTATGGTTATATAGATTTGTTAGTGCGGCTTTGGTATCCGTATTTGGCTTTCGTACTTGCCCGCCGCTAATGATCGGCTTTGGTATCCGTAGTTAGCCTTCGCATTTGCCTCGCACGGTTTTATGACATAGGTGGGACACGTGTTCATGTGTACTCCTTGGTGTGGTTATCGTAGATCGCCAGATGGCGAAAGGTGTTCCACGGGCATGATTGATGTTGCGGGCATGAGACCCATAGTTATATTTGAGTGATGACTTTGAGGCGTGAGTCCACGACTTGACGTATCGCTACATATTATGTAATCGTAGTTTGGTTATCATATATGTCTCCTGCTTTATATAGACTACTATGATTTCATTTACTATTTTCGCCACATACTTGGTACTGTTGTATCGACTCCTTCGAGGCTGCGTTCATGCCGCAGTAGAGGTACACCGATTGTTGATCCTCGCCATGGATCACGATTCAGCTTTTGGGAAGCTCCGTTTCTCGGAGGCTTATCTTTGGTATAGTCCTGTCGTTGTAGTTACATTCGTGGTATGGCGAGCCCCGTCCGTCGTTGTTGTTATAACTTTCTTAGGTCCGTAGTAATCTTGTGGCGAGTTTGTAAAAGGGATGTAATCGTCGTTCAAGTATTATTTATATATTCGTAAAGGTAACCGCTTTGGTTAGCTTTTTCTTATTTCATTATTGTATATCTTGTTTCATGTGTAAGTTTTCATTTCCGCTGATTTTCTCTGATGTTGTATCACTAGGGTGCCCGGGGTAAGACACCAGTCGCGGGCCCGTGGTCGGGTCGTGACAAGTCCGATGTTCAATCTCCATTCATGGTATTACTTAATCCAACGACTTGCCAAGATTTCTTATCTTGATCCTCTGTCATACGTTTCCATTCATGCTTATTACCAACATTTATATACTTACGACACATCCTTAATTACACCAACACAATACTTTTCCCACGATTATTTAAAATTTTAACCTATTGCATGACGAAACTGAAGACTTTACCAGTCTCATATCCATCGCCTAATGATATGGGTACGCATAACCCCCAAAGATACGTAAAACTATCCTTTTACGTGAGGGAGGGAGCTTATCTCCCTTTCATAATCTTTCCTTGTAGTTACAACCCTAATCACAGGGTCCTGTTGCGGTTTCCTCTATAATTCTAATCATCAAGCACCGCCTTATAAATCGTGTATATTTTCGAAACCTACTAATGATATCTTCTGTTTTTCGTCGGCGGCACTCGTACTTATCTTATTCTTGCTTTGCGCATTTTTCCTGAAACCATTCGGAAGGTCGTGGCCCTTACTGCCACACTAAACCAACTCCAAGTACCTCCAAGGCACTTAACATAAACTCCTTCAATGATCGTACGTTTTAATTTCCATCTCTTAACTCCCCAATATTCAAATCAATTACTTCCATGAAACAAGTCACGTAGACTCCACAATTTATCATGTCAAAGAAGGAAGGAATAACTGACATATTACTAACACTTCCATTCCTTTCCAATCGATCACCGACTCACCGGGAAACTCGAATCGAACCAATCTCTCTCTGCAGTCAACGTTGGCCTAACAAGAAGCCAACTAGTCCGTACCCATAATGACCTCAAAGTCTGTCATTCCCAGCTCTACTAGGTCTGCTAGGGTCTGATGACCGTATCATCACCGGGCAACTCTTATATACCCGCTCAGCTACCACCCAATCACCCACTGGGGTAGCTACCTCGAAAGGTCCTTAGGGATTCAGGCTCTATTCCTCTACACTTAGTTGCTTTCTTTCTTACTGGTCGTACTCTTTCCGTACTTCCAACTTATTCTAGCATACGTACCTAACCTCCATACTGATTCTGGCCTCCAATCTTTGGAGTTACTATCTCGAACAATAAAAGGCCATTTCCAGCTCTCACGATCCGGTTCTGGTGGAACGCGTCCACGAACCCGTAAAACGATTAACTAGACTTGGGCCTTGCACCTCACGACCACACGACAACCCTTAACTGACCCCGCTTCATTACAGGCTATGGGTCGACCCGTAATAGGTCCATAACCCGACTCGGCGACTATCAATGTTCTAAGGCTCACAATTACTATGCGCCAAGCCTACATTATCCTTCCCCGCATACGGGTAAGATAACTTCTTATAAACCCACAATCATTGTCTTGATCACAACACCCATACTTACTTCATACGGATCTCATCCGTACAATTCTCTTAAGCATACTACGTAGCTTAATCTATTAACATAGTCTTCCATTAAGTCCCTTAACATGATTTCTTAAGGGTTCATTACCCTATCAGACAGCTCATCATCTCCCAATTATCTCAAATTAACACGTAAAACCTTGATGAGAATTCATTAACTGTTTCATACCTCCCCGGTATCTATTTATTCCTTACCAATTCCTGATAATCTAAAATCATTCCAGGCAACACATTTATGACCCTCATACATAAATCCGTATAGCCGTACATAATTATACCAACTATACAACAATTCTTACCAACCTGGATACGCAATCCACAATAATCTTCTCTGGGCCACCGTTGCCTTTCTCATAGCTGCAATCAACATAACTTGTTAGGGAGAGACGACCCTAACAACACAGCTCTATCGCACGATCTCAGAATGAGAAGAATGGAAACCAATCCTAAATGTCCTGCAGCCTCCTAGTTATAGATGTGGTGCACAACACACCGATAACCAAGACTCTACTAGACACGGTCTGTAGACACTTTCTGAGGACTAACTGCTCTGATACCACTTTTGTCACGACCCGACCCCGGGGCCGTGACTGGTGCCCTACCTGGGCACCCTTACAGTCATACATCAGAGAAAATCAGCGGAACATACATACAACTCTTAATAAAAGAAAAGTCAATAAGGAATAAACAACAGGTTAGCCGATAAGGCTACCTCCCTGGATATATAAATACATAACCGAAAGCAGTTACCTCATTCTTTTTACAAACTGACCCACAAGAGATGACTACAGACCTCTAAGAGTTTTGACATTACAACTATGACGGGACAGGGCCCCGCCATACCCCTGAATGTACATAAATCTACAACATCAGGGAAACCGTACCAAAAGACAAGCCTCCGGAGAAATGGAGCTTCTGACAACTGATCAATGATCCTATGAGTGAGGATCCAAAACCTTCTTACCCCTACCTGCGACATGAACGCAGCCCCCCGAGGAAAGGGGGTCAGTACAAAATATGTACCAAGTATGTAAACTGAAAGTACTGTAATGAAATCATATAGTCTAAAATAAAGCCGGAGACATGTATGATAACCAAATTAACAGTACAATGTGCCTTACTAATAATGAGAGTAAACAAGAATAAACTTTGCTGGTTCTAAAACAGGAAGCTCATGGTTACGCATAGGCCGTATGGACCCGCATGAGGTAATCTCCTCGCATAGGACTATTTCACCCGCATAGGCCCGATGGACCCGCATGAGGTAATTTCATCGCATAGGACTGGTCCGCCCTGCATGAGATTATTTCACCCGCATGAGCCCTACGGACTCACATGAGGTAATTCACTCGCATCGTGGGTAGCAAATCCACGGAATATGCAAATGCAACAAGCCCGGGGAATGACCCCGTAATGAACAATATATCACAAGCACTACCGGCTAACATAATCACGTAATATAAGCACAACCGGCTACAATAAATATCGTAAGCAAGTTAAGACATCCCTTAACTCTTTGTCACGACCCGAACCCGGGCCCGTGACTGGTGCCTTACCCCGGGCACCCAAGTAGACATACATCAGAGTAATCAGCGGAATATAAAACAAGACATGAAATAATATGAAATGTGAAACAGTTTATCTGAGAAAAGTTGCCTTACGGCATATATATAAAAACTTGAACACGAACAGTTACATCCCTTTTTCAAACTCTGCCCACAACAGTACTACAGACCTCTAAGAATGTTATAACAACAACGACGGGACAGGGCCCCGCCATACCCCTGAATGTAAGTACCTACAACAACAGGGGACTATACCAAAGATAAGCCTCCGGAGAAACGGAGCTTCCCAAAACGCTGAACTGTGATCCTATGAGCGAGGATCGACGACTGGTGTACCTACCGCGGCGTGAACGCACTTCAAGGAGGTCGATAACAGTACCAAGTATGTGAAATCAAAATATCAGAATGAAATCATAATAGTCTATATAAAATAGAAGACATATATGATAACCAATTTACGATACACACATGTAAGCAAATATGTCAAGTCGTGACTCACGCCTTAAAGTCATCACTCAAATATAACCATGGGTCTCATGCCCACAACATCAATCATGCCGTGATTCCTTCCTCACCGCGATCCATGATATAAAAATACCAAGGAATACACATGAACACCAGGTTCCACCTGTGTCATAATAAAACCGTACGGGGTAAGTATGAAGGCATAGCCGACTACTAAAACCCACAGTACCAACAATGCCATAAATCAGACACGAGGTCTTTCTAGACCGCCACATGATCGAATCGGCCACTCGCGCGATATCAATGCGCGTCTAATCTCGAACTTCGCGACTCGTATAGGCCACACACATAGCCCGCATGAGGTATTCCCGCATGTAGGTAGCTACTCCCGGCATCGCCCCGACTCGTAGTCCGCGTGACCACATAGACCGCGTGGCCACATAGACCGCACACTAACTCGAACTCGTAGCTCGCACAGTCCCCGACCCGCATGAGGTATTCTCGAATCATAGTCACACTGCATCGCTGAGGTGTACTCGCGGGCAGCAACCCCAGATATCATGTCAATAGGTGAGTGATATAATACTAACATAACGACTTATCGTTAAACAACATAATCACAACAAGGGAAACCCCCTCACACAACCATCACAAGACACTAACACACGTAGCATCCTAACATGTTTACTTATCAAATCAACAAGAAAGTATTACAAGGCTGTCACAAACCAACATAGTCAAGTTATTCACACAAGGTACTTTCTATTTTATGCCAACAAGTTCGGGTTTTTATCCCCAAAGTACTTCATACACTATCTCTTTAAAAACATCATGTTTCTTTCACAAGAGTCACACGATACCGTAGTATTAAAATAGAGTGACTATCTTTTTAGGTAAACCCAAACAATTTCCCTTTTTAAAAGACAAGTAACAACCTTCTTTTCCAAGAGTTCAAGTTTGCCTAAGTTCAAAGACTCAAGTCTCTTATTTTCGAAAGGTTTCGTACTTCATAGTTTTAATCACTTAATAATATAATTCTCTTTTAAAACAATTTGAGAAACATATGCCTTATGTGTGAGTAGGTTATTCTTGTTCATAACAATCTTATTAAAGCAACATGATCTAGGAAATGTAATATCATTTTGTCTCATCTTAGCTTCTATGCGGATGGAGGTTTCTACTGGTTTTAATAATAATTAATTAGTCAATACATTTTCCTTTATTAGCTACTGCGATGGTTTGATCGATACTTATTCTCATTTCCAAATCAATACATGCGTTCATAAACAATTAAGTAAACTGCCTTTTATCTCTCTTAAGTCGTTATACCTAACTTCCCATAAAGCTAGTATAACTTCTTAAGCTTTTAAACCAAGTATTACTCTTCTTTTAAAAACGATTCTTAATTCTTTTGAAATACTTCAAGATTCTTATTATTTAGACTCAAGTCAAAAGACATCGCAGTAAAACCACGTTCAGTTAACACACGTACGTCTACCGTACTATATATATTCTTTTAAAATATCATGCTCAAGAGGATAGGAAGAATCACATACCTCGCGACGATTATCGACAAATAGCAAAACGCTCCACCGCTAAAACCCGGCTAGCCTTGTCCACCTTTCAAGTAGAACATGCTACTCGCAGAACTTTCAACCTATAAAGGCCATATACGTCTATCAACGTCTAGACTACTCTGTAGAATATTCTAAGCAGAGGGTTCTCTATTCTACGGAAAATCGGGCAGCATTTCCCTACCCGTTAAACTACACAAGTCTCATCAGAATACAAATTCTATGTAAGTACAGTTCAATCTTCTTCTTTAATATTCTTCTGATGTGATTTCAATTCAATTCTTTTCTCTTATACCATCCTTCTATATATCTTATACTCATTTCTATACAACTACAGTATGTAATTTTCAATTACAATATAAGGACAAGAGTATTTACCTCGATAAGCCCAAAATTATCCAAGATTTAATGTCGATCCTGAGCAACGTTTAGCTCCTACTCTGGGCGCTCCAACCCGCTCCAAACAACCCTTAGAAGTTCTACGCAACTTCTTCTTAATACTTCTACCAATTATGAAGATTTTTCCCTTGGGGTTTCGTTTTTGTGACTGAAGGGAAGTATAATAGTATTTCTGGGCTTCTAGTATAGGGGTAACCTTGGAATACTACAAGGTATTTGGGCCAAGGTATTTTGGAATAGTAACAATACTTGGAGAATACTTTTCTACCAAGGGGGGGGGGGTGTTTCACGAGAACAACACTCAAGAGGGGGGGGTACTTTCGGCCGAGGGCCTTCTCAAGGGGGAGGGGAGCTCTTGGACGAGAGCTACACTAAGGGGGAGAGGGATTTTCAAGACTTAGAAAATGTGGAGTGGATGAAGAAGTCTTCAACTCAAGGGGGGTATTTATAGGACTTTCAATGGCCAAGATTAAGGCAAGTGGAGGGCAAGTGGAGGGTGAAGATTTGGACAAGTGTTGTGTGGGTCCCACTTGCTCATCTACTACACAAAATATCTAGCCAAACATTGACCAAATGTTTAAGGCCTTTAACATTAAAAAAACGTGCCAACCACTCCCCTTGATTGCCGTCCACTTGAGGGACAAGTGTCGCCCTCTCGTTGGTCCAAAATATTTCATCTCTCGGAAAAATCCGCAAAAATAATAAATGTCGCAACCGTAATTTTCCCTTCGCAAGGTCCGGAAAACGTTTCGTCGGAAAACAATTCTTTTCGCTAGTTGTGCACAAATTTCGTCCCTTATGCCTACTTAAGGCTTGAACTTTGTACGTACGCCCTCACGTACATATTCTGGAAATACGGGGTATAACATTCTCCCCTCCTTAGAAACATTCGTCCCGAATGTTCCTTCTAAGTCTCAAAACATACATGCGCCAGTATAGTCTTCACTACTATACTTACGAAAACAATCATGTCACACCTGGCCATAAAATAACATACGCGCAAATACTTAATCCAAGTCCACGAGGAATCACCTCCATCACTACAAAAGCTCCCACCCAAGGGCTAAAAGATACTCCCTTCGCACCTTTTCTTTACAAACGAAATGATCACTTCTATTCTCTTACTCGTCGTACCCTTCTCGTACACTCGAACTCTTTCTCATAACTTACCACATTTCTGTTATTGCTTCATTTTCCAAAATCTCCGGGTTGCTACCTCCAACTTGGTCATCATTAACTGGGAACACTCTGGATAGATCTCTGATACTTTTCCGAACATAGCAACAGGAAAGACCAGACGTACTGCCTCCTACGTCGGACGACAATGCTAACCTATAGGCAACTTGGCCTATTTTCCAAAGGATCTGAAAATTCTCCAAGTACCTCAGGCTAAGTTTCCTCTGTTTTCCAAAACTCGTCACACCCTTTCCGGGGTGGTACCTTCAAGAAGACCCACCGTCAACCTGAACTCCAAGCGTCGTCGCCGATTATCCGCACGACTTCTGTTGACTCTGAGCTGCCAATAACCTCTCCTGGATAGGCTTCACCCTATCCACATCCTGCTGAAAAGTATGAACCAACTATCTGAACCTTGCCAACATCGAACCAATCGACCGACAACTTACACTTCCGCCCCTACAAGGCGTCATAAGGCGATATCCGAATACTGATATGGTAGCTATTAAAACACTCCCTCAACAGGAGGCAACAATCCTCACAGCTACCCCTGAAATCCAAACACTGGCCCGAGGGTGAATGCGATACTGAGACTTACCTGAGTTCCTAACCCTGCCTGGTAAAACCTCCAGAAAAGAAACAGCCGTAAATTGGGCTCCACTGCCTGTCATAAAGTAAAAGTAGGAACCCCGTATAGCCTTACAACCTCCCTGATATATAGCATCTCGCATAACCCTCTGCCGAGTAAACGGTCCTGACTGAAAGACAAGATGGGCTGACCCCATCGGCGACCTGGGTCGAACGCATCCACGAACTCGTACGATGGTTAACTAAACTTGGGCCTAGCGCCCTCGTGACCCCACCACCTGGCGGGACCACCTCGAACTGACCCCACCACATTACAGGCCGCGGGTTGACCCGCGATCGGTCCTCAACCCGACCCGCTATCGCGCAAAACTCTTGTTCCCCCGATCCGGAACAATCTCACTAATCAAGTTACGAAAACCTAGTGGTCTTCTTAGCTCAACTACCCTCTTTCATTTCATACTGCTAAGGGACTTATCACACAAACATATCTCACGTATACTATGCACTTCGATAAGGGTTAAACATAAAAATAAATCTTTTACTCAAGATGGCCTCGCCTCTAAGGTCTCCACGTATAAAACTCTAAGGCTCACACTTTCCCTATCCCCAATCTTACCCTTATACCTAACCATTATTTCTAATCACAATTAACACAATGCTATCTGAACACCATACTTAAAATATACTCATCTTATCACACATACTAATCTCTAGAGGGTTAAGGATATACCTGTATCTATTGCTTCACTCCCCTTTGTCGTTCTAATCCATCCTGCCCTGTTGGGCGCATAGCTAGGGAAGGTGATGAACTAGCCACTGATCTTGAAGGCTGAGTCTCTAAATCCGCGCCACCTTTGGTCGGACAATTTCTCGCAAATGGCCTGCCGCCGCAAGCATAACAAGTTGTCGACGAAGTACGACACTCCCCACAATGACATCTTCCACAACGGCCACACCGAGGTGGGGGTGGCCTCCTCTGGCTAACACCCCTTCCTCTCCGAGCCACTGAATCCGCAACTGATCTGGTAGGCTGAGTCCTCCTACTTGCATCCCTCCTACTAGGACACCCTTTCGACACATGGCCCTGACGGCCGCAGGCAAAACAAGCACCAACAAAAAGACGACATTCCCCGGGATGACGCCTGTCACACTGTGAACACTGAGGAAAAACTGAATTCGGCTGGCTGGAACCTACGTGTATCTGTGAACCAGAAGCCCTGGAGCTCTGATCAACTCCTGTATTCCCCGAACGTCCTAAACCCCGCGAGGACCACTGCTGATCGGGCGAGGCGCATACCTGGATCTGCTGAGGCGATTCGCTCGAAAGTTACCAAAGGACCTGCCGACCGCCTTCTTCACGATCTTGGTTAACCCGTCGATCCCTACATTTCTCGGCCTGCTGCGCATAAGCCCGTACGCAGGCCATGCTCAAGTCTGACTGAAGAGCTACTCTTGCACAACCTTTCTTTAGATAATCATCGAGGCCCGCGATAAATCGGTACATAATATACTCTCTGGTTGCTAAATCCCTAGCTAGTAACAGGGTCGTCTCTTTGCAATCCATACTTTCTGCTATCGTCGGGAATCAAGGTCCGATTATCATGGCCGCAGAGGGAATCGCCGCCACGGCTAAACTCTGCTGGGCCGGGCGACGCAGAACTCCCCGAAAGAAGCACCACTCGGTGATGATTGGGCTGTGCCTCGTAACCTCTGCGTTTCTACTCGCCTCCTCCGCTTTGCCTTCCGGTCCGGGTTGCCTTGCGGAGGCATAACTGCACGGAAAGAAATACGTTAGAGGGGTCCAACTTATAACACATCTCTAAGGCACGATCTCAGAGTGAGAAGAATGGAAACCAATCCTAAATATCCTATAGCCTCCTGATTATTGGTGTGGTGCACAACACACCGATAATCAAGACTCTACTAGATACGGTCTGTAGACACTTTCCGAGGATTAACTGCTCTGATACCACTTTTGTCACGACCCGAACCCGGGCCCGTGACTGGTGCCTTACCCCGGGCACCCAAGTAGACATACATCAGAGTAATCAGCGGAATATAAAACAAGACATGGAATAATATGAAATGTGAAACAGTTTATCAGAGAAAAGTTGCCTTACGGCATATATATAAAAACTTGAACACGAACAATTACATCCCTTTTTCAAACTCTGCCCACAACAGTACTACAGACCTCTAAGAATGTTATAACAACAACGACGGGACAGGGCCCCGCCATACCCCTGAATGTAAGTACCTATAACAACAGGGGACTATACCAAAGATAAGCCTCCGGAGAAACGGAGCTTCCCAAAATGCTGAATTGTGATCCTATGAGCGAGGATCGACGACTGGTGTACCTCTACCTGCGGCATGAACGCAGCCCCCCGAAGGAGGTCGATAACAGTACCAAGTATGTGAAACTGAAAATACTATAAATGAAATCATAATAGTCTATATAAAACAGAAGACATATATGATAACCAATTTACGATACACAATATGTAAGCAGTCATGTCAAGTCAGGGACTCACGCCCTTAAAGTCATCACTCAAATATAACCATGGGTCTCATGTCCACAACATCAATCATGCCCGTGGAATTCCTTCCTCACTGCCGGCAGTCCATGATATAAAAACACCAAGGAATACACATGAACACCAGGTCCCACCTGTGTCATAATAAAACCGTACGGGTAAGTATGAAGGCATAGCCGACTACTAAAACCCACAGCACCAACAATGCCATAAATCGTATCACGAGGTCTTTCTAGACCGCCACATGATCGGCCGCCACTCGCGCGATATCAATGCGCGTCTAATCTGGAACTTCCCGCACTCCGCATAGGCCACACACATGTGCCCACACGAGGTATTCCCGCATCGAGGGTAGCTACTCGGCATCGCCCCGACTCGTGGTCCGCGTGGCCACATAGACCGCATGGCCGATAGACCGCACACTAACCGGAACTCGTAGCTCGCATAGGTCCCCGGACCCGCATGAGGTATTCTCGAATCATAGTCACACGCATCGCCGAGGTGTACTCGCGTGGGCAGCTTAACCCCCGGTATATCATGTCAAGAGGTGAGTGATATAATACTAACATAACGGCTTATCGTTAAACAACATAAGCACAACAAGGGAAACCCCCTCACACAACCATCACAAGACACTAACACACGTAGCATCCTAACATGTTTACTTATCAAATCAACAAGAAAGTATTACAAGGCTATCACAAACCAACATAGTCAAGTTATTCACACAAGGTACTTTCTATTTTATGCCAACAAGTTCGGGTTTTTATCCCCAAAGTACTTCATACACTATCTCTTTATAAAGATCATGTTTCTTTCACAAGAGTCACACGATACCCGTAGTATTAAAATAGAGTGACTATCTTTTTAGGTAAACCCAAACAATTTCCCTTTTTAAAAGACAAGTAACAACCTTCTTTTCCAAGAGTTCAAGTTTGCCTAAGTTCAAAGACTCAAGTCTCTTATTTTCGAAAGGTTTCGTAGTTCATAGTCTTAATCACTTAATAATATAATTCTCTTTTAAAACAATTTGAGAAACATATGCCTTATGTGTGAGTAGGTTATTCTTGTTCATAACAATCTTATTAAAGCAGCCATGATCTAGGAAATGTAATATCATTTTGTCTCATCTTAGCTTCTATGCAGATGAAGGTTTCTACTGGTTTTAATAATACTTAATTAGTCAATACATTTTCCTTTATTAGCGCTGCAGTGGTTTGATCGATACTTATTCTCATTTCCGAAATCAATACAAGGCGTTCATAAACAATTAAGTAAACCGTTCCTTTTATCTCTCTTAA
The DNA here is from genome assembly GCA_029844215.1 of Przewalskia tangutica. Classification (NCBI taxonomy): domain Eukaryota; kingdom Viridiplantae; phylum Streptophyta; class Magnoliopsida; order Solanales; family Solanaceae; genus Przewalskia; species Przewalskia tangutica. The sequence continues at coordinate 35,445,852 of CM056718.1, forward strand.
GTCGTTATACCTAACTTCCCATAAAGCTAGTATAACTTCTTAAGCTTTTAAACCAAGTATTACTCTTCTTTTAAAAACGATTCTTAATTCTTTTGAAATACTTCAAGATTCTTATTATTTAGACTCAAGTCAAAAGACATCGCAGTAAAACCACGTTCAGTTAACACACGTACGTCTACCGTACTATATATATTCTTTTAAAATATCATGCTCAAGAGGATAGGAAGAATCACATACCTCGCGACGATTATCAACAAATAGCAAAACGCTCCACCGCTAAAACCCGGCTAGCCTTGTCCACCTTTCAAGTAGAACATGCTACTCGCAGAACTTTCAACCTATAAAGGCCATATACGTCTATCAACGTCTAGACTACTCTGTAGAATATTCTAAGCAGAGGGTTCTCTATTCTACGGAAAATCGGGCAGCACTTCCCTACCCGTTAAACTACACAAGTCTACTGTAAATACAGTCCTATGTAAGTACAGTTCAATCTTCTTCTTTAATATTCTTCTGATGTGATTTCAATTCAATTCTCTTCTCTTATACCATCCTTCTATATATCTTATACTCATTTCTATACAACTACAATATGTAATTTCCAATTACAATAGAAGGACAAGAGTATTTACCTCGATAAGCCCAAAATTATCCAAGATTTAATGTCGATCCTGAGCAACGTTTAACTCCTACTCTGGGCGCTCCAACCCGCTCCAAACAACCCTTAGAAGTTCTACGCAACTTCTTCTTAATACTTCTACCAATCATGAAGATTTTTCCCTTGGGGTTTCGTTTTTGTGACTGAAGGGAAGTATAATAGTATTTCTGGGCTTCTAGTATAGGGGTAACCTTGGAATACTACAAGGTATTTGGGCCAAGGTATTTTGGAATAGTAACAATACTTGGAGAATACTTTTCTACCAAGGGGGGGTGTTTCACGAGAACAACACTCAAGAGGGGTACTTTCGGTAGGGCCTTCTCAAGGGGGAGGGGGAGCTCTTGGACGAGAGCTACACTAAGGGGGAGAGGGATTTTCAAGACTTAGAAAATGTGGAGTGGATGAAGAAGTCTTCAACTCAAGGGGGGTATTTATAGGACTTTCAATGGCCAAGATTAAGGCAAGTGGAGGGCAAGTGGAGGGTGAAGATTTGGACAAGTGTTGTGTGGGTCCCACTTGCTCATCTACTACACAAAATATCTAGCCAAACATTGACCAAATGTTTAAGGCCTTTAACATTAAAAAAACGTGCCAACCACTCCCCTTGATTGCCGTCCACTTGAGGGACAAGTGTCGCCCTCTCGTTGGTCCAAAATATTTCATCTCTCGGAAAAATCCGCAAAAATAATAAATGTCGCAACCGTAATTTTCCCTTCGCAAGGTCCGGAAAACGTTTCGTCGGAAAACAATTCTTTTCGCTAGTTGTGCACAAATTCCGTCCCTTATGCCTACTTAAGGCTTGAACTTTGTACGTACGCCCTCACGTACATATTCTGGAAATACGGGGTATAACACTCTTATTAGACTTAATTAGCATGCACTCTCATTTTATTTAACTTAAGGCACTAACATGTCATGAAAAATCCGGGAATTTAACCCAAAATACTACGTACCTCTATTCTTTTCAAAAGACTCCTTTTTAAATAAAATCCCAATATACTAACACCCTTAGTATCAAGGCATGCTTACTTTCTCAAAACAAGTCACTACACCTTAGAAATTCATTTCAAGGCTTTTAAACCAAGTGACTTCTACTTTCAAAACATAGGCAACTTATGCCTTAAAATCGAGTAGACCGCTCTCTTAACTTTCCATAAAGCCGTTATAACTAACTTCTCATAAAGCCGTTATAACTCTTTATGTTTTAGACAAACCAAGACAATTACGTTCCTTTATGAAACCAAGAGACTTATATTTTTGACACCAAGTATCATATACTTTCAAATCAAGTTTCATAACTTTCAGAATACTTCAAGTTCCTTAACTTTAGAATTCAAGTCTCTTAAATTTAAAATACTTCAAGTAACCCATACTTTTCCCAATCAAATATTCTATTCTTTTCAAGTCAAGTAATCTTTACATGTAACATCAAGTAACATATACTTTTAAAGGCCGAGTTACTTCACTTTTCGAAATCAAGGTAAGTATACCAAACTGAAACCAAGTTCACTTAAAATACGTACGTCTACCATACTAATACCTTTGTAAATACTCATGCTCAAGAGACAGGGAAGAGTTCACATACCTCTCCGACTTAATACACTTGTCAAGTTGAATATGACGCATGTAGAATTTCAATCTATAATGACCATAATACGTCTATCAACTTCTAGCTTTCCAACGTAGAATATTCTAAGTGTAAAGCTTCCTATTCTACGGAAAATTGAGCAACACTTCCTTTGTTTCTACGTACTTTTACACCATTTTCAAGGCCCGAAATCAATAACCAACATGCCACATTTAAGGCTCAACCAATCAACCAATCAAAGGGGATTACACGCCTAACAGGACGTGTAAAATTCTGCCCCACAATTAATACCAAGTAGTTCAATAGACAATGCCATTCTCGGCTAATAGGTGCAACAACATATAATCCTTTCCAATTCCTTTTCAATCCATATTGTCATTCTAACATGTTATATAGTCGCAAGCAACTTTAACAACTATAATCCCTTCTTTCTATAACATGCGACGACTAAACTAATAACTAAATTGAATTACAATATTAAGGGCTAAACATGCTAGTTTCGGATTTAGTGGTTCCAATATCCAAAACACTTATCAATCTCCATTACATATATCACATGCTTGTTTATGTATATAACTACAACAACATGAAATCTTTAATCACTAAGAGGACAAGATTGTTACCTTGATAAGCCCTAATATAACTTCAAGATTCAAAGTCGCTCCTTAGCAACTTAGCTCCTTTCCTTCACGCTCTAATTCACTATTTGAAGCCCTTAGAAGTTCATAAACAACTTTCCTTCAATTTTCAATCAAAACTTATGAAAACAACTTAGGTTTTCATCTTGCGACTAATGTAAAAACGTAGCTTTTCCGGGATCTTTGTATTGAGATATTCTTGTAACACCCATAGAAACCTTGGATTTAAGTATTGTGAATTATGAACAACAAACGAAAAAATTTCCTTCTCCTTCAAGAGCTTAGCCGAGAGCTCACCTTCTCATGCTCAAGTTTCTCTAATTTTTTCTAAGTGTTGAGACTTGTCTTGCTACTAGGATGAATATATAATAAAATGTAGGGTCAAGATTAAAACACTTGTGGGGTTTGAATGAAGAAGATTTAAATATCTAGTCAAGTGGGCTCATAGACTTGGTCAACAATGTCAAGCCTTGGCTTGTCAAGACTTGATCATCTTGCCTTGGTCATTTGACCATTTAACCCTTTGGTCCATTTCGACCAAGACCATACAAGGGGGGTGACACGTGTCACCCTCCCATTCGCCATAATATTTCGTTTTCCGACATTTCCGACATTTCGATAAATAATTTTTCATAATTCTAATAATATCCTTAAGTCTCAAATAATGAATTTGAGAACCCAATTCTCATTAATAACCATTTTTCCTTCCCGAGGTTCGGAAGAATTTCCTTAAGAATAACGAATTCTTCTTCCGTTCAAAAATTTTAAAGTCCTGCTTTCTTATGTACATTCTCTTAAACCTGTCCTGGAATTACGGGGTGTAACATTCTTCCCCCCTTAGAAACATTCGTCCCAGAATGTTCTTTCGAGGCTCTATCTCACTAGATATCGGCATAGTCTCCTTTAATTATACTCAACATAATCTCATGTGCCACACATGGCAACATAATAATACTTATGCAAACACGTCAATAATAATCGACAAGCAAGGAAATAAATTTTCCTGGAGGTGTAGGGAAATAGGTGAGGATACTTCTGCATCATGTCATCCTCTGCCTCCCAAGTCATCTCCTCTCTAGTATCATTCTACCACAAGACTTTGAAGGAAGCCACGTCCTTAGACCGTAGTCGCCTGACCTGGCGATCAAGTATCGCTATGGGACTCTTCTCATACGATAACCCCTCTGCCATCTGGGCATCACTAACTGGGAAAACTCTGGATGGATCTTCGATACTCTTCCGTAACATAGCAACATGGAAGACCAGATGTACTGCCTCCAAATCGAATAGCAGATCTAACTTATAGGCAACCTTGCCTATTTTAAGGATAATCTTGTAAGTCTCAACGTACTTTCCTGGATAAGCTTTACCTTATCCACAACCTGCTGAATCAAAACTGGGCCAACTAACTGAACTTGGCCATTAACAAACCAACCAACTTACAACTAACCTGCGACTTACATTTCTGTCACGACCCGACGCGACGCGACTAACGTCCTAATTGGACGTCATTACTGACCTGTCACCCTTAATCCATCTAATACAGATATCTATAGAAATTTCGGCAGCACAACACTACTTTTACAACATATCCCTAAAAATGGGTTAGCCGACTAGGCTGCCACCAACCAACATTAGGTACACAAAGGAATAATCAGAATAAGCAAGCCGGCAAGGCTGTCACTAGATAACAATAAGTATAACCGGGAACGCCCCAACACAGGGTATAACAACATCAAAACCAAAACAAGGTACAAACGTCCAACCCACAATCGCTTCTGCACTCTAAGAGTGTAATACTGACATATGACGGGACAGGACCCCGTCGTGCCCAAAATATGCATAAGTCTGAAAGATAAAGGTCTGTACCAAAATAGTTGGCTCCGGAACAAAGGAGCTCTCCAATTGCTGTACAGAAATCCTAGACTGGAGGGTCACCTATCTGAACACCTGAACCTGCGGGCATGAACGCAGCTCCCCCAAAAGGGGGTCAGTACGATAGATGTACCAAGTATGTGGAACCGGAAATACTGTACTAGAAATCATAACAGTTAAACGTAAAACAATAGACAAGTAAGAATTCAACTTAACTGTATAACTGTACTCCATCAAATGAGAGTAATGAAAATCAGTTCTTCCTTTTTCAAAATATGCAAGTCAGGCCAAAATCATGAACTTCTATCCTCAGGATATAATAGCACGGGACTCGAACCTGTTAGGTATATATATATCATAGGACCCGAACCCAAGTAAGCATGTATATCGTGGGACTCGAACCCACGTAAATATATGGAATAATATAATGTCATGGGACTCGAACCCGCATCATGAAAAGCTAATCCATGGAATAATAATAAATCGGGAGTTGAACCCGCTTGGGACTCGAACCCAAGTAATATGATAATAATAGCCGGGACTCGAACCCGGAACATACCATATAGTGTCGGCCCTCTATGTGAGAGACTCGGTGAATGTGTAATAGGACTCGGCACGAGTAGATATCATGAGCAACTATATGCAATTTGAAATCATCTTTGACTTTCGATAATTTCATCATAATACACTCTTTACTGAAATCATAGGCACTTGTCATAACAAATTTCCTTTAAAACTAACTTTGTAGAAAATCATGTACGTCCGCCGTACTTTTATTAAAATCAAGTCAAATGAAAGTTTTTCACAGGGTCGTGCCAAAAATAGGGAAAAAGGATTTTCACAAAATCATGCCAAAGAAAGAATAGTCTCACATACCTTTTAAGCGAGCAAATCAACTAAATGCTAAGATATGCATCGTCTAGTATGTCAACCTATAACAATGACAATACGTTCGTCAATCCTACGGTCTCTAACGTAAGTTATTCAAATAACGACTTCTTATTTCTATAAAAATTTGGGCAGCACTTCCTTTGTTTATGTGCGTATCCAAAATTGACCAACAAGCTAATCAAACCAATTAACCAGTCACAAATCAAGATATAACCCAACTAGTCCCATAAACTCCATATATGCTATCATACGACCTCTTTCTCTTTATATTCATGAAATATAACCAAAGTAGTAATCAATGTGATTAATAAACCTATTTATCATGTTCATTTAGTCCTTTAGCCAAGCTAAAACAATCCATTAAAGCGATCCAATTCTTCTAGCAAGATTATGAGTTCAAGAATGCGACATAGCCCTTTTCTTCACCTTTATTCCTTCGAGGCATATATAAGTAATTACCTTTGCCTATATACATGTTTATAACTTATGTGTCAAGCATTTAAATCAGTCCTTAATACATCATAACCATGTTCAATATTTTCCATGCAATTTCGGCCATAACAACATGTTATAATTTCGAAACTCTCTTTCTAATTCTTAAAAACCAATTCATCTTGTAATATCTTCATATAACTAATTATCTCTTAATAATCAAGGCTACATCTCAATTATTCACATGCAAATGGTAACAAAATAACAACCCAACCATTGAAGCCAAGGTATACCCGAATAATCTCAAAATCGGCCAACCCAATTCCAACGACAACCACATGCAATTCTTATTCCCATTTCCTCTTAATCTAAGTTTATTTGTTAACACAAATTCATTTCCTTAATTCTAATAACATTCATTTCATTTTAAATAATAAAAAAGAGAAATTTTTACCTTAAAACAATGTACCCAAAATCTGCTCAATGTACCGATTTTTAGGCCCCAATTTTCATTAATTTCTTGTCCAATTTTTCACTTCTTCAACTCTAATCCAACATGCAACAATTCTACTATGTTAATCCCTCTTTCTTTCACATTTTTCTTACAAAAAAACTTGTCCGAAACTTGAAGAAAATTTCTCCATTTTCGGCCAAGCAGTAGCCGAACCCACTGGTTGGTTTTTTTTTTTGCTTAGATTGTAGAAGAATAAATATTGTAATGGAGTTGATACAATTCTTGAGTTTGGTTATGAGGAATGGAGTGTGTTTTGTTTCTTTCTTTGGTTTGAAGAGGAGAAGGGATTGAGTTAAAATGGGTTTTGAAATGAAATAGAAGATGAAGTGTTTGATTAATAAAAATTTGAAATTTCAACTTTCCCTTATTACAATTTGGTCCTAAACTTCTTATTAGTCTTCTTAGTTAACCCTCAAGTAATAATTAAACTTATGCTCCACCTCTTCTAATCTTACTCCCGTTTCCTTTAATTTCCGGAAATTTCATAAGGTCTCGTATTCTCATTGTCGTAACTTACATACATTGCTAATCCATAACGGGATATATATATAAACAACTATCCTTAAGGAATTTTCCGGCGTCACATTCGTCATTACCAAAATTATTCCGTATTAGCATGTACGAATATACTTAATTTCCAAAAAATCAAATCTTTATTCTTAATGACGTTCTTAATTATCGTCTTAAAAACACGAGGTGTAACATTCTTCCCCTCTTAGAAACATTCGTCCTCGAATGTTCATAATATGTCTTAGGTTATAGAAATTTCGACAAAGCCTCATTTATAATTGTGTCTAACCATCTATATTCAGCAACCCAACAGATGCCACACATGGCCACAAATAAACACGCATATACAGTTTACAATTACTATGATCAACTAAGGGAGTTAGATTGAATTACCTGAAGGCACATGGAACAAATGAGGATACTTATTCTTCATCTCTTCTTCTGCTTCCCAAGTCATTTCCTCCCTATTGTTGTTCCGCCATAACACCTTGACGGATGTAACATCCTTAGTCTGTAGTCTCCTGACTTGGCGATCCAATATGGCCACGGGACTCTCCTCATAGGACAACCCCTCAGTCACCTGGATATCGTCCATTGGGAAGACTCTGGACGGATCACCTATACACTTCCGTAACATAGACACATGAAACATTGGATGTACTGCTTCCAAGTCTGAGGGTAAGTCGAACTCATAGGCGACCTGGCCTACTCTGCGTATGGTCCGGTATGGTCCAATATACATCGGGCTAAGCTTCCCTCTCTTTCCAAATCTCATCACACCCTTCATGGGTGACACCTTCAAGAATACCCAGTCATAGATTTGAAACTCTAAGTGCCGACGTCGATTATCAATATATGACTTCTGTCGACTCTGGGCCGCTAGTAATCTCTCCTGTATGAGTTTCACTTTGTCGACCGCTTGCTGAACCATGTCTGGTCCAATCAATTGAGTCTCACCTACGTCAAACCAACCAATGGGCGACCTGCACTTCCTCCCATACAAAGCCTCATACGGGGCCATCTGAATGCTAGAGTGGTAGCTATTATTGTAAGAAAACTCAATAAGTGGCAAGTGATCATCCCAGCTACCTCTAAAATCAACAATACAAGCCCTCAACATATCCTCCAGTCTCTGTATGGTACGCTCTGCCTGCCCATCTGTCTGAGGATGAAGTGATGTGCTGAGACTCACCTGCGTTCCCAATCCCTTCTGAAATGATCTCCAGAAGTTAGCCGTGAACTGGGCTCCTCGGTCAGATATGATAGATATAGGAACCCCATGCAGCCTCACTATCTCCCTGATATATAATCTAGTATAGTCCTCAACTGAATAAGTAGTCCGGACTGGAAGAAAATAGGCTGATTTTGTCAGCCTATCTACAATAACCCTGATGGAATCACACTTCCGCTGAGTACGAGGCAAATCTGTAATAAAATCCATATTAATCACCTCCCACTTCCAATTCAGGATCTCTATCGCCTGTAGTAGCCCACCAGGCTTCTGATGCTCGACCTTAACCTGCTGACAATTCGGGCACGGAGTAACAAACTCTGCCACGTCTCTCTTCATGCCATCCCACCAATACAAGCTCCTAAGGTCGTGATACATTTTCTTCGACCCTGGATGAATAGAATAACGAACATTGTGTGCCTCACCCATAACCTGCTGACGCAGTCCTGCAATGTCGGGTACACATAACCTACCCTCATACCGTAGCACACCATCAGAGGTCACCTCAAATAAAGCCTGCTCCTTTCAGAGAGCTACATCTCTATACTGTGCCAGAAGAGGATCATCATACTGGCATCTCTTTACCTCTTCTATGATAGATGACTCAGCAACTCCTCGAACAAGAATACCACTATCTCCAGAATCCGCCAACCCGACTCCAAGACTGGCTAGCCTGTGAATTTATCGAACCATCTCTTTCCTGTCCGGCTGCATGTCTGACAAACTACCCATGGATCTATGGCTGAGAGCATCTGCCACAACGTTGGCCTTCCCTGGGTGGTATAGAATATCAACGTCATAATCCTTCAGCAACTCAAGCCACCGCCTCTGTCTCAGATTCAGTTCCTTCTACTTAAAGATGTATTGAAGACTCTTATGATCCATGTAAATATCAACATGGACACCATACAAGTAATGTCTCCATATCTTCAAAGCATGAATCTGTCACGACCCGTTCCGGGGCCAGTGACTGGTGCCTTACCGGGGCACCCAAGTAGACATACATCAGAGTAATCAGCGGAATATAAAAACAAGACAAAAATAGAAATAATGTAACTGGTCTTATCTAGGCCGCGAATGATCGAAGCAAGGCCAATCGCCCATAGTATCATTATACGTGCCTAATCCTGGACTTCCCGCAGTCCGCATAGGTCACACACAGACCCGCATGAGGTATTCCTCGCATCGGGGGTAGCTAACCCCGGTACCCTCCTGGACTCCCGCAGTCCGCATAGTCTCAATAGACCGCATAGTCACAGCACCGCATAGGCATCCCCACACGGATAAAACACCCGGAATGATCAATCCTGGAACTCCCGCAGCTCCGCATAGTCATACAGACCGCATAGGCCGTATAAACCCGCATCAAGGGTGGCAAGCCCTCGGTATAACAAGTCAAGGGGGTATGTGATATAATAACAGTACAACGGTCTTAACGTTTAACAACGTAAGCACAACAAGAATGACCCCCTTTCATAACATCACAAGACACTAACACACGTAGCATCATAATATGTCTACTTATCAAACAATCTTACTACACTTTACAGAAATCAATACAAGGCTTTTATAAACAAATAAGTAATGTTATACCCCGTATTTCCAGAGTATGTACGTGGGGGACGTACGTAGAAATTTTCGAACTTCTTTAGGCTTGGCCGAATTCTTTTGTGCACAACACCCGGTTAGAGTCGTTTTTCGACGAAACGTTTTCACAGCTTTCGTAGGGGAATTTCCGGCTATGTCATTTATGATTTTTGCGGATTTTTCCGAGAGACGAAACATTTTGGACCAACGGGAGGGTGACATGTGTCACCCTCACATTGGAAGGCTTGGACGGCAACCATGGCTTGACTTGGACGATTTTGGACCACTTTAGTTGGTAGGATATTTTGTGCAAGTTGTGTGGTAGATGGATAAGGTCCACATGGTTGAAATCTAGCCCTACACTTGCCTTACACTTGGTTGAATCTTGGCCATTGGTTGGCCAATTCTTGACCTATAAATACCCCACCCTTTGGAAGACTTCTTCATCCAAAAATCTTCCTAAGTCTTGAAGTTCTCTTCCTCCCTCCCTTGTGTAGTTCGTCCACCACCCCCCCTCTTCCCCTTGTGAGGCCTTGTGGCCGAGAAACCCCTACCCCTTTGTGAGTACTAGCCGAGAGCACCACCCCCCCTCCTAGTGGTGCTAGCCGTGGGGTACCCCCCCTAGCCTAGTTGTTTTCGTATAATACCCTTTGTTATGGTATAGAAATACTCTTCTAGTATCGTTATAATGTCCAAATACTTTAGCCCAAATACCTTGTAGTACTTTCCAAAGTACAGTTGTCTGAAAAACCCGGAAAATACGATTATACTTTCCTTTAGCCTCTAAACGAAACCCTAAGGAAATCTTCACCCGTAGTTGAAGTTGTAAGTAGAAGTTGGTTAGAACTTCTAAGGGTTGTTTGGAGCACTCGGAGTAGGAGCTAAACCTTGCTCAGGAGCGACATTAAACTCGGATAATTTTGGGCTTATCGAGGTAAACACTACTGTCCTTCTATTGTAATTGGAATTACCTGTTGTTAGAATATATAGTTGAAGTATACTATATAAAGAATCGAATCAATCAGTAATTACATAGGGGTGTATTCTGAGACTTGTATAGCATAGCCGTAGTAGAATTGTACACGTCCGGTTAGACGTGTAAACCCCTGGTTGGCTTGGTAGCCGGCCTCGATAGAGGAGAGATTTCTGTTGTTGCGGGGAGGGAGGTGCCAATTTTACGTAGAATATGAAAAGTTGAGATCTAGAAGTTAATAGACGTTTGTGGCCTTTATATGTGAAAGTACTAAGAGTAGCGTATTCTACTCGAGAGTGGAAAGGGCTAGCAAGGTTGTAGTACTTGGAGCTTTTTGCTTATTGTCGATAATCGTCGCGAGGTATGTGAACCTCTTCCTATCTCTTCTAGCATGATATGTGTGAACTATGTAGTACGGTAGACGTACATGTGTTAACTGTGTTTGATTGTTTTTAAAACATAAAGTGTTATAACGGCTTTATGGGAAGTTGGTTATAACAGCTTTATGTAGGTAAGAAAATACTTTGTGGTTTTAAAAGGTAACTGATGTGAATTATAACTGGCTTGTTATAATAAAGAACTTGCTGTATTTCAAAAGATTTATAAATCGTTTTGAAGAGAGTAACACTTGGTTTTAAAGGTTTTAAAAAAGAGTTATACTAGCTTTATGGGAGTTAGGTATAATGTCTTAAGAGGTAAAGAAAATGGTTTACTGATGTTAGAAGTTAAGAGACTTGATCTTATAAGATAAGAGACTTAACTTATTTGTTTTAATGTGAATGTTTGTGTGAAACCTCATTCGTGAGTAATGAGTACTTGGTTTTATTTAAAGGGAATGATGTTTTACTGATTTCGGAAATCAGAATGTGTATCGACAAACCACTGCAGCGTTAATAAAGGAAAATGTATTAAGTAATGAAGTATTATTAAAACCAGTAGAAACCTCCATCTGCATAGAAACTAAGATGAGACAAAATGATATTACATTTTCTAGATCATGGCTGCTGTAATAAGATTGTTATAAACAAGAATAACCTACTCACATATATGGCATATGTTACTCAAATGTTTTAAAAGAGATTAAGACTATGAGTTATGAAACCTTTCTAAAATAAGTGACTTAGGCATTTGAAATTAGGCAAACTTGAACGTTTGGAAAATAATGTTGTTACTTGATTTTACAAAAGGGGAAGTATTTTGTTTACTTAATAAGATAGTCACTATTTTAATACTACGGGTATTGTGTGACTTATGTGAAAGAAACGGATCTTTTAAAGGGTTTAACGTAAGTAGTACTTTAGGGTTAAACCCGGACTTTGGCATAAAATGAAGGTACTTGAGTGATGTATAACTTGCCTATGCTTGTTGTGGTGAAACTTGCCTATGCTTGTTGTTGTGAAACTTGCCTATGCTTGTTGTTGTGAAACTTGCCTATGCTTGTGATGATAGCCTTTGTTATGCAAGTGTGGTGTTTTACGTATTCGCGTCTCGATAGAGGGCCGGTTGACTTGTTGAGAACTTACTTGGACGTGCTGGCAGTAATGGAGAATTCCACGGGTATGTTTCCATTTTGATTACTGTCTTGTTGTTGATGTCACATGGACATGTCTGCCGTCTGATATTCGGGCATGCGGCCACGCGGCGGGTTGATTACCGATATATGGTTATTATCGCAACATGGGCGTGTCTGCCGTCTGATATTCCGGGGCATGTGGCCATGCGGCGGGGTTGACCACCAAGATATTGATATTGAGGTTACAGGCATGTCTACTGCCGTCAGATTCCGGCATGTGGCCATGCGGCCTTGATTATTGTTGCATCATGGACATGTCTACACCGTCGCGATTCCGGGCATGCGCCATGATGCGAACATGATGGATGTTGTGGGCGTGAGACCCATAGTTATATTTAGTGGTGACTTTGAGGCGTGAGTCACGACTTGGCTCTTTTATGTTGCGTCTTGTATTTTGGTTATCATACATGTCTCGCCTTTTTAGGCTATTATGATTTCATTTCTGATGTTGTGATTTCACATACTTAGTACTGTTGTCTTGACCTCCTTGGGCTGCGTTCATCCGCAGTAGAGAAGTACATCGATCGTGGATCCGCTCTTAGATCTCATTTCGCGTGTTGGAAAGCTCGTTCCTTGAGGCTTATCTTTGGTATGTTTCCACTGAGTTGTAGGTTCTTGTACATTCGTGGTATGGCGGAGCCTGTCCGTCATAGTTGTTGTAAATCTTAAGTGCATGCTTTGTTGTGGCGGGGTTTGTAAAAGGATAACTGTCGTGTTTTTATGTATATCTTGAAAGCAACTGTTTTGTTGCTTTGTTTATTTATTATATTTCTTGTTTCATGACTCGTGTTTTATTTTCCATTGGTTTTCTCGATGTTGTATCACTAGGGTGCCGGGGTAAGGCACGATGCTGGCCGGGTTCGGGCGTTACAAAGTGGTATCGAGCGATTAGTCCTCTGAAAGTGTCTACAAACCGTGTCTAGTAGAGTCTTGATTATCGGTGTGTTGTGCACCACATCTATAATCGTGAGGCTATAGGACATGTAGGATTGGTTTCTATTCTTCTCATTACGAGATCGTGCCTTAGTGAGTTGTAAGTTGGACCCCTCTCATGTGTTTCGTTTAACCATTTATGCATCCGACCAAGCCGACCAGAACCCAGAAGGGCAAGACAGCCGATGGAGCTGCTAGTGGGATCTGAGAGAATGCGAGCGCGAGCGGTCGAGACTGAGACAGTGCCGGCGGCGAGTTTCGCGACGCCGCCCGGCCAAAGCGAGTTTAGAGCCGCCGTGGGCGATGAGACTCTGATACGAGCCTCCATCCGATGCAGGCGGGAGATGGGTCACGAGAGATGGCGATTATTGGCGAGTTGTGGCGGATATGAGATAAGGCCGCGCCTAGTTCAGCTCCGCGGCTGTGGTGCACCAGGCGAGCGTATAGTTTGAGGCTACGAGATTTTCGAGTTGTAGCCCGCCCGAGTTCTGGTCGAGGCACGAGGATGATCCGCAGGAGTTCATCCGCGTCGATTCTGAAGGATCACGCGGGTGATCAAGGCTTGAGAGACCGAGTCTGTGACGCCGGTTCGCGTCGGTGCGTGATACCGCAATCGATTGGTTTGATTCGTGCGAGCTTTCGGGAGAGCATGCACCTCGGCAGCATGGGATGAGTTTTGGGGCTTTTCTCACGCACTTCTTGCCTCGCGGATGAGGAGGGCGGTGACAAATTTTTGTTCTTGAAGAGGCGAGGCGCGTCGGGAGTACAATGTCGAGTTCGATTCTTTGGCTCGATATGTCCTCGCGCATTGCGAATATGGAGGATAGGGTGCATCGCTACGCCACGGGCTAGATGATTATATGGCGAAGTCTTGCGCGGTGTTTCTCTTCAGGGCATGGACATTGCCGCGTTCGTGCTCATGCACTTGGAGTGCGAGGCGCAGATCGGCAGGTGGACCGCCACAAGAAGGCCAAGACGGCGGATATTTTGGCGACTTTCGAGGCGGACCGCCTCGGCCAGACTAGTTATGTACCTCCGCCATTGCGCAGTGGTCCTCCGCAGCCTTTGGGACCTCAGGATATTCGGGAGCGGTCGGGGCTCCTGTGTTTGAATGTTCGGGAGTAGGGTGTTGGCGGATGCATCACCCTACCTCGGTGTGGTCGATGTGGTAGACCGCGTTCGGAAGTGTCGTAGTACCAAGGAGCTTGTTATTCTTGCGCCAACAGGGCCATATGACGAGAGCGTCAGACTGTGGTAGCGCGGTAGGATAGCACCTGACTACTAGAGCGATTGCGGGCCCACGGTAGGTCGCGGTGGAAGTTCCCAGTTTTAGCGGTCCTTGAACCGCCTAGTTTCAGGTATATACTTAACCCTGTAGATACTTGTATGTATTGATGTGTTAAGTGTTATGTTCGGATAGCTTTGTGCTATAGTGTGATTTAAAAATCTGGTTAGTGTGAGATGGAAGTGGTAGCTTCCATGTTGTGTTCCGTGTCGGAGGCGGAAGTTGGCGCTCTGATGGGTCGGGTTGGGGCCATGTTGCGGGCCAACCCGCGTCCGTTCGAGGAAGGGTCAGCTCAGGTGGTCCCCCGGTGGCGAGGGTCCCGAGGGTGCTAGGCCCAAGTTTAGATGACCATCGTATGAGTTCATAGATATGTTCGACCGAGAATCGGTTCGTGAAGGCGAGAATGGCCTTAGAGGAAATCGAGGTAGTAAGATGACCAAGTTTGGAGGTAGTAACTCCAAGGGTTGGAAACAGAATGTTGTGGAAGTGTGGTACGGATACTAGAAAGAGCTCGAGTGTTCGGAAGAGTGCGACGAGTTAGGGAGAAGTGAGCGTGTGTGATCGTTTCTTTTGGGAATGTAGGTGCGAAGGAGTATATTTTAGACCTTGGTGGGGACTTTTGTGCTAACCGAGGTGGTTCCTCGTTAGCGTGGATTTGGGTTTTTGCGCATGTTATTTTGTGGCGGTGTGGCATGTTTGATTCGTAAGTATAGTAGTGAAGACTATCTTGACGCGCTTGTTTGAGACTTAGAAGGAACATTCGACGAATGTTTCTAAGGAAGGAGAATGTTATACCCGTATTTCGGTATATGCGTGGGGGACGTACGTAGAAATTTTCGAACTTCTTTAGGCTTGGCCGAATTCTTTTGTGCACAACACCCGGTTAGAGTCGTTTTTCGACGAAACGTTTTCACAGCTTTCGTAGGGGAATTTCCGGCTATGTCATTTATGATTTTTGCGGATTTTTCCGAGAGACGAAACATTTTGGACCAACGGGAGGGTGACATGTGTCACCCTCACATTGGAAGGCTTGGACGGCAACCATGGCTTGACTTGGACGATTTTGGACCACTTTAGTTGGTAGGATATTTTGTGCAAGTTGTGTGGTAGATGGATAAGGTCCACATGGTTGAAATCTAGCCCTACACTTGCCTTACACTTGGTTGAATCTTGGCCATTGGTTGGCCAATTCTTGACCTATAAATACCCCACCCTTTGGAAGACTTCTTCATCCAAAAATCTTCATAAGTCTTGAAGTTCTCTTCCTCCCTCCCTTGTGTAGTTCTTCCACCACCCCCCTCTTCCCCTTGTGAGGCCTTGTGGCCGAGAAACCCCTACCCCTTTGTGAGTACTAGCCGAGAGCACCACCCCCCCTCCTAGTGGTGCTAGCCGTGGGGTACCCCCCCCTAGCCTAGTTGTTTTCGTATAATACCCTTTGTTATGGTATAGAAATACTCTCCTAGTATCGTTATAATGTCCAAATACTTTAGCCCAAATACCTTGTAGTACTTTCCAAAGTACCCTTTGTACGAAAAACCCGGAAAATACGATTATACTTTCCTTTAGCCTCTAAACGAAACCCTAAGGAAATCTTCACCCGTAGTTGAAGTTGTAAGTAGAAGTTGGTTAGAACTTCTAAGGGTTGTTTGGAGCACTCGGAGTAGGAGCTAAACCTTGCTCAGGAGCGACATTAAACTCGGATAATTTTGGGCTTATCGAGGTAAACACTCATCGCCCTTCTATTGTAATTGGAATTACATTGTTAGAATATATAGTCAAGTATACTATATAAAGAATCGAATCGAATCAGAATTACATAGGGTGTATTGATGAGACTTGTATAGCATAGTGTAGTAGAATTGTACACGCCCTTAGACGTGTAAACCCCTGTTGGCTTGGCAAGCCTCGATAGAGAGAGATTTACGCCGCCATGTGGGGAGGTGCCGAATTTTCTGTAGAATATGGAACGTTGAGATGTAGATGTTAATAGACGCCAGGGCCTTTATAAGTGAAAGTACTAAGAGTAGCGTATTCTACTCGAGTGGAAAGGGCTAGCGCGTTGTAGTACTTGGAGCTTTTTGCTTATTGTCGATAATCGCCGCGAGGTATGTGAACCTCTTCCTATCTCTTCTAGCATGATATGTGTGAACTATGTAGTACGAGACGCATACGTGTTAACCGTGTTTGATTGTTTTTAAAACATAAAGTGTTATAACGGCTTTATGGGAAGTTGGTTATAACAGCTTTATGTAGGTAAGAAAATACTTTGTGGTTTTAAAAGGTAACTGATGTGAATTATAACTGGCTTGTTATAATAAAGAACTTGTTGTATTTCAAAAGATTTATAAATCGTTTTGAAGGAGAGTAACACTTGGTTTTAAAGGTTTTAAAAAAGAGTTATACTAGCTTTATGGGAGTTAGGTATAATGTCTTAAGAGAGGTAAAGAAAATGGTTTACTGATGTTAGAAGTTAAGAGACTTGATCTTATAAGATAAGAGACTTAACTTATTTGTTTTAATGTGAATGTTTGTGTGAAACCTCATTCGTGAGTAATGAGTACTTGGTTTTATTTAAAGGGAATGATGTTTTACTGATTTGAAATCGAATGTGTATCGACAAACCACCGCAGTTAATAAAGGAAAATGTATTAAGTAATGAAGTATTATTAAAACCAGAGAAACCTCCATCTGCATAGAAACTAAGATGAGACAAAATGATATTACATTTTCTAGATCATGGCTGCTGTAATAAGATTGTTATAAACAAGAATAACCTACTCACATATATGGCATATGTTACTCAAATGTTTTAAAAGAGATTAAGACTATGAGTTATGAAACCTTTCTAAAATAAGTGACTTAGGCATTTGAAATTAGGCAAACTTGAACGTTTGGAAAATAATGTTGTTACTTGATTTTACAAAAGGGGAAGTATTTTGTTTACTTAATAAGATAGTCACTATTTTAATACTACGGGTATTGTGTGACTTATGTGAAAGAAACGGATCTTTTAAAGGGTTTAACGTAAGTAGTACTTTAGGGTTAAAACCCGGACTTTGGCATAAAATGAAGGTACTTGAGTGATGTATAACTTGCCTATGCTTGTTGTGGTGAAACTTGCCTATGCTTGTTGTTGTGAAACTTGCCTATGCTTGTTGTTGTGAAACTTGCCTATGCTTGTGATGATAGCCTTTGTTATGCAAGTGTGGTGTTTCTGTGTTACCGCGTCTCTCGATAGAGGGTCGGTTGACTTGTTGAGAACTTACTGACGCGTCCGGCGGAATGGAGAATTCCACGTATGTTTCCATTTTGATTATCGCCTTGTTGATGTCACGACATGGGCGTCTACACCGACGCAAGATTCCGGCATGCGGCCACGCGTCGTTGATTACCCGATATATGGTTATTCGCAACATGGACGTGTCTACACCGATACAAGATTCGGGCATGTGGCCACGCGCAGGTTGACCACCCAAGATATTGATATTGAGGTTACCCGGGCATGTCTACACCGGCGCAGATTCGGTACGGCCACGCGCTTGATTATTATTGTTGCATCATGGACATGTCTACACCGGCGCAAGATTCCGGGCACGCGCCGATGCGAATACATGATGGATGTGGGCGTGAGACCCATAGTTATATTTGAGTGGTGACTTTGAGGCGTGAGTCCTCGACTGACCGCTTATGTTGCGTCTTCGATTTTGGTTATCATACATGTCTCCCGCTTTTTAGGCTATTATGATTTCATTTACGTGATTTGACGGCCACATACTGTACTGTTGCATCGACCTCCTTCTGGCTGCGTTCATGCCGCAGTAGAGGTACATCGGCCGTGGATCCCCGCCTAGGATCTCATTTCAGTGTTGAAAGCTCTGCTCCTTCCTGAGGCTTATCTTTGGTATGTTTCCGAGTCAGAGGTTCTTGTACATTCGTGGTATGGCGGCCCCGTCCCGTCATAGTTGTTATAAATCTTAGAGGTCTGCAAGTAATCGCCAAGCGTGGTTTGTAAAAAGGATAACTGCTCGTGTTTTTATGTATATACCAAGGCAAATCGCTTTGGTTGGCCTGCTTATTTATTATATTTCTTGTTTCATGACTCGTGTTTTATTTTTCCGGTTTTCTCGATGTTGTATCACTAGGGTGCCCGGTAAGGCACCAAAGAACGCCCGGTTCGGCGTTACAAAGTGGTATCGAGCGATTAGTCCTCGGAAAGTGTCTACGCACCGTGTCTAGTAGAGTCTTGATTATCGGTGTGTTGTGCACCACATCTATAATCGTGAGGCTATAGGACATGTAGGATTGGTTTCTATTCTTCTCATTCCGAGATCGTGCCTAGAGCCGAGTTGTAAGTTGGACCTCCGATGTGTTTCATTTTACCGCTATGCCTCCGCAAGGCGACCAAGCACTGAAGGGCAAGACAGCCATGGAGCCGCTAGTGGGATACAGAGGAGTACGAGGCGCAGTTCTGGCCAAGACTGAGATGCTGCCCGACGCGAAGTTTCGCGACGCCGCCAAAGACCAAAGAGGTTTAGAGTCGCACCGTGGCTGATGAGACTACAAGACTGAGCCTCCACCCCACTGGAGCGGGAGATGGGTCACGCGAGATGGCCCGATTATTGGCCGTGGTGTGGCCAGATATGGAGATAAATGGGCCGGACGCAGCCTGGCCCAAAGAAGACCGGTGCACCCGAGCAGATAGTTTGAGGCTACGAGATTTTCTCGAGTTGTAGCCCGCCGCAGTTCTACGTCGAGGCTCGAGGATGATCCGCAGGAGTTCATCCGCTGGGCCATGAGGATCACGCGGTGATCAAGGCTTCAGAGACCGAAGTCCGTGACCTCGGTTCGCGACGGCCGCGTGATACCGCAATGATTGGTTTGATTCGCGGAGCTTTCCCGGGAGAGCATGCACTCCAGCAGTATGGGATGAGTTTTCGGGCTTTTTCACGCACTTCTTGCCTCCGCAGATGAGAGGGCACGGCCGCAAATTTTTGTTATCGAGATGCAGAGGCGACCGTCGTGGAGTACAATGTCGAAGTTCGATTCTTTGGCTCGATATGTCCCCGCGCTTGTTGCAGATATGGAGGATAGGTGCATCGCTACGCCACCGGCTAGATGATTATATGGCCGAGTCTTGCGCGGTGTTTCTCTTCACCGCATGGACATTGCCCGATTCGTGCTCATGCACTTGGGTGCGGCGAGCGCAGATCGACGCGGACCGCCACAGGTAAGGCCAAGACGGCCGGATGTTTTGCGACTTTCGAGGCGGACCGCCTCAGCAGCAGACTAGTTATGTACCTCCGCCATTGCAGAGTGGTCCTCCGCAGCCTTTGGGACCCTTGGGATATTCAGGAGCGTCGTGGCTCCTGTGTTTGAGATGTTCGCGAGTAGGGTGTTGGCTGATGCGCCACCCCTACCTCGGTGTGGTCGATGTGGTAGACCGCATTTCGGGGAGTGTCGTAGTACCAAGGGAGCTTGTTATTCTTGCGCCAGGGCCATATGACGAGAGACCGTCCGACTGTGGGTAGCGCTGGTAGGATAGCACAGACTACTAGAGCGATTGGGCCACCAGAGGTCGCGGTGGAAGTTCCGCTTTAGCGGTCTTGAACCGCCTAGTTTCGTATATCCTTAACCTCGTAGATACTTGTATGTATTGATGTTAATGATGTGTTAAGTGTTATGTTCGGATAGCTTTGGGCTATCGTGTGATTAAAATAAAATCTGGTTAGTGTGAGCTGGAAGTGGTAGCTTCCATGTTGGGTGCGGTGTCGAGGAGCGGAAGTTGGCGCTACAGTGGTCGGGTCAGCCATGTTGCGGCCAACCCGCGTCCGCTTCGAGGAAGGGTCAGCTCAGGTGGTCCCGCCAGTGGCGGTCCCGAGGGTGCTAGGCCCAAGTTTAGATGACCATCGATGAGTTCATAGATATGTTCGACCGAATCGGTCGTGAAGGCCGAGAATGGCCTTAGAGGAAATCGAGGGTAGTAAGATGACCAAGTTTGAGGTAGTAACTCCAAGGGTTGGAAACGAACGTTGACAAGTGTGGTACGGATATTAGAAAGAGCTCGAGAAGAGTACGACGAGTTGGGAGAAGTGAACGTGTGTGATCGTTTCTTTTGGGAACGAGGTGCGGGAGTATATTTTAGACCTTGGTGGGGACTTTTGTGCTAACTGAGGTGGTTCCTCGTTGGCGTGGATTTGGGTTTTGCGCGCATGTTATTTTGTGGCCAGGTGTGGCATGTTTGATTCTCGTAAGTATAGTAGTGAAGACTATACTGACGCACGTTTGTTTTGAGACTTAGAAGGAACATTCGGGACGAATGTTTCTAAGGAGGGGAGAATGTTATACCCCGTATTTCCAGAGTATGTACGTGGGGGACGTACGTAGAAATTTTCGAACTTCTTTAGGCTTGGCCGAATTCTTTTGTGCACAACACCCTGCTAGAGTCGTTTTTCGACGAAACGCTTTCACACTTTCGTAGGGAATTTCCGCTATGTCATTTATGATTTTATGGATTTTTCCGAGAGACGAAACATTTTGGACCAACGGAGGGTGACATGTGTCACCCTCACATTGAAGGCTCGACGGCAACCATGGCTTGACTTGGACGATTTTGGACCACTTGAGTTGGTAGGATATTGTGTGCAAGTTGTGTGGTAGATGGATAAGGTCCACATGGTTGAAATCTAGCCCTACACTTGCCTTACACTTGGTTGAATCTTGGCCATTGGTTGGCCAATTCTTGACCTATAAATACCCCACCCTTTGGAAGACTTCTTCATCCAAAAATCTTCCTAAGTCTTGAAGTTCTCTTCCTCCCTCCTCGTAGTTCTTCCACCACCCCCTCTTCCCTTGTGAGGCCTTGTGGCCGAGAAACCCTACCCCTTTGTGAGTACTAGCCGAGAGCACCACCCCCTCCTAGTGGTGCTAGCCGCAAGTACCCCTAGCCTAGTTGTTTTCAGATAATACCATTTGTTATGGTATAGAAATACTCTCCTAGTATCGTTATAATGTCCAAATACTTTAGCCCAAATACCTTGTAGTACTTTCCAAAGTACCTTTGTACGAAAAACCCTAAAATACGATTATACTTTCCTTTAGCCTCTAAACGAAACCCTAAGGAAATCTTCACCCGTAGTTGAAGGTGTAAGTAGAAGTTGGTTAGAACTTCTAAGGGTTGTTTGGAGCACTCGGAGTAGGAGCTAAACCTTGCTCAGAGCGACATTAAACTCGGATAATTTTGGGCTTATCGAGGTAAACACTACTGTCCTTCTATTGTAATTGGAATTACCTGTTAGAATATATAGTCAAGTATACTATATAAAGAATCAATCGAATCAGAATTACATAGGATCAGACATAAGAGACTTGTATAGCATAGGCGTGTAGTAGAATTGTACACGCCCGTTATACGTGTAAACCACCCTGGTTGGCTTGGGTAGCCTCGATAGAGAGGAGATTTACGCTGTGTGTGGGGAGGTGCGCCAATTTTCTATAGAATATGGAACGTTGAGATCTAGATGATAATAGACGTTTGTGGCCTTTATAAGTGAAAGTACTAAGAGTAGCGATTCTACTCGAGGAGTGGAAAGGGCTAGTGCGTTGTAGATTGAGCTTTTTGCTTATTGTCGATAATCGCCGCGAGGTATGCGAACCTCTTCCTATCTCTTCTAGCATGATATGTGTGAACTATGTAGTACCAGACGCATACGTGTTAACCGTGTTTGATTGTTTTAAAACATAAAGTGTTATAACGGCTTTGGGAAGTTGGTTATAACACTTTATGTAGGTAAGAAAATACTTTGTGGTTTTAAAAGGTAATCGATGTGAATTATAAATCGCTTGTTATAATAAAGAACTTCTTTGTATTTCAAAAGATTTATAAATCGTTTTGAAGGAGAGTAACACTTGGTTTTAAAGGTTTTAAAAAAGAGTTATACTAGCTTTATGGGAGTTAGGTATAATGTCTTAAGAGAGGTAAAGAAAATGGTTTATCATGTTAGAAGTTAAGAGACTTGATCTTATAAGATAAGAGACTTAACTTATTTGTTTTAATGTGAATGTTGTGTGAAACCTCATTCGTGAGTAATGAGTACTTGGTTTTATTTAAAGGAATGATGTTTTACCGATTTCGAAATCGAATGTGTATCGACAAACCACTGCAGCGTTAATAAAGGAAAATGTATTAAGTAATGAAGTATTATTAAAACCAAGAGAAACCTCCATCCGCATAGAAACTAAGATGAGACAAAATGATATTACATTTTCTAGATCATGGTCAGTAATAAGATTGTTATAAACAAGAATAACCTACTCACATATATGGCATATGTTACTCAAATGTTTTAAAAGAGATTAAGACTATGAGTTATGAAACCTTTCTAAAATAAGTGACTTAGGCATTTGAAATTAGGCAAACTTGAACGCTTGGAAAATAATGTTGTTACTTGATTTTACAAAAGGGAAGTATTTTGTTTACTTAATAAGATAGTCACTATTTTAATACTACGGGTATTGTGTGACTTATGTGAAAGAAACGGATCTTTTAAAGGGTTTAACGTAAGTAGTACTTTAGGTTAAAACCCGACTTTGGCATAAAACGAAGGTACTGAGTGATGTATAACTTGCCTATGCTTGTTGTGGTGAAACTTGCCTATGCTTGTTGTTGTGAAACTTGCCTATGCTTGTTGTTGTGAAACTTGCCTATGCTTGTGATGATAGCCTTTGTTATGCGCAAGTGTGGTGTTTCGTGTTACCGCTCTCGATAGAGGCCGTTGACTTGTTGAGAACTTACTGACGCGTCCGGGCAAGAATGGAGAATTCCACGTATGTTTCCATTTTGATTACCGCCTTGTTGTTGATGTCACACGGACATGTCTACACCGACGCAGATTCCGGTACGCGCCACGCGCCTGTTGATTACCCGATATATGGTTATTACCGCAACATGGACGCGTTCACACCGACGCAGATTCGGGCATGTGGGCCACGCGCAGGTTGACCACCCAAAGATATTGATATCGAGGTTACCCGCATGTCTACACCGATGCGATTCCGGTACGCGCCACGCGCCTTGATTATTATTGTTGCATCATGGACATGTCTACACCGATGCAGAATTCCTGGGGCATGCTGCCATGATGCGAACATGATGTATGTTGTGGGCGTGAGACCCATAGTTATATTTGAGTGGTGACTTTGGCGTGAGTCCCCGACTTGATCGCTTATGTCATGCATCGTATTTTGGTTATCATACATGTCTCTTGCTTTTAGGCTATTATGATTTCATTTACGATGTTGTGATTCACATACTGTACTGTCAGATCGACCTCCTTCGGGCCGCGTCATGCCGCAGTAGAGGTACATCGGCCGTGGATCCCCGCCTTAGGATCTCATTTCGGCGTTGAAAGCTCCGTTCCTTCGAGGCTTATCTTTGTATGTTTCCGAGTTGTAGGTTCTTGTACATTCGTGGTATGGCGGCCCCGTCCCGTCATAGTTGTTATAAATCTTAGAGGTCAGAGTAATCGCTGTGTGGTTTGTAAAAGGATAACTGCTCGTGTTTTTATGTATATACCAAGGCAAATGCTTTGGTTGGCTTTGTTTATTTATTATATTTCTTGTTTCATGACTCGTGTTTTATTTTCCGCTGGTTTTCTCTGATGTTGTATCACTAGGGTGCCCGGGGTAAGGCACCAGTAACGGGCCCGGGTTCGGGGCGTTACAAGTAAACAGTTCCTTTTATCTTTCTTAAGTTGTTATACCTAACTTCCCATAAAACTAGTATAACTCTTAAGCTTTTTGTTTAAAACCAAATATTACTCTCCTGTTAAAAATGATTCAATATTCTTTTGAAATACTTCAAGATTCTTATTATTCAGGCTTAAGTCAAAAGACATTGCCGTAAAAGTACGTCCAGTTAACACAAGTACGTCTACCGTACTATATATATTTTAAAATATCATGCTCAAGAGTATAGGAAGAATCACATACCTTCTCGGCGAAAACCACCTGCCAAGTCGAATATGTCGCGCGCAGAGAATCAACCTATAATAGTCAGATACGTCTATCAATGTCTAGACTACTCTGTAGACTATTCTAAGCAGAGGGTTCTTTATTCTACGGAAAATTGGGCAGCACTTCCCTACCCGTCAAGCTACACAAGTCTACTGTAAATACAGTCCTATGTAAGTACAGTTCAATACTTCTTTATTATTCTTCTGATGTGATTTCAGTTCAATTCTTTCTTTAATAACCTTCTAAGTATCTTATACTCAAGTCTTAACTATTTTTATATGTAATATCCAATTACAATAGAAGGACAAGAGTATTTACCTCGATAAGCCCAAAATTATCCAAGTTAAAAGTCGATCCTGAGCAAGGTTTAGCTCCTAATTGCACGCTCCGATAGCTCCAAGAAACCCTTAGAAGTTCTACACAACTTCTACTTAAATACTATAAGGGATTTGGGCTAGGGTATTTAGGAATAGCAACTATACTTGGAAGACAACTTTCTACCAAGGGGGGGGGGGGGGGGTTTCGGCTAGAGCAACTAGGCTAGAGGGGGAGGAGGTTTCGACCAAGGGCCTTCTCAAGGGGGAGGGGGAGTGTTGGGCGAAACACTACAAGAGAGGGGGAAGGATTTTCAAGACTTGGAGAAGTGATTTGTGGATGAAGAAAACCTTCAAGTTAGGGGGTATTTATAGGCCAACCAATGGCCAAGATGAAGCCAAGTGGTAGGCAAGTGTAGGGTGGAGATTCACCCAAGTGTCCTTATCTATCTACTACACAAAAATATCCTACCTAACCTTGACTTGTGCAAGGCCACAAAAACGTCCAAGAATCGTCCAAGTTGCCGTCCATATGAGGGTGACAAGTGTCACCCTCCCGTTGGTCCAAAATATTTCATCTCTCGGAAAAATCCGCAAAAATAATAAATGACATAGTCGTAATTTTCCTACGCAGTTTTGTAAAACGCTTCGGAAAACGATTCTTTTGATAGGTGTGCACAATTTTTTCGTCCATAAGGCCTAACTAAGGCTAAACTTTTGACGCACGCCTCACGCATACTCTGGAAATACGGGTATAACATTCTCCTTCCTTAGAAACATTCGTCCCGAATGTTCCTTCCCAAGACAGATAACAATAAGGTTCTTCATAACTAAAATGTTTGCAAATGCCACATACGCCACAAAGCAACACTTAGGCAAATATGACAATGAAAAATTTACAAGTAGGAAAGTGAGTTACCCGAGGTGTGGGAATAGGTGAGGATACTTCGCCTCATGTCCTCCTCGCCTTCCCACGCCATCTCCTCCTCGAGCTCGTTCTCGTCACACCCCGACTCCGGCCCGTGATCGTGCCTTACCCGGCACCCTAGTGACACAACATCGAGAAAATCAGCGAAAATAAAACTTTAAACATGCAATGAGAGACATGATAATAAAACAGTCAACCAAACGGTTACCTTCCAATGATATACATATAACAACTTTTTTCAAAACGAGCTTTAATCCTTTACAAAACCCCGCCTACACAAGGCTGCACTTAAGATTTACAACAACTATGACGGACAGGCCCCGCCATACCCCTCGAATGTACAAGAACCTACAACTCGTGGAACACATACCAAAAGATAAGCCTCCAAGGAATGGAGCTTCCCAATATTTGAAAGGTGATCCTAGAGCGGGGATCGACAAACTAATGTACTTCTACTGCGGCATGAACGCAGCCCCGGGCGAGGTCAAGACAACAGTACCAAGTATGTGAAATCAGAAAAGATCAAATGAAATCATAATAGTCTATATAAAGCGGGAGACATGTATGATAACCGATGAAATACGCGACTTCGCCCATCTCGTGGGACTCGGTGTAAAATCGATGTGATACGTGACCGCCCATCTCGGGACTCGGTGTAATATCGGATGAAATACGCGACTCGCCATCTCGGGACTCGGTGTAATATCAAATGGAATACGTGTTCTCGCCCATCTCGGGACTCGTGTATAATCAAATGGAATACGTGCCCCGCCCATCTCGGGACTCGGTGTAGAATCGCTCATAACAAATCAACCACTCCATCGAGAGACGCCAGAATACGTAAATACCACACTTGCACAACAAAGGCTATCATCACAAGCATAGGCAAGTTTCACAACAACAAGCATAGGCAAGTTTCACAACAACAAGCATAGGCAAGTTTCACACAACTCAAAGTACTTTCATTTTATGCCAAAGTCCGGGTTTTAACCCTAAAGTACTACGTACGTTAAATACCTTTTAAGAGATCCGTTTCTTTTACATAAGTCACACAATACCCGTAGTATTAGAATGACCAACCCACATTCCTTTTCAAAAATCAAGTAACAACATTCTTTTCCTAAGTTCCCGTTTGCCTAGTTTCAATTACTTAAGCTTCTCATTTTCAAATGGTTTCATAGTTCATAAACTTAATCACTTGATTTCTTTTTAGAACGATTGAGTAATATATATCTTACGTGAGAGTAGGTTATTCTTGTTTACAACATTCTTATTACAGCAGCCATGATCTAGAAAATGTAATATCATTTTGTCTCATCTTAGTTTCTATGCAGATGGAGGTTTCTACTGGTTTTAATACAAGACTTCATTTATTCAATACATTTTCCTTTTATTAACGCTGCAGTGGTTTGTCGATACACATTCTGATTTCAAATCAAGAAACATTATCCCTTTAAATAAAACCAAGTACTCATTACTCACGAATGAGGTTTCACATAAACATCCACATTAAAACAAATAAGTTAAGTCTCTTATCTTATAAGATCAAGTCTCTTAACTTCTAACATCAGTAAACCATTTTCTTTACCTCTCTTAAGACATTATACCTAACTCCCCATAAAGCTAGTATAATTCTTTTTAAAACCTTTAAAACCAAGTGTTACTCTCCCTTCAAAACGATTTATAAATCTTTTGAAATACATCAAGTTCTTTATTATAACAAGCCAGTTATAACTCACATCAGTTACCTTTTAAAACCACAAAGTATTTTCTTACCTACATAAAGCTGTTATAACCAACTTCCCATAAAGCCGTTATAACACTTTATGTTTCAAACCAATCAAATACATTAATCATATGTACGTCTACCGTACTACATAGTTACACACATATCATGCTAGAAGAGATAGGAAGAGGTTCACATACCTCACGACGATTGTCGACTAATAGCAAAACGCTCCAAGTACCTCAAACCGCCGGCTACTCCTTAAGTCAAGTGGATCACTCCACACGTAGTACTTCAACCTATAAGGCCACAAGGCGCTTATTAACATCTAGATCTCAACGTTCCATAATCTACAGAAAATTCGGCAAAGACTCTCGCAACAAATGCTAATCTCTCTCTATCGAGGCCGCTACCAAGCCAACCGTGGGGTTTGCACGCCTAACCGGACGTGTACAATTCTACTACACAAGAATGCTACACAAGTCTCATCAGAATACACCCTATGTAATTACGTCATTCTCTTATTTAAATTCAGGCTTAAGTCGCAAGACATTGCCGCACAATTATAACGTTCAGTTCTATATATAGTATACTTCAACTATATATTCCTACAACATGTAATTTCCAATTACAATAGAAGGTCATGAGTGTTTACCTCGATAAGCCCAATAATTATCCGAGATAAAAGTCGATCCTGAGCAAGGTTTAGCTCCTACCCGCGGCGCTCCAAAACGCTCCAAGAAACCCTTAGAAGTGTCTACCCAACTTCTACTTAATACTTCAACTACGGGTGAAGATTTTTCCTAGGGTTTCGTTTTAGTGACTGAGGGAAGTATAACGGTATTTTCTGGGCTTGTATACGTGTAACCTTGGGAATACTACAAGGTATTTGGGCCAAGGTATTTGGACATTATAACAATACTAGGAGAGTATTTCTATACCACAACAAGGGGTATTTATACGAGACAACTAGGCTAGTGGGTACCCCACGGCAAAACACCACAAGGGAGGGGGAAGCTCTCGCCAAGGGCTCTCAAAGGGGAGTGGTGGTGGACGAAAGCCTGAGGAGAGGAGTAGTTTTGAGACTTAGTTAGATTGCTCAAGTTTAGGATGAAGAAGTCTTCCAAAGTGGGGTATTTATAGGTCAAGCAAAGGCCAACCAATGGCCAAGATGCATCCAAGTGTATAGCAAGTGTAGGGCTAGATTTCCACCATGTGTACCTTATCCATCTACCACACAACTTGCACAAAATATCCTACCAACTAAAGCTCTCTTTTCATTCACCATTACCGCTCACTGTTAATGTGAGGGTGACACATGTCACCCTCCCGTTGGTCCAAAATGTTTCGTCTCTCGGAAAAATCCGCAAAAATTTTAAATGACATAGCCGGAATTTTCCCTACGAAAGCTGTGGAAACGTTTCGTCGAAAAACGACTCCTTTCGGCACTTGTGTACAAATTTCGAAACTAGCCTACTTTAAGGCTCAAATTATAATACGTACACACTCACGCATATACTGAAATACGGGGTATAACATTCTCCCCTCCTTAGAAACATTCGTCCCGAATGTTCCTTCTCAAGGCGGATAACGATGAAGTTCTTCTTAACTTTAAACAAGTTTCCAACGCCACACATGGCCACGAAATATCACACGTTCTCTTCCTTCCTTACTCGTCGTGCCCTTCTCGAACACTTGAACTTTTCTAGTACATGTTCCACACTTCAGTCAACGCTTCTGCTCCCAAAACCTTGGAGTCACTACCTCCAAACTTGGTCATCTTACTAACCTCGATTTCCCCCCTAAGGCCATTCCCGGCCTTCACGAACCGATTCTCGAACATATCCATGAGCTCATACAATGGTCATCTAAACTGGGCCTAGCACCTCGTGACTCCTACCACCGGGCGACCACCCGAGCTGACCCTACCACGAACAGTCGCGGGTTGGCCCGCAACATGGCCCCAACCCGACCTACTAACGCATCAAGCTCTTGTTCCCCGATCCGGAACAATCTTACCTAAACAGGTCATGAAAGCTACCACTTCCATTTCACACTTCCCAGGGACTTACCCTTTTCACTAACCAGGTTTCTAAATCACTTTTTAGCACACAGCTATCCAAACATAACACTAAACACATCAACAACATCAATACATACAAAACTCTGTAGGGTTAGGGATATACCGAATCTACCGCCTCTCTAATCATAGGCACGACTGCAGGCGCATAGTAGAAGGCGATGAACCCGCCATCGATCCGTAGGTGAGTCATTCTGCTTGCATCCTTCCTACTAGACGCCGTCACATGGCCCTCGACGGCCGCAGAAAACAAGCACCGATAAAAAGACGACATTCCCTCGATGACGCTTGCCACATCGTGCACACCGAGGAAAACTCAACCCGATCGCTAGAACCCATGTATATCTCGTGAACTAAGCCTTGGAGCTCGACCAGCCTCCCGAATACCTGAACGCCCCGACGATCGCGGGGACCACTGCATCGTGGAGGTACATAACTAGCTCGCCGAGGCGGTCCGCCTTGAAAGTTACCAAAGGACCCCGCCGCCCCGCCCTCTTCTCGCCGATCTCGGCCATTCCGTCGACTCTCCGTGCCTCACATCCTAGTGCATGAGCTCGCACGCGGCAATGTCCATGCCCTACCGGTGGCTACACCAACAAGCCTCGCTAAGTACTCATCCAGCCCGTGACGTAGCGGTGTACTGGCCCTCCATATCGCTACTAACGCGGGACGTCTGGCCAATGAGTCGAACTCCATATTGTACTCCCGAACCGCACGTCCGCTCGCCAGAATACCAAAAATCTGTACCCGAGCCCTCTCATCCGCGGGGCAAGAAATGTGCAAGAAATGCCTCGAACTCGTCCCAAATCACTGAGCCGCATGCTCACCTCGACGATTCCTATGAATCAAACCCGATCGCAGATCGCGCAGCCGATGCGAACCGGTCACCGACTCGGTCTCCAAGCCTCGATCACTCATGATCCGTCAGAATCGCTTGATGAACTCCTCGCGATCATCCTCGTGCCTCACCCATAACTCGCGGTGCGGCTCGTAAAGTCCCGTAGCCTCAAACTATCTCGCCGGGGTGAACTACGGTGCACCGGGCCGGAATCGCTACATCCACCGATCTCATATTCGCCACGACCGCCGAATCGCCATCTCCTTGTACTTATCTCATCCGCTTCCAGCCGTGGACCGAGGCTCGTGTATCAGAGTCTCAGCAGCCACCGCCGCGCTCTAAACTCGCTGGTGCCGGGCGGCGTTCTAAACCCGCCGTCAAGCACTGCTCGTGCATCGCGCGCGCTCGCATTTCTCAGATCCCACTAGCAGCCTCGGCCGCTTTGCCTCGCTCGGGTCTGGGCAGCTTTACGCGAGGCATAATCGTAAAATGAAATACGCCGAGGGTCCAACTTATCACACAGCTCTAAGGCACGATCTCAGAATGAGAAGAATGGAAACCAATCCTAAATGTCCTATAGCCTCCTGATTATAGATGTGGTGCACAACACACCGATAATCAAGACTCTACTAGACACGGTCTGTAGACACTTTCCGAGGATTAACTGCTCTGATACCACTATGTCACACCCCGAATTCCGGGCCCGTGACTGGTGCCTTACCCCGGGCACCCTAGTGACACAACATCAGAGAAAATCAGCGGAAAATAAAACTTTAAACATGAAATGAGAGACATGATAATAAAACAGGTCAACCAAACTTACCTTCCAATGATATACATATAACAACTTTTTCAAAACGAATGTTTAATCCCTTTACAAAACCCCGCCCACACAAAGGCTGCACTTAAGATTTACAACAACTATGACGGACAGTGGCCCCGCCATACCCCTGAATGTATAAGAACCGACAACTCGTGGAACACATACCAAAAGATAAGCCTCCAAGGAATGGAGCTTCCTAATATGCCGAAAGGTGATCCTAGAGCGGATCGACACCAATGTACTTCTACTGCAGATGAACGCAGCCTCGGCGAGGTCGCATAACAGTACTAAGTATGTGAAATCAGAAAAGATCAGAATGAAATCATAATAGTCTATATAAAGCGCGAGACATGTATGATAACGGATGAAATACGTGACTCGCCCATCTCGCGACTCGGTGTAAAATCGATGTGATACGCGACTTCGCCATCTCGCGACTCGTAATATCGGATGAAATACGTGACCGCCCATCTCGGGACTCGTGTAATATCAAATGGAATACGTGCCTGCCGCCATCTCGTGGGACTCGTGTATAATCAAATGGAATACGCGCCGCCCATCTCGTGGGACTCGGTGTAGAATCGTTCATAACAAATCAACCGGCCCTCCATCGAGAGACGCGGTAACACAGAAATACCACACTTGCACAACAAAGGCTATCATCACAAGCATAGGCAAGTTTCACAACAACAAGCATAGGCAAGTTTCACAACAACAAGCATAGGCAAGTTTCACACAACTCAAAGTACTTTCATTTTATGCCAAAGTCCGGTTTTAACCCTAAAGTACTACGTACGTTAAATACCTTTTAAGAGATCCGTTTCTTTTACATAAGTCACACAATACCCGTAGTATTAGAATGACCAACCCACATTCCTTTTCAAAAATCAAGTAACAACATTCTTTTCCTAAGTTCCCGTTTGCCTAGTTTCAATTACTTAAGCTTCTCATTTTCAAATGGTTTCATAGTTCATAAACTTAATCACTTGATTTCTTTTAGAACGATTGAGTAATATATATCTTACGTGAGAGTAGGTTATTCTTGTTTACAACATTCTTATTACAAAGACCATGATCTAGAAAATGTAATATCATTTTGTATCATATTAGTTTCTATGCAGATGGAGGTTTCTACCGGTTTTAATACAAGACTTCATTTATTCAATACATTTTCCTTTTATTAACGCCGCAGTTGGTTTGTCGATACACATTCTCGATTTCCAAATCAAGAAACATTATCCCTTTAAATAAAACCAAGTACTCATTACTCACGAATGAGGTTTCACATAAACATCCACATTAAAACAAATAAGTTAAGTCTCTTATCTTATAAGATCAAGTCTCTTAACTTCTAACATCAAGAAACCATTTTCTTTACCTCTCTTAAGACATTATACCTAACTCCCATAAAGCTAGTATAATTCTTTTAAAACCTTTAAAACCAAGTGTTACTCCCTTCAAAACGATTTATAAATCTTTTGAAATACATCAAGTTCTTTATTATAACAAGCCGCTTATAACTCACATCGATTACCTTTAAAACCACAAAGTATTTTCTTACCTACATAAAGTCGTTATAACTAACTTCCCATAAAGCCGTTATAACACTTTATGTTTCAAACCAATCAAATACATTAATCATATGTACGCTCACCGCTACATAGTTACACACATATCATGCTAGAAGAGATAGGAAGAGGTTCACATACCTCACGCACGATTGTCGACTAATAGCAAAACGCCCAAGTACCTCAAACCGCCGGCTACTCCTTAAGTCAAGGATCACCCACACGTAGTACTTCAACCTATAAGGCCACAAGGCGCTATTAACATCTAGATCTCAACGTTCCATAATCTACGTAAAATTGGCAAAGACTCTCCCGCAGCGTTAATCTCTCTCTCTATCGGTGCCGCTACCAAGCCAACCAGTGGGTTTGCACGCCTAACCGGACGTGTACAATTCTACTACACAGTAATGCTACACAAGTCTACTGTAATACAGTCCTATGTAATTACAGTTCAGTTCTCTTATTTAAATTCAGGCTTAAGTCGCAAGACATTGCCGCACAATTATAACGTTCAGTTCTATATATAGTATACTTCAACTATATATTCCTACAACATGTAATTTCCAATTACAATAGAAGGTCATGAGTGTTTACCTCGATAAGCCCAATAATTATCCGAGATAAAAGTCGATCCTGAGCAAGGTTTAGCTCCTACTCCGTGCGCTCCAAAACGCTCCAAGAAACCCTTAGAAGTGTCTACCCAACTTCTACTTAATACTTCAACTACGGGTGAAGATTTTTCCTAGGGTTTCGTTTTAGTGACTGAGGGAAGTATAACGGTATTTTCTGGGCTTGTATACGTGTAACCTTGGGAATACTACAAGGTATTTGGGGCCACGGTTTTGGGACATTATAACAATACTAGGTGAGTATTTCTATACCACAACAAGGGGTATTTCTACGAGACAACTAGGCTAGTGGGTACACTGCAAAACACCACAAGGGAGGAGGAAGCTCGCCAAGGGCTCAAAGGGAGGGGTGGTGGACGAAAGCTCAAGGGAGAGGGAGTAGTTTTGAGACTTAGTTAGATTGCTCAAGTTTAGGATGAAGAAGTCTTCCAAAGGGTGGGGTATTTATAGGTCAAGCAAAGGCCAACCAATGGCCAAGATGCATCCAAGTGTATAGCAAGTGTAGGGCTAGATTTCCACCATGTGTACCTTATCCATCTACCACACAACTTGCACAAAATATCCTACCAACTAAAGCTCTCTTTTCGTCCACCATTACCGCCCACTCAGGTTAATGTGAGGTGACACATGTCACCCTCCCGTTGGTCCAAAATGTTTCGTCTCTCGGAAAAATCCGCAAAAATTTTAAATGACATAGCCGGAATTTTCCCTACGAAAGCTGTGGAAACGTTTCGTCGAAAAACGACTCCTTTCGGCACTTGTGTACAAATTTCGAAACTAGCCTACTTTAAGGCTCAAATTATAATACGTACACACTCACGTACATACTCTGGAAATACGGGGTATAACAGTTCCGCCACAAGACTTTAACGGAAGCCACGTCCTTGGTCCGCAGACGCCTAACCTGAAGATCAATTATTGCTATGGGAATCTCCTCATACGATAACCCCTCGGTCACCTGGACATCGTCAATCGGGTGTACCCTAGATGGATCCTCGATACATCTCCTCAGCATAGAAACGTGAAAAACCGGATGCACTGCCTCCAGATCGGACGGCAGATCCAACTCGTAGGCAACCTTGCCTACCTCGCGACAACTGATAGGCCCAATGTACTGGCCGAAGTTTCCTTCTTCCCGAACCTCATCACACCCTTCACGGGTGACACCTTTAGGAAAACCCAATCATCAACCTCAAACTCTAGATGCCGACGACGATGATCTCGTATGACTTCGCCGACTCGAGCCGCCAAGAATCGCTCCCGGATAAACTTCACCTTATCCATCGCTCGCCGCACCAACCGTCCTACTAATCGCACTCGCCCACATCAAACCACCCTATCGGCGACCGCACTTCCTCCCATACAAGGCCTCATAAGGCGCCATCCGAATACCGGAGTGGTAGCTATTATTATACGCAAACTCAACTAGAGGCAAATGATCCTCCCACACCCTCGGTCAATAACACAGCTCGCAGATATCCTCAAGAGTCCGATAGTGCGCCATCCCGTCCGTCTGCTCGTGGATGGAATGCGATCGTGATCACCGCGCCCCTAAACCCTTCTCGAAAGACCTCCGAGTTAGCCAGAACCGGGCTCTCGTGCGATATGATCGAAATAGGGACTCCATGCACCGACGATCTCTGATGTAAAGTCCGCATAATCCTCGGTACCAAAAGTCGCCCCGACGGAAGAAAGTGGGCTGATTTTGTCACCGTCGACGATAACCCAAATAGAATCATACTTCCTGAGTGCGAGGTAATCCCGTGATAAAGTCCATGTTGATCACCTCCCACTTCCGTGTCGATCTCTATCGCTCGCAACACACCACCAGGCCTCTGGTGCTCTACCTTCACCTGCTGACAACACGGGCACTGAGCCACAAACTCTGCAACGTCCCTCTTCAAGCCATCCCACCAATACATAGATCTAAGGTCGTGGTACATCTTGGTCGACCCGATAGATAGAGTAACGCGCTACCGCGTGCTTCCCTAGAACTCGCCGCAGAAGTCCCGCAATATCCGAACACACAACTCGCCGAACCTTAGCACCCCATCAGTGCTACCTCAAAAGGACCTTCCTCACGTAAGAGTCAGATCACGATACCGAATCAAAACCGATCCTCAAATCGTGCCTCTTCACCTCTCGACGATGGAAGACTCGCAACCTCACGAACTCGAACCCCACCGCTATCGTAATCAATCAAACGGAAACCAAGGCTCGCTAATCGTGCAAATCGCGAACCATGCCCCTCCTCCGGGCCGCACATCCGATAGGCTACCCATCGACCTACGACTAAGGGCATTCGCCACAACATCGCCTTCCCGTGGTACAGATATCGACATCATAATCCTTAAGCAACTCTAACCACCGCTCGCCGTAAGTTCAACTCACTGCCGAAGATATACCGAGGCTCTTGTGGTCTCGTATAAATATCCACATGAACCCCATACAAATAGTGCCTCCAGATCTTCAAGGCGTGAATCACCGCTAACTCCAAATCACGCGGGTAGTTCCTCTCATGCTTCTTAAGTCGCCGGATGCGTGACGCTTATAACCTTGCCCCGCATCAACACACATCCCAACCCGATGCCCGACGATCACAATACACGACATAGCCTTCGACCCTCCGAAGAGTAAGAACGGGGCCGCCGCCTCTCCTTCAAGAATGGCGAAACCCCGCCACACGCATCACCATCAAACTTAGCCGCTTTCCGAGTCACCCTAGTCAATGGTGCGTAGATAGAAGCAAACCTCTCTACGAACCGATAATAACTCGCAAGGCCCGGAAAAATGCGAACCTCTGTCTGAGTAAGAGGTCTAGGCCAACTCGATCGCTTCGATCTTGGCCGATCCACCGAATACCATCGCCCACTATATGCCCAAGAAAAGCCACCAAGTCAACCGAACTCACACTTCAAAACTTGGCGTAATCACTGGTCTCGAGAACTCTCAAGATAGCCTCAAATGCTCCGCATGCTCCCGCTCGAGCGAATAAACCAAGATGTCATCAATGAACACTATCACAAACGTGTCAAAATGGCTTGAACACTGTTCATCAAATCCATAAATACCGCGAGCATTGGTCAACCCGAAAGACATAACTCAACTCATAGTGCCCGCATCGTCCGACGCAATGCATCCTGGGACATCCGCCTCTAACTCGTACTGATGATAGCCCGATCGCAGATCAATCTTGAGAAACATCTCGCACTCGCAATCGTCGAACAAATCATCAATCTTGGAAGGGTATCTGTTTAATGGTCACCTTGTTCACCGTAATCAACACACATGCGCAGCTGCCCCGCCCTTCTTCTTCACGAACAATACCGCGCCTCGTGGAGAAACACTAGGCCGATGAAGCCCTTCTCCAAAGAAATCTCTCACCGTCCTTCAACTTCTCAACCGATCGCGTATCACGCACCGATGCGAATGTAAGATCACGGACTCGGTCTCGACGCCTTGATCACCCGTGATGATCTCTTCAGAATCGACGGATGAACTCCTCGCGGATCATCCTCGTGCCTCGACCCGAGAACTCGCGGCTACAACTCGAAAATCCCGTAGCCTCAAACTGCGATCTCGGGTGAACCGCAGTAATCGCTGAATCGAATCGCCGCATCCAGCCTATCTCATGTTCGCCACAATCACGCCAATACCGGCCATCTCCTTGTACCCTAACTCCTGCCGCCTGTGTTGTGGGACCGAGGCGCGATATCGTGGTCTTCGCTGGGGCCGGCGTCATGGAACTCGCCGCCCTGCAGAGATCGGGCACGAGCCTCGTGACTCTCGGTGTCCTACTAGCGCCTCCTACCGCTGCCCTTCTGGGCCCGGGTTGCCTTACGTGGAGGCATAACTATTACAGAAAAGGAATACGTTAGAGGAGTCCAACTTATAACAAAGATCTAAGGCACGATCTCAGAGTGAGAAGAATGGAAACCAATCCTAAATATCCTATAGCCTCCTGATTATTGGTGTGGTGCACAACACACCGATAATCAAGACTCTACTAGATACGGTTCAGACTCTTTCCGAGGATTAATCGCTCGATACCACTTTTGTCACGATTCGCTCGGCTGATCGTGCCTCATCGGGCACCCAAGTAGACATACATCAGAGTAATCAGCGGAATATAAAAACAAGACAAAAATAGAAATAATGTAACTGGTCTTATCTAGGCCGCGAATGATCGAAGCAAGGCCAATCGCCCATAGTATCATTATGCGTGCCTAATCCTGGACTTTCCGCATCAATAGTCACACATGCACCGCATGAGGTATTCCTCGACGGGGTAGCTAACCCCGGCATTCTCCTCGACTCCCGCACCGCATAGTCTCATAGACCGCATAGTCACATTGCATCGCATAGGCATCCCCGTGACGGATAAAACACCGGAATGATCAATCTCGAACTCCCGCAGCCCGCATAGTCATACAGACCGCATAGCCGTATAGACCGCATCAAGGTGGCAAGCCCTGTATAACAAGTCAAGGGTATGTGATATAATAACAAGATAACGCCTTAACGTTTAACAACGTAAGCACAACAAGAATGACCCCCTTTCATAACATCACAAGACACTAACACACGTTGCATCATAATATGTCTACTTATCAAACAATCTTACTACACTTTACAGAAATCAATACAAGGCTTTTATAAACAAATAAGTAAACAGTTCCTTTTATCTTTCTTAAGTTGTTATACCTAACTTCCCATAAAGCTAGTATAACTCTTAAGCTTTTTGTTTAAAACCAAATATTACTCTTCTGTTAAAAATGATTCAATATTCTTTTGAAATACTTCAAGATTCTTATTATTCAGGCTTAAGTCAAAAGACACTGCCATAAAAGTACGTCCAGGTCACACACGTCCGTCTACGGTACTATATCTAGTTTATAATATCATGCTCAAGAGTATAGGAAGAATCACATACCTTCTCGGCAAAAACCACCTGCCAAGTCGAATATGTCGCGCGCAGAGAATCAACCTATAATAGTCAGATACGTCTATCAATGTCTAGACTATTCTGTAGACTATTCTAAGCAGAGGGTTCTTTATTCTACGGAAAATTGGGCAGACTTCCCTACCCACAAGCTACACAAGTCATCAGAATACAATCGTATGTAAGTACTGCTCAATACTTCTTTATTATTCTTCTGATGTGATTTCAGTTCAATTCTTTCTTTAATAACCTTCTAAGTATCTTATACTCAAGTCTTAACTATTTTTATATGTAATATCCAATTACAATAGAAGGACAAGAGTATTTACCTCGATAAGCCCAAAATTATCCAAGTTAAAAGTCGATCCTGAGCA
This sequence comes from Przewalskia tangutica, assembly GCA_029844215.1. Classification (NCBI taxonomy): domain Eukaryota; kingdom Viridiplantae; phylum Streptophyta; class Magnoliopsida; order Solanales; family Solanaceae; genus Przewalskia; species Przewalskia tangutica. The sequence continues at coordinate 35,484,773 of CM056718.1, forward strand.
AGGTTTAGCTCCTAATTGCACGCTCCGATAGCTCCAAGAAACCCTTAGAAGTTCTACACAACTTCTACTTAAATACTATAAGGGATTTGGGCTAGGGTATTTAGGAATAGCAACTATACTTGGAAGACAACTTTCTACCAAGGGGGGGGGGGGGTTTCGGCTAGAGCAACTAGGCTAGAGGGGGAGGAGGTTTCGGCCAAGGGCTTTCTCAAGGGGGAGGGGGAGTGTTGGGCGAAACATTACAAGAGAGGGGGAAGGATTTTCAAGACTTGGAGAAGTGATTTGTGGATGAAGAAAACCTTCAAGTTAGGGGGGTATTTATAGGCCAATCAATGGCCAAGATGAAGCCAAGTGGTAGGCAAGTGTAGGGTGGAGATTCACCCAAGTGTCCTTATCTATCTACTACACAAAAATATCCTACCTAACCTTGACTTGTGCAAGGCCACAAAAACGTCCAAGAATGGTCCAAGTTGCCGTCCATATGAGGGTGACAAGTGTCACCCTCCCGTTGGTCCAAAATATTTCATCTCTCGGAAAAATCTGCAAAAATAATAAATGACATAGCCGTAATTTTCCCTACGCAAGTTTTGTAAAACGTTTCGTCGGAAAACGATTCTTTTTGATAGGTGTGCACAATATTTTTCGTCCATAGTGCCTAACTAAGGCTAAACTTTTGTACGTACGCCCACACGTACATACTCTGGAAATACGGGGTATAACAGAATCACCGCTGCTAGCTCTAAATCATGAGTGGGATAATTCTTTTCATGTTTTCTGAGCTGTCGGGAGGCATAAGCTATAACTTTGCCATGCTGCATCAACACATAACCTAACCCGATACCTGAAGCGTCACAATAAATCACATACCGCTTAACCTCCTAAGAGTCGGATCAAATAAGTCAACTTATCTTTCAACAACTGAAAACCGTGCTCACAAGCATCGGTCCACTGGAACTTAGCTATCTTCTGGGTTAGCCTAGTCAAGGGCGCTGATATCGAGGCGAAATTTTCCACAAACCTCCTATAATACCCTGCTAGACCCAGAAAACTGCATACCTCAATAGGTGTAGTGGGCATGGGCCATGTCTTCACCGCCTCAATCTTCTGAGTATCCACCCGAATACCATCTGCTCCGACAATATGCCCCAAGAATGCCACCGAGGCCAACCAAAACTCACATTTCGAAAATTTGGCATACAACTGCCGGTGCCGGAGGATTCCAAGTACTATCCTCAAATGATCCGCGTGCTCCTGCTCTGAGCGAGAATATACCAGGATGTCATCAATGAATACTATAACAAATATATCCAAGAATGGTTTGAACACCCGGTTCATTAGGTCCATGAACATTGCTGGAGCATTAGTCAACCCAAACGACATTACCCTGAACTCATAATGTCCGTACCGGGTCCTGAACGCAGTCTTCGGGACATCTGCCTCTACACCGGTACCTGATGATAACCGGATCACAGGTCTATCTTCGAGAAATACTTAGCACCCTGCAACTGATTGAACAAGTCATCAATCCTGGGAAGGGGGTACCTATTCTTGATGGTCACCTTATTCAACTGCCTATAGTCAATGCATATCCGCAGCGAACCATCCTTCTTCTTTACAAATAATACCGGCGCACCCCATGGAGACGCACTAGGCCTAATGAAGCCCTTCTCTAATAAGTCTCTTAACTGTTCATTCAACTCTTTCAATTCTACAGGTGCCATTCTATAAGGGGGAATGGATATAGGTTGGGTACCTGGCAATACATCTATACTGAAGTCTATCTCCCGCTCTGGAGGAAGACCTGGGAGATCATCCGGAAATACATCCGGAAACTCACTGACTATGGGAACCGATCAAGGACTGCACTTACTCGTGATCATGCACCCAACTAAGTGGTAAATTAACCCTTTGAACCATCTTCCTTGCCTTGAGGTATGAAATAAACTTACCCTACGGCGATGCAGTATTCCTTTCCATTCAACAACCGTTCGTTCGAAACCGAATCGAACCAACTTCTCTCGACAATCAACGTTGGCAAAACAAGAAGCCAACCAATCCATACCCATAATAACGTCGAAGTCGGTCATATCCAATTCTCTCAAATCTGCTAAGGTACAACGGCTATATATCACCACCGAGCAATTCTTATACGCACACCTATCTATAATCGAATCTCCCACCGGTGTAGCTACCTCGAATGGTTCTATCGGCTCAGGTTCTATCCCTATCCTACTAGTAACAAGAGTGGATATATAGGACAAGGTGGAACCTGGATCAATCAAAGCATACACATCATGGAAAAATATCGATAATATACCTGTGACAACATCCGTGGCGCCACGATCGTGTTCATCGCTGCATACACGCGTTCGAGGACCTCCGATCGAACCTCGCCACGGCCTCGCCATGGCTACCGATGTCTGCGTTCGTCCACGGGCGATAATCAGATTTAGACGATGAACCGACCATAGAACCAATAGGCTGAGCCATAGTACCCGTGCCATCTCTATACGGACACTCCCTCTACCTATGTCCCTGACGACCGCAGGAATAACAGGCTCCTGAAGCAGCATGACACTCCCCAAAATGGGTCCTACCACATCGAGCACACTGAGGCAAATGTGGCCTCGCCTGACTAGGAACCCGAGACATGTGTGAACCCGAAGCTCTAGAACTTTGACCGAACCCCGGACGGTCATACCTCCTACTTGAAGACTGTGAAGGAGCACTCTCTGCTGGCTGGGAGGAATACCTTGTCACACCCCGAAAATCGGGCCCGTGACTGGTGCCTTACCCCGGGCACCCTAGTGATACATACATCAGAGAAAATCAGCGGAACATAAAACATGAGTCATTAAACAAGAGATATAATAAATAAACGAAGCAACCAAAACAGCTTGCCTTCAAGATATACATAAAACACGAGCAGTTTAATCCTTTTACACCTCGCCACAACAAGATTTCATGCACTCTAAGATTTACCATGACAATGACGGGACAGGGCCCCGCCATACCACCGATCAGACAAGAACCTACAACTCGGGAACACATACCAAAAGATAAGCCTCCGAGACACGGAGCTTCCTAACGCGTTGAATCATGATCCTATGGCGAGGATCCACGACCGATGTACTTACTATGCGGATGAACGCACCAGAAGGAGGTCGATAACAGTACTAAGTATGTGAAATCGCATAATGTCAGAAATGAAATCATAATCTATTCAAAGCGGGAGACATGTATGATAGCCAAACTACAAAGACACCACATATAACGATTATATCAAGTCGTGGTCTCACGCCACAACATCAATCATGCCCGTGGAATACCTTTCCTCATCGCCGGCAATGATGATATGATAACAACAAGACAAAGAATCCCAATGGAAGCATACCCGCGCGCTACGATCGTGTCGATGTCCAAAGGGAAACAATAAGACAACATTCCAAATGGACGATACCCGCGGCGCTTACGCATCGTCGGTATGTCCAAAGGGAAACAATAGACAAGATTCCAAATGGACGATACCCGCGCGCGCACGATCGTGTCGGTATGTCCAAAAGGAAATCACAAGGCGATAATCAAATGGAAACATACCCGCGCGCTTACGATCGTGTCGATATATCAGCGATTAACCACAAGACCTTAACCAAAATGGAGGCATACCCGTGCGCTACGCATCGTGTCAGTATGTCCAAAACGATTAACAACAATAATGCTATCAACAGAAACGTACCCGTGGAATTTCTCCGTCACTGCCGGCACGTCCCAATAAGTTCTCAACCAGTCAACCGACCCTCTATCGAGAGACGCGGTAACACAGAAACACAACGCTTGTACAATAAAGGCTATCATCACAAGCATAGGCAAGTTTCACAACAACAAGCATAGGCAAGTTTCACAACAACAAGCATAGGCAAGTTTCACACAACTCAAAGTACTTTCATTTTATGCCAAAGTCCGGGTTTTTAACCCAAAGTACTACATACGTTAAGTTCTTTTAAAAGAGATCCATTACTTTTATAAAAGTCACCCGATACCCGTAGTATTAGAATGACCAACCCACCTTCCTTTTCAAAATCAAGTAACAACATTCTTTTCCTAAGTTCCAGTTTGCCTAGTTTCAATTACTCAAGCTTCTCATTTTCAAATGGTTTCATAGTTCCCAAACTTAATCACTTGATTCCTTTTTAGAACAATTGAGTAACATATGTCATATATGTGAGTAGTTTATTCTTGTTTATAACGATCTTATTACAGCAGCCATGATCTAGAAAATGTAATATCATTTTGTCTCATCTTAGCTTCTATGCAGATGGAGGTTTCTACTGGTTTTAATACAACACATCATTATTCAATACATTTTCCTTTATTAACGCTGCAGTGGTCTGTCGATACACATTCTGATTCCCGAAATCAGTAAAACATTATCCCTTTAAAACCAAGTACTCATTACTCACGAATGAGGTTTCACACAACATCCACATTAAAACAAATAAGTTAAGTCTCTTATCTTATAAGATCAAGTCTCTTAACTTCCAACTTCAGTAAACTATTTAAAACCACAAAGTATTTTCTTACCTACATAAAGCTGTTATAACCAACTTCCCATAAAGCCGTTATAACACTTTATGTTTCAAACCAATCAAATACATTAAACACATGTACGCTCACCGCACTACATAGTTACACACATATCATGCCAGAACAGATAGGAAGAGGTTCACATACCTCGCGACGAGTATCGACAATAAGCAAAATGCTCCAAGTACTACAACCTTGCTAGCCCTTTCCACTCCTCAAGCAGAATACGCTACTCTTAGTACTTTCACCTAAAAAGGCCACAACGTCTATTCACCTCAAAACACAAGGTTCCATTTCTCTACGTAAAATTCTAAGACTCTCCGCAACAACAGAAACTCCTCCTCTAACGAGGCCGGCTACCAAGCCAACCAGGGGGGGGGGGGTTTACACGTCTAACCGGACGTGTACAACACTACTCCGGAATACAACACAAGTCTACTGCAATACCGTCCTATGTAAATACGATTCTTTTCTTTATTCTTCAGGCTTAAGTCAAAAGACATTGCCGCAGTACTAATCTTAGTTCTATATATAGTATACTTCAACTATATATTCAACAACATGAAATTTCCAATTACAAATAGAGGGACAAGATAATTACCTCGATAAGCCCATAATTATCCAAGTTAAATGTCGATCCTTAGCAACGTTTAGCTCAACTCCGGTGCTCCATCCCGCTCAAACAACCCTTAGAAGTTCTAACCAACTTCTACCTAAATACTTCAATCAAACAACGAAGATTTCTTGTGGTTTCGGTTTGAGACCAAAGGGACAAAAGGTAGTATTTCCTGCTCTACGTATAGAGGTATCTTTGGAATACTACAAGGTACAAGGCTAAGGTATTTTGGGCATTATAACAATACTGGAAGACAACTTTCTACTGGGGAGTACTCACTAAAACACTCCAAGATAGTGGGTTCTCGCCAAAGGGCCTTGACAAGAGGGGGAACTCTCGCCAAGGCCTCACAGCGTGGTGGGAGTTGGACGAGAGCCAACAAGAGGAGGAGAGGCTTTCAAGACTTAGACAAAGTGAGAGTGAATGAATAAGTCTTCACAAGGAGGGGTATTTATAGCAAAGCCAAAGGCCAACCAATGGCCAAGATCTAGCCAAGTGCTACACAAGTGTAAGGCCAAGATCAAGCCAAGTGCACCCTAGACCCTACTCCTTAAAACCCTCACAAATATCTACACAAATATCTTGCCCAACCCTATCTCCCAATCGTCCCACGCGCCCACCTTGCCCACCAACGAGAGAGGTGCCGCGCCGCTCTCGTTGGTCCAAAATGTTCCGCCGCTTGGAAAATCCGCAAAAATACAAAACGACATAGCCGAATTTTCCTTCGCAGTTACGCAAAACGCTTCGTCGAAAACGACTCCAACCGTGTTGTGCACAAAGGTAAAATCGCGGGTGCCACGGGGTGACACGTGTCGCCCCGATTCGCCGAATATTTCGTCTTCCAAAATATCCAAAATACCTAAACCTCAAAAACAAAGCGGGCTACAAAATCAGAATTTCTCCTGGCCCCACGTGACCATTTCCAAAATAAAATCTCAAAATTCTAATATAATCTATGAAGTCCGAATACCAAATCTGGGAATCCAATTCCCATTAACGAACCTTTTTCCTTCACAAAAACCCGAAACTTTTCCGTGGAAAAATCACCTCTTTCTTCCTTTCCAATCTTTCTGTCGTATTCTCGTACGTACGTCCTCGCATACATACCCTGGAACTACGGGGTATAACATTCTCCCCTCCTTAGAAACATTCGTCCCGAATGTTCCTTCTCAAGACGGATATCGAAGAAGCATCTTGCAACAAAATTGCCCACGCCACATCTCGCCACGAAATAACACACGCTTTCCTCCTTCCTTATTCGCCGTGCCCTTCTCGAACACTTGAACTCTTCTAGTATACGTACCACACTTCAGTCATCGCCTGATTCCCAAAACCTTGAGTCACCACCTCCAAACTTGGTCATCTTACTAGCCGTAATATCCCCTAAGGCCATTCCCAGATTCACGAACGATTCGGTCGAACACATCCACAAACTCATACGATGGTCATACAAACTGGGCCTAGCATCCTCGTGACCCTACCACCGGCGGACCACCTGACTGACCCCACCCCAAACCGGGTTACTGTTGACCCGCAAATGGTCCTCAACCCGACCCCCAACCGCGCCAAACTCTTGTTCCCCGATCCGGAACAATCTTACTAATTCACATCATGAAAGCTACCACTTCCATCTCACACTACCCACGGACTCATCACACAGGTAAATCCTACGTATACTACTCACCCTTATAAGGGTCAAACATAAAACGAATCTTATACTCAAGACGACCTTACCTCTAAGGTCTCAGTCGCGAAATAGTCTAAGGTTCACACTTACCATGCCCCCATACGTAACCTTCCAACTAACCATGTATTCTAACTCACACATATCACAATGCTATCCGTACATAGCACACAATAATGAGATCATCATAACAAGCATACCAAAACTCTAGAGGGTTAAGGATATACCTGAAGCTACCGCTCCACTCTAATCATAGGCCTGCCCTGCAGGGCGCATAGCTGTAGAAGGTGATGAACCAGCCACAAATCCTGAAGGCTGAGTCGTAACATCCGCGCTTCCCTTGGTCGGACAGTTCCTCGCAAAATGGCCCTGCTGGCCGCATGCAAAACAAACTCCCAATCTAGCACGACACTCTCCAAAATGGAGTCTACCACAACGGTCACAACGAGGTAGGGGTGGCTTCACCGTTAACACCCCCGCTCTCTCGAAAATCGAACCTCGAGCCCCGACTGCTCCTCAAGACGGTGGAGGACCACTCTGTCGCGGGGTATATAACTAGCTCACGAGGCGGTCCGCTCGAAAGTCACCAGGACCTCGCCCCGCCCTCTTCTCGCCGATCCAGTCATTCCTTCGACCCTCCGTGCCTCACATCCTAGTGCATGAGCTGCATGCGGGCAATGTCCATGCCTACGAAGAGAAACACCCGCACAAGACTCACCATATAATCATCTAGCCCGCGATCGTTATACCCGTATTTCCAGTATGTGCGTGGGGCGACGTAGAAAATTTGAGCCTTAAGGTAGGCATTGGATTCGAAATTTGGGCACAAGTGCCGACAGAGTCGTCGACGAAACGCTTCACTTTTTCGTAGAAAATTCCGCTATGTCATTTATAATTTTGCGGATTTTTCCGTGATGAAACATTTTGGACCAACGGAGGGTGACATGTGTCACCTCACATTAAGCAAATGGATTGGCTTGGACGATTTGGGCGCCCAAGAGCCTTCGTTGGCCTTGGCCGATTGGCTCCTCTTTTGTGCCTTGTTTTGTGGCTTGTTTTGTGGAGTGTTTTGTGGAGTGTTTTGTGGGTGCACTTGGCTTGATTGGCCTTACACTTGCCTTGCACATGGCTTGATCTTCGCCATTGGTTGGCTTTTGGTTTTGCTATAAATACCCCTCTCTTTGAAGACTTCTTCATCCACTCTTCACTTGCCTAAGTCTTGAGAAACCCTCCTCCTCTTGTTGACTCTCGTCCAAGAGCCCCTCTCTTGAAATTGGCCTTTGGCCAAAACCCTCCCCTTTGAGAGCCTTGCCGAGAACCCCTCCCTTGGGTGTTGTTCTCGTGTGGTACCCCTTGTGGTATTGAAATACTCTCCAAGTATTGTTATAATGCCCAAAATACCTTAGCCTTATACCTTGTAGTTTTCCAAAGATACTCTATACGTAGAGTCCGAAATACTACCTTTTGTCCTTTAGTCTCAAACCGAAACCCTAAGGAAATCTTCATTGTTAGTTGAAGGATTTGAGTAGAAGTTGGTTAGAACTTCTAAGGGTTGTTTGGAGCGATTGGAGCACTCTGAGTAGGAGCTAAACCTTGCTCAGATCGACTTTTATCTCGGATAATTTTGGGCTTATCGAGGTAAATAATCTTGTCCCTATTGTAATCGAGTTTACCCGTTGATTATATAGTTGAAGTATGCTATATATAGAACTAAACATCGATTGTGGCAATGTCTTTTGACTTAAGCCCAAGAATCGAATCGAATCAGTATTTACATAGGGTATCTGATACAAGAGACTTGTGTAGCATTCTTGTGTGGTAGAATTGTACTCGTCCAGGTTAGATGTGTTAACCCCTCGGTTGGCTTGATAGCGGCCTCGATAGAGGAGGAGATTTACGCTCATGTGGAGGTCTGCCGAATTTTCTCGTAGAAAGATAGAAACTTGTGTTTTGGGGTTAATAGACGTTTGTGACCTTTATAGGTGAAAGTACTAAGAGTAGCGTATTCTACTCGAGGAGTGGAAAGGGCTAGTGCGTTGTAGTACTTGGAGCATTTTGCTTATTGTCGTTAAATCGTCGCGAGGTATGTGAACCTCTTCCTATCTCTTCTAGCATGATATGTGCGAACTATGTAGTATGCAGACGCATACGTGTTAATTGTATTTGATTGTTGTAAAACATAAAGTGTTATAACGGCTTTATGGGAAGTTGGTTATAACAGCTTTATGTAGGTAAGAAAATACTTTGTGGTTTTAAAAGGTAACTGATGTGAATTATAACTGGCTAGTTATAATAAAGAACTTGATGTATTTCAAAAGATTTATAAATCGTTTTGAAGGAGAGTAACACTTGGTTTTAAAGGTTTTAAAAAGAGTTATACTAGCTTTATGGGAGTTAGGTATAATGTCTTAAGAAAGGTAAAGAAAATGGTTTACTGATGTTAGAAGTTAAGAGACTTGATCTTATGAGATAAAAGACTTAACTTATTTGTTTTAATGTGAATGTTTGTGTGAAACCTCATTCGTGAGTAATGAGTACTTGGTTTTATTTAAAGGGATAATGTTTTACTGATTTTGGAAATCAGAATGTGTATCGACGCACCATCGGCGTTAATAAAGGAAAATGTATTGAATAATGATGTATCGTATTAAAACCGGTAGAAACCTCCATCTGCATAGAAACTAAGATGAGACAAAATGATATTACATTTTCTAGATCATGGTCAGTAATAAGAATGTTGTAAACAAGAATAACCTACTCACGTGAGACATATATTACTCAATTGTTCTAAAAGGAATCAAGTGATTAAGTTTGGGAACTATGAAACCATTTGAAAATGAGGCTTGAGTAATCAAACTAGGCAAACCGAACTTAGGAAAAGAATGTTGTTACTTGATTTTGAAAAGGAATGTGGGTTGGTCATTCTAATACTACGTATCGGGTGACGTTTATAAAAGTAATGGATCTCTTTAAAAGAACTTAACGTATGTAGTATTTTGGGGTTGAAAACCCGAACTTTGGCATAAAATGAAAGTACTTTGAGTTGTGTGAAACTTGCCTATGCTTGTTGTTGTGAAACTTGCCTATGCTTGTTGTTGTGAAACTTGCCTATGCTTGTGATGATAGCCTTTGTGCGCAAGTGTGGTATTTCGTGTTACCGCTCTCGATAGAGGCCGGTTGACTTGTCGAGAACTTACTTGGACGTCTTGGCGTGATGGAGAATTCCACGGGTATGTTTCCATTTTGATTGCTCTTGTTGATGTCACATGGACATGTCTACACCGACGCAGATTCGGCACGCGCCACGCGTCGTTGATTACCCGATATATGGTTATTACCGCAACATGGACGTGTTCACACCGGCGCAGATTCCGGCACGTGGCCACGCGCGCAGGTTGACCACCCAAAGATATTGTTATTGAGGTTACGGGCATGTCTACACCGACGCAGATTCCGGCATGTGGCCACGCGCCTTGTTATTGTTGCATCATGGACATGTCTACACCGGCGCAGATTCCGGCATGTGGCGTGATGCGAACATGATGGATGTGGTGGCGAGACCCATAGTTATATTCGAGTGGTGACTTTGAGGCGTGAGTCCCCGACTTGATCGCTTATGTTGCGTCTCGTATTTTGGTTATCATACATGTCTCCCGCTTTATATAGATCGTTATGATTTAATCGCAGATTTACGCTTCACATACTGTACTGTCAGATCGACCTCCTTCGGGCCGCGTCATGCCGCAGTAAGTACATCGCCGCCGATCCCCGCCAGGATCACGTTTCGTTTTGGGAAGCTCCGTTCCTTCGAGGCTTATCTTTGTAGGTTTCCGAGTTGTAGGTTCTTGTACATCTGTGGTATGGCGGGCCCCGTCCCGTCATAGGTTGTTATTCTCTCTAAGTGCAGTAATCGCCAAGTGTGGTTTGTAAAAGGATAACTGCTCGGTTTTTATGTAAATGCAAGGCAACCGCTTTGGTTGGCGGTTTATTTATATTATCTCTTATTTCATGTTCATGTCAGATGTTCCGCTGATTTTCTCTCGATGTTGTATCACTAGGTGCGGGTAAGGCACTACCACGCCCAATTTCGGGGTGTGACATAGTGGTATCGTGAGCGATTAGTCCTCGGAAAGTGTCTACGCACCGTGTCTAGTAGTCTTGATTATCGTGTGTTGCACCACATCTATAATCGTGAGGCTATAGGACATTTAGGATTGGTTTCTATTCTTCTCATTCCGAGGTCGTGCCTTAGAGTCGTGTTATAAGTTGGACCCTCCGACGTGTTTCGTTTTACCGCTATGCCTCGCGAAAGGCAACCAGTGGCCCGAAGGCAAGGCGCGAGGAGTCGCTGTGGGATTCGAGGAGTACGAGGCGCAGCCCTCAAGACTGAGGTAGTGCTTGACGGCGAGTTTGCGACGCCGCCAAAGACCAAAGAGTTTAGAGCAGCAGCTGGTCGCCGAGACTACAAGACTGAGCCTCCACCCCGCACCGAGCAGGGAGATGGGTCACGCGAGATGGCCCGCTTTTTGGCCGAGGTTGTGGCCGATATGAGGACAGCCGGATGCGCGCCTCAGCTTCCGAGACCGTGGTGCACCCGAGAGCGATAGTTTGAGGCTACGGACTTTCGAGTTGTAGCCCGCCAGAGTTTTATGGGTCGAGGCACGAGGATGATCCGCAGGAGTTCATCCGTCGCCATGAAGGATCACGCGGTGATCAAGGCTTCAGAGACCGAGTCAGTGACCTTCGGTTCGCGTCGGCCGCGTGATACCGCGATCGATTGGTTTGATTCGCTGAGCTTTCCGGGAGAGCATGCACTCCAGGTATGGGATGAGTTTTCGGGCTTTTCTCACGCACTTCTTGCCTCCGCAGATGGCGAGGGCACGCCGATGATTTTTGTTATCGAGACAGAGAGGCGACCGCCGTGGAGTACAATGTCGAGTTCGATTCTTTGGCTCGATATGTCCCTGCGCTAGTTGCCGATATGGAAGATAGGGTGCATCGCCACGCCACCGCTAGATGATTATATGGCCGAGTCTTGTGCGGGTGTTTCTCTTCACCGCATGGACATTGCCCGCATTCGTGCTCACACTGGGTGCGGCGAGCGCAGATCGACGCAGCGGACCGCCAGCAGGAAGGCCAAGACGGCCGGATATTTTGGCGACTTTCGAGGCGGACCGCCAAAGAAGCAGACTAGTTATGTACTCCGCCATTGCAGAGTGGTCCTCCGCACCTTCGACCTCGGGATATTCGGGAGCGGTCGTGGCTCCTGTGTTTCGGATGTTGCGAGTAGGGTGTTGGCGGACGATACCCCTACCTCGTGTGGTCGATGTGGTAGACCGCATTTCGGGAGTGTCGTAGTACCAAGGAGCTTGTTATTCTTGCGGCCAACAGGCCATATGACGAGAGGCTGTCGACCGGTGGTAGCGCTGTAGGATAGCACGCACTACTTAGAGCGATTGCGGGCCACTGTAGAGGTCGCGGTGGAAGTTCCTTTTAGCGGTCCTTGAACCGCCTAGTTTCGTATATCCTTAACCCTGTAGATACTTGTATGTATTGATGTTAATGATGTGTTAAGTGTTATGTTCGGATAGCTTTGTGCTATAGTGTGATTTAAAAATCTGGTTGGTGTGAGATGGAGGTGGTAGCTTCCATGATATGTTCCGTCGGCGGAAGTTGGCGCTACGGTGGTCGGGTTGGGCCATGTTGCGGGCCAACCCGCCCCGCTTCGGCGGAAGGGTCAGCTCAGGTGGTCCCGCCAGGCGTGGTCACGAGGTGCTAGGCCCAAGTTTAGATGACCATCGTATGAGTTCGTGGATACGTTCGACCGTAATCAGTTCGTGAAGGCCGAGAATGGCCTTAGAGGAAATCGAGGGTAGTAAGATGACCAAGTTGGAGGTAGTAACTCAAGGGTTGGAAACGAACGCGTTGACAAGTGTGGTACGGATACTAGAAAGAGCTCGAGTGTTCGGTATGGCACGACGAGATAGGGAGAAGTGAACGTGTGTGATCGCTTTCTTTGTGAAATGTAGGTGCGAAGGAGTATATTTTAGACCTCGTAAGGGGTTTTGTGATGATTAGAGGTGTTTCCTCGTTGACTTGGGTTTAAGTATTGTGCGTTTGTTATTTTTATGGCGGTGTGGCATGATCGCTTTCAGATAGCGATGAAGGCTATACTAGCGCATGTTCAGGTTGAGACTTGAGAAGGAACATTCGACGAATGTTTCTAGGAGGGTAGAATGTTATACCCCGTATTTCCGCAGTATGTACGTAAGGACGACGAGAAAATTTGAGCCTTAAGGTAGGCATGGATTCAAATTTGGGCACAAGTGCCGACAGAGTCGTTTCGACGAAACGTTTCCACTTTCGTAGAGAAAATTCCGGCTATGTCATTTATAATTTTGCGGATTTTTCCGTGACGAAACATTTTGGACCAACGGAGGGTGACATGTGTCACCTCACATCGAAGCAAATGGATTGGCTTGGACGATTTGGGCGCCCAAGAGCCTCGTTGGCCTCGCCGATTGGCTCCTCTTTTGTGCCTTGTTTTGTGGCTTGTTTTGTGGAGTGTTTTGTGGAGTGTTTTGGGTGCACTTGGCTTGATCTTGGCCTTACACTTGCCTTGCACATGGCTTGATTCTCGCCATTGGTTGGCTTTTGGTTTTGCTATAAATACCCCTCTCAAGACTTCTTCATCCACTCTTCACTTGCCTAAGTCTTGAGAAACCCTCCTCCCTCTTGTTGACTCTCGCCCAAGAGCCCCTCTCCCTTGAAATTGGCCTTGGCCTAAACCTCCCCTTGAGAGCCTTAAGCCGAGAACCCCTCCCTTGTGGTGTTGTTCTCGTGTGGTACCCCCCTGTGGGCTATTGAAATACTCCTCCAAGGATTGTTATAATGCCCAAAAATACCTTAGCCGTATACCTGGTAGTTTTCCAAAGATCCCTCTATACGTAGAGTCCTAAATACTACCTTTTGTCCTTTTAGTCTCAAACCGAAACCCTAAGGAAATCTTCATTGTTAGTCAAGGATTTGAGTAAGTTAGTTAGAACTTCTAAGGGTTGTTTGGAGCGGATGGAGCACTTGAGTAGAGCTAAACCTTGCTCAGATCGACTTTTATCTCGGATAATTTTGGGCTTATCGAGGTAAATAATCTTGTCCCCTATTGTAATCGAGTTTACCTGTTGTTGATTATATAGTTGAAGTATGCTATATATAGAACTAAACATTGGATTGTGGCAATGTCTTTTGACTTAAGCCCAAGAATCAATCGAATCAGATTTACATAGATCTGATGAGACTTGTGTAGAATTACCGTGTGGTAGAATTGTACTCGTCCGTTAGATGTGTTAACCCCTCGTTGGCTTGATAGCGGCCTCGATAGAGAGGAGATTTACGCTGCCATGTGAGGTGCCGAATTTTCGGTAGAAAGATAGAAACTTGTGTTTTGGGGTTAATAGACGTTTGTGACCTTTATAGGTGAAAGTACTAAGAGTAGCGTATTCTACTCGAGGAGTGGAAAGGGCTAGTGCGTTGTAGTACTTGGAGCATTTTGCTTATTGTCGTTAAATCGTCGCGAGGTATGTGAACCTCTTCCTATCTCTTCTAGCATGATATGTGTGAACTATGTAGTACGTAGACGCATACGTGTTAATTGTATTTGATTGTTAGAAACATAAAGTGTTATAACGGCTTTATGGGAAGTTGGTTATAACAGCTTTATGTAGGTAAGAAAATACTTTGTGGTTTTAAAAGGTAACTGATGTGAATTATAACTGGCTAGTTATAATAAAGAACTTGATGTATTTCAAAAGATTTATAAATCGTTTTGAAGGGAGAGTAACACTTGGTTTTAAAGGTTTTAAAAAGAGTTATACTAGCTTTATGGGAGTTAGGTATAATGTCTTAAGAAAGGTAAAGAAAATGGTTTATCATGTTAGAAGTTAAGAGACTTGATCTTATGAGATAAGAGACTTAACTTATTTATTTTAATGTGAATGGTTGTGTGAAACCTCATTCGTGAGTAATGAGTACTTGGTTTTATTTAAAGGGATAATGTTTTACTGATTTTGGAAATCAGAATGTATCGGCAGCACCACCGCGTTAATAAAGGAAAATGTATTGAATAATGATGTATCGTATTAAAACCAAGTAGAAACCTCCATCTGCATAGAAACTAAGATGAGACAAAATGATATTACATTTTCTAGATCATGGCTGCTGTAATAAGAATGTTGTAAACAAGAATAACCTACTCTCACGTGAGACATATATTACTCAATTGTTCTAAAAAGGAATCAAGTGATTAAGTTTGGGAACTATGAAACCATTTGAAATGAGAAGCTTGAGTAATCAAACTAGGCAAACCGAACTTAGGAAAAGAATGTTGTTACTTGATTTTGAAAAGGAATGTGGGTTGGTCATTCTAATACTACGTATCGGGTGACGTTTATAAAAGTAATGGATCTCTTTTAAAAGAACTTAACGATGTAGTATTTTGGGGTTGAAAACCCGACTTTGGCATAAAATGAAAGTACTTTGAGTTGTGTGAAACTTGCCTATGCTTGTTGTTGTGAAACTTGCCTATGCTTGTTGTTGTGAAACTTGCCTATGCTTGTGATGATAGCCTTTGTTGTGCAAGTGTGGTATTTCGTTACCGCTCTCGATAGAGGCCGTTGACTTGTTGAGAACTTACTTGACGCGTCTTTGGCGGTGATGGAGAATTCCACGTATGTTTCCATTTTGATTGCCTTGTTGTTGATGTCACATGGACATGTCTACACCGTCGCAGATTCCGGACACGCGCCACGCGGCGGTTGATTACCCGATATATGGTTATTATCGCAACATGGACGCGTCTACACCGACGCAAGATTCCGGCATGGGCTACGCGCGTGGTTGACCACCCAAGATATTGTTATTGAGGTTACACGGGCATGTCTACACCGATGCAAGATTCGGGCACGTGGCCACGCGCTTATTATTTGCATCATGGACATGTCTACACCGTCGCGATTCCGGGGCATGTGGCCATGATGCGAACATGATGGATGTGGGCGGCGAGACCCATAGTTATATTTGAGTGGTGACTTTGAGGCGTGAGTCCACGACTTGATCGCTTATGTTGCGTCGTATTTTGGTTATCATACATGTCTCCGCTTTATATAGATCGTTATGATTTAACCGCAGATTTACGCCACATACTTGGTACTGTTAGATCGACTTTTCGGGGCCGTTCATGCCGCAGTGTAAGTACATCGTTGTCGATCCCCGCCAGTAGGATCACGTTTCACGCTTGGGAAGCTCCGCTCCTTCTGAGGCTTATCTTTGGTAGTTTCCGAGTTGTAGGTTCTTGTACATTCGAGGTATGGCGGGCCCTGTCCGTCATAGGTTGTTATTCTCTTAGGTCCAGAGTAATCGCAAGCGTGGTTTGTAAAAGGATAATCGCTCGGGTTTTTATGTAAATGCGAGGCAATCGCTTTGGTTGGCCGGTTTATTTATATTATCTCTTATTTCATGTTCATGTTGTATGTTCCGCTGATTTTCTCTGATGTTGTATCACTAGGGTGCCCGGGGTAAGGCACCAGTCACGGGCCCGAATTTCGGGGTGTGACAGTGACGTAGCGATGCACCCTATCCTCCATATCTGCAACTAGCGCAGGGACATATCGAGCCAAAGAATCGAACTCGATATTGTACTCCCTAACAGTGCGCCCTCTCTGTCTCAGTAACAAAAATCGTTTACCGTGCCCTCCTCATCTGCGGAGGCAAGTGCGTGAGAAAGCCCCAAAACTCATCCCATACTGCGGAGGTGCATGCTCTCCCGAAAGCTCCCATGAATCAAACCAATCGATCGCGGTATCACGCACCGATGCGAACCAAAGGTCACGCATCGGTCTCAAGCCTTGATCACCCGCATGATCCGTCAGAATCGCCGGATGAACTCCTCGCGATCATCCTCGTGCCTCGACCCGTAAAACTCGCGCTACAACTC
This sequence comes from Przewalskia tangutica, assembly GCA_029844215.1. NCBI lineage: Eukaryota > Viridiplantae > Streptophyta > Magnoliopsida > Solanales > Solanaceae > Przewalskia > Przewalskia tangutica. The sequence continues at coordinate 35,501,645 of CM056718.1, forward strand.
GTAAAGTCCCGTAGCCTCAAACTATCTCGCCGGGGTGAACCATCGTGCTATCGAATCGAATCGCCGTGATCCAATTATCTCATATCCGCCACGACTCGCCAATAATCGCCATCTCTCGTGACCCATCTCCCTCGCCTGCATCGGGGACCGAGGCTCGTGTATCAGTAGTCTCGGCAGCCATCGCCGCGCTTTAAACTCGCTGGTCGGGCGCGTCGCGAAACTCGCCGGAAGCACTGCTCGTCTCGACCGCTCGCGCCGAACTCCTCTCAGATCTCACTAGCGCCTCCTCGCTTTGCCCTTCCGGGCTCTGGTTGCCTTAGCGCGAGGCATAATCGTAAAACGAGATACGCCGAGGGTCCAACTCACAACATTTCTAAGGCACGATCTCGTAATGAGAAGAAATGGAAACCAATCCTAAATGTCTTATAGCCTCTCGATTATAGATGTGGTGCACAACACACCGATAATCAAGACTCTACTAGACACGGTGCAGACACTTTCCGAGGATTAATCGCTCGATACCACTATGTCACACCCGAAAATCGGGCCCGTGAATGGTGCCTTACCCCGGTCACCCTAGTGATACATAAATCATAGAAAATCAGCGGAACATAAAACATGAGTCATTAAACAAGAGATATAATAAATAAACAAAGCAACCAAAAACAGCGATTTCAAGATATACATAAAACTCCGAACAGTTTAATCCTTTTACACCCCGCCCACAACAAGATTACATGCACTTAAGATTTACCATGACAATGACGGACAGGGCCCCGCCATACCGATCAGACAAGAACCTACAACTCGTGGAACACATACAAAGATAAGCCTCCGAGAAACGGAGCTTCCTAACGCTACCGAATCGTGATCCTATGGCGAGGATCCACGATCGATGTACCTCTACCGCAGATGAAAGCGGCCAAGGAGGTCGATAACAGTACCAAGTATGTGAAATCGCATAATGTCAGAAATGAAATCATAATCTATTCAAAGCGGGAGACATGTATGATAGCCAAACTACAAGACACCACATATACGATTATATCAAGTCGTGGTCTCACGCCACAACATCAATCATGCCCGTGGAATACCTTTCCTCATCACGGCAATGATGATATGATAACAACAAGACAGAATCCCAATGGAAGCATACCCGCGGCGCTACGATCGTGTCGGTATGTCCAAAGGGAAACAATAAGACAACATTCCAAATGGACGATACCCGCGCGCTACGATCGTGTCGGTATGTCCAAAGGGAAACAATAGACAGCATTCCAAATGGACGATACCCGCGCGCTACGCATCGTGTCGGTATGTCCAAAAGGAAATCACAAGGCGATAATCAAATGGAAACATACCCGCAGCGCTACGATCGCGTCGATATATCCAAAGCGATTAACCACAAGACCTTAACCAAAATGGAAGCATACCCGTGCGCTACGCATCGTGTCAGTATGTCCAAAACGATTAACAACAATAATGCTATCAATGTAAACGCACTGCGGAATTTCTCCGTCACGCCGTACGCCCCATGAAGTTCTCAACTACCAACCGACTCTATCGAGACGCCAGAACACAGAAACACAACGCTTGTACAATAAAGGCTATCATCACAAGCATAGGCAAGTTTCACAACAACAAGCATAGGCAAGTTTCACAACAACAAGCATAGACAAGTTTCACACAACTCAAAGTACTTTCATTTTATGCCAAAGTCCGGTTTTTTTAACCCCAAAGTACTACATACGTTAAGTTCTTTTAAAAGATATCCATTACTTTTATAAAAGTCACCCGATACCCGTAGTATTAGAATGACCAACCCACCTTCCTTTTCAAAATCAAGTAACAACATTCTTTTCCTAAGTTCCAGTTTGCCTAGTTTCAATTACTCAAGCTTCTCATTTTCAAATGGTTTCATAGTTCCCAAACTTAATCACTTGATTCCTTTTTAGAACAATTGAGTAACATATGTCATATATGTGAGTAGTTTATTCTTGTTTATAACGATCTTATTACAAAGACCATGATCTAGAAAATGTAATATCATTTTGTCTCATCTTAGCTTCTATGCAGATGGAGGTTTCTACTGGTTTTAATACAACACATCATTATTCAATACATTTTCCTTTATTAACGCTAAAGTGGTCTGTCGATACACATTCTGATTCCCGAAATCAGTAAAACATTATCCCTTTAAAAACCAAGTACTCATTACTCACGAATGAGGTTTCACACAACATCCACATTAAAACAAATAAGTTAAGTCTCTTATCTTATAAGATCAAGTCTCTTAACTTCCAACTTCAGTAAACTATTTAAAACCACAAAGTATTTTCTTACCTACATAAAGCTGTTATAACCAACTTCCCATAAAGCCGTTATAACACTTTATGTTTCAAACCAATCAAATACATTAAACACATGTACGTCTACCGTACTACATAGTTACACACATATCATGCCAGAACAGATAGGAAGAGGTTCACATACCTCGCGACGAGTATCGACAATAAGCAAAATGCTCCAAGTACTACAACCTTGCTAGCCCTTTCCACTCCTCGCGAATACGCTACTCTTAGTACTTTCACCTAAAAAGGCCACAACGCCTATTAACCTCAAAACACAAGGTTCCATTTCTCTACGTAAAATTCAAAGACTCTCCCCGCAACAACAGAAACTCCTCCTCTATCGAGGCCGCTACCAAGCCAACTGGGGGTTTACACGCCTAACCGGACGTGTACAACTCTACCAAGAATACAACACAAGTCTACCGCACACCCCTATGTAAATACAGATTCTTTTCTTTATTCTTCAGCTTAAGTCAAAAGACATTGCCAAGATTAATCTTAGTTCTATATATAGTATACTTCAACTATATATTCAACAACATGAAATTTCCAATTACAAATAGAGGACAAGATAATTACCTCGATAAGCCCATAATTATCCAAGTTAAATGTCGATCCTTAGCAACGTTTAGCTCAACTCCGGTGCTCCATCCCGCTCAAACAACCCTTAGAAGTTCTAACCAACTTCTACCTAAATACTTCAATCAAACAACGAAGATTTCCTTAGGGTTTCGTTTGAGACCAAAGGGACAAAAGGTAGTATTTCCTGCTCTACGATAGAGGTATCTTGGAATACTACAAGGTACAAGGCTAAGGTATTTTGGGCATTATAACAATACTTGGAAGACAACTTTCTACCGGGAGTACTCACTAAAACACTCCAAGATAGGGGTTTCTACCAAAGGGCCTTGACAAGGAGGGGAACTCTCTACCAAGGCCTCACAGCGTGGCGTGGGAGTTGGACGAGAGCCAACAAGAGGAGGAAAGGCTTTCAAGACTTAGACAAAGTGAGGAGTGAATGAATAAGTCTTCAAGGAGGGTATTTATAAGAAAGCCAAAGGCCAACCAATGGCCAAGATCTAGCCAAGTGCTACACAAGTGTAAGGCCAAGATCAAGCCAAGTGCACCCTAGACCCTACTCCTTAAAACCTCACAAATATCTACACAAATATCTTGCCCAACCCTATCTCCCAATCGTCCCACGCGCCACCTTGCCCACCAACGGAGGTGCGCGCCGCCTCTCGTTGGTCCAAAATGTTCCGTCGCCTAAAAATCCGCAAAAATACAAAACGACATAGCCGAATTTTCCTTCGCAGTTACGCAAAACGCTTCGTCAAAAACGACTCCAACCGGTGTTGTGCACAAAGGTAAAATCGCCAAGGGTGCCACACGGGTGACACGTGTCGCCTCGATTCGCCGTAATATTTCGTCTTCCGAAATATCCAAAATACCGGAAACCTCAAAACAAAGCCCCACAAAACCGTAAATTTCTCCCGTGGGCCCCGCGTGACCATTTCCGAAAATAAAATCTCAAAATTCTAATATAATCTATGAAGTCCAAATACCAAACTGGGAATCCACCCCATTAACGAACCTTTTTCCTTCACAAAACCGAAACTTTTCCGTGGAAAAATCACCTCTTTCTTCCTTTCCAATCTTTCTGTCAGATTCTCGCACGCACGCCCTCGCATACATACCTCGAACTACGGGTATAACATACCGTATGTCACGAGGCTTCCCACCCTGAAATCACCCGAAAACCCCGCTGATCTGGCCCTCTTATGCTGGCTCCTACCCTGGTCTCTATCCAACCGTCTCCCTTTGTGTCGCTCCTCGATTCCCTGCGCAAATGTCTGAATACGAGCAATATCCATGCTTGGATGCAACACTGCTGTCATACATCTATCAATAAGATAGTGGTCTAACCCCATCACATAACGGTGTACCCTATCTGCCATGTCTGCTACCATAGTAGGTGCGTACCGAGCCAAGGAGTCAAACTCCAGGCTATACTCTCTAACCGTCCTCCCATTCTGCCGCAACTGTAGAAACCTGTCGACCCTGGCCCGTCTCATATCTAGAGGCATAAAGTGGCCAAGGAATGCCTCTGAAAACTCATCCCATACTGCAGGAGGAGCACCCTCGCCCCTGGACAACTCCCAGGACTCAAACCAGCTGACTGCTATATCGCGCAACCGATATGAGACCAATATAATCGACTTCGATCAAGCCCGGATCACTCTCAATGTCCTCTGCGTCTGGCGGATGAACTCATGAGGATCATCTTCGGGCCTTGACCCGTAAAACTCCGGATCGCAACTCAGAAATCTCTAACCTCAAACTGCTCGCTCGGGTTAATCGCCGATCCTTCCTATGAACCTGTCCCGCCACTATCCTTGCCAATAACTGGACTGTCTCTCTCAAATCTCCATCCTGTGCCCCTGGCTGAGGAACTGAAGGCTCATGTACTGGAGTCTCAGATACGGGTGATGTTGCCCCCTAAGAGGGAGCCTCTAGAACTGGTGACGAGGCATAACTCGTCGTCGGGGCACACTCGTGAGTAGACCGCGTGGGACTCGTAGCTCTCCGCAGACTAGTGTCCCCTCATCAGATTTGCCCTTCCGCCACGCCACGCGCGCTTCCTGAGGCATAGTCAGAACATAGTAAACTATCAGAAAACGGACCATCATAATAACACAACTCTATAGCACGATCTAAGAGATGGAAGAATAGAAACAATCCTAAATGTCTGGCAGCCTCATGTGTATAAGTATGGTTGATCGGTGTATTTTATATACACCTTTTGAGTCAGTTTTAGTTAGTCTTTTGTCCCTTTTTGTACAAATAAGTGTCGTATTAGGATAGTTTTCCTTTCTTTTGAGTCAAAGTGGTTAAAATGGCCAAATGGTGGAAAAGGAGCTAAAAGAGGACAAAAGAGAAGGTTCCAGAGCTAAAAACAGAGAAAGTGGCGAACGAGGCCGAACCTGCATCCGCGGCGCTCCCCGCAGCTGGCAGCGCGCGCCCACTATCCGCAGAGGCTGCAGAAGACCCAGCACGCGCGCCATGTCGCCAGGTGGCCGCGCGCTAAACATCCGAGGGCAGAGCTGCAGCGCGCGCGCCATGTATGCAGAGATCGTGGTCGCGCGCCAAATCACCCGAAGGATTGCAGAATTTCCGGCGCCGCGGCGCCTGTCTGCAGAGCCGCGGCGCCGACGCGGAAAAATAAGGTTTTCAGACGGATTTTGGGCCAGGCCTGCAGGGAAAAGTTGAGGCAGTTAGGAGCCTATAAAAGGAGAACCCTAGGCAGTTTTTAAGGGTTCCCCTTCTTGCACAACTCAAGATTCTTGCTTGGAGATTGGAGACCATAATTTAGTACTTTCTTTTCCTTTTTCTTTTCTTTATTTCAGTTTTTGTATGATGACTTTTGAATTAGTTCTTGTCATGTCAATGGCTAGGAACTAATTCTCTTATAGGGCTTTCCATGTTAATTCTCTAGAAACTTATGTTATGAATTAATGCATGTTTATGGTTATTATTCTTCTTTGAGAGATTTATCCAATAATTGCGTTGAATGCTTGGTAATTAATTGACAACTAATTATCACTATATGATTTCTAATTTACTTCGAAAGGAGAGATTGTGAATATGCTGTAAGTTGGGTAGACATTCTTGGATTGGGGATGAAAATACCTCAATTATTTATGTAGCGTTAATGAGGCTTAAAACCCTAATTTTTGCGTAGTGCGTGACGGTTAACTAGGTTTTGTTCTTAATCCTCCTATAGAGTTATCCTTATCACCAAAGGTAGGTAAGGTGCAATCTTCGTTGAGTGTTTATATATCCTTAACGGAATATAAAACGATTTCAGAACCCGCTTTCTCCAGAGAAGACCATAATTCATTGCATTAATAAATAACATAAGCGGATAGTTGAAGAGACATGGAAGCCCTATTCCCATCACAACTGAAGTAAACTCATTAGTTAAAGTAGTCTTTATAATTCTCAGTTATAAACAACAAAATCAAACATCAATTGCCAAATAGATACCAAAAGATAGATAGTTGGTACTTGAACCCTAATCCTTGTGGACGATATTCGGTCTTACTAAGACTATATTACTTGTCACGATAACGTGCACTTGCATTAAAGTGTGTGCATCTTTTCGCGCATCAATGGTGCACAAAATACCCATACACAAGACTCTACTAGACACGGTCTGTAGATATTCCGAGGACTAACCGCTCTGATACCACTTTTGTCACGACCCGACCCGACGGGCCGCGACTAACGTCCTAATTGGACGTCATTACTGACCTGTCACTCTTAATCCATCTAATACAGAGATCTATAGAAATTTCGGCAGCACAACGCTGCTTTTACAACATCTCCCTAAAATGGGCGAGCCGACAAGGCTGCCAAATCAACAACAGAACAGCAATCATAATGGGCTAGCCGACTAGGCTGCCACCAACCAACATTATGTACACAAAGGAAAAATCAGAATAAGCAAGTCGGCAAGGCTGTCACTAGATAAGAACAAGTATAACCGGGAACGCCCCAACACAGGGTATAACAACATCAAAACCAAAACAAGGTACAAACGTCCAACCCACAATCGCTTCTGCACTCTAAGAGTGTAATACTGACATATGACGGTACAGGACCCCGTCGTGCCCAAAATATGCATAAGTCTCGAAAGATATAGGTCTGTACTAAAATAGCTGGCTCCGGAACAAAGGAGCTCTCCAACCGATGTCTGAAATCCTAGACGAGGGTCACCTATCTCAACACTGAACTCGCGGCATGAACGCACTTCACGAAAAAGGGGTCGATCGATAGATGTACCAAGTATGTGGAACCGAAATATCAGATAGAAATCATAACAGTTCAACGTAAACAAGAGACAAGTAAGAATTCAACTTAATCAGATAATCGTACTCCATCAAATGAGAGTAATGAAAATCAGTTCTTTCTTTTTCAAAATATGCAAGTCAGGCCAAAATCATGAACTTCTATCCTCAGGATATAATAGCACGGGACTCGAACCCGTCTAGGTATATATATATCATGGGACTCGAACCCAAGTAAGCATGTATATCGTGGGACTCGAACCCACGTAAATATATGGAATAATATAATGTTATGGGAATCGAACCCGCATCATGAAGATCTAATCCATGGAATAATAATAAATCGGGAGTTGAACCCGCTTGGGATTCGAACCCAAGTAAAATATTAATAATAGCCGGGACTCGAACCCAGAACATACCATATAGTGTCGGCCCTCTATGTGAGAGACTCGGTGAATGTGTAATAGGACTCGGCACGAGTAGATATCATGAGCAACTATATGCAATTTGAAATCATCTTTGACTTTCGATAATATCATCATATTACACTCTTTACTGAAATCATAGGCACTTGTCATAACAATTTTCCTTTAAAACTAACTCTGTAGAAAATCATGTACGTCCGTCGTACTTTTATTAAAATCAAGTCAAATGAAAGTTTTTCACAGGGTCGTGCCAAAAATAGGGAAAAAGGATTTTCACAAAATCATGCCAAAGAAATAATAGTTTCACATACCTTTTAAGCGATCAAATCAACTAAATGCTAAGATATGCCTCGTCTAGTATGTCAACCTATAACAATGACAATACGTTCGTCAATCCTACGGTATCTAACGTAAGTTATTCAAATAACGACTTCTTATTTCTATAAAAATTTGGGCAGCACTTCCTTTGTTTATGTGCGTATCCACAATTGACCAACAAGCTAATCAAACCAATTAACCAGTCACAAATCAAGATATAACCCAACTAGTCCCATAAACTCCATATATGCTATCATACGACCTCTTTCTCTTTATATTCATGAAATATAACCAAAGTAGTAATCAAAATGATTAATACACCTATTTATCATGTTCATTTAGTCCTTTAGCCAAGCTAAAACAATCCATTAAAGCGATCCAATTTTTCTAGCAAGATTGTGAGTTCAAGAATGCGACATAGCCCTTTTCTTCACCTTTATTCCTTCGAGGCATATATAAGTAATTACCTCCGCCTATATACATGTTTATAACTTATGTGTCAAGCATTTAAATCAGTCCTTAATACATCATAATCATGTTCAATAATTTCCATGCAATTTCGGCCATAACAACATGTTATAATTTCGAAACTCTCTTTCTAATTCTTAAAAACCAATTCATCTTGTAATATCTTCATATAACTAATTATCTCTTAATAATCAAGGCTACATCTCAATTCTCCACTGCAAATGGTAACAAAATAACAACCCAACCATTGAAGCCAAGGTATACCCGAATAATCTCAAAATCGGCCAACCCAATTCCAACGACAATCACATGCAATTCTTATTCCCATTTCCTCTTAATATAAGTTTATTTGTTAACACAAATTCATTTCCTTAATTCTAATAACATGCATTTCATTTTAAATAATAAAAAAGAGGAATTTTTACCTTAAAACAATGTACCCAAAATCTGCTCAATGTACCGATTTTTAGGCCTCAATTTTCATTAATTTCTTGTCCAATTTTTCACTTCTTCAACTCCAATCTAACATGCAACAATTCTACTATGTTAATCCCTCTTTCTTTCACATTTTTCTTACAAAAAAACTTGTCCGAAACTTGAAGAAAATTTCTCCATTTTCGGCCAAGCAGTAGCCGAACCCACTGGTTGGTTTTTTTGTTTTGCTTAGATTGTAGAAGAATAAATCTTGTAATGGAGTTGATACAATTCTTGAGTTTGGTTATGAGGAATGGGGTGTGTTTTGTTTCTTTCTTTGGTTTGAAGAGGAGAAGGGATTGAGTTAAAATGGGTTTTGAAATGAAATAGAAGATGAAGTGTTTGATTAATAAAAATCTGAAATTTCAAATTTCCCTTATCACAATTTGGTCCAAAACTTCTTATTAGTCTTCTTAGTTAACCCTCAAGTAATAATTAAACTTATGCTCCACCTCTTCTAATCTTACTCCCGTTTCCTTTAATTTCCGAGAATTTCATAAGGTCTCGTATTCTCATTGTCGTAACTTACATACATTGTTAATCCATAACGGGATATATATATAAACAACTATACTTAAGGAATTTTCCGGCGTCACATTCGTCATTATCAAAATTATTCCGTATTAGCATGTACAAATATACTTAATTTACATAAAATCGAATCTTTATTCTTAATGACGTTCTTAATTATCGTCTTAAAAACACGAGGTGTAACAACTTCCTTCCTTACAAAGCCTCATACAGGGTCATCTGGATACTGGAAGGGTATATGTTATCGTATGTAACTCAACAAGAGACAAATAATCCTACCAGCTTCCCCTGAAATCAATAACACAGGCACGCAACCTATCCTCGTTGTCGGATAACATGCCCGCTGTCCGGCCGGTCCGAGGTGAAATACACCACTGAGACTTACCTGTGTCCCTAACCCCTTCTGGAAAACCCCCAGAAGTTAGCCGTAAACTGAGTTCATCTGTCAGACATCATAATGTAGGAACCCCTTGCAGTCTCACAATCTCCCTGCTATATAATCTAGCATAATCCTCAGCCGAGTAAGTGGTCCTGACCGGAAGAAAATGGGCTGATTTCGTCAGCCTGTCTACCATAACCCATAAGGAGTCGTACTTCCTCTGAGTACGATGCAACCCAATAACATAATCCATATCAATCACCTCCCATTACCAAGTCGGGATCTCAATCGTCGATAATAGCCCACTGGGCTTTTGATGCTCACCCTTGACCTGCTGCCAATTGGACACCGAGCAACAACTCTGCTACGTCCCTCTCCAGGCCATCCTACCAATACATACATCTGAGGTCATGATACATCTTAGTCAACCCCGAACAAATAAAGTAATGAGCAATGTGTGCCTCCCATAAAACCTGCTGACAAATCCTGCAGCATCGGGCACACACAATCTATCTTCATATCACAGCACCCCATTCGGTGCTACTCAAACAGGCCCTTCTCCTCTCGGAGAGCCGTATCTCAATTCCGCACTAGAACTGGATCCTTATACTGTCACCACTTCACCTCTTCAACGAGAGAAGACTCGACAACCTCTCGTTTCTGAACTCCACCATTATCGGAATTGTTATACCCCGTATTTCCAGAGTATGTACGTGTGCGCGTACGTATTATAATTTGAGCCTTAAAAGTTGGCTAGTTTCGAAATTTGTACACAACACCCGATTAGAGTCGTTTTTCGACGAAACGTTTCCACAGCTTTCGTAGGGAAAATTCCGGCTATGTCATTTATAATTTTTGCGGATTTTTCCGAGAGACGAAACATTTTGGACCAACGAGAGGGCGACACTTGTCACCCTCTAATTGGAAGGAGTGGACGGCAAAAGCTTGCCCTTTGCACGTTTTTGGTGTTGCATTTTTGGTCAAGGGTTAGGTAGGATATTTTGTGTAAATGGATAAGGTAGCACATGGCTAAATCTTGGCCTTACACTTGCTATGCACTTGTCTTCATCTTGGCCATTGGTTGGCCTTCACTTGACCTATAAATACCCCTCTAAGTTGAAGACTTTCTTCATCCTCACTTGAGCAATCTACCTAAGTCTCAAACACTCCCTCCCTCTTGTTCTCTCGTCCACCACACCCCTCCCCTTTGAGGCCCTATCGCCGAGAGCTTCCCTTCCCCTCATGGTGCCCTGCCGAGGTACCCCTAGCCTAGTTGTCTCGTATAAATACCCCTTGTTGTGGTATAGAAATACTCTCCTAGTATTGTTGTAATGTCCAAATACCTTGGCCCAAATACCTTGTAGTATTCCCAAGGTTACAATTATACAAGCCCAGAAAATACCATTATACTTCCCCTCAGTCACTAAACGAAACCCTAAGGAAATCTTCATTGATAGTTGAAGTATTTGAGTAGACGTTGGTTAGAACTTCTAAGGGTTGTTTGGAGCGGGTTGAGCGCACTGAGTAGAGCTAAACCTTGCTCAGATCGACATATAAACTCGGATAATTTTGGGCTTATCGAGGTAAACACTCTTGACCTTCTATTGTAATTGGAAATTACATGTTGTAGGAATATATAGTTGAAGTATACTATATATAGAACTGAACATTATAATTGTGCGGCAATGTCTTTTGACTTAAGCCTGAATAATACTTACAGAATGTCTTGCGACTTAAGCCCTAATTTTAAGAGTGAATCGAATCAGTAATTACATAGACTGTATTACAGAGACTTGTGTAGTATTGCCGTGAGTAGAATTGTTCACGCCCGCCGACGAGAAACCCCGGTTGGCTTGTTAGCCTACTCGATGAAGAGGAGATTTACGCTGCCATGTGTGTGGGAGGTGCCGAATTTTCTCAGAGAATATTCTACGTCGGGATTTAAAGATATTAATAGGCGCTTTGTGGCCTCTATAGGTTGTAGTACTACGTATGGAGTGACTGCTGATCGAGAGCGTGAAGCGGTTTGAGGTACTTGAGCGCTTTGCTATTAGTCGATAATCGTCGCGAGGTATGTGAACCTCTTCCTATCTGTTCTAGCATGATATGTGTATAACTATGTAGTACGGTAGACGTACATGTGTTTAAAGTATTTGATTGGTTTGAAAAATAAAGTGTTATAACAGCTTTATGTAGGTAAGAAAATGCTTTGTGGTTTCAAAGGGTAACTGATTTGACTTATAACGGATTTGATGTGTAGTAATACTTGGCTGTGAAAACATAAGAGTTGTACTAGCTGTATGGGAAGTTAAGTAGACCGTCTGAAGAGTGATAACAGGAATGGGTTACTGATTTTTAGAAGATAAGAGACTTGACTTAATGGTATTAATATGAATTTTGTTAAAAGTGTGAAAACTCATTCGTGAGTAATGAGTACTTGGTTTTAAGAGGAATAATGTTTTACTGATTTCGGAAATCAGAATGAGTATCGACAAACCACTGCAGCGTAAATAAAGGAAAATGTATTGAATAACGAAGTATGGTATTAAAACCAGTAGAAACCTCCATCTGCATAGAAGCTAAGATAAGACAAAATGATATTACATTTCCTAGATCATGGCTGCTTAATAAGATTAATTATAAACAAGAATAACCTACTCACATATAAGACATATGTTTCTCAAAACGTTTAAAGGAGAATTATGTTTTAAAGGATTTAAAACTATGAACTACGAAACCTTTTCTAAAATGAGAAACTTGAGCTTTTGAAATTAGGCAAACTTGAACGTTTGGAAAATAAGGTTGTTACTTGATTTTACAAAGGAAAGCATTTTGGTTTACTTAACAATGTTAGTCACTCTATTTTTTATACTACGAGTATCGGGTGACCTTCGTAAAAGAAATGGATCTTTAAAAGGAATTTAACGTACGTAGTACTTTAGGGTTAAAATCCGGACTTTGACATAAAATGAAAGTACCTTGAGTTGTGTGTAACTTGTTTATGCTTGTTGTTATGAAACTTGACCATGTTACGTGTGATAGCCTTGTTGTGCAAGTACTGTGTTCTACTCGACTACCGGTTCATCCGGGAATGTATTTCACTTGATTACCGGTTCATCCGGGAATGTATTTCACTCGACTACCGGTTCATCCGGGAATGTATTTCACTTGATTACCGGTTCATACGGGAATGTATTTCACTTGACACGGTTCATCCGGGAATGTATTTCACTTGATGACCGGTTCATCCGGGAATGTATTTCACTTGACTACCGGTTCATCCGGGAATGTATTCCACTCGACTACCGGTTCATGGGATGAACCGGGAATGTATTCCACACTTTTCTATATTGGGTCCATAAGATGGGCCGAGACCTGTTATACGTATCACATGATTTGTACCTAGATCGCCAAGCGGTGAGAAGGAGTTCCACGCATGAGGATGACTTTTGTGGCGTGAGTCCACGACTTGACACGATCGCTCTTATGTTGTGAACTGTAGTTTGTTATCATACATGTCTCCTGCTTTATAGACTATTATGATTTCATTTACGTGATTTTACGCCACATACTTGGTACTGTTGATCGACCTTCGGGGCTGCGTTCATGCCGCAGGTAAAAGGTACATCGACTGTCGATCCCCGCTTATAGGATCACATTCCAGCGTGTTGGGAAGCTCCGTTCCTTCGGAGGCTTATCTTTTGGTATGTTACCCTGAGTCTGTAGATTCTTATACATTCAGGGGTATGGCGGCCCCGTCCGTCATAGTTGTTGTAAAAATCTTAGAGGTCCAGAGTAATCGCTGCAAGTGGTTTGTAAAAAGGATAACTGTCGTATTTATGTATATATGATGAAGGCAAATCGCTTTGTTTGGCCTGTTTATTTATCTTTCTCTTAATTCATGTTCATGTTTTTATTTCCGCTGATTTTCTCTCGATGTTGTATCACTAGGTGCCCGGTAGGCACGACCACGCCCGGTTCGGTCGTGACAAAAGTGGTATCGAGCGCTTAGTCCTCTGAAAGTGTCTACAGCACCGTGTCTATTAGAGTCTTGATTATCGTGTGTTGTGCACCACATCTATAATCGTGAGGCTATAGGACATTTAGGATTGGTTTCCATTCTTCTCATTCCGAGATCGCCCTGTAGTCAGTGATAAGTCAGCCCTCCGACGTATTCCTTTCCTTTACCGCTATGCCTCGCGTAAGGCAACCTGCAGCCCACGGGCAAGGCAATGGAAGTCATAGTGAGATACAGAGGAGTACGAGGCGCAGCCTGGCCAAGACTGAGACAAGGCTTCCGACGGGTTTCGCACGCCAAAGACCAGCAGAAGTTTAGAGTCGCAGCAGTTGGCCGAGACTACAAGACTGAGCCTCCACCCCACACCGAGCGTATGAGATGGGTACAAGGAGATGGCCCGCCATCGCCGTGGTCGTGGCCGATATGAGGATAGGCCGGATGCAGCAGCCCAAATTTCAAGCACCCGTAGTTCACCCCGAGCGCATGGTTTGAGGCTACGTGACTTTCGAGTTGAGCCCGCCAGTTGTTCTATGGATCGAGAGCCGAGGATGACTCGTGAGTTTATCCGAGCCTACAAATGGATCATGAGTGATCGAGCCTCGTGAGGCGAGTCGGTGGTATTGGTTCGCATCACCGCGTGATATCGCAGCTGATCGTTTGATTCGCGAGCCGCCCCGGAAGAGCATGCACTTCCAGCATTTGGGACGAGTTCTCGAGGGCATTTCTTGCACATTTCTTGCCTCCACGCATGAGAGGGCTCGCCGACAGATTTTTGACGCTGAGGCAGATCGCGACTGTTAGAGAGTACAATGTGGAGTTCGACTCATTAGCTCGGTATGTTCCCGTAGTAGCGGATATGGAGGACGAGTACACCGCTACGCCACCGGGCCGACGATTACTTGGCAGAGGCTTGCGGTGTAGCTCTTCACCGGGCATGGACATTGCCCGCACGCAAGCTCATGCACCAGGATGCGAGGCACGGAGAGGTCGACGGAATGACCGAGATCGCCAGGCAGAGGCCGTAACAGCAGGTCCTTTGGTAACTTTCGAGGCGGACCGCCTCAGCTAGCCTAGTTATGTACCTCCGCCAAGACGGAGTGGTCCTCCTCGCCTTCGGGGCGTTCAGGTATTCGAGCCGGTCGAGCTCCGTGGCTTCGTTCACGGTATACGTGAGTGCTAGCACCGGATTCGTGTCCCCTCGGTGTGCACGATGGAAAACATCATCCCGGGAATGTCGTCTTTTATCGGTGCTTGTTTCACTCGCTGTCGGTGGCCATGTGACGAGATCGTGCTTATAGAGAGGTACCGCAGCTTGGCGCAGCTCCGGATCGATGGCGGTGTTCATCGCTTTCATTATATGCCTGCAGGCGTACTTACGACAGAGTGGAGCGGTAGCGTGTATATCCTTAACCCTCTAGAGGCTTGTATGTTTTGATGTTATGTTAATGTGTTAAGTGTTATGTTCGGATAGCTTTGTGCTAAAATGTGATTTAGGAACCTGGTTGGGAAAAAGTGGTAAGCTCAAAGTGAGGAAATGATGAACCTTAGAATATTACGCTGAGACCTTAGATGTAAGCCGTCTGAGTACAATATTTTGCGAGTGATCCTTGTCGAGTGCATTTTATGCCTAGAATGTATTGTGTGATAAGTCCTGGTTGGGTAAATGAAAGTGGTATCTTTCATGATGTGATTTAGCAAGATTGTTCCGTGTCGGCGAGCAAGAGTTGGCGCGACAGTGGTCGGGTTGGGCCATGTTGCGGGCCAACCCGCACTGCTTCGGTGGGGTCACTCGGGTGGTCCCGCCAGTGGTAGGGTCACGAGGGTGCTAGTCCCAAGTTTAGATGACCGTCGTATGAGTTCGTGGTTATGTTCGACCGAAGCGGATCATGAAGGCCGGAATGGCCTTAAGGAGATCGGTTAGTAAGATGACCAAGTTGAGGTAGTGACTCCAAAGTTTTGGAGAATCAAGCGATGATCAAGTGTGGTAATGATACCTTGAAGAGTTCAAGAGTTCGAGAAGAGTACGACGAGTAAGGGTAGAGGCGAGCATGTATTGCGAGCATAGATATGATCATTTCTTGTAAAGGGAGAAGGTGCAAGGATGTATATTTTAGACCTCGTGAATCGATGCAACCGGCACCATTGGTTGGGTCACGAGTGACACTAGAACCTCGCGCAAAGTGACAAAAGTTTGTGATGTTAGAGGTGTTTCCTCGTGGACTTGGATGTAAGTATTTGCGCAGTGTTTCGTGGCGGTGTGGCGTGATTGTTCTCGTAAGTATAGTAGAAGACTATATCGCGCATGTTTGTTTGAGGTTTAGAAGGAACATTCGGACGAATGTTTCTAAGCGAGGAGAATGTTATACCCGTATTTCCGAGTATGTACGCGCGCGCACGTATTATAATTTGAGCCTTAAAAGTTGGCTAGTTTCGAAATTTGTACACAACACCCGATTAGAGTCGTTTTTCGACGAAACGTTTCCACAGCTTTCGTAGGGAAAATTCCGGCTATGTCATTTATAATTTTTGCGGATTTTTCCGAGAGACGAAACATTTTGGACCAACGAGAGGGCGACACTTGTCACCCTCTAATTGGAAGGAGTGGACGGCAAAAGCTTGCCCTTTGCACGTTTTTGGTGTTGCATTTTTGGTCAAGGGTTAGGTAGGATATTTTGTGTAAATGGATAAGGTAGCACATGGCTAAATCTTGGCCTTACACTTGCTATGCACTTGTCTTCATCTTGGCCATTGGTTGGCCTTCACTTGACCTATAAATACCCCTCTAAGTTGAAGACTTTCTTCATCCTCACTTGAGCAATCTACCTAAGTCTCGAACACTCCCTCCCTCTTGTTCTCTCGTCCACCACACCCTCCCCTTCGAGGCCCTATCGCCGAGCTTCCCTTCCCCTTGTGGTGCTCCTGCCGGGGTACCCCCCCCCCTAGCCTAGTTGTCTCGTATAAATACCCCTTGTTGTGGTATAGAAATACTCTCCTAGTATTGTTGTAATGTCCAAATACCTTGTAGTATTCCCAAGGTTACAATTATACAAGCCCAGAAAATACCATTATACTTCCCCTCAGTCACTAAACGAAACCCTAAGGAAATCTTCATTGATAGTTGAAGTATTTGAGTAGACGTTGGTTAGAACTTCTAAGGGTTGTTTGGAGCGGGTTGGAGCGCACGGAGTAGGAGCTAAACCTTGCTCAGGATCGACATATAAACTCGGATAATTTTGGGCTTATCGAGGTAAACACTCTTGACCTTCTATTGTAATTGGAAATTACATGTTGTAGGAATATATAGTTGAAGTATACTATATATAGAATCAACATTATAATTGTGCGGCAATGTCTTTTGACTTAAGCTCGAATAATACTTACGCAATGTCTTGCGACTTAAGCTGAATTTTAAGAAGTGAATCAATCAGTAATTACATAGATCAGACATAAAGAGACTTGTAGTATTGTTGTGAGTAGAATTGTTCACGTCCGGTCAGAACGCACTGCTACGGCCCATCGTGCCTTATCCTGCACCCTAGTGATACAACATCGAGAAAACCAAATGAAAATAAAACATGAGTCATGAAACATGAGATATAATAATAAACAAAGCAACCAAAACGGTTGCCTTCAAGATATACATAAAACTCAACAGTTTAATCCTTTACAACCTCGCCACAACAAGATTTCATGCACTTAAGATTTACATGACTATGACGACAGTGGCCCCGCCATACCCCGAATGTACAAGAACCTACAACTCGTGGAACACATACCAAAAGATAAGCCTCCAAGAAACGGAGCTTCCCAATACGCTACCGTGATCCTAAGAGCGGGATCCACGATCGATGTACTCTACTCGCAGATTGAACGCAGCCTCAAGGAGGTCAAGACAACAGTACCAAGTATGTGAAATCAGAAAATATCAGAATGAAATCATACTAGTCTATATAAAGCGAGACATGTATGATAACCAAACTACGATTCACAACATAAAAGCAAATATACGATCCGTGACTCACGCCTCAAGTCATTACTCAAATATAACTACGGGTCTCACGCCCACAACATCAATCATGTTCGCATCACGGCCGCATGCCCCGACTGCAGGTGTAGACATGTCCATGATGCAACAATAATACCAATGCCCCACGGCCACATGCCCCTAATTCTACCTCTGCAGACACGCCCATGTGACATCAACAATAATATATCGGGTGATCAACCTCGCCGCACGCCACATGCCCCTAATTCTACCTCGGTGTAGACATGTCCATGTAACCACAATAACAATATATCGTAATCAACCCGACCGCACGCCGCATGCCCCTAATTCAGATCGGCAGAGACATGTCCACGTGACATCAACAACAAGACAAGAATCAAAATGGAAACATACCCGTGGAATTCTCCATCACCGCCAAAGACGCCCAAGTAAGTTCTCAACAAGTCGACCGCCTCTATCGAGACGCCGGTAACGTAAATACCACACTTGTACAACAAAGGCTATCATCACAAGCATAGGCAAGTTTCACAACAAGCATAGGCAAGTTTCACAACAACAAGCATAGGCAAGTTTCACAACAACAAGCATAGGCAAGTTTCACAACAACAAGCATAGCAAGTTTCACAACAACTCAAAGTACTTCCATTTATACCAAAGTCCGGGTTTTTAACCCCAAAGTACTACATACGTTAAGTTCTTTTAAAAGAGATCCATTACTTCTATAAAAGTCACCCGATACCCGTAGTATTAGAATGACCAACCCACATTCCTTTTCAAAATCAAGTAACAAGATTCTTTCCTAAGTTCCGCTTGCCTAGTTTCAATTACTCAAGCTTCTCATTTTCAAATGGTTTCATAGTTCCCAAACTTAATCACTGATTCCTTTTAGAACAATTGAGTAATATATGTCTCACGCGAGAGTAGGTTATTCTTGTTTACAACATTCTTATTACAAAGACCATGATCTAAAAAATGTAATATCATTTTGTCTCATCTTAGTTTCTATGCAGATGGAGGTTTCTACCGGTTTTAATACAACACATCATTATTCAATACATTTTCCTTTATTAACGCCGCAGTGGTCCTGTCGATACACATTCGATTCCCAAATCAAGAAACATTATCCCTTTAAAACCAAGTACTCATTACTCACGAATGAGGTTTCACACAAACATCCACATTAAAACAAATAAGTTAAGTCTCTTATCTTATAAGATCAAGTCTCTAACTTCTAACATCAAGAAACCATTTTCACTTACATAAGGTCGTTATAACTAACTTCCCATAAAGCTATTATAACACCCTATGTTTTAAACCAACCAAATCACTTAGCACATGTATCGCCTACCGCACTACATAGTTCACAACAATCATGCTAGAAAAGATAGGAAGAGGTTCACATACCTCGACGATTTATCGACAATAAGCAAAATGCTCCAAGTACTACAACCTTGCTAGCCCTTTCCACTCCTCGAGTAGAATACGCTACTCTTAGTACTTTCACCTATAAAGGTCACAAACGCCTATTAACCCCAAAACATAAGTTTCTATCTTTCTATAGAAAATTCAAACATTTCCCGCAACAAACAGAAACTCCTCCTCTATCGAGGCCGCTACCAAGCCAACCAGTGTGGGGTTTACACGCCTAACCTGACGTGTACAATTCTACACAAGTCTACTGCAATACAGTCCATGTAAATACAGTTCAGTTCAGTTCTTTATTCTTCAGGCTTAAGTCAAAAGACATTGCCGAATACTAAGTAAAGTTCCATATAACGTATTATTAAACTATATATACTAACAAACATGTAATTTGCAATTACAATATTGGGACATGATAATTACATGTATAAGCCCAATATTATACAAGTTATAATGTCGATCCCGAGCAAGGTTTAGCTCCACCCGCGCCCAAACCACTCCAAACAACCCTTAGAAGTTCTAACTAACTTCTACTCAAATACTTCAACCAACTATGAAGATTTCCTTAGTGGTTTCGGTTTGAGACTAAAGGACAAAAGGTAGTATTTCCTGACTCTACGAAAGAGGTATCTTTGGAATACTACAAGGTACAAGGCTAAGGTATTTTGGGCATTATAACAATACTTGGGAGTATTTCTATACCACAACAAGGTATTATGCGAAACAACTAGGCAGTGGGTACCCCACTACTAGCACCACAAGTGGGACCTTCTCGCCAAAGGCCACAAGGAGGAGGAGGGGAGAGGCTTAGGACGAGAGCTACTAGAGGAGGAGGGATTTCAAGACTTAGACAAAGTGAGGAGCTGAATGAATAAGTCTTCACAAGTGGAGGGTATTTATAGCAAAACCAAAGGCCAACCAACGGCCAAGATTAAGCCATGTGCAAGGCAAGTGTAAGGCCAAGATCAAGCCAAGTGCACCCTAGCCCCTACTCCTTAAAACCTCACAAATATCTACACAAATATCTAGCACAACTTGCCCTCCAAATCGCCAAGCCGCCCACTTGTCTCCATCATGGGTGACACACGCCACCTCCCGTTGGTCCAAAATGTTTCGCCTCTCGGAAAAATCCGCAAAAATACAAAACGACATAGCCGAATTTTCCTTCGCAGTTACGCAAAACGCTTCGTCGAAAAACGACTCAACCGTGTTGTGCACAAATGTAAAATCGCCAAGGTGCCACATGGGGTGACACGTGTCGCCCCGATTCGCCTGTAATATTTCGCCTTCCAAAATATCCAATTTACCGAAATCTCAAAAACAAAGCGGGCCACAAAATCAGAATTTCTCCCGTGGCCCCACGTGACCATTTCCAAAATAAAATCTCAAAATTCTAATATAATCTATGAAGTCCAATACCAAACTGGGAATCCAATTCCATTAACGAACCTTTTTCTTCACAAATAACCTAAACTTTTCCGTCGAAAACTCACATCTTTCTTTCTTTCAAAATTTTCTCACGTACTTCGCACGCACGTCCTCACATACATACCCCGCAACTACGGGTATAACATTCTCCTCCTTAGAAACATTCGTCCCGAATGTTCCATCTCAAGTCGAATAACGATAAAGTTCCTCTAACAAGTTGCCAACGCCACCGGCCAATGCGAAATAACACACGTTATCTTCCTCCCTTACTGTGCAGACCTTCTAACACTCGAACTCTCCCAAGACGCACCATACTTCGCCATTACTTCCGCTCCTCAAAATCTCCGAGTCACTACCTCCAAACTTGGTCATCTTACTAACCTCAAACTTCCTTAAGGCCATTCCCGCCTTTACGAACCGCTCGTCGAACGCGCCCACGAACTCATACGATGATCATACAAACTTGGGCCTAGCATCCTCGTGACCCTACCACCTGGCGACCACCCAGAACTGACCCCACCCCAAACGGGTTACTGGTTGACCCGCAAATGGTCCTCAACCCGACCCCAACCGCGCTAAACTCTTGTTCCCGATCCGAACAATCTTACTAATTCACATCACGAAGCTACCACGTCCATCTCACACTACCCACGGACTGATCACACAAATAAATCCCACGTATACTCCTACTCTGAGAAAGGTCAAACATAAACCGAATCTTTAATCTCAAGACGACCTTACCCTTAAGGTCTCGGGCCGTGACATAGTCTAAGGTTCACACTTACCATGCCCCCATACGTAACCTCCCAACTAAACATGTTTTCAAACTCACAATTAACACAACGCTTATTCGCATAGCACACAATAATGAGACCATCATAACAAGCATACCAAAACTCTGTAGAGGGTTAAGGATATACCGAAGCTACCGCCCACTCTAATCATAGGCCCACTCGCAGGCGATAATCGTAGGCGCGCGAACCACCATCGATCCTAGGGTCGAGTCAGAACATCCGTATACCCTTGGTTGGACGCCTTGCAAAATGGCCCGCTGGCCGCCGCAAAATAACAAGCTCCTCGCACCACGACATTCCCAAATGTGGTCTACCACATCGACCACACCGAGGTGGTGACCGTGATCCGCCAACACCTTACTTCCTCGAAACTCAACCTCGAGCCCCGACCGCCCCCGAATACTCAAGGTTGTGGAGGACCACTCACCGGGCGGAGGTGCAAAACTAATATGCTGCTGAGGCGGTCCGCCTCGAAAGTCGCCAAAAGACCCTGATGTCCTGGCCCTCTTCTGCTGATCCAGGTCATTCCGTCGACCTCTCCGTACCTCACATCCTAGCGCATGAGCTCGCATGCGCGGCAATGTCCATGCCTACAAGAGCTACTCAACATGCCTCGACATGTAATCATCGAGCCTCAGAATATATCGGTGCACTCGATCCTCCATACTAGCTACCAACGCCGACGCACGCCAATGAGTCGAACTCCACATTGTACTCCCAACCGCACGCCCGCCTGCCTAAGCATCAAAAATCTGTTTACCGCGTGCTCTCATCCGCGAGGCAAGAAGCGAGGAAAGCCCCCAAAACTCATCCCATACCGCTGGAGGCATGCTCTCCCGAAAGCTCCCATGAATCAAACCAATCGATCATGATCACGCACCGATGCGAACCAAAGGTCACAGACTCGGTTTCAAGCCTTGATCACCCGCGTGATCCGGTCAGAATCGCCGGATGAACTCCCCGCGATCATCCTCGTGCCTCGACCCATAAAACTCGCGGCTACAACTCGTAAAGTCCCGCAGCCTCAAACTATTCGCTCTCGTGCACCAGCCGCTGAACTCGAACCGCCAGATCCAGCCTCTCCTCATACTGCCACGACTCGCCAGAATCGGGCCATCTCCTTGTAACCCATCTCTCCGCCCCTGCATCGCGGACTGAGGCTCAGTATCGCGTCTCAGCAGCCATTGCCGCGCTTCTAACCTCTCGCTGGGCCGCGGCGCTACAAAACCCGCCGTCAAGCACAACTCGTGTATCGGGCTCGCGCTGCATTCTCTCTCAGATCTCACTAGCAAGACTCGGCCGCTTTGCCTCCCGGGCTCGTTGCCTCGCGCGAGGCATAATCGTAAAAACGAGATACGCTGGAGGGTCCCACTTACAACACGCCTCTAAGGCACGATCTCGTAATGAGAAGAATGGAAACTAATCCTAAATGTCCTATAGCCTCCGATTATAGATGTGGTGCACAACACACCGATAATCAAGACTCTACTAGACACGGTTCAGACACTTTCCGAGGATTAATCGCTCGATACCACTTTTGTAACGACCTGCCCGGTTCAAGCATCGTGCCTTATCCTGCACCCTAGTGATACAACATCGAGAAAACCAAATGGAAAATAAAACATGAGTCATGAAACATGAGATATAATAATAAATAAAGCAACCAAAACGGTTTTCAAGATATACATAAAACCCGAATAGCTTTAATCTTTACAACCCCGCCACAACAAGCATTACATGCACTTCTAAGATTTACAACGACTATGACGGACAGGCCCCGCCATACCCTCGAATGTACAAGAACCTACAACTCAGTGGAACACATACTAAAAGATAAGCCTCAAGAAACGGAGCTTCCAATACGTGACCGTGATCCTAAGAGCGGGATCCACGACCGATGTACTTACCGCGCAGATGAACGCAGCCTCAAGGCGAGGTCGATAACAGTACCAAGTATGTGAAATCAGAAAATATCAGAATGAAATCATACTAGTCTATATAAAGCAGAGACATGTATGATAACCAAACTACGCTCACAACATAAAAGCAAATATACTACCGTGACTCACGCCTCAAGTCATTACTCAAATATAACTGGTCTCACGCCCACAACATCAATCATGTTCGCATCACGGCCGCATGCCCCCGAAGATCGCACGGTAGACATGTCCATGATGCAACAATAATACCAATGCCCCACGCCACATGCCCCTAATTCTACCTCTGTAGACACGCCCACGTGACATCAACAATAATATATCGTGATCAACCCCGCCGCACGCCACATGCCCCTAATTCTACTCGGTGTAGACATGTCCATGTAACCACAATAACAATATATCGTAATCAACCCGACCGCATGGCCGCATGCCCCTAACTCAGACGGTAGACATGTCCATGTGACATCAACAACAAGACAAGAATCAAAATGGAAACATACCCGTGGAATTCTCCATCACCGCCAAAGACGCCCAAGTAAGTTCTCAACAAGTCGACCGGCCCTCTATCGAGAGACGCGGTAACACAGAAATACCACACTTGTACAACAAAGGCTATCATCACAAGCATAGGCAAGTTTCACAACAACAAGCATAGGCAAGTTTCACAACAACAAGCATAGGCAAGTTTCACAACAACTCAAAGTACTTCCATTTATACCAAAGTCCGGGTTTTTAACCCCAAAGTACTACATACGTTAAGTTCTTTTAAAAGAGATCCATTACTTCTATAAAAGTCACCCGATACCCGTAGTATTAGAATGACCAACCCACATTCCTTTTCAAAATCAAGTAACAGCATTCTTTTCCTAAGTTCCAGTTTGCCTAGTTTCAATTACTCAAGCTTCTCATTTTCAAATGGTTTCATAGTTCCCAAACTTAATCACTTGATTCCTTTTAGAACAATTGAGTAATATATGTCTCACGAGAGTAGGTTATTCTTGTTTACAACATTCTTATTACAAAGAAATCATGATCTAGAAAATGTAATATCATTTTGTCTCATCTTAGTTTCTATGCAGATGGAGGTTTCTACCGGTTTTAATACAACACATCATTATTCAATACATTTTCCTTTATTAACGCCGCAGTTGGTCCTGTCGATACACATTCGATTCCCAAATCAAGAAACATTATCCCTTTAAAACCAAGTACTCATTACTCACGAATGAGGTTTCACACAAACATCCACATTAAAACAAATAAGTTAAGTCTCTTATCTTATAAGATCAAGTCTCTTAACTTCTAACATCAGTAAACCATTTTCACTTACATAAGGTCGTTATAACTAACTTCCCATAAAGCTATTATAACACCCTATGTTTTAAACCAACCAAATCACTTAGCACATGTACGCCTACCGCACTACATAGTTCACAACAATCATGCTAGAAAAGATAGGAAGAGGTTCACATACCTCGCGACGATTTATCGACAATAAGCAAAATGCTCCAAGTACTACAACCTTGCTAGCCCTTTCCACTCCTCGAGTAGAATACGCTACTCTTAGTACTTTCACCTATAAAGGTCACAAACGTCTATTAACCCCAAAACATAAGTTTCTATCTTTCTATAGAAAATTCGCAAAGACTCTCCTCCCGCAACAACAGAAACTCCTCCTCTATCGAGGCAGTCTACCAAGCCTACCAGTGGTGTGTTTACACGTCTAACCGGACGTGTACAATTCTACACAAGTCTACTGCAATACAGTCCTATGTAAATACAGTTCAGTTCAGTTCTTTATTCTTCAGGCTTAAGTCAAAAGACATTGCCGAATACTAAGTAAAGTTCCATATATAGTATACTTCAACTATATATTCTAACAAACATGTAATTTCCAATTACAATAGAGGGACAAGATAATTACCTCGATAAGCCCAAACTTATCCAAGTTATAATGTCGGTCCTGAGCAAGGTTGAGCTCCCCGCCGCGCGGTCCCAGCCCCTCCAAACACCCCTTAGAAGTTCTAACCAACTTCTACTCAAATACTTCCTCCAACTATGAAGATTTCCTTAGTGGTTTTGGCTGAGACTAAAGGACAAAAGGTAGTATTTCCTGACTCTACGAAAGAGGTATCTTTGGAATACTACAAGGTACAAGGATAAGGTATTTTGGGCATTATAACAATACTAGGGAGTATTTCTATACCACAACAAGGGTATTATGTGAAAACAACTAGGCTAGTGGGTACCCACTGCTAGCACCACAAGTGGGGACCTTCTCGCCAAAGGCCACAAGGAGGAGGGAGGGGGAGAGGCTTAGGACGAGAGCTACAAGAGGGAGGAGGGATTTCAAGACTTAGACAAAGTGAGAGTGAATGAATAAGTCTTCACAAGGAGGGTATTTATAGAAACCAAAGGCCAACCAACGGCCAAGATTAAGCCATGTGCAAGGAAAGTGTAAGGCCAAGATCAAGCCAAGTGCACCCTAGCCCCTACTCCTTAAAACCCTCACAAATATCTACACAAATATCTAGCACACTTGCCTCTCCAAATCGCCACGCCCCACTTGTCTTCATTGTGAGGTGACACACGCCACCCTCCCGTTGGTCCAAAATGTTTCGCCTCTAAAAATCCGCAAAAATACAAAACGACATAGCCGAATTTTCCTTCGCAGTTACGCAAAACGCTTCGCCGAAAAACGACTAACCAAAGGCCAGTGCACAAATGTAAAATCGCCATGGTGCCACACGGGTGACATGTGTCGCCCCGATTCGCCTGAATATTTCGTCTTCCGAAAATATCCAATTTACCGGAATCTCAAAACAAAGCGCCCCACAAAACCAGAATTTCTCCCGTAGGCCCCACGTGACCATTTCCAAAATAAAATCTCAAAATTCTAATATAATCTATGAAGTCCAAATACCAAACTGGGAATCCAATTCCCATTAACGAACCTTTTTCTTCACAAATAACCTAAACTTTTCCGTTTAAAACTCACATCTTTCTTTCTTTTCAAAATTTTCTCACAGATTTCATACGCACGTCTCACATACATACCCCGCAACTACGGGTATAACACGGTCAGACGTGCAAACCCCCGTTGGCTTGCAGCCTCGATAGAGGAGATTTACGCCATGTGTGTGGGAGGTGTCGAATTTTCAGAGAATATTCTACGCCGATTTAAAGATATTAATAGGCGCTTTGTGGCCTCTATAGGTTGTAGTACTACGTATGGAGTGACCGCTGATCGAGAGCGTAGACGGCTTGAGGTACTGAGCGTTTTGCTATTAGTCGATAATCGTCGCGAGGTATGTGAACCTCTTCCTATCTGTTCTAGCATGATATGTGTATAACTATGTAGTACGGTAGACGTACATGTGTTTAAAGTATTTGATTGGTTTGAAAAATAAAGTGTTATAACAGCTTTATGTAGGTAAGAAAATGCTTTGTGGTTTCAAAGGGTAACTGATTTGACTTATAACGGATTTGATGTGTAGTAATACTTGGCTTTGAAAACATAAGAGTTGTACTAGCTTTATGGGAAGTTAAGTATAACGTCTTAAGAGTGATAAAAAGAATGGGTTACTGATTTTTAGAAGATAAGAGACTTGACTTAATGGTATTAATATGAATTTTGTTAAAAGTATGAAAACTCATTCGTGAGTAATGAGTACTTGGTTTTAAGAGGAATAATGTTTTCATCGATTTCGAAATCGAATGAGTATCGACAAACCACCGCAGCGTAAATAAAGGAAAATGTATTGAATAACGGTATGGTATTAAAACCAAGAGAAACCTCCATCCGCATGTGCTAAGATAAGACAAAATGATATTACATTTCCTAGATCATGGTTGCTTAATAAGATTAATTATAAACAAGAATAACCTACTCACATATAAGACATATGTTTCTCAAAACGTTTAAAGGAGAATTATGTTTTAAAGGATTTAAAACTATGAACTACGAAACCTTTTCTAAAATGAGAAACTTGAGCTTTTGAAATTAGGCAAACTTGAACGTTTGGAAAATAAGGTTGTTACTTGATTTTACAAAGGAAAGCATTTTGGTTTACTTAACAATGTTAGTCACTCTATTTTTTATACTACGAGTATCGGTGACCTTCGAAAAGAAATGGATCTTAAAAGGAATTTAACGACGTAGTACTTGGGGTTAAAATCCGACTTTGACATAAAATGAAAGTACCTTGAGTCAGGTGTAACTTGTTTATGCTTGTTGTTATGAAACTTGACCATGTTACGTGTGATAGCCTTGTGCGCAAGTATCGTGTTCTACTCGACTACCGCTCATCCGGAATGTATTTCACTTGATTACCGGCTCATCCGAATGTATTTCACTCGACTACGGCTCATCCGAATGTATTTCACTTGATTACCGGTTCATACGGAATGTATTTCACTTGATTCACGGCTCATCCGAATGTATTTCACTTGATGACCGCTCATCCGGAATGTATTTCACTTGACTACGGCTCATCCGGAATGTATTCCACTCGACTACCGATTCACGGACGAACCGAATGTATTCCACACTTTTCTATATTGGGTCCATAAGATGGGCCGAGACTCGTTATACGTATCACATGATTTGTACCTAGATCGCGGTGAGGAAGGAGTTCCACGTACGAGGATGACTTTGTGGCGTGAGTCCTCGACTTGACATACGATCGCTCTTATGTTGTGAATCGTAGTTTGGTTATCATACATGTCTCCCGCTTATAGACTATTATGATTTCATTTACGTATTTTACGCTTCACATACTTGGTACTGTTGCATCGACTTTCGGGGCCGTTCATGCCGCAGTAAAAGGTACATCGATCGCCGATCCCCGCTTAGGATCACATTCCAAATGTTGAAGCTCCGTTCTTCTGAGGCTTATCTTTTGTATGTTACCCGAGTCCGTAGATTCTTATACATTCGTGGTATGGCGGCCCCGTCCCGTCATAGTTGTTGTAAAAATCTTAGAGGTTTGTAGCAATCACAGCGTGGTTTGTAAAAAGGATAATCGTCGTATTTATGTATATATGATGAAGGCAACTGCTTTGGCCTGCTTATTTATCTTTTCTTAATTCATGTTCATGTTTTTATTTCCGCTGATTTTCTCTCGATGTTGTATCACTAGGTGCCCGGTAAGGCACCACCACGCCCGTTCGGTCGCGTGACAGGAATGAACCAGCCGAACCCCTAGGCTTGCTAGCTGATGAATCCCACGGACCATGTCTTATCTATCTAGCTGTCCATCTGACAGACTACCCATAGATCTACGACTAAGAGCATCTGTAATCACATTGGCTTCCTCCGGGTGGTATAGGATATCAACATCATAATCCTTAAGCAACTCTAACCACCGTCTCTGCCGCTATTTCGGCTTCCTCTGTTCGAAGATATATTGGAGACTCTTGTGGTCTGCCTAACTATCCACCTGAGCTTCACATAACTAATGCCTCCAAATTTTCAAGGCATGCATAACTGCTGCCAACTCTAAATCGTGGCTAGGGTAACCCCGCTCATGTTCCCGTAGCTACCGGGAAACATATGCTATAACCTTACCGTGCTGCACCAGCACACAACCTAGCCCAACACTCAAAGTGTTACAATAACAACCTAACCCTCTAGTCCTTCAGGAGGGGTTAGAACTGTAGTCATAGTCAACTTACCTTCCAATAACTGGAAGTCTTTCTCGTACTTTCAAAATATCCGGGCATCACTAATTTCAATTATGGTTCATGTTTCTATTTCTCTGTTGCAACCAGACTTGGTCACCATACTTAGATTCAATTCCTTTGCTTGTCTCATGGCCAAGACTTCCTGCCAATCACACTTTAGGGGGATATTTCCTTGATCCCGTCAAGTAGTAATCCTATTATTCTCCCCAGCTCATAGAGCTTATAGTCTGGTGTTCAACCTCCATTCATGGTATTACTTAATCCAACGGCTTGCCAAGATTTCTTATCTTGATCCTCGGTCATACGTTTCCATTCATGCTTATTACCAACATTTATATCCTTACGACACATCCTTAATTACACCAACACAATACTTTTCCCACGGTTATCTAAAATTTTAACCTATTGCATGACGAAACTGAAGACTTTACCAGTCTCATATCCATCGCCTAATGATATGGGTACGCATAACCCTCAAAGATACGTAAAACTATCCTTTTACGTGGGGGAGTGAGTTTATCTCCCTTTCATAATCTTTCCTTGTAGTTACAACCCTAATCACAGGGTCCTGTTGCGGGTTCCTCTATAATTCTAATCATCAAGCACCGCCTTATAAATCGTGTAGATTTTCGAAACCTACTAATGATATCTTCTGTTTTTCGTCGGCGGCACTCGTACTTATCTTATTCTTATTTTGCGCATTTTTCCTGAAATCATTCGGAAGGTCGTGGCCCTTACTGCCACACTAAATCAACTCCAAGTACCTCTAAGGCACTTAACATAAACTCCTTCAATGATCGTACGTTTTCATTTCCATCTCTTAACTCCCTAATATTCAAATCAATTACTTCAATGAAACAAGTCACATAGACTCCACAATTTATCATGTCAAAGAAGGAAGGAATAACTGACATATTACTAACACTTCCATTCCTTTCCAATCGATCACCGGCTCACCGGGAAACTGGAATCGAACCAATCTCTCTTTGCAGTCAACGTTGGCCTAACAAGAAGCCAACTAGTCCGTACCCATAATGACCTCAAAGTCTGTCATTCCCACTTACTAGGTTCAAGTAGGTCCGATGACCGATCATCACCGGCAATTTATATACCCGCCGCCTACCACCCAATCACCCACGGGTAGCTACCGAAACGCCCTGGGATTCATGCTCTATTCCTCTACACTTAGTTGCTTTTTCATCGGTCGCATTTCTTCCGTACTTCCAACTTATTCTAGCATACGTACATAACCTCCATACTGATTCTGGCCTCCAATCTTTGGAGTTACTATCTCGAACAATATAAGGCCATTTCCGGCTCTCACGATTCGGTTTCGGTGGAACGCGTCCACGAACCCGTAAAACGATTAACTAGACTTGGGCCTTGCACCCTCATGACCCTGTCACACAGCGGGACAACCCTTAACCGACCCCACTTCATTACAGGCTATGGGTCGACCCGTAATAGGTCCATAAACCGACGCGGCGACTATCAATCTTTTAAGGCTCACAATTTCCATGCCCCAAGCCTACATTATCCTTCCCCGCATATGGGTAAGATAGCTTCTTATAACCCCACAATCGTTGTCTTGATCACAACACCCATACTTACTTCATACGGATCTCATCCGTACAATTCTCTTAAGCATACTACGTAGCTTAATCTATTAACATAGTCTTCCATTAAGTCCCTTAACATGATTTCTTAAGGGTTCATTACCCTATCAGACAGCTCATCATCTCCCAATTATCTCAAATTAACACGTAAAACCTTGATGAGAATTCATTAATTGTTTCATACCTCCCCGGTATCTATTTAGTCCTTACCAATTCCTGATAATCTAAAATCATTCCAGGCAACACATATATGACCCTCATACATAAATCCGTATAGTCGTACATCATTATACCAACTATACAACAATTCTTACCAACCTGGATACGCAATCCACAATAATCTTGTCTGGGCCACCGTTGTCTTTCTCATAGTTGCAATCAACATAACTTGTTAGGGAGAGACGACCCTAACAACACAGCTCTATCGCACGATCTCAGAACGAGAAGAATGGAAACCAATCCTAAATGTCCTGCAGCCTCCTAGTTATAGATGTGGTGCACAACACACCGATAACCAAGACTCTACTAGACAAGGTCCAGAGACACTTTCTCGAGGACTAACCGCTTCGATACCACTTTTGTCACGACCGACTTCGGAAACGCATCGTGCCCTACCTGGGCACCCTTACAGTCATACATTAGATAAAATCAGCGGAACATACATACAACTCTTAATAAAAGAAAAGTCAATAAGGAATAAACAACAGGTTAGCCGATAAGGCTACCTCCCTGGATATATAAATACATAACCGAAAGCAGTTACCTCCTTCTTTTTACAAACTGACCCACAAAAGATGACTACAGACCTCTAAGAGTTTTGACATTACAACTATGATGGGACAGGGCCCCGCCATACCCCTGAATGTACATAAATCTACAACATCAGGGAAATCGTACCAAAAGACAAGCCTCCGGAGAAATGGAGCTTCTGACAACTGATCAGTGATCCTATGAGTGAGGATCCACAACCTGCTTACCCCTACCTGCGACATGAATGTATCCCCCCGAGGAAAGGGGGTCAGTACAAAATATGTACCAAGTATGTAAACTGAAAGTACTGTAATGAAATCATATAGTCTAAAATAAAGCTGGAGACATGTATGATAACCAAATTAACAGTACAATGTGCCTTACTAATAATAAGAGTAAACAAGAATAAACTTTGCCGGTTCTAAAACAGAAAGCTCATGATTAACCTAGGATCATCCGCCCGTAGTATCATTCTGCAATCCTACTCCTGAGACTATTTCACCCGCATAGGCCGTATGGACCCGCATGAGGTAATCTCCTCGCATAGGACTATTTCACCCGCATAGGCCCGATGGACCCGCATGAGGTAATTTCCTCGCATAGGACTGGTCCGCCCTGCATGGGACTATTTCACCCGCATGAGCCCTACGGACTCGCATGAGGTAACTTCCTCGCATCGTGGGGAGAAAATCCACGGAATATGCAAATGCAACAAGCCCGGGGAATGACCCCGTAATGAATAATATATCACAAGCACAACCGGCTAACATAATCACGTAATATAAGCACAACCGACTACTATAAATATCGTAGGAAAGTTAAGACATCCCTTAACTCTTATTAGACTTAATTAGCATGCACTCTCATTTTATTTAACTTAAGGCACTAACATGTCATGAAAAATCCGGGAATTTAACCCAAAGTACTACTACCTCTATTCTTTTCAAAATACTCATTTTTAAATAAAACCCCAAGATACTAACACCCTTAGTATCAAGGCATGATTACTTTCTCAAAACAAGTCACTACACCTTAGAAATTCATTTCAAGGCTTTTAAACCAAGTGACTTCTACTTTCAAAACTTAGGCAACTTATGCCTTTAAATCGAGTAGACCGCTCTCTTAACTTTCCATAAAGCCGTTATAACTAACTTCCCATAAAGCCGTTATAACTCTTTATGTTTTAGACAAACCAAGACAATTACGTTCCTTTATGAAACCAAGAGACTTATATTTTTGACACCAAGTATCGCATACTTTCAAATCAAGTTTCATAACTTTCAGAATACTTCAAGTTCCTTAACTTTAGAATTCAAGTCTCTTAACTTTTAAATACTTCAAGTAACCCATACTTTTCCCAATCAAATGTTCTATTCTTTTCAAGTCAAGTAATCTTTACATGTAACATCAAGTAATATATACTTTTAAAGGTCGAGTTACTTCACTTTTCGAAATCAAGGTAAGGATACCAAACTGAAACCAAGTTCACTTAAAATACGTACGTCTACCATACTATACCTTTGTAAATACTCATGCTCAAGAGATAGGGAAGAGTTCACATACCTCTCAGACTTAATACACTTGCCAAGTTGAATAGGACGTACGTAGAATGTCAACCTATAATGACCATAATACGTCTATCAACTTCTAGCTTTCCAACGTAGAATAATCTAAGTGTAAAGATTCCTATTCTACGGAAAATTGGGCAGCACTTCCTTTGTTTCTACGTACTTTTCCACCTTTTCAAGGCCCGAAATTAATAACCAACATGCCACATTTAAGGCTCAACCAATCAACCAATCAAAGGGGATTACACGCCTAACATGACGTTTAAAATTCTACCCCACAATTAATACCAAGTAGTTCAATAGACAGTGCCATTCTCGGCTAATAGGTGCAACAACATATAATCCTTTCCAATTCCTTTTCAATCCATATTGTCGTTCTAAAATTTTATATAGTCGCAAGCAACTTTAACAACTATAATCCCTTCTTTCTATAACATGCGACGACAAAACTAATAACTAAATTGAATTACAATCTTAAGGGCTAAACATGCTAGTTTTGGATTTAGTGGTTCCAATATCCATAACACTTATCAATCTCCATTACATATATCACATGCTTGTTTATGTATATAACTACAACAACATGAAATCTTTAATCACTAAGAGGACAAGATTGTTACCTTGATAAGCCCTAATATAACTTCAAGATTCAAAGTCTCTCCTTACCAACTTAGCTCATTTCCTTCACGCTCCAATCCGCTATTTGAAGCCCTTAGAAGTTCATAAACAACTTTTCTTCAATTTCCAATCAAAACTTATGAAAACAACTTAGGTTTTCATCTTGCGACTAATGTAAAAACGTAGCTTTTCCGGGATCTTTGTATTGAGATATTCTTGTAACACCCCTAGGAACCTTGGATTTAAGTATTGTGAATTATGAACAACAAACGAAAAAAATTCCTTCTCCTTCAAGAGCTTAGCCGAGAGCTCACCTTCTCATGCTCAAGTTTCTCTAATATTTTCTAAGTGTTGAGACTTGTCTTGCTACTAGGATGAATATATAATAAAATGTAGGGTCAAGATTAAAACACTTGTGGGGTTTGGATGAAGAAGATTTAAATATCTATAGTCAAGTGGGCTCATAGACTTGATCAACAATGTCAAGCCTTGGCTTGTCAAGACTTGATCATCTTTCCTTGGTCATTTGACCATTTAACCCTTGGTCCTTTTCGACCAAGACCATGCAAGGGGGGTGACACGTGTCACCCTCCCATTCGCCATAATATTTCGTTTCCCGACATTTCCATAATTCCGATAAATAATTTTCCATAATTTTAATAATTTCCTTAAGTCTCAAATAACAAATTTGAGAACCCAATTCTCATTAATAACCATTTTTCCTTCCCGAGGTTCGGAAGAATTTCCTTAAGAATAACGAATTCTTCTTTCGTTCAAAAATTTTAAAGTCCTGCTTCCTTACGTACATTCTCTTAAACCCGCCCCGAATTACTGGTGTAATAATATATATATATATATATATATATATATATATATGGTTAGCATTGGAAGACTTTGACTCTTTAGATATTTTGGAGACAAGTGGGTCCCACTCCACTTGTCTTGCTACACTTGGCTTGAGATATTATATATACATGAGGGCTTGCAAGACTTAGCCAACACTTAGAATAAATTTCAGCTACCTCTCCTCCATTATTGCTCTCGACCAAGGGCCTTTTTTACGACCAAAACTCCTAAAATCTTCCAAGTTAGTTTGCTGATACAAGATTAAGGTCCCTAAACCAAGTGTTAAGCCAAGGGCTATTTTATTCCAAGAAAATAATGGTTGGGCCGAGAATGAGGGTGTGAAACCCTAAGGTTCCGTCGACTTTTTGGAAGCAAAACGTGAAGGGAAGATGAGTGTAAGATTGTAGAGGATACATATATGCGATGGGAACTTGAAAAAGTGGAGCGAAACAAATATTGCGGACCATTGTAGCCCGAACTGTTTTGGACGTTATTTTGAGCAAAAATGAGGTAATAATTCTTCTTATTTTAAAGTAATTGGATATTACTTATTGTTGATATATATAGATGATCTTGTGCTAAAAATAATGAAGATTAAAAAGTATTTGGGCCATTTTAGGGTGTTGGGCCGAGAATGGATAGAATTGGTGTCTTCGGATTTCGTTGGTTATTGTCGTTGTTAACGTCACCTATTGCATGTTATAATGAAGTAATAATGTTGTTGATAAGTCGATGAGACTTGTATATAAGTGTTTGAACTTGAATTGGAATAAAATGAATTATGGAAAAGGACTTTGGATTATTGTAGTTGTTGTTGGCCGAAAAACTGCCCAAAACTGTTAGACGTCGTTGTGTCGTTTTCTGGACTATTTTGGGGTGTTATTATGCTGGAAAATCAGCCCCCAACATGCATAATTAATGTAGTAAATGGCTAATGAAAGTCCTAAGGAATAAGGGTGTTAAAGGCTTCACATTGTACCCTTAATGTTGAATTATTATGGACTGTTTTGTATCGTGTGGGGCAGAATTTTACACGTCAAGTTAGGCGTGTAATCCCTTTGGTTAACTGTTGTTTGTGCCTTAAATGTGGCTTGTTGGTTGTTGAATTCGGGTCATGAAAAAGGTGGAAAAGTACGTAGAAACAAAGAAAGTGTTGCCCAAATTCCGTAGAATAAGAGGACAATTACTTGGTATAAGTCTTATACTTGATAGCTTGAAGTTGATAGAGGTGTTATTGTCATTTTAGGATGAAGTACTACGTGTAGCATATTCTACTTGGCGTGTGGAATAGTCGATAAAGTTGAAGTACATTGGGGCGTATGCTACTTGTCGTGTTGGTTAGTCGTCAACGAGGTATGTGAACTATCCTTTCTTCTTCTAGCATGATTCCTTGTTATAAAGTGAGTGGATCCTACTCCTTAATGATGTACTTCCTTGATAGTACTTTGGGCTTTAAAAAAAAGGGAAGTTGTTCTAACTACTTCATTAATAGTACTTTGAGTTCCAAAAAGGAAGTTGTTCTAACTATTTCATTAATAGTACTTGGGATTTCTAAAATGAAAGATTGTTATATCTATTCTCTTGATAGTACTTGGGGTTTTCAAAATGAAAGATTGTTATATCCATTCTCTTGATGATACTTTGGGTTTCTAAAATGGAAGTTGTTTACCTATTCTATTGATAGTACTTTGGGTTTTCTAAAATGAATGTATCTTATATATTCCATTGATAGTACTTTGATTTTCTAAAGAGAAGTTGTTCTATCCATTTTATTACTAGTACTTTGTGGTTACTAAAAGGAAAGAGGTGGTAGTGCCTTGGTTTTTCTAAAAGGAAAGAGGTGGTGGTGCCTTGGTTTTACTAAAGAAAAGAAATAGGAAGTGCCTTGATTTTATAGTAAAGAGTTCATTTTAATGATTTTAAAAGTGAAAGTACCTTTGATGCTACAAGTGCTAGTGTCTTGGGGGTTTTATAAATGAAAGGATGTACGACGGACATGCATGGTGCTATTGGGGTTTGATAATGCCTTGAGTTTTTCTAAAATGATAGTTCATTCTATTTGTACTAATGAGAGTCCAAGATGATTTAAATTGCACATAGTTGCTTGTGATAGCTATATGTGTACAGTCCTTTATATTTGGACCGAGTCTCTCATTAAAGGGTCGGCAATGTGTGAAGATATAATGATTCCACCGAGTCTCTCGTTAAAGGGCTGGCAATGTGTAAAGATCTAATGATTCCACCGAGTCCCTCGTTAAAGGGCCGACAATGTGTAAAGATATAATGATTCCACCGAGTCCCTCGTTAAAGGGCCGGCAATGTGTAGATATATAATGATTTCACCGAGTCCCTCATTAAAGGGCCGACAATGTGTAGAGATATAATGATTTCACCGAGTCCCTCGTTAAAGGGCCGACAATGTGTAGAGATATAATGATTTCACCGAGTCCCTCGTTAAAGGGCCGGTAATATGTAGAGATATAATGATTTCAGCGAGTCCCTCGCTAAAGGACCGGCAATGTATAGAGATAATGGTTGGTACACGGCATGATGGTACCTTCGTTTTATTCCCTTGAGAGTCAAAAGACGAAATAAAAGGTACAGTTGACTCTCTGTGATATAGTAGTACAGTGGTACAGTGATACTGTGATATAGTAGTACAATGGTACAATAATACAGTGATACAGTAGTACAGTGATACAGTACCACGGTGGTACAGTGGTACAGGGGTATAGTGATACAAGGTACAATTGACTTTTATTTTATATGACACGGTTAGATCTGGTATTTTATTATTTTACTTGTCCCTGTCATTTCTTGGCCAGCTATGATTTTAATATTGTACTTTATTTCCGTTCCATACTTAGTACTTGTTGTACTGACCCCCTTCGGGGGGCTGCGTTCATGCCCGCATGTTTAGGTTCGCAGTTGGGTGATCCGTTTGTGTGGGATCTTGTTCAGTTGTTGAGGTAGCTTCCTTGTTCCGGAGCTTACCATTGGTACGGTTGGTTTAGACTGTTGTGTATTTCAGGGTACGGCGGGGCCTTGTCCCGCCATAGTTGATGTCAAAACTCTTAGAGGTCTGTATTCATAAGTGGGCTGGACTGGCGTGAGTTGTATTTATATTGTTGTACAGTTGTAGTCCCATTCGGGTGTTATATATTATGGCAGACTTGCCGACTTTACAAAAAAAAGGTGTTATTTAGCTTCCGCAGGTTACTTGTGTTGTATGAATAGAAGGGTGTCCAGGTAGGGCACCAGTCGCGGGCCCGGAGTTCGGGTCGTGACAAATGTGCAGGGGGTAACTGATAGCAGGAAGGTCGGGCCTCGAGAGGTGGACATGCGCGTCAGAAACGGAGCACGAGTTGCTGCTGAGTGCGTGGAAACTTATATGATAGATTTACATTCCGGCAAAGTTTTGATGTTAAACAATTGTTATTATGTTCCTTCTTTAACAAGGAACATTATTTCCATTTCTGTACTTGATTCAGAGGGATTTTTCCTCAAACACGTCTAATGGCAATATGGTTTTGACTTTTGATGATGTTGTGTATGGAATTGCGCCTCTTGTGAATGGATTGTATACATTAAACTGCCGCAGAGAAATTTTCAATGTACAAAATAAAAGGGCTAAGTTAAATGAAAGAAATTCTACCTACTTGTGGCATTGCAGACTTGGTCATATCAATCAAACGAGGATAGAACGGTTGAGAAAATTAAATTACCTCGAACCATTTGACTTACAATTTTATGGTAACTGTGAATCCTGTTTGAAGGGTAAGATGACCATTAAACCTCTTTCTGGAAAGGTGATCCGTGCCAAGGAGGTTCTTGAGTTGGTACATACGGACGTATGTGGACCATTTCCGACTCAAGCTAGAGAAGATTTCTCTTACTTCATTACTTTTCACAGACGACTTATCAAGGTATGGATATGTGTATCTTATGAGACATAAATCCGAGGCTTTTGAGAAGTTTAAGTATGAAGCTGAGAAACAACT
Source organism: Przewalskia tangutica (assembly GCA_029844215.1). Lineage (NCBI taxonomy): Eukaryota > Viridiplantae > Streptophyta > Magnoliopsida > Solanales > Solanaceae > Przewalskia > Przewalskia tangutica. The sequence continues at coordinate 35,540,133 of CM056718.1, forward strand.
ATCACGACCCGACCCCGGGGCCGCGACTGGTGCCCTATCGGGGCACCCTGTCAGGTACACATCAGAGAATAGCAGCGGAACATACATAATACAAAATTTGTATAAGGTAAACATCACTAGCAAGCCGACAAGGCCGCCTTTCATAAAATAACTTAATCGAATGTGGAACAGTACAACTAGTTCTTACAGCCCAAACCACAAACGTGACTACAGACCTCTAGGAATAATAACTGTGGCGGGACAGGGCCCCGCCATACCCCCTGAACGTACAAAAGTCTATAACCTCAGGGAATCATACCAAAAAGACAAAGCCTCCGAAGGGATGGAGCTTTCCAGGAAATGAACAGTGGTCCTAAGAGTGCGGACCAACAAGCTACGTATCTCGACCTGCGGCATGAACGCAGCCCCCCGAGGGAGGTCAGTACAACAGGTACCAAGTATGTGAAACTGAAAATACTGTAATGAAATCATAAGTCTGAAAATAAGCTGGGGTCAGGGATGAAATCAACTTACCTTTTACTGTGCCTTACTAACAATGAGAGTAACAAACATATATATATAATACTGCATAAAATAGGAGGCTCGTGATCAAAACAGGGTCCCTCGCCCGTAGTATCAATAAGCAATCCTACTCCTGGGACTATTTCACCCGCATGGGTCCTGTGGACCCACATGAGGTATTCCTCGCATAGTCAGACTACCGCACGGGACTATTTCACCCGCATAAGCCCATAAGGACTCGCATGAGGTATTCCTCGTGATCGTGGGTAGCAAGTCCACTAACAGTGGTATAACGATCTTGGGGACTTACCCTCGATATACTCTACCTCAAACAGATGGTATAACGATCTTGGGGACTTACCCCTCAGATATACTCTTACACTGGAGCAGATGGTATAACGATCTTGGGGCTGTACTCCTCAGATATACTCTTATACTGGAGCAGATGGTATAACGATCTTGGGGCTTGCCCCTCAGATATACTCTTACACCGTGCGGATGGTATAACGATCTGGCCCGCCTCGATATACTCTACACCGAGAAGGTGGTATGACGATCTTGGGGCTTGCCCCTCAGACATACTCTTACCCTGGAGAAGGTGGTATAACGATCTTGGGGCTTGCCCCTCAGATATACTCTTACCCTAGCTCAAACTGTCATCATATCATAATCATAAATAAGTTAAGAAAACTTATAACTTCTTATTAGCTTTGTCCATATACCCTCTCATTAATCTTTACTTAAGGCACTTAATCATATCTTTAATAAAAGAAAACCGGGAGCTTAACCCAAGTACTACATACTTCAATTCTTTTAAAAGTGACTCTTTTTCATACATAAAACCCTTGGGCAATTGATGCCTTAAAAAATCAATTTGCCTTTCATAAATCAAATCATTTGTCCTTGCTTATCTTACTTAGAGTAAATCTCTTCGTGTTGACCTTTCATAAAGCTAATATAACTAACTTCCCATAAAGCCGTTATACTATCTTTATACTTTAGAAATTAAGACCTTCTTATCTTTTCATAAGGCCGTTATAACTAACTTCCCATAAAGCCGTTATAACTCCTTATAAACCATTTTGTTCTTTTACTAACCGAGAGACTTATACTTCAACAAATCTACACAACTTTCAAAAATACTTCAAGCCTCTTATCTTTAGAATAATTCAATACTCAATACTTTCACACCAAGTAATCTATACTTTTGTAAAATCATACTTTTCCCTTAACCAAGGGACTTATACTTCTTAAAACAAAACAAGTCTTTATTTATACTTAAACAAGTAAGAATACTAAACCTTGTACGTCTACCGTACTACATAGATACAAATACTCATGCTCAAAGGATAGGAAAGCTTCACATACCTTTTTTATCAATCCACTTGCTAAGTCCAAACTATCGCAAGTAATATGTCAACCTAAAATAACCATGATACGTTTATTAACCTCTAATTTCAATGTAGAATAATCTAAACTCAAAGCCACTAAATTCTATGGAAAATTGGGCAGCATTTCCTTTGTTTCTACATACTTTGCCACCTTTCACAAGGCCGAATTTATCATCCAAATGCCACATTTAAGGCTCAACAATCCAACATTTCAAAGGGGATTACACACCTAAACTTGGGTGTGTAAAATTCTGCCCCATAAGGTACAACAATTCACTTAACAATTCTAAGGTAGTTTGTAGGCTACAACATGCTCATTATATCTTCTTAACCAATTCCTTCACATTCAAACCATAGTTCTTACATGCAATGAGTCTAAGAGCATAATTTACTACCACAAGTTCTTTCTTCTTAACATGCAACACTAAAAACTAATTCTAAAGGAAGAATCATTACCTTAGAGTTTTAGCCAAATCTTTTCAACCACTTGCTAGCTTCCTTTCCAAGAATACCACCACAACAACCTTCACAAGCTAGCCACAAGTTTCACTCTTGCTTTTACTTTTTCAGATTTTTCCTAAGGCTAGAATGTCTCTTGGGATTTTAGAGAGAAGGAGGAGCTTGAACTTTTAAGAGAGAAGAAAGAGCTTTTGTCTAAGAGAGAGAGATGAAGTATGACCAAGTCTTGAAGACTTGGTCAATATAATGCATGCAAAATCAGATGGGGGACACTTGTCACCCTCCCAAGGTCTTTAAAAGAAAAATCGACTTTTCCTAAGTTTTTCCGCCTGCATCCGCCGCGCTCGCTTCCCGGCCAGCAATGAAACCTCCGCAGCCTTCTTCAACTTCCGGCGCCAGCCTCGCTTCCCGCCCGCGGCTCGCAACTTCAGCGCCCTCGCATTTTCGGCGCCGCTGCCTCGTGATCCGGCGCCGCGCCTCGCCTTTGCTCAAACGCATTTCCGTCACAGACCGAACTTGTAACTCTCATAACTTCCTACTCTGATGTACTATCGACGAACGGTTGGTTGCGTTGGAATCTAGACTCAACGAACTACGCCCCAGGCCTTTGAAACACTTAAGAACTCTCAATGTATCAGGTCATAACCCGCCTCAAAGTTGACTAAAACCCGTGCGAACAATCCACAACCTATCCTTAGAAAATTTTAAGTCTTACCCCCTTTCGTACGCTCTCAAACGCATGACCTGAACTACGGGGTGTAACATTCTCCCCCCCTTAGAAACATTCGCCCCCGAATGTTCCTTTGGTGCCAATCTACTATTCCTCGATACATCCTCGGACTTCACGTTTAATAGGACCTTACTATGTCACTTGTGACCATAAGATATCGCACACGCTCAATCATTCCTCATAAATCAAACAGGAAATCGAATCCAACGTATGACCCATTACCACTTACTCTCGCTCACTACCAATGCATTGCCCGCTCAGATCTACCAACTTATTCTAACACATGTACATAGTCTCAATATCCTCTGTTCATAACACTAAATCATACAACAATCCTATCACACATACTAATCCCTAAAGGGTCAAAGACATACCTGTAACTATTGCTTCGCATTCTCCTTGTCGTCCTAATCATGATCCTGCCCTGCACGACGCATAACAAAAGAAGGCGATGAACCAACCACTGATCCCGAAGGCTGAATCTCTACATCCGCGCTTATCCTCGGTGGACAGCTTCGCATAATGGCCCTGCTGGCCACATGTATAGAAATTACCCAAACTAGCACGACACTCCCCATAATGGGTCCTACCACATCGACTACACTGAGGTAGAGGTGGCCTTCTTAGACTAACACCCCTACTCCCCTGAAAACCTGAACCTTCGGAGCCCTGACCAGCTCCCGAATCTCCCGAATGTCCCAAGACGCGGTGGAGTACTCAGACCGGGCCGAGGCGCATAACTAGTCTCGGGCCGAGGTGGTCCGCCTTGAAAATCGCCCGAGATCTCGTTGTCTCGCCTCTTGGGCTGGCCTGAGTCAAGCCGACCCTCCATTTCTCTGTCCTCTATCCCCTGCGCATATGCCTGCATTCTGGAAATATCCATCCCTGGCTGAAGAGCCACCCCCAAGCATGCAGTAATCATATGACGGTCTAACCCCATCACATATCGATGAACCTATCTGCCATGTCCGCTACAATGGTGTGCGCATACCTGGCCAAGGAGTCAAACTCCAGGATGTACTCTCTGATAGTCCTTCCGTCCTGCCTCAAGGTCAAGAATCTATCTACGCGGGCTCTCCTCATCTCGTGAGGCAAGAAGTGATCCAGAAAGCCTCGTGAACTCCTCCCAAACACCGGGAGAGCATCCTCACCTCTCGTCAACACCCATGACTCAAACCTTCAACGCAATATCGCAGAACCCAGTGAAGCTAACACTACGACTCGCCTCCGAGGCCCTAAGCACTGCAGTCCGCCGCACTGCCGAATAAACTCGGAAGATCCTCCTCGCACTCAACCATAGAACTCGGGTGGATCACAACTCGAAAGTCCCGAATCCTTAAACCGCCGCCTGGGTTAGCCACGGCCGCGGTGCCGCCGCCACGATTCTAGTCAACAACCTGACCGCTTCTCCGTAATCCCTATACTCGCCTCGGCCGTGGAATCGAGGCTCGCACGAACCTCGAGCCACCGCCGCTCGCCTCTAATATCGCCGGCGTGCCGAACTCGCCGACCCGCCATCGCTCGTGCATAGTCCGTGCTCCGAGTCCTAGTAATTTCTCATGCCACTAGCAGCCTCGCCACGCTTTGCCCTTCGGCTCGTCGCCGTGGAGGCATAACTGTTACACAAGGATAGGTCAGAGAGGACTCAACCTACTATGATAGCTCTATTGCACGATCTCAAAGAGAGAAGAATGGAAACCAATCCTAAATGTCCTGCAACCTCCTGATTATAGATGTGGTGCACAACACACCGATAATCAAGACTCTACTAGACACGGCCTCAGACACTTTCCGAGGACTAATCGCTCGATACAACTTTTGTCACGACCCGACCCCTGGGCCGCGACTGGTGCCCTATAGGGGCACCCTGTCAGTTACACATCATAGAATAGCAGAGGAACATACATAATACAAAATCTGTATAAGGTAAACATCACTAGCAAGCCGACAAGGCCGCTTTTCATAAAATAACTTAATCGAATGTGGAACAGTACAACTAGTTCTTACAAATTCAAACCACAAACGTGACTACGCACTCTAGAATAACCATCGTGGCGACAGGCCCCGCCATACCCCGAACGCATAAAAGTCTATAACCTCGTGGAATCATACCAAAAGACAAAGCCTCCGGGATGGAGCTTTCCAGAAATGAACAGTGGTCCTAAGAGTGCGGACCAAAGAAGCTACGTATCTCGACTGCAAAGATGAACGCAGCCCGGCGAGGTCGCATAACAGTACCAAGTATGTGAAATCAAAATATCAGAATGAAATCATAAGTCCAAAATAAGTGGGGTCGTGGATGAAATCAACTTACCTTTTACTGTGCCTTAGTAACAATGAGAGTAACAAACATATATATAATACTGCATAAAATAAGAGGCTCGTGATCAAAACAGGGTCCCTCGCCCGTAGTATCAATAAACAATCCTACTCCTGGAACTATCTCACCCGCATGGGTCCTGTGGACCCGCATGAGGTATTCCTCGTGATAGGTCAGACTACCGCACGGGACTATTTCACCCGAATAAGCCCATAAGGACTCGCATGAGGTATTTCTCTAATCGTGGGTAGCAAGTCCACGTAACATGTGGTATAACGATCTTGGGTACTTACCCCTCATATATACTCTTACCATTAAACAGATTGTATAACTATCTTGGGGACTTACCCTCGATATACTCTACACCGGAGCAGATGGTATAACGATCTTGGGGTCAGACTTCGATATACTCTTATCGAGCAGATGGTATAACGATCTTGGGGCTTGCCTCGGATATACTCTACACCGTGCAGATGGTATAACGATCTTGGGCCCGCCTCGATATACTCTACACCGGAGAAGGTGGTATGACGATCTTGGGGCTTGCCTCACCATACTCTTACCCCGAGAAGGTGGTATAACGATCTGGGGCTTGCCCTCGATATACTCTACCCTAGCTCAAATCACATCATATCATAATCATAAATAAGTTAAGAAAACTTATAACTTCTTATTAGCTTTGTCCATATACCCTCTCATTAATCTTTACTTAAGGCACTTAATCATATCTTTAATAAAAGAAAACCGGGAGCTTAACCCAAGTACTACATACTTCAATTCTTTTAAAAGTGACTCTTTTTCATACATAAAACCCTTGGGCAATTGATGCCTTAAAAAATCAATTTGCCTTTCATAAATCAAATCATTTGTCATTGCTTATCTTACTTAGAGTAAATCTCTTCGTGTTGACCTTTCATAAAGCTAATATAACTAACTTCCCATAAAGCCGTTATACTATCTTTATACTTTAGAAATTAAGACCTTCTTATCTTTTCATAAGGCCGTTATAACTAACTTCCCATAAAGCCGTTATAACTCCTTATAAACCATTTTGTTCTTTTACTAACCAAGAGACTTATACTTCAACAAATCTACACAACTTTCAAAAATACTTCAAGCCTCTTATCTTTAGAATAATTCAATACTCAATACTTTCACACCAAGTAATCTATACTTTTGTAAAATCATACTTTTCCCTTAACCAAGGGACTTTGTTATACCCCGTATTTCCAGAGTATGTACGCGGGGACGTACGTAGAAAAGTTTGTGCCTTAAAGTGCTTGGCCGAATTTTATTTGTGCATAACACCCGGTTAGAGTCGTTTTCGTAAACGCTTTTCCAGCTTTCGTAGGGGAATTTCCGGCTATGTCATTTCTTATTTTTTGCGGATTTTTCCGAGAGACGAAACATTTTGGACCAACGAGAGGGCGACACTTGTCACCCTCTCATTGATGGAGTGTGGGCGGTCAAGCTTGGACGATTTGGGTGAGTTTTGTCAAGTAGTTGGTAGGATATTTTGTGGGTAGATGGATAAGGTGCACTTGGCATGATCTTGGCCCTACACTTGCATAGCACTTGGCTAGATCTTGACCATTGGTTGGCCTTGGCTTGTACTATAAATACCCTCTTTGGAAGACTTATTCATCCTAAAATGTTCTAAGTCTTAGAAACCCTCCTCCCTTCATGTTGTTCTCGCCCTCTCCCTTGTGAGGCTTAGCCGAGAGTTCCCTTCCCCACCCTTGGCCGAGTACCCCTAGTGGTAGGCAGGGTATACACCCCCCCCCCTTGTGGTGTTGTCTCGTATATATACCCCCCCTCTTGGTAGAAATACTCTCAAAAAGTATTGTTATAATGCCCAAATTACCTTAGCCATATACCTTGTAGTATTCTAAGGATATACCTATACGAAAAGCCCGTAAAATACTATTATACTTCCGCTACCACAAAAACCAAACCCTAGGAAAATCTCCATAGTCCGTTGAGTATTGTGTAGAAGTTGGTTAGAACTTCTAAGGGTGGTTTAGAGCGGGTTGAGCGCTGAGTCGAGCTAAACGATTGCCCAGATCGACTTTATACTTGGATAATTATGGGCTTATTGAGGTAAATATCTTGTCCTCTATTGTAATTGGAAATTACATATTGTTAGAATATATAGTTGAAGTATACTATATATAGAATCGAGCGTAGCTATTGGCAATGTCTTTTGACTTAAGCTCGAATAATACTTACAGCAATGTCTTGCGACTTAAGCCCGAATTTAAAGAAGATTACCGAATCAGAATTACTTAGGTCAGACACAAGAGTACCGTGGAGTAGAATTGTACCAGTTAGGGTTAGATGTATAACCCCCTTGGCTTGGTAGCCTACTTCGGCAGAGGAGATTTACGCCATGCGGGGAGGTGTCGCCAATTTTTGTAGAATGTTCTACGAAGGGATCTAAATGTTAATAAGCGCTTGTGGCCTTATAGGTTGAAGATCGCGTATGGCGCGATCTATCGCTAAGGAGTAGCCGACGGTTTGAAGTACTGAGCGTTTTGCTATTAGTCGATACTGCCGCGAGGTATGTGAACCTCTTCCTATCTCTTCTAGCATGATATGTGTGAACTATGTAGTACGGTAGACGATACGTGCTAAACGTATTTGATTGGTTTAAAACATAAAGTGTTATAACGGCTTTATGGGAAGTTGATTATAACACTTTATGTTGGTAAGAAAATCGTGGTCTTGAAAAGGTAATCGATTTGAACTATAATCGCTTGTTATGTGTTAATAAAGAACTTGAAGTATTTCAAAAGATTTTTGAATCATTTTGAAAGAAGAAGTAATATTTGGTTTTGAAAACTTAAGAGTTATACTAGCTTTATGGGAAGTTAGGTATAACGGCTTAAGAATGTTTTACTAATTTCGAAATCGTAATGTATCGACAAACCATCGCAATACATTAAAAGGAAATGTTTTGAATAATTAAGTATTATTAAAACCAAGAGAAACTTCCATCTGCATGTAAGCTAAGATGAGACAAAATGATATTTCCTAGATCATGGTCATTGTAATAAGATTGTTATAAACAAGATATCCTACTCACATATAAGGCTTATGTTTCTCGATTGTTTAAAGGAGAATTATATTCTTAAATGAATAAGGCTATGAACTACTTAACCCTTTCTAAAAATGAGAAACTTGAACATTGGAAAAGAATGTTGCTACTTGATTTTACAAAGAGAAGTAATTGATTTACTTTAAAAAGATAATCACTCTATTTTCATATACTACGTATTGTGTGACTTTTGAATGTAACGTATCTTTTAAAGAGTTAATGTATGAAGTACTTTGGGGATAAAACCCGATCTTGTTAATCATATAGTAGAAGGTACCTTGTGTGAACAACTTGATTGTATTGGTTTGTGATAGCCTTGTAATACTTTCTTGATTGCTTTGATAAGTAAACGTGTTAGGGCTACGTGTGTTAGTATCTTGTGATGGTTGTGTAAAGGGTTTCTTGATTGTGCTTATTAACTATCGATCGTTATGATAGTATTGTGGCATTCATCTCGAGATGATTCCGGTTAAGTCGCTCCGACGCGGGTAGACTCAGCGGTCGATGGACCTATGATTCGAGAATACCTCATGCAGTCCCGGCCTATGCGCGAGCTACGAGTTCCGAGTTAGTATCGTCCTTTACGGGCACGCGTCCATGTACGCTGCGGATCGCGGTCCGTGACGATGCCGGGAGTAGCTACCCTCGACGCGGGAATACCTCACGCGGCCGATGAGATTGGCCTACGCGGAGTCAGCGGAGTTCCAGGTTAGACGCGTACATTGATCGCGGGCAAGTGGCCGCCTTTGATCATGTGACGGCCAGACAGATCTTATGATACGATTCATGACCTTGTTGGTACCGTGGGTTTTTAGTAGCTCGGCTATGCCTTCGCATTTACTCCCGCACAGCTTATTATGACACGTGGACCCGTGTTCATGTGTGTTCTCGGTGCTTTTATATCATAGATCACGGTGCGGAAGGTATTCCACGCATGATTGATGTTGGGCCCGAGACCCATTGTTATACTTGAGTGATGACTGAGGCGTGAGTCCCCGACTTGACATGACCGCTTTGTTGTAAATCGTAGTTTGGTTATCATACATGTCTCTCGCTTTATATGATCGCTATGATTTCATTTACGAGATGTATTTTCGGGCACATACTCTGCACTTGTATCGACCTCCTCGGCCGCGTTCATGCCGCAGTTGAGGTACACCCGCCGTTGATCCTAGCTCGTGGTCACAGCCAGCTTGGGAAGCTCCGCTTTCCTGAGGCTTATCTCGTATAGTCCCCGTTGTTGTAGTGCTACGTTCGTGGTATGGCGGGCCCCGCCCCGCCATTGTTGTCGTATCATTTCTTAGAGGTCTGTAGTAATCGCTGTGGCGTGGTTTGTAAAAAGGATTAAACTGCTCATGTTGAAAAGTTGCTATTTATTTATATATCAAGGTAACCGCTTTTGGTTAGCCGTTTCTTATTTCACCGTCTTATTACATCGTTTCATGTATTGTCTTTATGTTCCGCTGATTACTCGATGTATGTCTACTTGGGTGCCCGGGTAAGGCACTACCACGCCCGGTTCGGTCGTGAAAAAGTGGTATCGTGAGCGCTTAATCCTCGGAAAGTGTCTACGCATCGTATCCAAGAAGTCTTGATTATCGGTGTTGTGCACCACACCAATAATCGTGAGGCTATAGGGTATTTAGGATTGGTTTCTATTCTTCTCACTCGAGATCGTGCCTAGAGCCGGTGTTGTAAGTTAGACCTCCGACGTATTTCTTTCCTCACCGCTATGCCTCCGCGTAGGCAACCCGGCCCGTGAGGCAAGGCGCGGCGGAGCTGCAAGTAGAGTACAGAGGGTTACGTGGGCACAGGCCCAATCATCACCTGGGGTGGTGCTTCATTCGGGGAGTTCTGCGACGTCACTAGCCCCAAAGAAAGTTTAGCACGGCGCGCAGCTCCTATCGCGCCATGATATTTGAACCTTCGCCCACGACCAGAACAGAGAATATGGATTGCAAAGAGGCGACCCTGTTACTAGCTATGGATTTAACTACCATAGAGTATAACGTTGTACCGAGAATCTTGTTGAATATCATCGAGAGGGTTTTTCAAGAGTAGTTATTGAGTTAGGATTGAGAATGGCCTGTGTACGAGCTTATACACATCAGGCCGAGAAACGTAGAGATCGACGGGTTAACCAAGGCGAGAAGAGGCCGTAATGAAGGTCCTTTGGTAACTTTCGAGGCAAGTCACCTCACCAAAGAGATTTGATTATGCATATCCACAATGCAGAGTGGTCTTCCACGGATTTCGTAACGCTCGGGTATGCAGGAGTTGGTTAGAACTCCGTGGCTTCCGCTCACGCCGCGACGCCATCCCGGGAATGTCATCTTTAGTTGGTACTTGTTGTACCTATGACCGCCGTGGTCCGTTGTCGATATAGTGTCCTTGTAGAGGACTTTGCCTTCGACGGTGGGTAGTTCGTCACCTCCTTAGCTATGCGCTCACGGGCAGTTTGATTAGAACGACTAAGGAGTGAAGCAGAGACATAGATCTATCCTTAACCCTCTGAGTTTTGTATAGGTGATAAGGTGAGTATACCTTAGGTGCTATGTTCGATAGCAAAGGTGTTAGTTGTGATGTGATATCATGGTTGTTTAACCGAGTAAGATTGTGGGGGATTGTGAAAGTGTGAGCCTTAGAGCTTTATACGTAGAGACCTTAGTGGTGAGGCAATCTCGAGAAAAAGGTGTAGTGTTATGTTTGACTCTTATCGAGTGCATAGTGCACGTGAGTTATGTTGGGACAGTCCCTAGTAGTGTGGAATGAAAGAGGGTAGTTGAGCTAAGAAGACCGCTAGGTTTTCGTAACGTGATTAGTGAGATTGTTCCTGCTCGCGAGCTAGTATGACGCGCTGCCGGTCGGGTCGTTGAGGCCACGCCGCGGGTCAACCCGCCGCAGCTTTGGTGGGGTCGGGCTGTGGTGGTCCCGCCGTGGTAGGGTCACGAGGGTGTTAGGCCCATGTTCGATTAACTGCAGATGAGTTCGTGGACGATTCGACCGTGGTCGGTCGATGGGGCAGCCCATCGTGTTCTTCGCTCGACCGCTTTACTCGGCCGTTGAGTTATCTCAAGGGTTGAGAGGCTGCACGGTGCCTACCTTCACCTTATGTCGCAGAAGCCCGTGTGGCTATTTTCGTTTTCTAAAAGTTTACCAGCAGGTTAGGAACTCAGTGAGTCTCGAATCGATTCGCCTCGCCAATGTTTGGATTTCTCGGATAGTTGGGGATTGTTGTCTCCTGGAGGTAGTGTTTGATCTACCATTTCGGTGTTCGGATATCGCCTTATGAAGCCTTGTAAGGCGGAAGTAAGTTGTCGGTCGATTGGTTCGATGTTGGCGCGTTCGCATACTGGTTCGTGCTTGTTCCACAGACCGTGGATAGTGAGAAGCTTGTCTAGAAGAGGTTCCGCAGCTCGGAGGAATCGTATGGATAATCGGCGACGACGCTAGAGTTCAGCCGACGGTCGGTCTTGAAAGTACCACCCCTGCTCTGCGCGAGTTTTGGAAAACAGAGGAACTTAGCCCGAGTTACTTGGGCCTTTGTGAGTTCATGAAGGATAGGCCGCGTTGCCTATATGTTAGCATTTGCCGTCCACGCGGAGGCAAGCGGTCCGGCCTTTTCGTATTGTGATGTTCGGGAAGTATCGAAGATCCATCCAGAGTGTTCCCGCTAATGATGACCACGTTAGAGATAGTAACCCCGAGTTTTGGAACCAAGCGAGATCGAAATGTGGAAAGAGTTCGAGTATACGACATCCTCGTGGATCGACGCAGCGGCACCATTTGTTGGGTCGCCGAGCAAGGCTCGCGACAAAGTGACAAAAGTGGAACCATTTGTTGGGTCGCTCGAGAAGGTTAATGCCTCGTGCAAAGTGACAAAGTGGTATCTACGACGAGTAAAGAGAGCGAGCATGTATGGCGAGCATAGATGTGATCATTTCTTTTTTGTAAAGAGAAGGTGCGAAGGAAGTATATTTTAGACCCCGGTGAGAAGTGTTTTGTGGTGATGATTAGAGGTGTTTTCCTCGTGGGCTTAGATAGAAGTATGTGCGCGGGTGTTTCTGTGGCCAGGTGTGGCAGGATTGTTCTCGTAAGTATAGTAGTGAAGACTATACTGGCGCGCGTTTGTTTTGAGACTTAGAAGGAACATTCGACGAATGTTTCTAAGAGGGGAGAATGTTATACCGATTTCCAGAGTATGTACGCGGGGACGTACGTAGAAAAGTTTGTGCCTTAAAGTGCTTGGCCGAATTTTATTTGTGCATAACACCCGGTTAGAGTCGTTTTTCGGCGAAACGTTTTCACAGCTTTCGTAGGGGAATTTCCGGCTATGTCATTTCTTATTTTTTGCGGATTTTTCCGAGAGACGAAACATTTTGGACCAACGAGAGGGCGACACTTGTCACCCTCTCATTGATGGAGTGTGGGCGGTCAAGCTTGGACGATTTGGGTGAGTTTTGTCAAGTAGTTGGTAGGATATTTCGGGTAGATGGATAAGGTGCACTTGGCATGATCTTGGCCCTACACTTGCATAGCACTTGGCTAGATCTTGACCATTGGTCGCCTTGGCTTGTACTATAAATACCCCCTTGGAAGACTTATTCATCCTAAAATGTTCTAAGTCTTAGAAACCCTCCCCTCCCTTCATGTTGTTCTCGCCCTCTCCCCTCGCGAGGCTTAGCCGAGAGTTCCTTCCCACCCTCGTCGAGAGTACCCCCTAGTGGTAGGCCGAGGGTATACACCCCCTTTGTGGTGTTGTCGTATATATACCCCTCTTGGTAGAAATACTCTCAAAAGTATTGTTATAATGCCCAAATTACCTTAGCCATATACCTTGTAGTATTCTAAGGATATACCTATACTGAAAAGCCCGTAAAATACTATTATACTTCCGACCACAAAACCGAAACCCTAGGAAAATCTCCATAGTCCGGAGTATTGTGTAGAAGTTGGTTAGAACTTCTAAGGGTGGTTTAGAGCGGGTTGAGCGCTCGAGTCGAGCTAAACGATTGCCCAGATCGACTTTATACTTGGATAATTATGGGCTTATTGAGGTAAATATCTTGTCCTCTATTGTAATTGAAATTACATATTGTTAGAATATATAGTTGAAGTATACTATATATAGAATCGAGCGTAGTTATTGGCAATGTCTTTTGACTTAAGCCCGAATAATACTTACGGCAATGTCTTGCGACTTAAGCCCAATTTAAAGAAGATTCGAATCAGAATTACTTAGGTCAGACAAGAGTACCGTGGAGTAGAATTGTACCCGCAGTTAGGTTAGATGTATAACCCCCGGTTGGCTTGGTAGCAGCCTACTTCTGCAGAGGGGAGATTTACGCCGCCATGTGGTGTCGCCGAATTTTTGTAGAATGTTCTACGGGATCTAAATGTTAATAAGCGCCTTGTGGCCTTATAGGTTGAAGCATCGCGATGGCGCGATCTACCGCTAGGAGTAGCCGACTTTGAAGTACTTGAGCGTTTTGCTATTAGTCGATACTGCCGCGAGGTATGTGAACCTCTTCCTATCTCTTCTAGCATGATATGTGTGAACTATGTAGTACGGTAGACGCATACGTGTGCTAAACGATTTGATTGGTTTAAAACATAAAGTGTTATAACGGCTTTATGGGAAGTTGATTATAACACTTTATGTTGGTAAGAAAATACTGGTGGTCTTGAAAAGGTAACTGATTTGAACTATAACTGGCTTGTTATGTGTTAATAAAGAACTTGAAGTATTTCAAAAGATTTTTGAATCATTTTGAAAGAAGAAGTAATATTTGGTTTTTGAAAACTTAAGAGTTATACTAGCTTTATGGGAAGTTAGGTATAACGCTTAAGAATGTTTTACTAATTTCGAAATCGAATGTGTATCGACAAACCATCTGCAATACATTAAAAGGAAATGTTTTGAATAATTAAGTATTATTAAAACCAAGAGAAACTTCCATCCGCATGTAAGCTAAGATGAGACAAAATGATATTTCCTAGATCATGGCTGATGTAATAAGATTGTTATAAACAAGATATCCTACTCACATATAAGGCTTATGTTTCTCAGATTGTTTAAAGGAGAATTATATTCTTAAATGAATAAGGCTATGAACTACGAACCCTTTCTAAAAATGAGAAACTTGAACATTTGAAAAGAATGTTGCTACTTGATTTTACAAAGAGAAGTAATTGATTTACTTTAAAAAGATAATCACTCTATTTTCATATACTACGTATTGTGTGACTTTTGTAATGTAACGATCTTTTAAAGAGTTAATGTATGAAGTACTTTGGGGATAAAACCCGATCTTGTTAATCATATAGTAGAAGGTACCTTGTGTGAACAACTTGATTGTATTGGTTTGTGATAGCCTTGTAATACATTCTTGATTGCTTTGATAAGTAAACGTGTTAGAAGCTACGTGTGTTAGTATCTTGTGATGGTTGTGTAAAGGGTTTCCTCGATTGTGCTTATTAACTATCATCGTTATGATAGTATTGTGGCATTCATCTCTTGAGATGATTCCGGGTTAAGCCCTCCGACGCGGTAGACTCAGCGGTCGATGGACCTATGATTCGAGAATACCTACGCAGTCCCGGGCCTATCGCGAGCTACGAGTTCCGTGTTAGTATCGTCCTTTATGGGCATGCGGTCCATGTGGGCCACGCGGATCGCGAAGTCCGGGGCGATGCCGGGAGTAGCTACCCTCGATGCGGGAATACCTCACGCGGCCGATGAGATTGGCCTACGCGGAGTCGCGGAGTTCCGTGGTTAGACGCGACATCGATATCGCGGGCAAGTGGCCGCTTTGATCATGTGACGGTGCAGACAGATCTTATGATACGCTTCATGACCTTGTTGGTACCGTGGGTTTTAGTAGTCGGCTATGCCTTCGTTTTTACCCCGCAGTTTATTATGACACAGTGGGACTCGTGTTCATGTGTTCTCGTGCTTTTATATCATGATCACGCTGGCGAAGGTATTCCACGCATGATTGATGTCAGGCCCGAGACCCATTGTTATACTTGAGTGATGACTGAGGGCGAGTCCCCGACTTGACATGACCGCTTTGTCAAATCGTAGTTTATCATACATGTCTCCCGCTTTATATGACCGCTATGATTTCATTTACGTGATGTATTTTCGCCACATACTGCACTGCAGATCGACTCTTCGGGCCGCGTTATGCCGCAGTCGAGGTACACCGCCGTTGATCCTAGCTCGTGGTCACGCTGGTCATTTGGGAAGCTCCGTTTCTCCGAGGCTTATCTTCGTATAGTCCCTGTTTGTAGGCACGCTCGTGGTATGGCGGGCCCCGCCCCGCCATTGTTGTCGTATCATTTCTTAGAGGTCCGTAGTAATCTTGTTGTGGGCGGGGTTTGTAAAAGGATTAAACTGCTCATGTTGAAAAGTTGCTATTTATTTATATACCAAGGTAACTGCTTTTGGTTAGCTTTGTCTTCTTATTTCACCGCCTTATTACATCGGTTTCATGTATTGTCTTTATGTTCCACTGATTACTGATGTATGTCTACTGGGTGCCCGGTAAGGCACTACCACGCCCGGTTCGGTCGTGACAGATTTATACTTCTTAAAACAAAACAAGTCTTTATTTATACTTAAACAAGTAAGAATACTAAACTCAGACGCCTACCGTACTACATAGATACAAATACTCATGCTCAAAGGATAGGAAAGCTTCACATACCTTTTTGATCAATCCACTTGCTAAGTCCAAACTACCGCAAGTAATATGTCAACCTAAAATAACCATGATACGTTTATTAACCTCTAATTTCAATGTAGAATAATCTAAACTCAAAGCCACTAAATTCTATGGAAAATTGGGCAGCATTTCCTTTGTTTCTACATACTTTGCCACCTTTCACAAGGCCGAATTTATCATCCAAATGCCACATTTAAGGCTCAACAATCCAACATTTCAAAGGGGATTACACACCTAAACTTGGGTGTGTAAAATTCTGCCCCATAAGGTACAACAATTCACTTAACAATTCTAAGGTAGTTTTTAGGCTACAACATGCTCATTATATCTTCTTAACCAATTCCTTCACATTCAAACCATAGTTCTTACATGCAATGAGTCTAAGAGCATTATTTACTACCACAAGTTCTTTCTTCTTAACATGCAACACTAAAAACTAATTCTAAAGGAAGAATCATTACCTTAGAGCTTTAGCCAAATCTTTTCAACCACTTGTTAGCTTCCTTTCCAAGAATACCACCACAACAACCTTCACAAGCTAGCCACAAGTTTCCCTCTTGCTTTTACTTTTTCAGATTTTTCCTAAGGCTAGAATGTCTCTTGGGATTTTAGAGAGAAGGAGGAGCTTGAACTTTTAAGAGAGAAGGAAGAGCTTTTGTCTAAGAGAGAGAGATGAAGACTTGGTCAATATAATGCATGCAAAATCAGATGGGGGGGACACTTGTCACCCTCCCAAGGTCTTTTAAAAGAAAAATCTGACTTTTCCTAAGTTTTTCCGCCTGAATCCGCCTGGCCGCGACTGCTTCAGCCGCGCTGAAACCTCCGCAGCCTTCTTCGAACTTCTGTGCCGCGGCCTCGCTTCCCGCAGCGCTGCCACTTCAGCGCCCTCAAGACTTTCGCGCCGCTGCCCTCGCATCCGCGCCGCGCTCGCTGTTTTGCTCAAAACGCATTTCTGTCCGTCACAAGACTGAACTTGTAACTCTCATAACTTCCTACTCTGATGTCCTATCGACGAACGGTTGGTTGCGTTGGAATCTAGACTCAACGAACTACGCCCCAGGCCTTTGAAACACTTAAGAACTCTCAATGTATCGGGTCATAACCCGCCTCAAAGTTGACTAAAACCCGTCCGGAACAATCCGTCAACCTATCCTTAGAAAATTTTAAGTCTTACCCCCTTTCGTACGCTCTCAAACGCATGACCTGAACTACGGGGTGTAACAACAACTCTCAAAGTGTATCAAGACTCTCCGATATGATCGTGGGGGTGAATACTTAAGTAAAGATTTTCTTGACTATTTAAAGTTTCATGAAGTTCATTCTGAATGGACACCTCCTGGAACACCACAGATGAATGGTGTTGCCGAGAGGAGAAATCGAACCTTGCTTGACATGATTCGTTCCATGATGAGCTTTTCAACTTTTCCAGCATACCTTTGGGGATATGCTATTTTGACCTCAATATATGTTCTGAACAGAGTTCCATCTAAATCAGTCGAAAAGACACCATATTAGGTATGGTGTGGCAAGAAGCCATCACTTAGACACATGAGACCCTGGGGGGTGTCCTGCATATGTCAAGAAGTTGATCACTGATAAGTTGAAATCTAAAAGTGAGAAATGTTACTTTGTTGGGTATCCAAAGGAAACTAAGGGATACTATTTCTATCTTCCTGGAGAACATAAGATATTTGTTTCTAGGAACGCAACTTTCCTTGAAGATGAATATGTCTACAAGGATGAGAGTTGCACGGAGATAGAACTTGAAGAAATTCAAGAACAAGGTAACAAAGAGGTTGAATCCTTGCCCGATGACGAAGGCAATAATTCAGTGGGAGCTTCTGGCGAAAATTGGGTATTTAGGGTACTCCCTTCAGCCAGTGGGAGTGCTACGAGGAGTAATGCAGAAATGCAAAATCTTTCGGCACAGACCTTGGGAGAAAATGCACCAGTTGCATTTCCTCCCATTTAGAAAAGACATGAATATGATATTCCTGAAAGCTCTAATGTTAGTGGATCGACTTGCGCACAAGAACCTACTCACAATGTAACATACCAGAATCGAATCGCAAGACAATCAACTCCGTAGGTCTACTAGATCTCATCGTCCTCCGGAAAGACTAAATCTACTTGTGAAAACACCAAATGAGCTAGATATTCCAGATGATGACGAGCCTAGAACCTATAACGAAGCAATGCTAGACATTGATTCGAAGAGATGGCAAGAAGCCATGAAAGCCGAAATGAAATCTATGTATATCAATCAAGTGTGGAGCTTGGTTGATTTGCCAAATGGGGTTAAACCCATAGGATGTAAATGAGTCTTCAAGAAGAAGATTTATACATCTGGCAAGGTTCAGACTTATAAAGTTAGACTAGTAGCTAAAGGTTTTACTCAGTGTCCTGGTGTCGATTATGATGAAACCTTTTCATCAGTGGCTAAGATAAAGTCTATTCGGATTTTGCTTGCGATAGCTGCACATTATGATTATGACATTTGGCAGATGGACGTCAAAACTGCATTCCTCAATGGTAATCTAATTGAGGAAGTGTATATGAAATAACCCGAGGGTTTTTCGTGTGAGTCCAGACCAAATGTTGTGTGCAGGCTACAAAAGTTCATTTATGGGCTTAAGCAAGTCTCTAGTGGAACATTTGCTTTGACAATGCTATCAAATCTTTTGATTTCGTCAGCAGCAAAGAGGATCCTTGTGTTTATATTAAACGCAATGATGAGGGCATTGTCTTCATTATTATATATATTGATGACATATTGATAATGGGGGACAATAAGGCTCTCATGCAGTCAGTTAAGGATTGGTTGTCCAAGACCTTCATGATGAAGGATTTAGGTGAAGCCTGCTACATTCTGGGAATTAGGATCTATAGAGATAGACCTAATAGATTGTTGGGGTTGTCACAGCCAGTCTACATAGACAAAGTGCTTAGACGTTTTTCAATGGAGAATTCCAAGAAAGGCGGTCTTCCGATGGGTCAAGGCATCAAGTTATCTAAAAGGGGTTACCCTTCTAGTGTTGTAGAGCTTGAGCGCATGAAGAGGATCCCGTATGCTTCGACTATAGGATCGATCATGTATGTCATGACCTGTACTAGGCCAGATGTGGTCTCTGCACTTAGTATGACTTGCAAGTTCCAGCAGAATCCTGGTGAGGAACACTGGAAAGCAGTCAAGAGTATTCTCAAGTACCTCAGACGTACTAAAGATTACTTTCTAGTCTATGGTGGAGATAATGAGCTGGTTGCCACTGGGTATACCGATGCTAGTTTTCAAATAGATGTTGATGATTTTAAATCTCAGTCAGGTTACACTTTTGTTTTCAACGGAGGAGCAGTGAGCTGGAAGAGTTCCAAACAGGCTACTACTGCAGACTCGACTCATCGGCGAGTACATTGTTGGATCTAAGTCGCTAGGAAGTTCGTCGCGATTTCTGAGTTCCTGAAGAAACTAGGGGTTGTTCCGAGTGCTAGTTGTCCAATAACTATTTATTGTGACAACACTGGTGCGATTACACAGGCAAATGAACCAAGATCAACTAACAGAAACAAGCATGTACCGAGAATGTTACACCCCGGAATTTCAGGATATGTTTATAAAAACGTACGTAAGAACTCAAAAATGTTAAGGCTTGAGACGAGTAAATTTATCGGAATTATGGAATTGTCGGAAAATGAATATTGCGACGAATGGGAGGGCGACACGTGTCACCCCCCTTAGGTTGTCTTGGACGAAATTTACCATGGTCAAAAGGGTCATTCGACCATTAAATTGATGAGTAAGTCTTGCTAAAGTCTTGAAGCTTGACATTGTTGACTAAAGTCCAAGGGCCACTTGGGCAAGATCCATGTGAAACTCATCCAAGCCATCCATATGTACTAATCTAGACCCTCCATTATGTTATATATGTACACTAGTAGTGCAAGACTTTGTCATTCTCCACACTTAGAAAATATTTTGAAATCTTGTTCTCAGACACTATGAAGCTCACTAAGAATGCTAGGTTTTCAAGGGAAAAAATTTCAATTGTTGTCCAATAATTCCCATACTTTAAACCAAGGTTCCTAAGAGTATTGTAAGGTATCTCAATAGAAAGATCCCTAAAAGTGGCGTGCTGTATTAGTCGCAAGCGAAAGTTAAGGAGTTCTTCAACTTTGAAGTTGGAACTTGAAGATGAGTTCTTCATAAGATTCTAAGGGTTGCTTGGAGTGGATTGGAACGTCGAAAGGAGGAGCTAAAGTTGCTAAGGATCGACTTGTAGTCTTGGATCATATTTGGGCTAAATGAGGTATAATCTTCGTCTTACTTTTGTAATTGAAGATTCCATGTTATTATAAGTTAGAAATGATCATGTGATATGTTTTATGAAGATTGATAAGTGTTATGGAAATTTGGAAGCTCAACCAAATGACATGTTAAGCCATTTGAAATTGAAATACAATTTGGTCGATAATTAGAATCGTCGCATGTTTACCTACTTGAGGATTGTAGTAGTTATAATCAATTGTGGCTAGATAACATATTATATTAAACCACTTGGATTGAAAATAAATTGGAAGAAGAATTGGTATTGTTGCCCTAATTGCCGAATTGACATTGTAGTTTAGACTAGTTTGTTTTATATTGTGGGGCGGAATTTTACATGTCTTGATTAAGCGTGTAATCCCCTATTGTTAACTACTTTGTTGGGCCTTAAATGTGGCGTGTTTGGTTATTGAATTCGGCCTTGAAAAAGGTGGAAAAGTATGTAGAAACAAAGGAAGTGCTGTCCGATTTTCCGTAGAATTTAGTGACTTTGCACTTGGAATATTCTACGTTTGAAGTAAGAAGTTAATAGACGTACTATGGTCATTATAGGTTGACATACTACGACGCTTAATGGACTTAGCAAGTGGATTAAACCGAAGAGGTATGTGGAACTTTCTTATCTCTTGAGCATGAATAAGTTATAAATGTATAGTACGGTAGACGTACAAGATTTTGACAATCTAGTCCATTTGATATCCTTGTCTTATTTTAAGAATGTTCAAGTTGGTTGAGTTAGGGAATTAACTCACTTGTGTAAATATTAAGGATATCTTGGTTTTCAAAAGTTAAGAGACTTTAAGTATGTTGAAAGTATTTTTGATACTTGTTTTGTTGGAAAGTTTAAGTCTCTTGGTTATAAAGAAGAATGTAAGTTTCTAAGGTATAAAGCTAGTATAACGACTTTATAGGGAAGTTGGTTATAATAGCTTTATGGAAGGTTAAAAAGAGTGGTTTACTCTAAGTAATTTAAGTATGTTAAATGACTTGAAATAACGAAAGGCAAATTGATTTAAAGGCATCAATTGCTTAAGGTTTTAAAAGAAAGAAGTCACTTGATTTAGAAGCCCGAAAATGTATTTTCTAAAAAGGTATTGTGACTTGTCTTAAAATGTAGTTATGACTTGATACTACGGTTATTAGTATCTTGGAAGTTTTATGTGAAAATGGGTCATTTTAAAAGAATAGAAGTACGCAGTACTTTGGGTTAAACTCCCGGATTTATAATGACACGTTAGTGCCTTAAGTAAACTAAAATGAGAGTGTATATGAATAAGACTAATAAGAAGTTAGGGGGATTTCTTAACTTGCTTATTTATTGTATGATAAGCCGGTAGTGCTTATGTTATGTATGATAAGCCGGTAGGGCTTATGTTATGTATGATGGCCAGTTGAGATAGGGTAAAAGTATATCTGAGGGGTAAATCCCCAAGATCGTTATACCACCTTCTCCAGGGTAAGAGTATATCTGAGGGGTAACTCCCCAAGATCGTTATACCACCTGCTTTACCACCTTCTCCAGGGTAAGAGTATATCTGAGGGGTAACTCCCCAAGATCGTTATACCACCTGCTTTACCACCTTCTCCAGGGTAAGAGTATATCTGAGGGGTAGCTCCCCAAGATCGTTATACCACCTGCTTTACAACCTTCTTCAGGGTAAGAGTATATCTGAGGGGTAGATCCCCAAGATCGTTATACCACCTGCTTCAGGGTAAGAGTATAAATGAGGGGTAAATCCCCAAGATCGTTATACCACGTGTTTCCGTGGATTTTCTACCTATACTTTTGATTACTCTCATTATTAGTAAGGCATTTTGTACTGTTAATTGAGTTATCATACCTGTCTCCAGTTTTATTATAGACTTATGATTTCATTACGCATTTTCGCCACATATTTGGTACATGTTGTCGACCTCCTTGAAGGCCGTTCACGCCGCAGTAGAGTATGTCGCTGATCCTCGCTCTTAGGATCACTGTTCAGCTGTTGAGAAGCTCCTTTATTCCGGAGGCTTATCCCTGGTATTATCGGTCGTTGTACATTCAGGGGTATGGCGGGGCCCTGTCCCGCCAGAGTTGTTATTCTTAGAGGTCTGTAGTCACATTTGTGGATTGAGTTGTAAAGAAAAAAAAAGTACTATTTTATTGCGTATATTGTACGGAAGGTGGCCTTATCGGCTATCCTGTTATATTTTTATGTTTAAGCATTTTATAGTTGTGTATGTTCCGCTACTATTCTCTGATGTATACCGAAAGGGGTGCCCAGGTAGGGCACCAGTCGCGGGCCCGGGTTCGGGTCGTGACAAAAGTGGTAAGTTAGTCCTCGGAAAGTGTCTACAGACCGTGTCTAGTAGAGTCTTGGTTATCGGTGTGTTGTGCACCACATCTATAATCAGGAGGTTCAGGACATTTAGCATTGGTTTCCATTCTTCTCACTCTGAGATCGTGCGATAGAGTCAGATGGTTGTGGTCGCTCTCCCTAACAAGTTATGTTGTTTGCAGCTACGAAAGCGCAAAGATGACCAGTAAAAGATTATGTGGATTGCGTATCCAGGTTGGTAATGTTTGTAGTATAGTTGGTATTGTGACATACAACTATACAGATTTATGTATGAGGGTCAGACGCGTGTTGCCTAGAATGATTTTAGATTACCAGGACTTGGTAAGGACTAAAAATACCGGGAATGTATGAACAGTTAAGGAACTCTCATCAAAGTTTTACGTGTTAATTTGAGATAATTAGGTGATGATGAGTTGTGTGAGAATGTAATGGACCCTTAAGAGGTTATAATTAAGGGACTAAATGGAAGACTATGTTAATAGGTTAAGCTACGTGGTATGATTAAGAGAATGGTACGGGTGAGATCCGTATGGAGTAAGTATGGTTGTTATGGTCAAGACAACACGATTATAGTATATTGAGAAGTTTTTGTACCAGTTTACAGGGGGACTGATAAGTTAGGCTTGGAGCATGGAAATTGTGAGCCTAGGAATGTTGATAACCACCGAGACCTTAGATATATAAGGCCTTCTCGGGTAGTAAAGTTAAGACAGACCAAGGAAAAGAGTTAAATACGACGCCGAGTCGAGTTGAGGACCTATTAAGGGTCGCCCCATAGCCTGAAATGGAGTGGGATCAGTTGATAGTAGTCCCGCCACGTTACAGGGTCACGAGGGTGAAAGACTCAAGTCTAGTTAATCGTTTTACGGGTTCGTGGACGCATTCCACCGGAACCAGGTTGTGAGAGCCGGAACTGGCCTTATGTTGTTTAATTTAGTAACTCCAAAGAGTGGAGGCCAGGGTTAGTATGGAATTTATGTACGTATGCTAGTATAGGTTTGGAAGTACGGAAAGAGTACGACCAGTGAAAAAGAGAGCGACCAAGTGTAAAGAAATAAAGCCTGAATCCATGAGGACTTTTCGAGGTGACTACACCGTGAGTGTTGGGTGGTAGCTGAGCGGGTAGATAATAGTTGCCGGTAACGATACAGTCGTTGGACCCTAGCAGACCTAGCAGAGCATATGACGCATATCGGGTCATTATGAGTACGGGCTAGTTGGCCTCTTGTTATGCCAACGTTGATTGCAGAGAGAGATTGGCTCGATTTCAGTTTTCTGGTAAGCTGATTATCCAGTGTAAAGGAAGAGAAGTGGTGGTAACCAGTGAATTATCCTTCCTTCTTTGACATAATTGTTTTTTTTATAAGTCTGTGTGACTTGTTCATTTGTGGTAAATTGACGCAGGAAGTAAGTAATAATTGAATTTGAAGGAATTTATGTTAAGTGCCCTAGTAGGTACTTGGAGTTGTTTTGGTGTGGCGGTCAGGGCCACGACCTTCCGGATAATTTCAGGAAAACGTGCAAGGCAAGAATAAAATAAGTACGAGTGCTGCCGGCGGAAGGATGAGGGAATCTTAGGTAGATTTTGAAAATCTATACGATTAAGGTGGCGCTTGATGATTTAGAATTTGATAGAGAGATAAGTTCTCTCTCCCACTAAAAACGCTTTACGACATGGGGTCAGGTGTACCCATGTTGTTAGACGAAGGATAAGAAACTGGTAAGGTCTTTAGAATCGTCATGCCATAGGTTACAGTTTTAGGTAACCGTGGGAAAAGTATTGTGTTGGGGTAATTAAGAACGACGTTACGAAGTGGTCGAGGAAATGTCGTAAGGAAAATGCAGTAGTACGATATATGAAACCGCATTTATTATGAACCAAGATAGAAATACTTTTGCTAATAATAAGCATAAGGTAAGGTTATGACCAGAATGATAAAGGAGAATACGACTATGGTTATGTAAGTTGCATGAGATATGATTACCCCAGACTAGTGTAAGACCATTAGTAAATAATGGGCAGTAAGAACACCTCGAGGAAAGGTGGTAGCATCGGGTTACTACTTGACGAGATCAAGGAAATCTCCCTAAATTATGATTGGCGGGAAGTCTTAGCCGTAGAAGCGTAAGAATCAATTCTAAGTTAGTGACCAAGTTTGGTCAAGCAGAGAAAGGGAAACAGAACCATAAGTGAGATTAAGGATACCCGAATATTTCGCAGAATAAGAAAGGCTTTCGCTATTGGAAGATAAGTTGACCACGACTACAGCTTCTAACCTCCCGTGAGACTAGAGGTTAAGTTATTATGATAACACATTGGGTGTTGGGCAATAGGTCAGTCGACGCAACCCGATAAGGATAGAGCCTATGTTTTCCGGTAGTTGCGAAGCGGAAAGGAAATTACGCCACTCACGATTTAGAGTTGGCGGCTAAATCATGCCTTGAAGATTTGGGGCATGACGCTTATACTGACTTCATGGATATTTGTGCGCACCACAAAAGACTCGTATATCTGCAGACCGAGGCGAGAATTTGCAAAGAATGGTGGTTAGAGTTACTCAAGAATTGTGATATTGATATCCTATACCATCCGGGGAAAGCCAAGACAGTTACAGATACTCTTTGTCGTGGATCTAAGGGTAGTCTGCCAGATGGGCAGCCGGATAGGCGACGCCCGTGAGATTCTTCACCAATGAGCCGAGGGTTCGATTATTGTTTCCAAGGTTAATGAAGTTTAGATCCGAGAGGTTGCCGAGTCTTCCGTCGTTGAGAAGGTAAAGAGGCGACAATATGAGGATCTAGTGATGATACGGTATCGAGATACGGCTCTCCGAGAAGAGAAGAGCTCGCTTGAGTAACACCGGATGGGTCTTGTGAGATGAGGATAGATTGCGTACCGTGCATCGCAGACTAGTCGCCAGGTTTTGAGAGGCATACAAAGGCTTATTGTTCTAATTGTTCGGGGTCGACTAAGTTGTGTCGTGACCTCAGATGTATGTATGGGTAAGATGACCGGAAAAGGGACATAGCGGAGTTTACTGCTTAGTGTCCAAGTTAGTAGCAGGTCATGGTTGAGCACCAGAAGCCCAGTGGGCTATTGCAGGCGATTGAAATCCCAATCTAGATATGAGAGGTATTTAATATGGATCTTGTTACAGGGTGGCATCGTACTCGGATGACGGCGCGACCGGGTCATGGTAAATGGGCTGGCGAAACCAGTCGTGTCCTTCCGGTTAGGACCACTTACTCGGCTGAGGATTATGCTAGCTTGTATAGCAAAGAGATTGTGAGACTGCACGGTTCCTACGCTTATGATGTCATGACGGATGAGCTCGACATGATAACTTCGGAGGTTTTTCGTAAGGGTTTAGGACACAGTGAATCTCGGTGTTGCATTACACCTCGCACCGACGGACAGCAGAGCGCATACTATCCGTGCACTCGAGGATAGGTCATGGCCCGTGTTCTTGATTTCGAACTATCCGGAGGTTAATTGCCTCTGTTGTGTTACGTGCGATAACGTATACTCTTCCAAGATTCTCGATGGCCCCGTATGAGGCCTTGTATGTAAGAAAGTGTAGATCGCCGGTTGGATGGTTCGACATAGGCGAGGTTCGCTTATTTGGTCCGCACTTGATTCAATGGGCCGTGGATAAGGCGAAGCTTATCCGGGAAAGATTATTAGTAAGCTTAGAGTCAGCAGAAGCTTTATGCAGATGACCGACGTTGACACATGGGGTTCAGCTTGACATTTTAGTATGAGTATTGTGGTGTGGCCTCGTGTGGTATTATTGGTATGTAGGGGTTGTAAAAGAAGACTATGTCGCTATCTTTAAGTTTGACTCCCGAAAGAACATTCGGGGACGAATGTTTCTAAGGGGGGAAGAATGTTACACCCCGGAATTTCAGGATATGTTTATAAGAACGTACGTAAGAACTCAAAAATGTTAAGGCTTGAGACGAGTAAATTTATCGGAATTATGGAATTGTCGGAAAACGAATATTGCGACGAATGGGAGGGCGACACGTGTCACCCCCCCTTAGGTTGTCTTGGACAAAATTTACCATGGGCAAAAGGGTCATTTGACCATTAAATTGATGAGTAAGTCTTGCTAAAGTCTTGAAGCTTGACATTGTTGACTAAAGTCCAAGGGCCACTTGGGCAAGATCCATGTGAAACTCATCCAAGCCATCCATATGTACTAATCTAGACCCTCCATTATGTTATATATGTACACTAGTAGTGCAAGACTTTGTCATTCTCCACACTTAGAAAATATTTTGAAATCTTGTTCTTGTACACTATGAAGCTCACGGCAATGCTAGGTTTTCAAGGGAAAATTTTTCAATTGTTGTCCAATAATTCCCATACTTTAAACCAAGGTTCCTAAGAGTATTGTAAGGGTATCTCAATAGAAAGATCCCGGAAAAGTGGCATTTTCGTATTAGTCGCAAGGCAGAAAGTTAAGGAGTTCTTCAACTTTGAAGTTGGAACTTGAAGATGAGTTCTTCATAAGATTCTAAGGGTTGCTTGGAGTGGATTGGAACGTCGAAAGGAGGAGTTAAAGTTGCTAAGGATCGACTTGTAGTCTTGGATCATATTTGGGCTAAATGAGGTATAATCTTCGTCTTACTTTTGTAATTAAAGATTCCATGTTATTATAAGTTAGAAATGATCATGTGATATGTGTTATGAAGATTGATAAGTGTTATGGAAATTTGGAAGCTCAAATCCGAAAATGACATGTTAAGCCATTTGAAATTGAAATACAATTTGGCCGATAATTAGAATCGTCGCATGTTTACCTACTTGAGGATTGTAGTAGTTATAATCAATTGTGGCTAGATAACATGTTATATTAAACCACTTGGATTGAAAAGAAATTGGAAGAAGAATTGGTATTGTTGCCCTAATCACGAATTGACATCAGAGTTTAGACTAGTTTGTTTTATATTGTGGGGAATTTTACATGTCTTGATTAAGCGTGTAATCCCCTATTGTTAACTACTTTGTTGGGCCTTAAATGTGGCGTGTTTGGTTATTGAATTCGGCCTTGAAAAAGGTGGCAAAGTATGTAGAAACAAAGGAAGTCTTTGTCGATTTTCCGTAGAATTTAGTGACTTTGCACTTGGAATATTCTACGTTTGAAGTAAGAAGTAAATAGACGTACTATGGTCATTATAGGTTGACATACTACGTACGGCGAATTAGACTTAGCAAGTGGATTAAACCGAAGAGGTATGTGGAACTTTCTTATCTCTTGAGCATGAATAAGTTATAAATGTATAGTACGGTAGACGTACAAGATTTTGACAATCTAGTCCATTTGATATCCTTGTCTTATTTTAAGAATGTTCAAGTTGGTTGAGTTAGGGAATTAACTCACTTGTGTAAATATTAAGGATATCTTGGTTTTCAAAAGTTAAGAGACTTTAAGTATGTTGAAGGTATTTTTGATACTTGTTTTGTTGAAAAGTTTAAGTCTCTTGGTTATAAAGAAGAATGTAAGTTTCTAAGGTATAAAGCTAGTATAACGACTTTATGGGAAGTTGGTTATAATAGCTTTATGGAAGGTTAAAAAGAGTGGTTTACTCTAAGTAATTTAAGTATGTTAAATGACTTGAAATAACGAAAGGCAAATTGATTTAAAGGCATCAATTGCTTAAGGTTTTAAAAGAAAGAAGTCACTTGATTTAGAAGCCCGAAAATTTATTTTCTAAAAAGGTATTGTGACTTGTCTTAAAATGTAGTTATGACTTGATACTACGGTTATTAGTATCTTGGAAGTTTTATATGAAAATGAGTCATTTTAAAAGAATAGAAGTACGTAGTACTTTGGGTTAAAATCCCGGATTTATAATGACACGTTAGTGCCTTAAGTAAACTAAAATGAGAGTGTATATGAATAAGACTAATAAGAAGTTAGGGGGATTTCTTAACTTGCTTATTTATTGTATGATGTCAGTAGTGCTTATGTTATGTATGATAAGTCGGTAGGGCTTATGTTATGTATGATGGCCAGTTGAGATAGGGTAAGAGTATATCTGAGGGGTAAATCCCCAAGATCGTTATACCACCTTCTCCAGGGTAAGAGTATATCTGAGGGGTAACTCCCCAAGATCGTTATACCACCTGCTTTACCACCTTCTCCAGGGTAAGAGTATATCTGAGGGGTAACTCCCCAAGATCGTTATACCACCTGCTTTACCACCTTCTCCAGGGTAAGAGTATATCTGAGGGGTAGCTCCCCAAGATCGTTATACCACCTGATTTACCACCTTCTTCAGGGTAAGAGTATATCTGAGGGGTAGATCCCCAAGATCGTTATACCACCTGCTTCAGGGTAAGAGTATAAATGAGGGGTAAATCCCTAAGATCGTTATACCACCTGTTTCCGTGGATTTGCTACCTATACTTTTGATTACTCTCATTGTTAGTAAAGCATTGTGTACTGTTAATTGATTTATCATACCTGTCTCCAGTTTTATTATAGACTTATGATTTCATTACGATTTCGGGCCACATATTTGGTACATGTTGTACCGACCTCCTTGGGCCGCGTCACGACGCAGTAGAGTAGTGCTGATCCTCGCTCTTGGATCACTGTTCACCGCTGAGAAGCTCCTTTATTCCGGAGGCTTATCCTCAGTATTGCCGGCCGTTGTACATTCAGGGTATGGCGGGCCCCCCGCCTTGAGTTGTTATTCTTAGAGGTCTGTAGTCACATTTGTGGATTGGGTTGTAAAGAAAAAAAATGTACTGTTTTATTGCGTATATTGTACGGAAGGTGACCTTATCGGCTAGCCTGTTATATTTTTATGTTTAAGCATTTTATAGTTGTGTATGTTCCGCTGCTATTTTCTGATGTATATCAAAGGGTGCCTGTGTAGGCACCACATGCCTGGGTCGGGTCGTGACAGAGAAAGTACCACATCCTGAGAGAGATGGTGGTGGCTGAAGATAACAAGATAGATTATATTTCCACAGACAATAATCTAGCAGACCCGTTTACTAAACCATTAAGCTTGGTTAAGCATAATGGTCATTTTGAGAACATGGGCATTAGATATGTTGGTGATTGGCTCTAGGCCAAGTGGGAGATTGAAAGTATATGTATGTCCTAGAGACAATCTGTATTAAGACACAATGTACTTTATACACATTCGTATTTATATTAATGATGATTAATATTATGGCATTTGCATTTGTTGAATTATTGGTTGATTATTTATAATATTCTATAAATGCATCCATATAGTTTACGTGTTTATTAATGATGTGAGAATTAATGTTATAACGTAACTCTTAAATTACCTCGACTAATGATCATCGATATTGGGATATCGATGATATGCGATACGTCGACATGTGGTCTGCATCATATCCTTAAGGGATTGTAGTTTGTCTCACTTGCTATGAGTTATGACAACTCGTGATGGACACATGTATACTTGTTGGAGTATTGGTATACCCTGCTAATGCACTATTTGTTATATGTCTGTGATGTCATCGGCATGTGGGAGATAGAAATCCTTAGACTTGAGGTCAATATCACCTTGTTTACGGAATAATGTACTTTGATCCTTTCCTAAGCTCAAATGCCTTATAGGTTGAGACACGGCTTGTTTTGAATGCATTACGAAGTATATTAAAGGTGGTATATGAGTCAAGATTAGGATTCATTCCTTGAATGTATATTCAAGTAAACACTCAGATACTCATATGGTGTTAGGTTGACTAAGTCATTGGCCAATGCAATGGACATGTCTGTGATATGGTCCTGTTGTCAACTAATATAGATGAGTTATAATGATTAAGTCATTTGGATAGACACTTGACAAATCCTAAGTGTTATACCCCGTATTTCCAGAGTATGTACGTAAGGACGTACGCAGAAAAAGTTTGGACTTTAAAGTGGCTTGGACGATTTATTTTTGTGCACAACACCCGATTAGAGTCGTTTTTCGACGAAACGTTTTACACAACTTGCGAAGGGAAAATTCCGGCTATGTCATTTTTAATTTTTGCGGATTTTTCCGAGAGACGAAACATTTTGGACCAACAAGAGGGCGACACTTGGCACCCTCTCATTAGTGGGCTTTGGGGCGGCAACATGGACGACTTCTTGGCCTTTTTTGTCAAGTAGTAGGTAGGATATTTTGTGGTAGATGGATAAGGTGCACTTGACATGATCTTGGCCCTACACTTTCCTTGCACTTGGCATGATCTTGGTCATTGGTTGGCCTTGGCTTGACCTATAAATACCCCTCCCTTTGTGAAGACTTCTTCATCCAAATTTGTGCTAAGTCTTTAAAGCACTTCTTCTCCGCCCCATAGTTCTCGTCCTCCCCTTGTGAGGCCACTTGGTCGAGAGCCCCTCCTCCCCTGGCCGAGAGTACCCACAGTCGGGTTGGTAGAGGGTATATCTCCTTGTGGTGTTGTCTCGTATAAATACCCTCTTGGTAGAAATACTCTCAAAAGTATTGTTCTTATACCCAATTACCTTAGCCGTATACCTTGTAGTATTCTAAGGTTATACCTATACGAAAAGCCCCGTTATACTATTATACTTCCCGTCAGTCACAAAACCGAACCCTAAGGAAAATCTTCATAGTTAGTTGGAGTATTATGTAGAAGTTGGTTAGAACTTCTAAGGGTGGTTTGGAGCGGGTTGGAGCGCACGGAGTTGGAGATAAACGTTGCCCAGGATCGACATCTATACTTGGATAATTATGGGCTTATCGAGGTAAATATCTTGTCCCCCTAGTGTAATTGGAAATTACATGTTGCTAGAATATATAGTTGAAGTATACTATATATAGAACTGAACCTAGTTTTGTGGCAATGTCTTTGGACTTAAGCCTGAATTTAAAGAAGAGAACTGAACTGTAATTACGTGGGGTGTATTACTGAGACTTGTGTAAGTTTGTGGGTAGGAAGAGTGCCCAATTTCCGTAGGATCTTGTATCTAGATTTATTCTACCGAGTAGTCTAGACTTTGATAGACTTGTATAACTGTATAGGTTGAATGTTCTGCGAGTAGCATGTGCTACTTGAGAAGGTGGACTGTGCCAGGGTTATAGCGTGGAGCGATTTGCTAATAGTCGATAATCGTCGCGAGGTATGTGAACCTCTTCCTATCTCTTCTAGCATGATATGTGTATAACTATGTAGTGCGGTAGACGTCGTGTGTTAATTGAACGTGGTTATGCGACAATGTCTTTTGACTTAAGCGAATAATAATAATCTTGAAGTAGTTCAAGAGAATTAAGAAGCTTTTAAAAAGAAGAGGAATACTTGGTTTTAAAATCTTAAGAGTTATACTAGCTTTATGGGAAGTTAGGCATAATGGCTTAAGAGGGATAAAAAGAATGATTTATTTATTTTAGAAGTTAAGAGACTTGATCTTGTAAGATAAGAGACTTAACTTAAATAAATTATATGAATTTTGTGTGAAACCTCATTCGTGAGTAATGAGTACTTGGTTTTTTTTAAAAAGGGATAATGTTTCTTGATTTGGAAATCGTAAATGTGTATCGACAAACCACTGCGGCGTTAATAAAGGAAAATGTATTGAATAATTAAGTATTATTAAAACCAGAGAAACTTCCATCTGCATGAAGCTAAGATGAGACAAAATGATATTTCCTAGATCATGGTCTTTGTAATAAGATTGTTATAAACAAGAATATCCTACTCACATATAAGGCTTATGTTCCTCCGATTGTTTAAAAGAGAATTACATTCTTAAATGAATAAGACTATGAACTACGAAACCTTTCGAAAATGAGAAACTTGAGTAATTGAAATTAGGCAAACTTGAAACGTTTGGAAAAGAATGTGGTTACTTGATTTTACAAAGAGAAGTGTTTTGATTTACTTCAAAAGATAATCACTCTATTTTCATATACTACGGGTATTGTGAAAGTAACGTATCTTTTAAAAGAGTTAATGTATGAAGTACTTTGGGGATAGAAACCCGATCTTGTTAATCATATAGTAGAAAATGCCTTGTGTGTATAACTTGATTGTGTTGGGTTGTGATAGCCTTGTAATACTTTCTTGTTTATTTGATAAGTAAACATGCTAGGATGCTACGTGTGTTAGTATCTTGTGATGTTTGTGTAAAGGGGTTTCCCCTCGATTGCGCTTAAATAGTTTCACTATCAGCCGTTATGTTGGTATTGTACCACTCACCTTGACTGTTTCCGGAGGTTAAGGCCCGCCGTCTGCGGGGTAGACTCGGTAGTGCAGTGTGACCTATGATTCGAGAATACCTCACGCGGGTCCCGGGCCTATGCGGAGCTACGAGAGTTCGAGTTAGTGTGCGGCCTTTATGGTCATGCGGTCTATGTGGCCATGCGGTGCGAGTCGGCGGATCGGGAGTAGCTACCCTCGCGGGGTTATACCTCATGCGGGCCTATGAGTTTGGCCTATGCGGGCTGCGGAGAGTTCGAGGCTGACGCGCATATTAGATCTGCGCGCGAGTGGCGGCTTTGATCATGTGATGCCTAAGCAGATCTCATGATACGATTTATGACCTTGTTGATGCGTGGGTTTTAGTAGTCGGCTATGCCTTCGTGCCTACCGCATGCGGTTTTATTAGGACACAGTGGGACCTAGTGTTCATGTGTATTCCTTGATGCTTTTATATCATAGATCGCTAAGTGAGGAAGGTATTCCACGGGCATGATTGATGTTGTGGGCGTGAGACCCATAGTTATATTTGAGTGATGACTTTGAGGCGTGAGTCACGACTTGACATATTTGCTTATTGTGATCGTAGTTTGGTTATCATACATGTCTCTGCTTTATATAGACTACTATGATTTCATTTCTGATGTTATTTTGATTTCACATACTAAATTTTTGTTGTCTTGACCTCGCCCTTGAGTGCGTTCATGCCGCAGTAAAGGTACACGATCGTTGATCCTCGCCTTAGGGTCACAATTCAGCGTTTGGGAAAGCTCCGTTTCTCGGAGGCTTATCTTCGTATAGTCCCTGTTGTTGTAGGTGCTACATTCGGGGTATGACGGGCCACTGTCGTCGTTGTTGTCATATCATTCGTAGAGGTTTGTAATCTTGTTGTGTGGAGGTTTGTAAAAGGATTAAACTGCTCATTTTGAAAGAGTTGTTATTTATATATATGCCGAAAGGCAAGTTTTCTAAAGATAATCATTGTACACTTCTTGTTATTTCATGTTGTTGTGTTATGTTCGCTGATTTTCTCGATGTATGACTACTTGGGTGCGGGTAAGGCACGATCCACGAACGGGCAGTCGTGACAAAAGTGGTATCGAGCGATTAATCCTCGGAAAGTGTCTGACGTATCGATGAAGTCTTGATTATCGGTGTGTTGTGCACCACACCAATAATCGAGAGGCTATAGGATATGTAGGATTGGTTTCTATTCTTCTCACTCGAGATCGTGCCTTAGAAAGCCGTGTTGTAAGTTGGACCTCTAACGTATTTCTTTCCCTTGCCGTTATGCCTCGCGTAGGCAACCCGCCGGGCGAGGCAAAGCGGCCGAGGAGGCTGCGAGTTAGTCTGAGAGGTTACGAGGCACGAGCCCAATCATCGCTGAGGTGGTGCTTCATTCGGGAGTTCTGCGACGTCACTAGCCCAATGAGTTTAGCTGCGGCGGCGATTCCTCTGCGGCCATGATATTCGAACCTTGATTCCACGGCCAGGGGCGAGAATATAGATTTCAAAGAGGCGACCACATTACTAGTATGGATTTGGCTACGGAGAGTATACCGATGTACGCAAGTCTTGATGAATATCAACGAGAGGGTTGTGCAAGAGTAGTTCTTGATCGAGCTTGAGCATGGCACGTATGCGGGCTTATGCACGGTAGAAAGCGTAGAGATAGGCGGGTTAACGAGGACGCGAAGAGGGCCAGAGCAGCAAGGTCCTTTGGTAACTTTCGAGGCGAATCGCCTCACCAGCGGATTAGATTATGCACATCCACCAGTGCAGAGAGGTCCTCCACGGGGTTCAGGACGTTTGGGGTAGGTAGGAGTTGGTCAGAACTCCAGAGTTTCCGGTTCACAGCTACACGTAGGCTCCAGCCAACCGGATTCAGTTTTTCCCTCAGTATTCACAGTGTGGCAGACGTCATCCCGGGGAATGTCGTCTTGTTTTTGGTACTTGTTGTACTGCGCCGTCAGTCAGTGTCGAAAAGTGTCCTAGTAGGAGGGATGCAAGTAGGAGGACTCAACCTTCAGGATCGGTGGGTAGTGTCACGACGTTCGGGCCCGTGGTGGTGCCTTCAAGGCACCCAGTAGTCATACATCGAGTAACCAGGAATATAAAACAAGACAGAAAGCAGTTTATAAAATAAGACACGATTTATGTGAAAACGTCGCCTTTCGGCATATATATAAAAACATGGTTTTAGCGATTACATCAAATCTTGTACAACATGACTACTGCACCTCTAAGGAAATATACAACTATGGCGGGACGGGGCCGCCATACCGATCAGACAAAACTATCTACAACGGAGATCATACCCAAAGTAGAGCCTCGGAAAAGATGGAGCTCCCGACACCAACGTAGAGATCCTAAGAATGTGGATCTAGCACTGCTGCCCTACTGCGGCATGAGCGGCCGAAGGAGGTCGATAACAGTACTAAGTATATGAAACTGTAAAATACTTAAATGAAAACATATCATTTTAAAATCAGTTTTGCAAGTATGTATGAAACAACCAAGGGGACCGCACATAGTGCCACATCATAAACAAGAGCAACAATAGGTAAACTGTAACAGGTCTTTTCTAGGCTGCGAATGATCAAAGCAGGGCCACTCGCCCATATTATCATTCTGCAAGCCTAATCCTGGACTCCCGGAGTCCGCATAGGCCACTCACATAGGCGCGTGAGGTATAACCCGCGTCGAGGGTAGCTACTCCTCGGCAACGTCTGGACTCATTATGCGCATGGCCACATAGACCGCGTGAGGTATAACCCGCATACTAACACGGAACTCGTAGCTCGCGCATAGGCCCCTGGACCCGCATGTAGGTATTCTCGAATCATGGTCCTGCATCACCGCTGAGTCTACCCGCATCGGAGGCGACTTAACCCCGGTATCATCTCAAGAGGTGAGTGATATAGTACTAACACAACAAATTATAGTTTAAAACAACATAAGCATAAGTAAAGTGACCTCTTTACAGCGTTTACAAGACACTAACACACATAGCATAATATCATGACTACTTATAAAACCATTTTATTATTCTTATCACAATTCAATATAAGTCTCTTATAAACAAATAGGCAAACTGTTTCTTTTATCAACCTAAAGTGGATATACTTAACTACCCATAAAGTTATTATAACTCTTTAAGCTTCTGTTTTAAAACCAACTAGTTCTCTTACATTAATAAATGATTGAGATTCTTTTGAAATGCTTTCGATTCTTTATTATTCGTGCTTAAGCGTGAGACATTCGTAGTTATTATTCGGGCTTAAGCGTGAGCATTGCCGTAGTTATTATTCGAGCTTAAAGTGAGGCATTGCCGTAGTTATTATTCGATTAACACGTATGCGTCTACCGTACTACATATATTGTAAAATATCATGCTTTAGGAAGAATCACATACCTTACCGTGAAAACCACCGCGAGTTGAATATGTCGCGCAGAGTCACTATAATAGTCACAGACATCTATCAAAGACTACTCAAGGTCATTCTAAGCGGAGGGTTCACAATTACGGAAAGTTGGGCGTGCTTCCACTGCGGTGAGCTACTCAAGTCTACTGTGAAAACAGTCCTATGTAAGTACAATTTGATTATTCTTCTTTTAAACCCTTCTACTGTGATAACAGTTCAATTCTATTCTGTGATATTCTTCTAAGTATTTAATACTTATTCTTATACTACAACAGTAAGTATTCTCTAATTCAAAAGAGGGTTAGGATTATTTACCTCGGTAAGCCCAATAATATCCTAGATAAAGTCGCGCCTGAGCAAGGTTTAGCTCCTAAGTTGTATGCTCCGGTAGCTCCAAGAAACCTTAGAAGTTCTTCACAACTTCTACAAAGGACTAAGGGATTTGGGCTAGGGTATTTTGGGCATTATAACAATACTAGAAGACAACTTTTCTACCAAGGGAGGGGGGGTAGGTTTTGGCTAGGCTAGGGGGAGGCCTCGGCCAAACTACTTAGGCTAGAGGGGGGGGTATTCGGCCAAGGGCCTTCACAAGGGGAGGGGGAGGTGTTTGGACGAAAAGGCTACAAAGGGAGAGGAGAGGATTTTTAGACTTGGAAGCTTTTGTGGATGAAGAACTCTTCATCTTAAGGGGGGTATTTATAGGTCAAGAAGTGGCCAACCAATGGCCAAGATTAAGACAAGTGCAAGGCAAGTGTAGGGTGAAGATTAACTATACACAAATATCCTACCAACTCCTTGACTTTGAGCAAGGCACAAAAACGTGCCAATCCCATTCCAATTCGTCCCATGGACGATTCAAGTCCACCAATTGGAGGGTGCCAAGTGTCGCCCTCCCGTTGGTCCAAAATGTTTCGCCTCGGAAAAATCCGCAAAATTAGAAATGGCATAGCGGAATTTACCTACGAGTGTGGAAAGCGTTTCGTCGGAAAACGATTCTTTTAGTGAGTTGTGCACAAATAAAAACGTCGAGGCTTATCTTTAAGGCTAGACTTTTATGCGTATTCCTCACGTACATACTGCGGAAATACGGTATAACATTCTCCCTTAGAAACATTCGTCCCGAATGTTCCTTCCTAAACGATTAACGATAAGATTCTTCATAACTTAAGCGATTGCAAATGCCACACACGCACGCCTTCCCACGTCATCTCCTCCAAGCTCGTTCGCCACAAGACTTTGACGAAGCCACGCCCGTCCGCAGACGCCTAACGACGATCGATTATCGCTATGGGAATCTCCTCATACGATAACCCCCGGTCACACTGGACATCGTCAATCGGATGTACCACTAGATGGATCCCGATACATCTCGCCGGCGTAGATACGTGAAAAACCGGATGCCGCCTCCGGATCGGACGGCAGATCCAACTCATAGGCAACCTTGCCTACCTGCGGACAAT
This sequence comes from Przewalskia tangutica, assembly GCA_029844215.1. Lineage (NCBI taxonomy): Eukaryota > Viridiplantae > Streptophyta > Magnoliopsida > Solanales > Solanaceae > Przewalskia > Przewalskia tangutica. The sequence continues at coordinate 35,578,104 of CM056718.1, forward strand.
CAAACGGCCCAATGTACCTTGGTGAGTTTCCTTCTTACCGAATCTCATCACACCCTTCATGGGTGACACCTTTAGAAAACCCAATCATGAACCTCGAACTCAAGATCACGACGACGATGATCTGCATACGACTTACATCGACTCGAGTGTCGATAGCGCTCTCGGATAAGCTTCACCTTATCCACTTCTGCTGCACCAAATCTGGTCCCACTAGCGCACCTCGCCCACATCGAACCAACCTATAGGCGATCTGCACTTCCTCCCTACAAGGCCTCGTAGGCGCCATCGAATCTTTGGAGTGGTAGCTATTATTATACGCGAACTCAACTAGAGGCAAATGATCCTCCCAACTACCACGAAGTCAATAACACGGGCTCGCGGCATATCCTCAAGAGTGCGGATAGTGCGCTCTGCACATGTCTGCGTGGATGAAATGCGATTACTCGAGGCTCACTGCGTCCTAAACCCTCTGGAAGGACCTCCAGTTAGCGTAAACCGGGCTCCTGCATGCGATATGATCGAAGTAGGGACTCCATGCGATCGGCGATCTCTCGGATGTAAAGTCCGCATAATCCTCGGTAGAAAAAGTCGTCTGACGGGAAGAAAGTGGGCTGATTTAAATCGACTGTCGGCGATAACCCATATAGAATCATGTCTCCTCGAGTGCGAGGTAATCGCGTGATGAAGTCCATGTTGATTACCTCCCACTTCCGGTCGGGATCTCAATCGTGCAACAAACCACGGGCCTGCGGTGCTCTACCTTCACCGCGACAACATGGGCACCGAGCTACGAACTCGCAACGTCCTCTTCAAGCCATCCCACCAATACGGATCTAAGGTCGTGGTACATCTTGGTCGACCGGATGGATAGAGTAACGCGCGTGTGCTTCCCCAAGAACTCTGCCAAGTCACGAAACATCCGGAACACACAACTGCCCTCAAACCTTAGCACCCATCGGTGCTACCTCAAAAGGACCGCGCCTCACGAAGAGTTGTATCACGATAACGTGTCAAAATCGGATCCTCGAGCTGTTGCCTCTTCACCTCGCCGGCGATGGAAGACTCGGCAACCTCACGAACTCTAACCCACTACTATCGTAATCAATCAAAGGACACCAAGGCTCGCTAATCGATGCAAATCACGAACCATGTCCTCCTCTCTGCGCATCCGATAGTCTCCCATCGACCTACGACTAAGAGCATCGCCACAACATTGGCCTTCCGGGTGGTACGGGATATCAACATCGTAATCCTTAAGCAACTCTAACCTCCGTCTGCATCGTAAGTTCGGCTCCCTCTGGTCAAGATATCTTGGAGGCTCTTGTGGTCCGTAAAAATATCCACGTGAACCCCATACAAATAGTGCCTCGGATCTTCAAGACGTGAATCACGGTGCGACTCCAAATCATGGGTGGGGTAGTTCTTCTCGTGTTTCTTCATTTGTCGGGATGCATATGCTATAACCTGCCATCTTTGCATCAACACACATCCCAACCCGATGCGGCGCATCACAATACACGACATAACCATCCGGACCTGCGGAAGAGTAAGAAGCGAGGCGGTCGTCGGTCTCTCGCCGGCCATCGAAACCACGCTCCAAGCATCGATCCATCAAACTTTGCGCCACGAGTCGGCTAGTCAATGGTGCAGATAGAAGCAAACTTCTCCACGAACGCCGATAATATCCTGCAAGGCCCGAGCTGCGAACCTCTGTCGGAGTAGTAGGTCTAGGCAAGTCACGGCGCTTGATCTTGGCGTATCCACTCGAATGCCATCGGCCGACAATATGCCCAAGAAACGCCATCAAGTCAACCAAAACTCACATTTGGAAAACTTGGCGTACAATCGCTGGTCTGGAGAAGCGTCGGCCTGATCGCCAAATGCTCGCGTACTCGCTCTGGCGAGAATAAACCAAGATATCATCAATGAACATTATCACAAGCGTGTCCAAAAATGGTTTGAACACTCGGTTCATCAAATCCATGAATACCGCGGAGCATTGGTCAACCAAAGACATGACCACGAACTCATAATGCGTCTGGTCCGAATGCGATCTAGGGACATCCACCTCTCGACTACTTTGATGATAGCGGCCGTAGATCAATCTTGGAGAAACATCTCGCGCCTGCAACGGTCGAACAAATCATCAATCACGGGAAGGGGGTATCGTTCTTAATGGTCACCTTGTTCGGTGCTGTAGTCAACACACGCGTGCGCGGCGTCGCCCTTCTTCTTCACGAACAATACGGCGCCCCGGGGAGAAACACTAGGTGCGATAAAACCGCTTCTCCAAAGAAATCTCTCGGTGGTCCTTCTCTCAACTCGGCAGTGCCATTACGTATGGCGGAATGGAAATAGGCGAGTGTCCGCAACACATCTATACAAAACTCGATCTCCTCTCGGGAGGATACGGGAGGTCGTCTGAAACACGTCACGGGAACTCTCGACCACTGGGCGGCGGAAAATCTGGTACCGCGACTTGATATCAAACACGAACGAGATGGTAGATATACCCTTCGCACCATCTTCCTAGCCTTGAGGTAGGAAATAAACCTACCACCGGCGATACCGTGCTCCCTCCCACTCAACAACCGGCTCGCCGAAACTGGAACCGTACTACTCTCTCTCTGCAGTATACATTGGCGTAGCAAGAAGCTAGCCAATCCATCCCCATGATCACGTCGAAATCAATCATCTCCAACTCTATCAAGTCGGCTAGGGTCCGACGACTATAAATGGTCATAGGACAAGCTCTATATACCCGCCGAGCTACCACCGAATCACCCACTGGCGTAGCTACCTCGAAAGGGTCTATGGACACAGGCTCTATCCCTATCCTACTAGCAACAAGGGGAGATATATAGGACAGAGTAGAACCCGGATCTATCAAAGCATACACATCAAACCAGAACCGATAAGGTACGTGGCGACATCGGTGAGGCCTCACGATCTGTCGGTGGACAAAGCATAAATGCGGTTCGAGGACCGCTAGAATCTGAGACGAGCCACGACCTGCTGCGCGACCTGGCGACCCGTAGTACCACGCCTCGGCGAGTAAGCGTAGGAGATGATGGCGGCAGCGAGAACGAAGGTGAGCCTACCACGGTGCCCCGGTCGGACGATCCCTCGCAAAGTGACCTGCGGCCTGGCGTAACAAGCTCCAAAAGTAGTACCACACTTCCCGTAATGGGATCTGCGCATCGGCCACCGTGGGGTGGTCCCGTCGGCGATACCTCTGCTACTGCGGGCGTCCCGAAGCCACAGGGCCTGAGTGCGCCCTCGAATACTCTGCCGTGTCTTGAGGATGGTTCGGGAGTGCTCTGGTGTTGTGGTGCAAATCTAGGCTAACTGGAGGCCGCCCACCACGATAGCCACGGAAGACCCTCGTCCCGGCGCCTTAACCTGCTGGCATCGTCACTCGTCGACCTCTGCGCTCGCCGCATCCAAGGGCATGAGCTGCGTGCGGGTAATATCCATACCCGGTGGAGAAACACCGCATGACTCGGCCATATAATCATCTAGCCGGTGGCGTGGCGTAGCGGTGCACCTATCCTCCATATCTGCTACAATCTTTGGGACATATCGAGCGATGAATCAAACTCGACATTGTACTCCACGACGGTCGTCCCTGCGCCTCGGCAGTAAAAATCTATCGGCCGCGCCTCGCCATCTGTGGAGGCAAGAAGTGAGTGAGGAAAGCCTCGAGAACTCATCCCAGTAGGCGGGGACGTGCTCTCCCGGATAACTCCGTGAATCAAACCAATCGATCGCGGTATCACGCGGCCGTCTGAACAAAGGTCACTGACTCTGTCTCGAGGCCTTGATCACCGCATGATCCTCAGGTGGCGGATGAACTCCTGCGGATCATCCTCCGACCTCGACCAGTAAAACTCTGGCGGGCTCTGACTCAAGAAATCTCGTAGCCTCAAACTATACGCCTCGGGTGTACCACGCAGATGCGGCCGTGGAGGCCGAGGCTGAATCGCGTCGGCCTATCCTCGTATCGGCCAAAACTCTAGCAATAGCTGGGCCGTCTCCTTGTACCCTAACTCCTGCCCAGTGTGGGGCGGGAGAATGCAGATGCTGTAGTCTCTTTGGAACGGCGGCGTCATAGAACTCGCCGTCTGCGGTATAGGCGGGCACGAGCCCTCGTAACTCTCGGTGTCCGTCGGCGGCTCCGCCGTGCCTTGCCCGCCCGGGCGGGTTGCCTTACGTGGAGGCATAATCGTTGAGAAAGGAATACGTTAGAGGTCCAACTTTAACACGACTCTAAAGCACGATCTCGAGTAAGAAGAGTGGAAACCAATCCTAAATATCCTATAGCCTCACGATTATTGGTGTGGTGCACAACACACCGATAATCGAACTACTAGATACGGTGCTGTAGACACTTTCCGAGGATTAAGCGCTCGATACCACTTTTGTCACGACCCGTTCGGGGCGTGGTAGTGCCTTACCGGCACCCAGTAGTCATACATCGAGTAACCGGAATATAAAACAAGGCGAGCAGATTTATAAAATAAGACACGGTTTATGTGAAAACGTCGCTTTTGGCATATATATAAAAACATGGTTTTAGCGATTTACATCCGATCTTGTACAACATGACTACAGACCTCTGAAATATACAACTATGGCGGGACAGGGCGCCATACCTACTATCACAAAACTATCTACAATGAGGAGATCATACCCAAAAGTAGAGCCTCCTGGAAAGATGGAGCTCGACACCAACGTAGAGATCCTAAGAATGTGGATCTAGCACACTGCTTGCCCTTACTGCGGCATGAACGCAGCCAGAAGGAGGTCGATCAACAGTACTAAGTATATGAACCTGTAAAATACTAAAATGAAAACATATCATTTTAAAATCAGTTCTGCAAGTATGTATGAAACAACCAAGGGGACCGCACATAGTGCCACATCATAAACAAGAGCAACAATAGGTAAACTGTAACAGGTCTTTTCTAGGCTGTGAATGATCAAAGCAGGGCCACTCGCCCATATTATCATTCTGCAAGCCTAATCCTGGACTCCGAGTCGCATAGGCCACTCACATAGGCGCGTGAGGTATAACCCGCGTCGAGGGTAGCTACTCCTCGGCAACGTCTGGACTCGTTGTCGCGTAGCCACATAGACGCGTGAGGTATAACCCGCATACTAACACGGAACTCTCGTAGCTCGCGCGCCCCTGGACCCGCATGAGGTATTCTCGAATCATGGTCCTGCATCGCTGAGTCTACCCCGCGTGGAGGCGACAACCCGGTATCATCTCGAGGTGAGTGATATAGTACTAACACAACGAACATAGTTTAAAACAACATAAGCATAAGTAAGACCGACCTCTTTACACTGGCGTTTACAAGACACTCACACCCAGATCATCATATCCTGTCTACTTATCAAACCATTTTATTATTCTTTTCACAATTCAATATAAGTCTGTTATAAACACATAGGCAAATTGTTTCTATTATCAACCTTAAGTGGTTATACTTAACTTCCCATAAAGCTAGTATAACTCTTTAAGCTTCGCTTTAAAACCAACTAGTTCTCTTACATTAATAAATGATTCGAGATTCTTTTGAAATGCTTTCGATTCTTTATTATTCGAGCTTAAGCGTGAGACATTCACGTAGTTATTATTCGGGCTTAAGCGTGAGCATTGTCGTAGTTATTAGTCAGGCTTAAGCCGTGAGGCCTTGCCGTAGTTATTATTCAGGTCACACATGTCCGTCTACCGTACTACATATAAATTGTAAAATATCATGCTTTAGGAAGAATCACATACCTTCTCAAATGAAAACCACCGAGTTGAATATGTCGCCGAGAGAGTCGACTATAATAGTCACAGACATCTATCAAAGACTACTCAAGGTCATTCTAAGCAGAGGGTTCACAATTCTACGGAAAGTTGGGCGTACTTCCCTACGGTGAGCTACTCAAGTCTCTTGTGAAAGCAGTCTATGTAAGTACAATTTGATTATTCTTCTTTTAAACCCCTACTTTGTGATAACAGTTCAATTCTATCTGTGATATTCTTCTAAGTATTTAATACTTATTCTTATACTACAACAGTAAGTATTCTCTAATTCAAAAGAGGTTAGGATTAATTACCTCGGTAAGCCCAATAATATCCTAGATAAAGTCGCGCTGAGCAAGGTTTAGCTCCTAAGTTGTATGCGCTCAGGTGGCTCAGAAACCTTAGAAGTTCTTCACAACTTCTACAAAGGACTAAGGGATTTGGGCTAGGTATTTTGGGCATTATAACAATACTAGAAGACAACTTTTCTACCAAGGGAGGGGTAGGTTTTGGCTAGTCTAGGGAGGCCTCGGCCAAACTACTTAGGCTAGAGGGAGTATTCGGCGAGGGCCTTCACGAGGAGGAGGTGTTTGGGCGAAAAGGCTACAAAGGGAGAGGAGATTTTTAGACTTGGAAGCTTTTGTGGATGAAGAACTCTTCATCTTAAGGGGGGTATTTATAGGTCAAGAAGTGGCCAACCAATGGCCAAGATTAAGACAAGTGCAAGGCAAGTGTAGGGTGAAGATTAACTATACACAAATATCCTACCAACTCCTTGACTTTGAGCAAGGCACAAAAACGTGCCAATCCCATTCCAATTGGTCCCATGGGCGATTCAAGTCCACCAATTGGAGGTGCGAGTGTCGCCCTCCCGTTGGTCCAAAATGTTTCGTCTCTCGGAAAAATCCGCAAAAATTAGAAATGGCATAGCCGGAATTTACCCTACGAAAGTTGTGGAAACGTTTCGTCGGAAAACGATTCTTTTAGTGAGTTGTGCACAAATAAAAACGCGTCGAGCTTATCTTTAAGGCTAGACTTTTGTGCGTATTCCCTGCGTGCATACTGGAAATACGGTATAACAGTAGTTCGTCACCTTCCTTAGCTATGCGCCTGCAGGCGGGTTTGATTAGAACGACTAAGGGAGTGAAGCGATATATCTGGTAGATCTTTAACCCTCTAGGGATTAGTATGTGTGATAAGGTGAGAATACCTTAAGTGTTATATTCTGATAGCATTGTGTAAATTGTGATTGGGAATCATGGTTGTTCAACCGAGTAAGATTTTGGGGGATAGAAAAAGTGTGAGCCTGAGAGTTTTATACGTAGAGACCTTAGAGGTAAGGCCATCTCGAGTAAAAGACGTATGTTTATGTTTGACCCTTATAGGAGTGCACAGTGCACGTGAGCTATGTTTGTGGGATAAGTCCCTGAGTAGTGTGGAATGAAAGAGGGTAGTTGAGCTAAGAAGACCGCTAGGTTTTCGTAACGTGATTAGTGAGAGTTTTCCTTCGGGGGACTGAGCGTATAAAGAGACCAGAGCCTCTACCACGGGAACGGACCCGAACCGTGGCTCTCCGTATGGCACGTCCTGAGAAGGGTTGTACCTCAGGGATCGCATGCAGCCCGGTACCATTTGTTGGGTCGCTGGGCTTAGTGCGGCAAAGTGACAAAAGTGGTATGTTTTGCGCGTCGGGTTGAGGCCATGTTGCGGGTCAACCCGCGGCCTGTATGGTGGTGGGGTCTGTTTGTGGTGGTCCCGCCTTGAGGTAGGGTCACGAGGGTGTTAGGCCCAAGTTTAGTTAACCAGCGTACGAGTTCGTGGATGCGTTCAACCAGTAGTTGGGCCGATGGGGGCAGCCCATCATGTTTTTCGGTCAGGACCGTTTATTCGGCAGTGTTGTTTTATCAGAAAGGTTGTAAGGCTGCACGGGGTGCCTACCTTCACCTTATGACAGGCAGTGAAGCCCAGGATGTGGCTATTTTCGTTTTCTAAAAGTCTTACCAGGCAGGGTTAGGAACTCAGGTGAGACTCAGAATCGCATTCGCCCTCGGGCAGTGTGTGGAGTTCAGGGGTAGTTGTGAGGATTGTTGTCTCCTGTGGAGGGAGTGTTTAAGCTACCATTTCAGTTTTCGGATGTCGCCTTATGAAGCCTTGTAGGGGCGGAAGTGTAAGTTCTTGGCCGATTGGTTCGATCTTTGGCAAGATTCGAATAGTTGGTTCAGCTTGTTCCGGTATTTGTGGATAGGAGTGTGTGAGTTTTGGAAAAACGGAGTGAACTTAGCCCGAGTTACTTTGGGCCTTTTTGAGTCCATGTGAAGAATAGGCCAGGTTGCCTATATGTTAACAATTGTCGTCCGACTTAGGAGGCAGTACGTCCGGACTTTCGTATTGTTATGTTCGGGAAAGTATCGCAGATCCATCCAGAGTGTTCCCAGTTAATGATGACCACGTTAGAGATAGTAACCCCGAGTTTTGGAAAGCGAGCGATGCTAAATGTGGTAAGAGTTCGAGTGTACGAGAAGTGCGGCGAGTAAAGAGAAGCGAGCATGTATTACGAGCATAGATGTGATCATTACTTTTGTGATGTTAGAGGTGTTTCCTCGTGGGCTTGGATGTAAGAACTTGCGCAGGTGTCTCTGTGGCCAAGTGTGGCAGGTTTGTTTTCGTAAGTATAGCAGTGAAGACTATACTGGCGCATGTTTGTTTTGAGACTTAGAAGGAACATTCGGGACGAATGTTTCTAAGGAGGGGAGAATGTTATACCCCGTATTTCCAGAGTATGTACGTAAGGACGTACGCAGAAAAGTTTGGACTTTAAAGTGGCTTGGACGATTTATTTTTGTGCACAACACCCGATTAGAGTCGTTTTTCGACGAAACGTTTTACACAACTTGCGAAGGGAAAATTCCGGCTATGTCATTTTTAATTATTGCGGATTTTTCCGAGATACGAAACATTTTGGACCAACAAGAGGGCGACATTTGGCACCCTCTCATTGGTGGGCTTTGGGGCGGCAACATGGACGACTTCTTGGCCTTTTTTGTCAAGTAGTAGGTAGGATATTTTGTGGTAGATGGATAAGGTGCACTTGGCATGATCTTGGCCCTACACTTGCCTTGCACTTGGCATGATCTTGGCCATTGGTTGGCCTTGGCTTGACTATAAATACCCTCCTTTGTGAAGACTTCTTCATCCAAATTTGTGCTAAGTCTTGAAAGCTCTTCTTCTCCCCTCCATAGTTCTCGTCCTCCCTTGTGAGGCCACTCGCCGAGAGCACCTCCCTCGGCGAGAGTACCCCTAGTGGGGTTGGCGAGGGTATATACCACTTGTGGTGTTGTCTCGTATAAATACCCCTCTTGGTAGAAATACTCTCAAAAGTATTGTTACTATACCCAAATTACCTTAGCCAGTATACCTTGTAGTATTCTAAGGTTATACCTATCTGAAAAGCCCGTTATACTATTATACTTCCCGTCGACCACAAAAGAACCACAGGAAAATCTCCATAGTTAGTTGGAGTATTATGTAGAAGTTGGTTAGAACTTCTAAGGGTGGTTTGGAGTGGGTTGGAGCGCACGAGTTGAGCTAAACGTTGCCCGGGATCGACATCTATACTTGGATAATTATGGGCTTATCGAGGTAAATATCTTGTCCACTAGTGTAATTGGAAATTACATGTTGCTAGAATATATAGTTGAAGTATACTATATATAGAATCAACCTAGTTTTGTGGCAATGTCTTTGGACTTAAGCCCAATTTAAAGAAGAGAAGCGAATCGTAATTACGTGGGGTGTATTCTGATGACTTGTAAGTTTGTGGTAGGGAAGTGCCCAATTTCCGTAGGATCTTGTATCTAGATTTATTCTACCGAGTAGTCTAGACTTTGATAGACTTGTATAACCTGTATAGGTTGAATGTTCTGCGAGTAGCATGTGCTACTTGAGAAGGTGGACCAGGCTAGCCGGGTTATAGCCGTGGAGCGATTTGCTAATAGTCGATAATCGTCGCGAGGTATGTGAACCTCTTCCTATCTCTTCTAGCATGATATGTGTATAACTATGTAGTACGGTAGACGTACGTGTGTTAATTGAACGTAGTTGTACGGCAATGTCTTTTGACTTAAGCCCGAATAATAATAATCTTGAAGTAGTTCAAGAGAATTAAGAACTGTTTTTAAAAAGAAGAGGAATACTTGGTTTTAAAATCTTAAGAGTTATACTAGCTTTATGGGAAGTTAGGCATAATGGCTTAAGAGGGATAAAACGAATGATTTATTTATTTTAGAAGTTAAGAGACTTGATCTTGTAAGATAAGAGACTTAACTTAAATAAATTATATGAATTTTGTGTGAAACCTCATTCGTGAGTAATGAGTACTTGGTTTTTTTTAAAAAGGGATAATGTTTTACTGATTTCGGAAATCAGAAATGTGTATCGACAAACCACTGCAGCGTTAATAAAGGAAAATGTATTGAATAATTAAGTATTATTAAAACCAGTAGAAACTTCCATCTGCATAGAAGCTAAGATGAGACAAAATGATATTTCCTAGATCATGGCTGCTGTAATAAGATTGTTATAAACAAGAATATCCTACTCACATATAAGGCTTATGTTCCTCCGATTGTTTAAAAGAGAATTACATTCTTAAATGAATAAGACTATGAACTACGAAACCTTTCGAAAATGAGAAACTTGAGTAATTGAAATTAGGCAAACTTGAAACGTTTGGAAAAGAATGTGGTTACTTGATTTTACAAAGAGAAGTGTTTTGATTTACTTCAAAAGATAATCACTCTATTTTCATATACTACGGGTATTGTGAAAGTAACGTATCTTTTAAAAGAGTTAATGTATGAAGTACTTTGGGGATAGAAACCCGATCTTGTTAATCATATAGTAGAAAGTGCCTTGTGTGTATAACTTGATTGTGTTGGGTTGTGATAGCCTTGTAATATTTTCTTGTTTATTTGATAAGTAAACACGCTAGGATCTTCACGTGTGTTAGTATCTTGTGATGTTTGTGTAAAGGGTTTCCTCGATTGCGCTTTAAATAGTTTCACTATCAGTTATGTTGGTATTGTACCACTCGCCTTGATTTAGGAGGTTGTCGCCTCCGTCGCGGGGTAGACTTCGGTAGTGCATGTGACCTATGATTCGAGAATACCTCATGCGGGTCCGGGCCTATGCGAGCTACGAGAGTTCGAGTTAGTGTGCGGCCTTTATGGTCACGCGATGCATGTGGCCGTGCGGTGCGAGTCGAGCGGATCTTGGGAGTAGCTACCCTCGATGCGGGGTTATACCTCATGCGGGCTATGAGTTTGGCCTATGCGGAGCTGCGGAGTTCGAGGCTGACGCGCGCATTAGATCTGCGCGCGAGTGGCGGCTTTGATCATGTGGCGATGCAGGCGGATCTCGTGATACGATTTATGACCTTGTTAGTGCGTGGATTTTAGTAGTCGGCTATGCCTTCGTACTTACCACATGCGGTTTTATTAGGACACGGTGGGACACGGTGTTCATGTGTATTCCTTGATGCTTTTATATCATAGGCTGGCGGTGAGGAAGGTATTCCACGCATGATTGATGTTGTGGCGTGAGACCCATAGTTATATTTGAGTGATGACTTTGAGGCGTGAGTCACGACTTGACATATCGCTTATTTATTGTGATCGTAGTTTGGTTATCATACATGTCTCTGCTTTATATAGACTACTATGATTTCATTTACGATATTTATTTTGATTTCACATACTGCATTTTTGTTATCGACCTCGCCCGAAGTGCGTTAATCTGCGCGAGTAAAGGTACACCGATCGTTGATCCTCGCCCTTAGGGTCACGATTCGGCGTTTGGGAAAGCTCGTTTCTCGGAGGCTTATCTTCGTATAGTCCCTGTTGTTGTAGGTGCTTACATTCGTGGTATGGCGGCCACTGTCGTCGTTGTTGTCATATCATTCGTAGAGGTTTGTAATCTTGTTGTGGCGGGGTTTGTAAAAAGGATTAAACTGTTCATTTTGAAAGAGTTGTTATTTATATATATGCCGAAAGGCAAGTTTTCTAAAGATAACTGTTGTACACTTCTTGTTATTTCATGTTGTTGTGTTATGTTCCGCTGATTTTCTCTGATGTATGACTACTTGGGTGCCCGGGTAAGGCACCAGTCACGGGCCCCAGAACGGGTCGTGACACTAAGCTTGATTGAGTGTGCCATGAATGAAAGAATTTTATCTTTCCACATAGCGGTTCAGTTCACATGTTTTGTGTAGCTAAACTTTACATATTGGGTTCGTCTTCCGGCGCAGTCTAGGAGTTCCATGAAGATCCTAATGTAATTAGTGACGATATGTAAAGGCCTGAAGGGTAACACTAAGTCAAATGTTCAATTGATTGAAGAATGTAATTAGAAGGAGATTAAATATATATTCGGTTGATGACCGGGACATTAGAAATGGGAACAAGGCTGAAAATTGGGGCGGGCGCGGTCTTGAACGCGTGCGTAAACGCATGGTCGAGGCATTTTCGAGCGATCGAACTTTGGCGATTCATTTCTGTGGGCACGGCCCATGGAAACCACAAAGCCTCTATTCTCAATTATAAATATAGGGCTTCCTCGTCCTATTTCAATATACTAATTGCAAGAGACAAATCTCTTCTAAAGCTCTGTCGGAATCCCTAGCATTCTAGACTTAGCAATTACATCATAGTTTCCAGAAACTTGAAAATCGAAAGACGTTTGCGTGTGCACCCTCAGACTACACAAAGCCTCATATTAAGCGGATTGCTATCTCCAAAATGTAAGTCTTCTATCGAAGTATTACATATGCTTTGTGTTTATTTTACATTACATATTCATACTTTGTTTAACGTGAAACCCACAGTCACTATCCGAAGGTGCGCACTGGATAAACCACGAACTGACGTAATAGCCTGCAAACCCTTCAGTTTGACCACTTATGTCGGGTTTGAAACATAAATTTTCAAATTCCGCTGCGTGTACGAACCCAACGTAAACACCTAGAAATTTCAACTAGCTCTCTCTACAATAAGGATATGTTTGTCGTATCACTACCATTCTTGACACTTTCTTTCCTGACCTGAGACTTTTTCCGGATAGGATAACTAGGGTTTTCCTTGGGCAGATGTGCTGGGATTTTGGTGGGTGAAATTATTTGGGCTTTATGGGCCCTCAGTCCACTTATCACATACTAGTAGTAAGTCGCTCACACAAGTATTACTAGTTATATCTCAAACATGATTAAATAGCTCAGCCAGCCTAAAGGAAGCAACAATCAACAATGCTTGCGCTGAATGTATAGGTGGAATAGAGGTGTTAAATAAGACAGATGCACTAGAGAAGATGGTTTTGGACTAGATAATAAGCCATCTTCTCCGGTTGGTTGATCAAATTGTTGCTTACTTGCTTGGCATAGAAATCAAGTAGTTTGACTCACTATCCACTTTTCTTTAAGAATTCAGCTTGACATCTCTTAGGTTAGAACAAAGTTGAAGAAAAACAAAAAGCATACATTTCTGTGGGAGCTCTATTAAACAAGAGATACCTACATGTATGAAATAAACATAATAGCATACCGAAAGAAAGGGAGCAAACACACAACAAACCGTAATCAAATCATTACTATTCATTAAGTCTAATAAAATAAAAAGGGCAGTCCGGTGCACTAAACTCTGTTATGCGCGGGGTCCTGAGAAGGGCCATACCACAAGTGTTTATATTCAAAATATTTGTGGGAGGATTAATAATAGGCAAAGATGGCAAAATGCTTATACACCAGAAATCTTAGCAGATATTCCCTTCTCTTCATCACTATCTCCATAGTTGTGGTTGTCCTGCTTAGACAGAGCAGAATCCCGTTGTGGTGGAGCAGTAGTAACAACACCAGTTACAGATTGCTGATAAAGAACACCTCCAGCAATGGTGAACAACAAGCACATTAAACCAAATGGACTAGCATGCTTATCCCAAATGAGAACATTAATCGCAACTGTCAAGAACTTATTCACAACCCCAGTTACTGTAAAAGCAGTAGCAGAGATTGCTTTCCTTGCTGCAAACCCAAAGAAACTGATGAGCAGTCCAAACACACACGATAATGAGACTGCCGCAAAGGCAACATGGTTAAACAAGGTATTCGATCCCGATCCCATAGCAATGAACACGTCAACATACTCCCCAGTAATAATCCAAAATATAGGAGCCATCATCAATGACAACAAATTGTTGTAGAACACAAAACCCCAAGTATTGAGGCCGAGATTAGTTACCATATGCTTGATGTAAACCATCTCAGTTGTAATGGTTACCAAGTAGGCCAACGCCCAAGAATAAGCAGTGAGAGTAAAACCTGAATCCGTAGCAACATACCCAACAGCACCTCCCAAAATGACGAGCAAAGATAGAAACGTCAACTTAGAAGGGCATGGTTGCTTCCTAAAGGCTGTATCAGCAACAGCAACAAGCAGAGGTGTACAGGATCTAAAGACTATGAAAGTATCGACATTGGCATGGCGTAAAAGATTAGTGTTGGTGAATATTGCCAGGTAAAAAACAAGGGCAGCAGGCAAGAATTTCTTGGCATTGTCTAAGGTGAAGGGATCATGATGCAAAAACCCGAATTTTCCCAAAAACCAAACACCTAAAGTTGAAATTAGGTACTGCAATGCAGTGAGAAGACCTGGATAGTTGAAGTTAGTTATAGCAAACTTGTTAATCACAGCAAGTAAGCTGGAACACAGGGCATATCCAACCACAAGACTGCTAGTTGCATAATATTGCTTGGATGCGTCTAATCTGATTGTAGACATTTCTAATTTCAAGATTTCAACCAACAACACATTACTATTTATCAAGAAGAGAGATGGATGGATGAATCTTGAAATTATACGGAAAAGTAAAGATAGAAACAATGAACCTAACCAATAAACAAAAAAGGGAATAGAGAAATATCTGAAAACCTTAACCTCCAATGAGAAGAGAAGAGAAGAGCAGAGAGGAATGAGCACCTGCACTACTACTATTATGTTATCAAATCTGAAATGGATGGATATGGCTAAAATGACCGATTATCTGGCTGACAATCTCGATCCAGGTTCACTAGGTCAATTTTATTTTCTTCTGGAGTTTTCTTTTGGTAATATAACAATCATCTTTTTAGTATATTCAAATAATTTATTATACCAAGAAAATTATACGAATATATTTTATCATTAAAAGATTTCATTCCCTTGGTAATCTTGTGCTACCATTTTAGTATTACATTTCTTTAATTGTTAGTAGGTGCAATATAAATTTAAATATTTTTTTAATAAAAGTCTATAGGAATCAAATGTTGTTATAGGTGTATCAAAACGATATTGTTATATAGAGATTTATATGTACCTATTTTTGTGATAAAAATAGATCATGTGTTTACCTAGTGGTGTTTGTCTTATGATATCAGAGACATATTTAGAATTTACATTTAATGGGTGTAATTTCATAGATTTTTAGCATTGAATTATTGAAATATTAATATTATCAGTTCAATTTTAGTATTTGTTGATTTTTTTACCTTATAATTATATTCCGTGTAAAAACATTATGGGTTCAGATGACCTTGGCGGAAAGACAACATCTGTCCAGACAGTATGATACAGTATTAAAAATTTTGATTCGGTAATATCAGCTTTTGATTTTTTAAAAAAGTCATACACCAGATTAATCCTATATGGTTAAGTATTTTGAAGTTCGATTTTCGTAAAGTGCTATACTGTAAATCGGTAATTAAAGTTAATTTGTTTGACTTCAACTATATATATAGTAGAGAATTATGACTTCGACTTTTCAAGAAAGATCCCAAATATATCATATTAATACCTTAGACATACAAAAATATTCAAAAATTTTGAAAGCATTCCATTCGTTAATTAATTATTACAAAAAAAGACATTTCAATCGAGACAAGCAATTACTATAAAGTTTACATAATCTAAAAAGTAAAAAATTTAAATGCATACAATCGAAAAATATCAGAAACACAAAGATAGTAAAAAAAATATCCAAAATTAAGTTAGATGTCTGAAACAAATACTTTAAGATGACATTAAGTGATATTTAATTTGTAATACTATTTTATTATTTTATTTACAAAAAAATCTTAGGTATAATCAAATATGTTGAGATGTTGTTGTCTCAATAATGGTTCAGAGCTTAAAAACAAAGTTTTAATAATTGACAAAATGTATCAAGAACAATCAAGTACAAGGAGGATTGAAGGAAGATATTGAAGAGGATTATCTACGAAAAAACGCTCTCTAACTTGAAATCTAGCTATGGTAAAACCATATATTCATCGGCAGGCATGACCAATCCAAACGATGGACAACCTGTAAGATAAAACTCGATATTGAATTAGCTTGCTGCTATATAATTGATAGATTAGACAACACTCAAACAGAATGGAAAACACTCTGATTTAATTGATTGAAAAACAGAACGAAGCATACAACTTAAATAGAAAAAACATACTTGATCTGCAAGTAGCTACTACTCCACTTAGCAGATTTTGTGGAACACTCCCACAACTCACTAACTGAAAACACAATAGCCATGACTCCTATAGACTAAGGACTATTGTTGACTAAGTAAACTGGACCTATCTACAGCCCATAATAATAAATCCTAACACCCTCCCTTAAACTGATTTTTGCAGAAAAAAGTTTAGAAAAGAACATCAATCTTCCAAGCTCCCTCTTAAACAACACTCTGAGAAGAACAAACTCCTAGCATGCTTCTGAGCTTCTCGAACACTGGTTGTTTGAGAGGTTTCATCATGATATCAGCAGCTTGATCTTCATTCTTATAAATTTTCAATTCAATCACTCCATCTCTGTATAGATCACGCAGGAAATGGAACCTAACATCAATATGTTTGCTGCGACCATGCAAAACTGGATTCTTTGAAAGCTTGATCGCTGAAATATTGTCACAATAGATAGTTGTAGAATTGTGCTGCTGATTCCCAATAATTTCTAGCATTCTTCTCAGCCAAATAGCTTGACATGAACACGTAGCAGCTGCGACGAACTCAACTTCAGTAGTGGATAATGTCACAATTTGCTGCTGAGGACCATGAAACCGCAACCGAACTCATCAAAAACACATTACCAGAGGTGCTTTTACGATCATCAATATCACCTGCATAATCACTATCAGAAAAACCATGGAAGCTTGACTTTTTCCCTTTCCTGTAAAGAATCTCAAAATCAGTTGTGCCTTTCAAATAGAGAAAGATTCTTTTTGCTGCCTTGAGATGCATCTCAGTAGGATTCTCCATATATCGACTCAACATGCTGACAGAGTGCATTATTTCAGGTCGTGTCGAAGTTAAATAAATAAGACTTCCAATAATCTATTTGAAATAAGTGGTACCAAGTCGCTCACCATCATGATCTTTACTTAGCTTCAACTCCGTTTTGGTGTTCCAACCGAATTGCAACACAACATCTGGAATCTTTCCAACACGTCCAGGACATATTTCTTTTGAGAAATAAAGATACCAACTCCTAATTGTATCTCTTATATGACAAGAAAATAGTGCATCATACCCAAATCACTCATATCAACTCTTTCATCATAGAGGTTTTAAAATCATCAAACATATGAGCATCATTTTCAGTGTAAATCAGACCATCAACGTAAAGACAAACAATGAGCATTTTACCTTCACCACCAACCTTAACGTACAAAGTATGTTCATATGGGCATTTCTGGAAGCCTTGTTTGACAAAGTATGCATCTATGCGGCTGTACCAAGCTCGTGGTGCTTGTTTCAGTCCATAGAGTGCCTTCTCCAATCTAATAATTTCTCATCTTGTCCTTGCTGCACATAACCTGGAGGCTGATCTACAAACACTTGTTCTTGCAATTCACCATGTAAGAAGACCGATTTTACATCTAACTGAAAAATAGGCCAAGAATTTTGAGCAGCTAAAGAGATTACCAAACGAATTGTGCCTTGCCTTGCAACTGGAGCAAACACCTCTTTGTAATCGACACCATATTCTTGCTTGTATTCCTTTGCCACCAAACGAGCCTTAAGTTTGTCGACCTCGCCTTTCTCATTCAGTTTGGTTTTAAAAACCCACTTCACACCAATTGTTTTCTGACCCTTAGACAGATCAATCAACTCCCATGTATCATTTTTCTCAATGGACTTAATTTTTGCGTCCATTGCATGCTGCTATTTTGTTTCTTCAATTGCTTCCTTAAATGTGAGAGGAGTAGAATTTGCAAACAAGGCATAATGTGCAATAACATCATCATCAGAAAGTTCATCTCCACTTACATAATCAATCATCCAAGCAGGTCGCTTTCTTAGCCGCTGATTTTCAGGAGATTGATCATTTGTAGGTGGAATTTCAGCAGTGATTTCTTGTTGGTGTTCAGTGTCATCGTCAACTGAAATTTGTTGTTGTTGCTTGCCTTTTTCAGACCAGTTCCATATGTCATCTTCATCAAAAACAACATCTATGTTGGTAACCACCTTCTCTGTTACAGGGTTGAACAATTTATAGGCTTTGGAGTGTTCACTAACTCCAAGAAAGACACACTTCACACTCTTGTCGTCGAGCTTCTTCCTCTTTTCATCTGGAATGTGTGCATATGCTATGCACACAAACACTTTAAAGTGATACACAACTGGTCTCATTCCACTCCATGTTTCCTCCGATGTCATGTTTTTAACAGAGAATGTCATACATCTGTTTAAAACATGAATGGACCACAAAACTGCTTCAGGAAAAAAACGTTTGGGAACTCCTCCTTTGACCAGCAAGCTTCTAATCATATTAAGGATAGTTTGATTCTTTCGTTTAGATACACCATTTTGTTGCGGTGTATACGAAGTTGTGAGTTGTCTTCGAATGCCTTGTTCTTCACAAAACACTTCAAACTCCTTTGAGCAATACTCCCCACCACGATCTGTTCGAAGAGTTTTAATCTTTCTCCCTGTTTCATTTTCAACAAGTGCCTTGAAGCTTTTAAATGCTCCAAAATCTTCTGATTTTTCCTGTAATAAATGCACTCATGCTTTTCTACTAAAATCATCGATAAATGAAACAAAATACTTCTTGTTACCATTTGATATCAGATTGATTGGCCCACATATATCTGAATGCACCAAATCTAGCAAGTTTTGAGCTCTCAACACTGTTCCCTTTGGAAATGGATCACGATGTTGCTTTCCAACTACGCACTCTTCACAAACTTTGGATGGAGTTGTGATAATGGGCAGTCCGGACACCATGCGCTTTTGATAAAGTGTCCTCAAGCCATTGAAATGCAAGTGGCCATATCTAAAGTGTCACAGCCATGAATCATCTGCCTTAGTCATCAAACAAGCGTGGACATTCTTGATATTCAACAGAAACAATCTGTTTGGTGTCATTTGAACAACGGCAATGACACCCCTTACTGGATCATAAATCTCACATACCTTTCTGCAAAGTTATAACATAACCTTTTCTTGCAATTGCCCAGCACTCAATAAGTTAGTCTTCAAAGAAGGAACATAAAATACATTTGAAATTGTTTCGACAAAATCATTCTTAGTCCTAATTTGAATATCACCCTTTTCCATCACATTAACTTTAGAGTGGTCACTAAAACTAATAGTAGTATGGAAATTTTCATTTAAGAATGAAAAATAAGACTTACTACTGCTCATATGATTGCTAGCACCGGTGTCTACATACCAAACTTCAGAATTAGTCTCCTCGGTGACATGAAATGCCATCAACAATGTCTCTTCTTCTTTGCTTTCAACAAAATTCGACTTATCCCCTTTCTTTTTGTCTTTTGGAATCTTTGTGTAGCATTTATTGCGATAATGCCCATAATTGCCACATCTGTAAAACTCAATATTGGACTTGTCACTCATTCATTTTCCACTCCTTTGAGAGTAAGCATCTTCTCTCTTAGAAGTTTGGTGTTGTCTGCCTCCATCTCGGTTGCCACGACCGCCTCTTCCTCTCCATCGACCCCTACATCGGCCTCTTCCTCTTGAGCTTGAGGATTCATCAAAAGTAGAAGTTTGCGAAGCTTGTTCTTCCATACTGCCACGTGCAGCGGTGCCATGATTAAGTTTTTATTCATGAACCACCAAAGAACTTTCAAGCTCATCAATTGACATCTCTTCAGTATTGTTTGACTCTTCAATATAACAAACAATATAGTTGAACTTTGGAGCCATAGAGCGCAAAATATTCTCTACAATGGCACTGTCTTCAAGCTTATCACCATGAATTAACATTTTGTTAGCGATCCCCGTGGTTCTTGAAAAGTAATGATTGACAGACTATCCATTTTTCATTTGAAGAGTCTCAAAGTCTCTCCGTAGGGTCTGAAGTTGTGCGCGCTTCACTCATGCTGATCCTTGGTACTTTTTCTTCAAAGAATACCAAATGTGCTTTGAAGTGTCCTTCTGCAAAATGGTCTCCAAAATAGCACGATCAATTGCTTGAAAGAGGTAATTCTTTACCTTTAAATCTTTCAGCTTCTGTTCATCGAGTTTCTTTTGTTGTTGGGCTGTCACAACTGCTTCTTCTTCTGGTACATCAAATCACGTCTCCACAAGATCCCAATACTCCTTGGACCTTAGGAAATTCTCCATCAACATGCTCTAATGATCGTAATGACCATCAAAGCGAGGAATGGATGGCTGAAGAAAATTCTCTGCTGATTTTTCTGTTGCCATGGATGCTTGCTACTGCAAGAACAAAAGCTACTGCTACTGATGGGATAATTAACTCAGACTCAAACTTGGCTTTGATACCACATGTAAGATAAAACTCGATATTGAATTAGCTTGCTGCTATATAATTGATAGACTAGACAACACTCAAATAGAATGGAAAATACTCTGATTTAATTGATTGAAAAACAGAACGAAGCATACAACTTAAATAGAAAAAACATACTTGATCTGCAAGTAACTACTACTCCACTTAGCAGATTTTGTGGAACACTCCCACAAATCACTAACTAAAAACACATTAACCATGACTCCTATAGACTAGGGACTCTTGTTGACTAAGTAAACTGGACCTATCTACAGCCCATAATAATAAATTCTAACACAGCCACCACTGATGGTTGTTCTGCCCTCTCTTCAACATACATAATAATCTCATAAGTTGTTAGATCTTATTCCTCTAAACAAGTCTAATGTTTTGCCTAACCCTAACATGAACGAATCGTCTACATCCACGAACCCTAACCCTTACTAGATTTCCTTGATGAAATATGCTAATCTATGAGAATCGAATTTAGGACCAAATACACCACATGTTCCACTGAAGCCAATGGTTTTCCTGCATGGAGAATCACATGTATCCTGGAAGTCATCAGAGGTCAAATAACTTATCATTCAGGAGACTTACAATATGCAATTTTGGGTAAGTTTGCATATGGCATAATCGATATTAATGAGTTAAGAGAAGTCATTCCAAATCAGTGTGTTATTGAAGGTTCTTGCACATTTGGCTTAATAGAAGACAAACACATATTGATTAAACTATATTTACTAGAGAATTGTGTTAAGATATAATTTACACCGGATTATTACATCAAAGTGCGGTCCAGATATTGTCATATGAGTCCATTAATTTTGTATGGGTTTTGTTGGGTTCAAAACATATAAGTAAGGCACAACAGAAGTCTAAAATTTGTTCAACTTACTTACCCCAACAATTTCGTCTGGTATAGTTATGTTACAATTGAAACATGTAAAGACTTAAACATAAAACTTACAGTTTGTTTAATCTAGAGTCTTTACTAGAAGGTGCACACGTGATTATCCTTTCGACTGCAAACCTTTGCTACGGTATATTCCTCTATCAAGAAAGCCACGAAATATTGGCAGAAGTTCAAGAGAATTTCTTTTCTAAACTCTAAGTTCAGAAAATATAGAATTAGTGTGTATAACTTATGAGTTAGTGCTGCTTACATAGGGGGAATTAGGTCAGACTTTAGATTAGGGTTGGGCCCCAAGACTGACCCAAATTCCAGAGTGCGATGGGACGGTCCATCGACTTGGTCATTGTCATGTGTAGCGACATAGTAGGAATCCAAAATCTAATTTTTAGCACGTTTAATTAAATCTAAAATCTAATTTTGACTTAATTAAATAATTTTCATCAAATAGAAATTATCCCATAATTTATTATCAATTTAAATATATCGATTCTAAATCGAATATTTAATATTCTCTCAATACACCCTTAGACCGAAAAGACAAACGACATAATGTGATCCTATAGACCTTCACATATCGACACTAATCCAATTAAGGTCCATACGGAACTCCTAGACTACGTCGTATGCCGAATCAATATGTGAAGTACTGATCGGTGTATTTTATATACACTTTTTGAGTCATTTTTAGTTAGTATTTTACTCATTTTATTTATGTTTAGTATAGTATTAGGGTTGTTTTCCTTTCTTTTATGTCACAGCGGTCAGAAAACGGAGAAATGGTGAAAAGGAGATGAAATGAGCATAAAGAGATAGAATTGCACACTAAAAGGGCCAAGAAATGAAGTCTAAGAAGTTCCGGAAATTATAGAGGAGATCAGACGAAGTCCGGACGAGAAAAGGACGACGAAACAGAATCCGCCCGAAAAACGTCACCGGAGCCGCGGCGCCTGGCAGCAGCGCCGCGGCGCCCAAAGTGCTGAAAGTCCCGAGAGTTGCTGATTTTTAGGCGCCGCGGCGCCCAGTTGCAGGGCTACGACGGCGACGCGGGATTTATGAAGTTCTGGGCCGAATTTAACATATTTTCAGAATCCTAAAGGGATAACTTTTCCTACCTTAAAACCCTTACCTAAAAGGATTCTAATAACTTTTCCTTTCCTACATAAATCCTTAACCCTTCACCTAAAGGATTCTTGGTCTATAAATAGTCTCTACATCATTAGAAGAATTCATTCTCCATTCCACCATTCACCACTCTACACCCACCCTTCCACCAATCCATCTTGTAAATATTCCACAACACAACTCTTGGATGCTAGAAGGCTTGGAGACTCATTCTTAAGTATTTTCTTTTCTTTTCTTTCTTTTATTTCAGTTTTGTATGATGAACCTTGAATTAGTTTTTGTCATGTCAATGACTAGGAACTAATTCTTTTATAGGGCTTTCCATGTTAATTCACTAGAAACTTATGTTATAAATTGATGCATGTTATGGTTATTCTTCTTCTTGTTGAGATTTATCCAATAATTACTTTGAATGCTTGGTAATTAATTGATCACTAATTATCATTATTTATGTGATTTCTAATCAAACTTCGAAAGGAGGAGGTTGTGAATATGCTGTAAGTTGGGTAGACATATTTTGGATTGGGGATGAAAATACCTCAATTATTTATGTAGCGTTAATGAGAGGCTTAAAAACCCTAATTTTACGCATGGAGCGTGACGGTTAACTAGGTTTTTGTTCTTAATCCTCCTATAGAGTTATCCTTATCACCGAAAGGTAGAAATGAGCAATACTGGGGTTGAGTGTTTATATATCCTTAACGAGAATATAAAACGATTTCGTAAACCTGCTAGCTCCGAGAGAAGAAGACCATAATTCATTGCATTAATAAATAACATAAGCGCATAGTTGAGGAGACATGGAAGCCCTATTCCCATCACAACTGAATTAATCCTATAGTTAATTAGCATTTATAATTGTAGTTATAAACAACAAAATCAATATCAATTACCAAATAGATACCAAAAGATAGATAGTTGGTACTTGAACACTAATCCTTGTGGACGATATTCGGTCTTACCAAGACTATATTACTTGAGTCGACAACGTGCACTTGCGTTAAAGTGTGTGCATCTTTTCGCGCATCAAGTTTTTGGCGCCGTAAACAATTTTTATGCACCCCAATGAAAAAGTAATAATAAATAGGCAAAAGCCTAAGTTTGGGGGTGCCTACTATTCATCATACACCTTATTCTCTCAAAACAAAAGAGGAGAAAGATAGGTATGAAGTGAAAAAGAAAATCAAAAGAAAAGGGAAGAGTTGAAAGAAAAAGAGCTTATGGTACATAAATTGAGCCTAAATGCCTATTTTTACCTACCCCTGCCTAAGCCTACATTACAACCCTGAAAAGTCCTGAAGATCTCTTATATGTATATCCATGATTAGTGGAGAATAGCAAGTGAACAGGCCTTAGGATTTTGAAATTGACATGCATAGTTAGGTATTTTTACTTCCATTGAGCATGATTAATTTGAATTTGCGAAATATCTGACTTGAGTGTTTAGAATGCTAAAAATTCATGCTATATGTTCCTGCATATTATTCTGCTAACCTTCATGTTTTTCTAAGTAACAACAATGCAGCAAAGTGATTAATGTCGTTGAGTCTTTCTAGTTTCTTTTTCCTTGTGTCTTTATTTCTTTCTTTTGATCTTTGCTCGAGGGCGAGCAAAGATTAAGTTTGGGGGTATTTGATCGGTGTATTTTATATACACTTTTGAGGCATTTTTAGTTAGTATTTTACTCATTTTATTAATGTTTAGTATAGTATTAGGGTTGTTTTTCTTTCTTTTGTGTCACAGCGGTCAGAAACGGAGAAATGGCGAAAAGGAGATGAAATGAGCATAAAAGAGATGGAATTGCACACTAAAAGGGCCAAGAAATGAAGTCTAAGAAGTTCCGGAAATTATAGAGGAGATCAGACGAAGTCCGGACGAGAAAAGGACGACGAAATAGAATCCGCCTGAAAAACGTCACCGGAGCCGCGACGCCTGGCAGCAGCGCCGCGACGCCCAAAGTGCTGAAAGTCCCGAGAGTTGCTGATTTTTAGGCGCCACAGCGCCCAGTTGCAGGGCCGCGGCGCCGACGCGGGATTTATGAAGTTCTGGGCCGAATTTAAAATATTTTCAGAATCCTAAAGGGATAACTTTTTCTACCTAAAGGGATAACTTTTCCTACCTAAAGGGATAAATTTTCCTACCTTAAAACCCTTACCTAAAAGGATTCTAATAACTTTTCCTTTCCTACATAAATCCTTAACCCTTCACCTAAAGGATTCTTGGTCTATAAATAGTCTCTACATCATTAGAAGAATTCATTCTCCATTCCACCATTCACCACTCTACATCCACCCTTCCACCAATCCATCTTGTAAATATTCCACAACACAACCCTTGGATGCTAGAAGACTTGGAGACTCATTCTTAAGTATTTTCTTTCTTTTATTTCAGTTTTGTATGATGAACCTTGAATTAGTTCTTGTCATGTCAATGGCTAGGAACTAATTCTTTTATAGGGCTTTCCATGTTAATTCACTAGAAACTTATGTTATAAATTGATGCATGTTATGGTTATTCTTCTTCTTGTTGAGATTTATCCAATAATTGCTTTGAATGCTTGGTAATTAATTGATCACTAATTATCATTATTTATATGATTTCTAATCAAACTTCGAAAGGATGTGGTTGTGAATATGTTGTAAGTTGGGTAGACATATTTTGGATTGGGGATGAAAATACCTCAATTATTTATGTAGCGTTAATGAGAGGCTTAAAACCCCTAATTTTACGCATGGTGCGTGACGGTTAACTAAGTTTTTGTTTTTAATCCTCCTATAGAGTTATCCTTATCACCGAAAGGTAGAAAGGAGCAATACTGGGGTTGAGTGTTTATATATCCTTAACGAGAATATAAAACGATTTCGTAAACCTGCTAGCTCCGAGAGAAGAAGACCATAATTCATTGCATTAATAAATAACATAAGCGGATAGTTGAGGAGACATGGAAGCCCTATTCCCATCACAACTGAAGTAATCCTATAGTTAATTAGCTTTTATAATTGTAGTTATAAACAACAAAATCAATATCAATTACCAAATAGATACCAAAAGATAGATAGTTGGTACTTGAACACTAATCCTTGTGGACGATATTCGGTCTTACCAAGACTATATTACTTGAGTCGACAACGTGCACTTGCGTTAAAGTGTGTGCATCTTTTCGCGCATCAAGTTTTTGGCGCCGTAAACAATTTTTATGCACCCCAATGAAAAAGTAATAATAAATAGGCAAAAGCCTAAGTTTGGGGGTGCCTACTATTCATCATACACCTCATTCTCTCAAAACAAAAGAGGGGAAAGATAGGTATGAAGTGAAAAAGAAAATCAAAAGAAAAGGGAAGAGTTGAAAGAAAAAGAGCTTATGGTACGTAAATTGAGACTAAATGCCTATTTTTACCTACCCCTGCCTAAGCCTACATTACAACCCTGAAAAGTCCTGAAGATCTCTTATATGTATATCTATGATTAGTGGAGAATAGCAAGTGAACAGGCCATAGGATTTTGAAATTGACATGCATAGTTAGATATTTTTACTTCCATTGAGCATGATTAATTTGAATTTGCGAAATATCTGACTTGAGTGTTTAGAATGCTAAAAATTCATGCTATATGTTCCTGTATATTATTCTGCTAACCTTCATGTTTTTCTAAGTAACAACAATGCAGCAAAGTGATTAATGTCGTTGAGTCTTTCTAGTTTCTTTTTCCTTGTGTCTTTATTTCTTTCTTTTGATCTTTGCTCGAGGGCGAGCAAAGATTAAGTTTGGGGTATTTGATCGGTGTATTTTATATACACTTTTGAGTCATTTTTAGTTAGTATTTTACTCATTTTATTTATGTTTAGTATAGTATTATGGTTGTTTTCCTTTCTTTTGTGTCACAGCGGTCAGAAAACGGAGAAATGGCGAAAAGGAGATGAAATGAGCATAAAAGAGATGGAATTGCACACTAAAAGGGCCAAGAAATGAAGTCTAAGAAGTTCCGGAAATTATAGAGGAGATCGGCGAAGTCGGACGAAAAGGACGACGAAACAGAATCCGCTCAAAAACGTCACCGCGGCGCTGGCAGCAGCCTTGCCCAAAGTCTTGAAAGTCCCGAGTTGCTGATTTTTAGCGCGCCGATTCTGGCATGCGCGCCGCTGGATTTATGAAGTTCTGGGCCGAATTTAACATATTTTCAGAATCCTAAAGGGATAACTTTTCCTACCTAAAGGGATAACTTTTCCTACCTTAAAACCCTTACCTAAAAGGATTCTAATAACTTTTCCTTTCCTACATAAATCCTTAACCCTTCACCTAAAGGATTCTTGGTCTATAAATAGTCTCTACATCATTAGAAGAATTCATTCTCCATTCCACCATTCACCACTCTACATCCACCCTTCCACCAATCCATCTTGTAAATATTCCACAACACAACCCTTGGATGCTAGAAGGCTTGGAGACTCATTCTTAAGTATTTTCTTTTCTTTTCTTTCTTTTATTTCAGTTTTGTATGATAAACCTTGAATTAGTTCTTGTCATGTCAATGGCTAGGAACTAATTCTTTTATAGGGTTTTCCATGTTAATTCACTAGAAACTTATGTTATAAATTGATGCATGTTATGGTTATTCTTCTTCTTGTTGAGATTTATCCAATAATTGCTTTGAATGCTTGGTAATTAATTGATCATTAATTATCATTATTTATATGATTTCTAATCAAACTTCGAAAGGAGGAGGTTGTGAATATGCTGTAAGTTGGGTAGACATATTTTGGATTGGGGATGAAAATACCTCAATTATTTATGTAGCGTTAATGAGAGGCTTAAAAACTCTAATTTTACGCATGGTGCGTGACGGTTAACTAGGTTTTTGTTCTTAATCCTCCTATAGAGTTATCCTTATCACCGAAAGGTAGAAAGGAGAAATACTGGGGTTGAGTGTTTATATATCCTTAACGAGAATATAAAACGATTTCGTAAACCTGCTAGCTCCGAGAGAAGAAGACCATAATTCATTGCATTAATAAATAACATAAGCGGATAGTTGAGGAGACATGGAAGCCCTATTCCCATCACAACTGAAGTAATCCTATAGTTAATTAGCTTTTATAATTGTAGTTATAAACAACAAAATCAATATCAATTACCAAATAGATACCAAAAGATAGATAGTTGGTACTTGAACACTAATCCTTGTGGACGATATTCGGTCTTACCAAGACTATATTACTTGAGTCGACAACGTGCACTTGCGTTAAAGTGTGTGCATCTTTTCGCGCATCAAGTACGTTTACATGAATCCAACAAACATAACCTTTATGTGAGATGATAAATTTTCTTTCATTCACGACACACACAATCAAGCTTAGAATTTGTCATGTGTCTATCCAAATGGCTTGATCACTTTATGTCATTTATATTAGTCGACAACTAGACCATATTCTAAATATGTCTCTTGCATTGACCAATGACTTGGTCGACTTAATATCACTGAGAAGCTGAGTGTTCTCTCGAATATCCAATCGAAGAATGAATCATATTCTTGGCTCAACTACCACCCTAGTTTACGTCGTAATGCACCCAACACAAGCCATATCTTATCCTATAAGGAATTTAAGCTTAGGACAGGGTCAAAGTACATTACTCTGTAAACAAAGTGCGTATTGACCTCAAATCAAATGACATTTATCTCCCACATGCTAATAACATTCTAGACATGTATACTAAATAGTTTATCAGCAGGGTATACCAATACTTTTCAAAAGAATTCATGTGTCCATCACTAGTAACTATTACTAGTAGTACGTGAGACATACTACATTCTTCAAGAATGTGATGCAGATCACATGTCAACTTATAATATATCATCGATATTCCATTCTCGATGATCATTAGTCGAGGCTGTTTTCTTAGTTACGCTCTATCATTAATATCTCACTCTATTAATGACAATGTAAGCTCAAGGGATGCATATTAATGATGTTCAAGTACATTTGTCCTAATATTGATTGTCTCTAGGACATATATACTTTCAATCTCCCACTTGGCCTAGAGTCAATCACCAATGTATCTAATATCCATATTTTCAAAATGACTATTGTGTTTAACTAAGCTTAATGGTTTAGTAAATGGGTCAGCTAGATTATCATATGTGGGAACATAGTCTAATCTTATTTCTTCAGTTTCCACCATCTACATGAGTATGTGGTATTTCCTCGGTACATGTTTGTTTCTGGTTGTCGATCTTGGTTCCTTAGCTTGCACAATCGCACCAGTGTTGTCACAATAAATCGTTATTGGACAAGTGGTACTTGGAAAAACCCCTAGTTCCTTTAGGAACTCAGATATCACGACAACTTCCTTACCAACTTTCGATCCTGCAATGTACTTGGCTTCAGTTGTCGAATCAGCAGTTGTTGCTTGCCTGGAACTTTTCCAACTCACTGTTCCACCATTGAAAATGAAGGTATATCTAAAAATCATCAAGATATGTCTGGAAGCTAGCATTAGTGTACCCAGTAGCGACTAGTTTCTCTTGTCCACCATAGATTAAGAAATATTCCTTAGTTCGTTTAAGATACTTAAGAATACTCTTGACTGCTTTCCAGTGTTCTTCCCCAGGATTCTACTGGAATTTGCAAGTCATACTAAGTGCATAAGCCACGTCTGTTCTCATACCGGTCATGGCATACGTGATTGATCATATAGCTGAAGCATATGGGTTTCTTTTCATGCGTTCAAGTTCTACAATAGTAGAAGGAATATCCTTCTTTGATAACTTGATGCCTTTACCCATAGGAAGACCTCCCTTTTTGGAGTTTTCCATAGAGAATTGTCTTAGAACTTTGTCTATGTATACGGACTGTGACAACCCAACAATCTATTAGTTCTATCTCTATAGATCCTAATTCAAAGAATGTAGCAGGCTTAACCCAAGTCCTTCATTATGAAGGTACTGGATAATCATTCCTTGACTGATTGCATGAGAGTCTTATTGTCTTCCATTATTAATATGTCATTACATATATAACAATAAAGATAATGCTCCCATCTTTGCGCTTACTATAAACGCATGGATCCTCTTTGTTTCTAACAAAGTCAAACATCTTGACTGCGTTGTTAAAGCAAATATTCCAACTCATTGAGGCTTGATTGACGTACATTGAGTCCATCTCAAATTTCATGGCTTCTTGCCATCTCTGCGAATCAATGTCAAATATAACTTTATTGTAGGTCGTAGGTTCATCGTCATCATGAATATCTATCTCATTGTGTGTTTCAATAAGGATATTAAGTCTTTCAAACGGAAGATGAGTCCTAGTGGTCTTACGGAGTTAAATATTATGCGTTTCAGTGTTCGTTGTATTTTGATTGTGAGAAGGTCTTTGTATGTTGGACAATCCACCACCTTGAGAGCTTTCTGGAATGTCATTTTCATGTGTTTCCTGAATGAGATGATGTACAACTATTGTATCATCTTCCATTGGTTATGTATAAGAGCTTTGCATTTCTGCACTATCTCTCACAACACTCTCACTGGCTGAAGGGCGTACTCTAAGTACCCAATCTTCACCAAATACTCCCACTGAATCATTTCCTAGGTCATTTGATAAGGGTTCAACTTCTGTATTATCTTGTGGTTCTTGAATTTCTTCAAGTTCTATCTTATTGCAACTCTGTTCCTTGTAGACATAGTCTTCTTCAAGGAAAATTGCATTTCTGGAAACAATGACCTTATGTTCTCTAGGAAGATAGAAATAGTATCTCTTAGTTTCCTTTAGATACCCTACAAAATAATACTTCTCATTTCTAGATTCCAACTTGTCAGTAAGTAACTTCTTTACATATGCAGGGCACCCCCAGGGTCGCATTTGTTTAAGTGTTGCCTTCTTGCCATTCCATATCTCATATGGAGTTTTCTCTACTGACTTTGAAGGAACCCTGTTTAGAATATAGATTGAGCTTTGTAATGCATATCCCTAAAAGTAAGTTGGTAGAGCTGAGAAACTCATCATGGATCTAACCATATCTAATATGGTTCGATTTCTCCTTTCAGAAACACCGTTCATTTGTGGTGTTCTAGGAGGTGTCCACTGTGATTGGACTCCATGAAGTTCAAATAATCCAGAAATTTTTTACTTAAGTATTCACCTCCTCGATCTGATCGAAGGGTCTTGATACTTGTTTCAAGTTACTTCTCTACTTCTGACTTGTACTCCCTGAATTTATCAAAGGCTTCGGACTTGTGCTTCATAAGATAGACATGTCCAAACCTTGTGAAATCGTCTGTAAAAGTGATGAAGTACGGGAAGCCTCCCTTAGATTGAGTTGAAAATGGCTCACATTCATTCGTATGGACTAACTCAAGCACCTCTTTGGCTCGCATACCTTTCCCAGAAAGTGTCTTGTTGGTCATCTTTCCTCTCTACGAACTAAGAGTGGAATCTATCCTGACTTTCAAGTAGAGCTTGATTGAGGGATGAACCCCGAATCAAGATTCTCAGTTACCATAGGACTCTAAGTCAAATGGTTCTATGTAGTTCAACTTCCTTAATCTTGCTATCCTTGATTTATTGATGTTACCAAGTCTACAGTGCCATAAGAAGGTGAGATTTCTTGGATTACTTATTTTAGCTCATTTATTTTGTACATTGAAAATTTCACGACTACAGTTTAGAACATACAATCCATCCACAAGCGGAGTATTTCCACAAATAAAATCATCAAAAGACAGTACATAACTGCCATTTGCAATAAATGAGGAAAACCTCCTCAATGTCTAATATTGGGACAAAAGTAATATTCCTCGTGAACGAGAAAACAAAATAATAATTATTAAGTTCTAAACAAAAGC
Organism: Przewalskia tangutica; assembly: GCA_029844215.1. NCBI lineage: Eukaryota > Viridiplantae > Streptophyta > Magnoliopsida > Solanales > Solanaceae > Przewalskia > Przewalskia tangutica. Next base: position 35,609,623 of record CM056718.1, read on the forward strand.
TAGAAGGTAAATCTAGTCTATAAGTTTTCACGCGTTCAACATCCACTCGTGCTCCATTTCTAACGCGCAAATCTACGTCCCGTTGTCCAACCTTTTTGTTGTCAGTCAACCCATGCACATTGGTGCAAATGTGTGAGCCACAAGAGGTATCTAATACCCAGTAGTGAGAGTTACTTATAGACATATTTATTTCAATGATAAACGTAACTTGTCCAGTAGGGCCAGGAGCACCTAGTGCTTTGCCTCCCCTTAGAGTTGTGCATTCCTTCTCCAATGCCCATTATTTTTGCAGTTGAGGCACACATCTGCAACTACATTTGCCTTCTTCTGAACACCTCCTCGAGGTCTTAAAACTGTGGATGCAGCAACTGCTTGACCCTTCTTCTTTTGCATGATCTTCCCCATGGGTTTGAATTTGATAGATGAGTCCACTATGAGCACAACTTTACCTTTGGAGGTGGACGATTCGAAGGTCTTCAACATGTTGTGAAGCTCTGGAAGACTCGCCTTGGTCCCATTCATATTGAAGTTTACAATAAAGTTCTGAAACAAACCAGGAAGCGAGTTTAGGATTAGGTTGACAGAAACATTCACAGACAGCTTCATTCCAATCGAAGTCAACCTCTCTATTAACCCAATCATGTTCAGAACATGTTGTGACACCTGACCCTCTTCGTTCAACTTACACGTGATGAGGTCTCTCAACAGTTCATACTACATTGTCTGAGATTGTGAGTCATAGATACTCTTCAAGTGTTCGAGCATCTCGTTGGGGCCCATGTTTTCATGCTGCCTCTGAAACTCTGCAGTCATGGAGAATAACATTACGCATTGTGTCGATGTAGCGTCGTCAAGATGTTTCTGATAGGATGTCTTATCAAACAGGGCATACTCAGCAGAATCTTATGTAAGGATTGTTGGGAATAATTTATCTAATACATACTCAATCATTTCCAACCTCAACACCAAACGCATATTTCTTAACCAGTCAACTTATTCGTTTTAACCAACATTTTGAATGACATACTCTTCGACCCCAAGAAAGAATACAGACTCATATCAAATACGATCATAATGGGTTAAGATCCAGGTTCATGTTATCTCCGTGTTTGATATGGCTGATAACCTCAACAACACAATCTGGTAGGTCTCTAAGCCAATTACAAATAATTTTCAACTCTTTGTTGACCGAATGTTCTAAACAAATGATTTGCGTCCCTCGGCTTGTCTGACACTGTGGCGCCAAGATAGCCTAGTAAGTCAACCCCGTTATGCTACTGCAATTATGTATCTAAGTGAGTTTTGCCTTATGGAGAAAACACTGTGGTGTGAATAATTATGAAGGTTTATCACCCATTTCTACATTTAACATGCATCTATGAAAGAGTCTGAGTCCTCGTAGACTTAGAGCAAATGATATGACATAAATATTCATCTCGCCGAAAAATATTTTGCACTACAATCAATTATAAAGGATGACGCGTTCATTTTAAAAAGAGACTTGTATTGAATTTCGGGGAACATTTTAAATTCAGGGTATTAACCAAGATCAACTCTAACATGTTTTATCAAATAAATTATCATAACTATCATGCAAGACTGTTCAAGCATATATTGGGTACCGCCAGCCCAACCATGATACTAAGCGGTTTAAACACGTATTAGGCGCCGTCTACCCAAACAATTATTTGTGGACGCTATTCTAGTAATTTAAATGACAATCATTTAACACATATACAATATACTTATCAAATAATATACTGCAAAATAATAATCATGGGTTAAACATTCTGAAATCTGAAAAACAATTACTTTCTGGATAGGTGGCGCTGCAGCGCCAGTCATTAGGGTTGCGACACTTGCATGGCAGAAACCTTTCGGTTTTTGTTTTGCGAATTAGGGTCGCAATGCTCCACCATGGAGTCGCGGCGTCTACGGTGCAGTAAGATCCGAATTTTGAAACCAAAGCTTTTAATCGCGATTTCGGACAGGAGTTGCGACCCCTGCCTGTTACCGTGATAGACGACGCGACGCTCTATCATGGAGTCGCGGTGCCACCATTGAAACCCTAGCATGCGCCGCAGTGCCCTACAGTATGGTCGGGGCGCGGACGTCCTGACATAATGTTTCCGTATTGATTTTCTAAAAATTGTCCAAATCGTAAATCCAATTTAGGTATCAGATCACGGGTCCTTCATTATCACCCACCAATATCAATAATGCACATATCGACCATCATCCATTCCTATATGTTCTTCACTGTGCACCAATGTTACACCCCGTATTTACAGGACATGTTTTAAGAACGTACGTAAGAACTCAGAAATGTTAAGATTAGAGACTTGTAAAAATTTATCGGAATTATGAAATTGTCGGAAAACGTAATATTGTGACGAATGGGAGGGCGACACGTGTCACCCCCCCTTATGTTGTCTTGGATGAATTGAGCATGGACAAAAGGTTCATTTGACCCTTGTTAGGAAGACAAGTCTTGCAACTTGAAGAGCTTGAGAAAATTGACTTGGTCAATGGGACCACAAGTCTTGATATTTAATAGAAACTCATCCAAGCCTCATATTTGTACCCATATTGACCCTCCATTGAACTATATAGTAGTACTAGTAGCAAGACAAGCTCAACACTTAGCTAAAATTTCAAGAAAATTTGAAGACCACAAGAGCAAGCTCTCGGATTCACTTCCAAAGAAAAGCAAATTTTTTTGTTTGTTGTCCATTTGGCTCCATACTTTAAACCAAGGTTCATGAGTGTATTGTGAGTGTATCTAAATAGAAAAATCCCGGAAAAAGATAGTTTTCGTGTTAGTCGCAAGATGAAAACCTAGTTGCTTTTCTAGGTTTTGTTTGGAAGATTGAAGGAAAGTTGTTTGTGTTGTTCTAAGGGTCTCAAGTGGCAGATTGAAGTGTCTAGAATAGGCTCTAAGTTGCTAAGGAGAGACTTCGGATTTGAAGTTGGACTAAGAATCGTTGAGGTAATAATCTTTTCTCTTAAGTGTTACAAGATTTTATATTGTTGTTAGCCTTACATGTTTGCTAGCATGAAGTATATGTGTTGAAGTTTTATAAGTATTATGGATTGATTGTAGCCTTAAATCCGAAATGTAATGTAAGACATTTGAAGTTGGATTACAAATTGGTCGTTAATTAGAATCGTCGCATGTTACTTACTTGAAGATTATAGTAGTTATAATCGATTGCGACTTGATATCATGTTATGCTAACAACTTGGATTGAAAAGGAAATTGGATAAGAATTGGTATTGTTGTATCTCAATGTGGCCGAATTGGCCTAGTAGTTTGTATTAGTTTGATATCTTTTGTGGGGCGGAATTTTACACGTCTAGTAGGCGTGTAATCCCCTATTGTTAATTGCATTGATTGGGCCTTAAATGTGGCGTGTTTGGTTATTGAATCCGGCCTTGAAAAAGGTGGCAAAGTAAGTAGAAACAAAGGAGGTGCTGTCCGATTTTCCGTAGAATTTAGTGACTTTACACTTATAATATTCTACGTTTGAAGTAAGACGTTAATAGACGTATTGTGGACATTATAGGTTGACATACTACGGGCGGGATATTGTACTTGGCAAATGGTTTGACCCGAAGAGGTATGTAGAACTTTCCTATCTTTTGAGCATGAATAGTTGCACGTATATAGTACGGTAGACGTACAAGACCTTGACATCCTTTACTTGTTTTTTTAAGAATGGCCAAGTTGGATGAGTTAGGAGATTAACTCACTTCTTTAAAAGTATTAAGGATGTCCTTAGTTTTTTTTTAAAGTTAAGGGACTTGAAGAGTTTTAAAGTATTTGATACTTGTTTCGTCTTAAACGTATAAGTCCCTTGGATAGGAATTTGTAATTGGCTAAGGTATAAAGTTAATATAACGACTTTATGGGAAGTTGGTTATATTAGCTTTATGGAAAAATAAATGAGGATAAATGACTTGTTTTAATGAAAGGTAATTTGGTTTTAAGGCATTAATTTCCTAAGGTTTTATGAGAAAAGAAGTCACTTGATTTAGAAGCCTAATTTTATTTCTAAAAGTAATGTGACTTGTCTTGAAAAGTAATTGTGACTTGATACTACGGTTATTAGTATCTTGGAAGTTTTATACGAAAAAGAGTCATTTTTAAAAGAGTGGAAGTATGTAGTACTTGGGTTAAATTCCCGGATTTTTATAAAAGACATGTTAGTGCCTTAAGTAAACTAAAATGAGAGTGTATATGAACAAGAATAATAAGAAGTTAGGGGATTTCTTAACTTGCTTATATATTGTATGATAAGCGGGTAGTGCTTATGTTATGTATGATAGCCGGTTTGTGCTAGTGGTATATTATTCATTACGGGGTCATTCCCCGGGTTTGTGACATTTGCATATTCCGTGGATTTGCTACCCACGATGCGAGGAATACCTCATGCGAGTCCGTAAGGGCTTATGCGGGTGAAATAGTCCCATGCGGGCGGATACAGCCTATGCGAGAAATACCTCATGCGAGTCCGTAAGGGCTTATGCGGGTGAAATAGTCTCATGCGAGGAATACCTCATGCGGGTCCAGACGACCTATGCGGGTGAAATAGTCCCAGGAGTAGGATTGCTTAATGATACTGCGGGCGGGTGGTCCTGCTTTGATCGTGAGCTTCCTATTTTATGTTGTAAGTATACTCCTATTTACTCTCATTGTTAGTAAGGAACAGTGTAAATGTTACACCCCGTGAGTCCAGGACATGTATAAGAGAATGTACGTAAGGAATCAAGACTTGGAAATTAGTACGAAAGGAAGAATTGTTTTTCCGACGGAAAATCTTCCGGGCGTCGGAAAGGAAAAATGTTCGTTGTTGAGGATTGGATTCTCAAAATACATTATTTGAAGAGTATGGGACTTAGTAATATTATGGAAATTTATTTTTACGGATTTGGTCACGTGGGGCCCACCCGAGGAATTTTACATTTTGTGGGGCCCACGAGGGTTACGGAATTTTATGGACGAATGAGAGGGAGACACGTGGCACTCCTTCCACATGGCTTGGTCGAAATTGTGTAAGGGCAAAATGGTCATTGACCATGGTAGAAGATAAGTCTTCCAAAGCTTGATATTGTTGACAAGTCAACTTGTCCACCTAGGCTTGATCCAAGTGAAATTCATCCTAGCCTCACATTTGTGATAATCCAAGCCCTCCATTGTGTGTTATAAGCTTACTACTAGTGCAAGACTAGCTCATTTACACTTAGAAAAATTAGAGAACATCTTGTTCCTCTATAGTTGCTCTCGGCCAAGGCCACTTTAGGAAGAGAAAATTTTGTAGTTTTGATCCATTAGCCACAAGACTTTAACCCAATGTCCCCAAGGGTATTGTAAGGTTATCTCAATAGAAAGATTTCGGAAAAAACGCATTTTCACGTTAGTCGCAAGGCGGAAACTAATGGAGTTCTTCAACTTTGAAGTTGGAACTTGAAGATGGGTTCTTCATAGGCCTCTAAGGAGTGCTTGGAGCGGATTGGAACTTAAGGAAAGGAGCTAAGAATTGCTAAGGCGCGACTTTGATTCTTGGAAATTTTAAGGGCTTTGAAAGGTATAAATTTTGTCGTTTTAGCAATTAAGTTTACTTATTGATTGTAGCTATGGATATTGCAAGCATGAGTTATATTATGTAGTTGGATAAGTATATTTGGCTATTGGAACCCTAATCCGAAATCTAGCATGTTTAGCTTTAAGATTTCAATTCAAGTCGATTATTAGTTAAGTCGTCACATGTTGTATAAAGAAGGAAATTGTAGTTGTTGAAGTTGTTTATGACTAAATAACATGTTGACCTAAGAACTTGAAATTGGAAAAGGATTGGAAAAGACGTAGTGTTATTGGTTATATGTTGGCCGAGAATGGCTAGTGAAGTATTATACTATTTGGTATGAATTGTGGGGCGGAATTTTACACGTATTGTAAGGCGTGTAATCCCCTTTGTTTGGTTGTTGTTTGGAGACTTAAATGTGGCGTGTTGGTTATTGTATTCGGCCTTGAAAAAGGTGGCAAAGTGAGTAGAAACAAAGGAAGTGCTGCCCGATTTTCCGTAGAATTAGAGACGGTATACTTAGTATTATTCTACGATGAGACTAGAAGTTGATAGTCTTGTTGTGACCATTATAGGATGACACTTTTACGTACGGCGTATTCGGCTTAGCTTGTGGATTTTAGCCGAAACGGTATGTGAACTATCTCCTCTTCTAGCATGATTCCTTAAGAGAAAGAAATTACGTCCTACTCCTTAAATGATCCATTCCTTGGTTGTATTTGGATTGCCTAAAGTAGAAATTGTTCTATGTACTTCCTTTGATTGTACTTTGATGTTTAAATTGTAAGTTGTATAATCCATTTCCTTAGTGAAGTTGGATTCTTAAAAGTGAAAGTATTTTACTTAAAGTACATAGAGTCTTGAAAAGGAAGTGGTTTCCAAATCTTTTGGGCTAGTACCTTAGTCTCAAAATCCTAAAGGTCATTATAATGACTTTAGGGGAGTCAAAGGAGTGATTTACTTAATTGTTTTAAAAGAGGAGAAATGACATGATTTAAGAGAAGTAACTTGTTTTAAAGGTGTGAGTTACTTGAGGTTTAAAAGTAGAAGAAACTTGTTTTCTATATATTAAGAGACTTGAAGTGTTTTGAAAGTTAAGAACTTGATTTGTAAGTATGTGATACTTGGTTTTTAATAGCATAAGTCTCTTGGTTATAAAAGGAATGGATATGTCTAAAACCATAAAGGGTTATAACGGCTTTATGGGAAGTTGGTTATGACGGCTTTATGGAAGGTTTAGAAAGTTGTCTATTTTGAGTATTAGGCATAAGTTGCCTAGATTGTGAAAATTTGGAGTTACTTGATTTCAAGCTTTGAAATGAGTTTTCTAAAAGTGTAGTAACTTACTTTGAAAAATAGACACGCCTTGATACTACGGGTGTTAGTATCGTGGGGCTTTACATAGAAGGGAGTCTTTTATAAAAGAATGTACGTACGTAGTACTTTGGCTTGTTTAATTGAGAATAATTCTAAGTGTGCCTTGATAAGTACTTTGGCTTGATTAATTGAGAATTATTCCATGTGATGCCTTGATAAGTACTTTGGCTTGATAAATTGAGAATTTGTCTAAGTGTGCCTTGATAAGTACTTTGGCTTGTTTAATTGAGAATAATTCTAAGTGTGCCTTGATAAGTACTTTGGCTTGATTAATTGAGAATTATTCCATGTGATGCCTTGATAAGTACTTTGGCTTGTTAATTGAGAATTATTCTATTTGTGCCTTGATAAGTACTTTGGCTTGATTAATTGAGAATTAGTCTAAGGGTGCCTTGATAAGTACTTTGGCTTGCTAAATGAGAATTTTTCTATGTGTGCCTTGATAAGTACTTTGGCTTGTTTAGTTGAGAATTGCCTATGTGTGCTGGAAATAGCCGGTTGTGTGCTATTGGTATATCAGTCATTTCGGGGTCATTCCCCGGGTTTGTGGCATTTGGATATTCCGTGGATTTGCTACCCACGATGCGAGGAATACCTCATGCGGGTCCGTAAGGACTTATGCGGGTGAAATAGTCTCATGCGGGCGGGTCCAGCCTATGCGAGGAATACCTCATGCGAGTCCGTAAGGGCTTATGCGGGTGAAATAGTCCCATGCGAGGAATACCTCACGCGGGTCCACGCGGCCTATGCGGGTGAAATAGTCCCAGGAGTAGGATGGCTAAATGATACTGCGGGCGGATGGTCCTGTTTTGATCATGAGCTTCCTATTTCATATTGTAAGGATACTACTGTTTACTCTCATTGTTAGTAAGGCACAATGTGTTGTAATTTGATTATCATATGTCCCCGGATTTGTTTGTGTTACCCTATGGTCATGCTTTTACGATGTGGGATTCCGGGGCATGAGACCACGTGGTATTTAGGACACAGGTGGGACTTGGTGTTCATGTATCCTTATTGGTGTTATTACATCATGGATCGGCGGTGAGGAAGGATTCCACGGGCATGATTGATATTATGGGCGTGAGACCCATAGTTATATTTGAGTAGTGACTTTGAGGGCCTGCGTCCCTGACTTGATATGAATGCTTATGTATTGTGTACTGTAGGTTGGCCATCATACATGTCTCCTGCTTTGTTTAGACTGTTATGATTTCATTACAGTACTTATTGTTCACATACTTGGTACATTCTTGTCTTGACCTCGCCCGGAGTGCGTTAAATCCGCGAGTTTAGGTACGCAGATTTTGTGATCGGCGGTGTAGGACCGCTCGTAGTTTTGGATAGCTCCTGCTCGTGAGTTTATCATTTTGGTATAGTTCCTTGATGCAGGCTTTTATGCGATTATGGGTGCAGCGGGGCCTTGTCCCGTCATATTTCAGTAAAACTCTTAGAGGTCTGTATTCATATGTGGGATTGGAATCATGTACAGTGTAGTGTCTTTTATTATGTATATTATATGGCAGCCTTGTCGGCTTTGCCTTGCGTCGTTGGTTTTAAAAAAATGAGGTGTTATTTAATTTCGCGATTTACTTAGTTGTTAAGGTAGAAGGTGCCCGGTAGGGCACGATCCAGCTCGAGGTTCGGTGTAGCGAGCACGATGTCTTGTAAGTTGATTATCATACATGCCTCCGGCTTTGTTTTAAACTTATGATGTAATTACAGTATTTTCCAGTTTTACATACTTAGTACATATTGTGTCGACCCCTTCTCGGGCCTGCGTTCATCTGCAGGTAAGGTAGCGGTGGATCCTCATTCTTAGGATCACTTATCAGACGTCAGAAGCTTCAATTCTTCGGAGGCTTGTCTTTTTGCTGATCTTTCCACGATGTTGTAGATTTATGTATATTGAGGGTATGGCGGAGCCACTGTCCATACGCTTGTTATTCTAAGTGCAGTAGTCACACTTTGTAGTTTGGGTACATGAAGCAAGGTTGTACAGTTTTGCTTTTGATTATGCATATTTTATGGAAGGCGGCCTTATCGACTAGTCTGTTATGTTTTTGTCTAAACATGTTGTATGTTGTGTATGTTCCGCTGCTATTCTCTAATGTATACCTGAACGGGGTGCCCAGGTAGGGCACCAGTCGCGTCCCCGGGGTTGGGTCGTGACAAAAGTGGTATCAGAGCAGTTAGTCCTCGGAAAGTGTCTACAGACCGTGTCTAGTAGAGTCTTGATTATCGGTGTGTTATGCACCACATCTATAATCAGGAGGCTGCAGGACATTTAGGATTGATTTCCATTCTTCTCTCTCTGAGATCGTGCAGTAGAGCTGTCTTATTAGGTTGAATCCTCTCTGACCTATTCTTATGAAACAGTTATGCCTACACGGAAGACGAATAGGGCCCAGAAGGGCAAGGTAGCAGCAGGAGCTGCTAGCGGTACTCAGAGGTTTACTCGGACTCAGGCACAGACTATGCATGAGGTAGTAAGCGGGTCGGCAAGTTCAGCCACGCCGGCAGTATTAAAGGAGTCGAGAGCGGCAGTAGCTCCAGAGGTTACGATACGAGCCTCGGTCCCAACCAGGAGGCGAGTATAGAGACTACGGGGAAGCGGTCGGTTATTGACGGTATAGTAGCGAGCGATGCCGGCGGGAAGCGTAGCTAACCTGAGCCGGCGGTTTGCGGATTCGGGATTTTACGGGTTGTCATGCGCCGAGTTTTATGGTTCGAGTGCGAGGAGGATCCGCAGGAGTTCATTCGCGGCTACATTGGACTATGCGAGTTCTTAGGGCTTGGAGGCGATTATGCATTATGCTAGCCTCTTCTGGGTTCTGCGATATTGCGTTGAACGGTTTGAGTCATGGGAGCTGTCGAGAGGTGAGGATGCTCTTCCGGTGTTTGGGAGGAGTTCACAGAGGCCTTCATGGATCACTTTTGCCTCGTGAGATGAGAGAGCCGCGTAGATAGATTTTTGACCTTGAGGCGAGAATGGGAGGACTATCGGGAGTATAGCACGAGTTTGACTCTTTGGCCAGACATGCGCACACCATTGTAGCTGACATGGCGGACAGAGTTCATCGTTATGTGATGGGGCTAGACCGGCATATGATTACTGCATGCTTAGGAGTGGCTCTTGGCCGGTATGGACATTGTCGGAGATGCAGCGTATGCGAGGATAGAGGATAGAGAGGAGGATCAAATTGACTCGAGCCGGCCCAAGAGGGCGGGGCAGCGAGTCTCGTGGCAATTTTCGAGGCGACCTCGCAGCGAACTAGGTCCACATTCCGGCCATCGCGAGTTCTCCTTCACGGTTTTTACGCGGGAGAGTCCGATCATCCACGTCATTCGGAGCGGTCGTGGCTCGGGACTTGAGATTTCGCGAGGCAAAGATCGTCACCGATCGAGACCACCCACATCTCGGTGTGCTCGATGCGGTAGGTCTCACCCAGGCGAGTGTCGTGTTCCTGCAGGAGCTTGTTACTCTTGTGGCCAGCTGGGCCATTTGAGAGAAGCCCATCGACTAGAGCGGCATGGGTGGTGCAGTGCGGCCGACCGGATCGATTCTTTGGGTCTTCCTCTTCTTACGTGGTTATGCGCCGGGCGCGTGGTGTTCACGGACGGCGAGCGCGGCGAAGGTCATGGTGGTGGTTCGATTCTAGCGGTCCACGCGAACGCATTTATTCCTTAGCCGCCGCGGGATCGTGAGGCTTCCACGGCGTCGTCACAGGTACATTATTGATTTCATGATTTGACTTATATTCTTTGATAGATACCGGTTCTACCTTGTCCTAGGTGTCCCCTCTTATTGCGGGTAGAATTGTGATATAGCCGGTGTTGATAGAGCCTTTTGAGGTATCTACGCCGATGGGTGATTCGGTGTTGGTGGCGGGTGTATAGAGGTTGTCGGTGTTTATTCTGATCGTCGAACCACTTGCAGACTTGATAGAGTTGGAGATGGCGATTTTGATGTCATTATGGGTATGGATGGTTGACTTCTTGTTATGCCAACGTTGGTAGGGCAGGTTGGTTCGGTTCTAGTTTCTGGCGAGCGATTATCGAGTGGAAGGGCAATACTGGCGTCGGCGGTAGGTTTATTTCTTACCTCAAGGCTAGGAAGATGGTGCGAAAGGTACATCTATCATCCGTTCGGTATTTGATACTGAGGCCGAGGTGCGATTCTTGATCGATGCCATTGGTTAGGAAGTTTCGGATGTGTTCCCAGGCGACCGCCGGGTATCCTCCCGAGAGGAGATTGAGTTTTGTATTGACACGTTGCGGACACTCGACCTATTTCTATTCCGCCATACGAGGATGGCACTCTTGAGTTGAGGAGTGAAGGACCGGTGAAAGATTTCTTTGGAAAAAGGCTTTATTAGGCCTAGTGTTTCTCCCGAGGCGCGGTTTTGTTTGTGAAGAAGAAGGATGAGGCAGCTGCGTATGTGTGTTGATTAGCGGTGAATAAGGTAACCATCAAGAATAGGTACCCACCGGGATTGATGATTTGTTTGACCGATTGCGAGTGCGAGGTGTTTCTCCAAGATAGACTGCGATGCAGTTATCATCAGTGCGAGTTCGAGGCGAGATATCCCAAAGCGCATTCGGGACCGGTATAGGCACTATGAGTTCGTGGTTATGTCTTTCGGTTTGACAACGCTCAGCGATATTTATGGATTTGATGAACGGTGTTCAAGCCATTTTTGGATACATTTGTGATTGTATTCATTGATGACATCTGGTTTATTCGCGACAGAGCGAGGCATCACGAATCACTTGAGGCGGTACTTGGGGTCCTCGGGCCGCGATTATTCGCCAAGTTCTCCAGTGTGAGTTTTGGTTGGCCTCGATGGCATTCTGAGGCACATTATTGCTGATGGTGTTCGGGTGGATACGGCAAAGATGAGCGATCAAGTCTTGGCGAGACCTCTACTCCGGCCGAGTGCGCGATTTCTTAGTGGCGAGTTATTATCGTAGGTTTTGGAGCGGTTGCTTCGATTTCAAGACCGCTGACTAGGGTGACTCGAGAAGCGGCCAAGTTCCGATGGGCGAGGCTTGCGAGAAGGGTTTCCAGTTGCTGAAGGAAAGGTTGACTACGGCTCCAGTTCTTACTCTTCCTGAGGGGTTAGACGGGTACGTGATCTATTGTGATGCCTCGGTTATCGGGCTAGGGTGTGTTTTGATGCAGCACGGCAAGGTTATAGCCTATGCTTCCCGGCAGTTGCGGAAGCATGAGAGGAATTACCCTACCCACGACTTAGAGTTGGCCGCAGTTATACATGCCTTGAAGATTTGGAGACATTATTTGTATGGGGTTCATGTGGATATTTATACAGACTACAAGAGCCTCCAGTATATCTTCAGGCAGAGGGAGCTGAACTTAAGACAGAGACGGTGGTTAGAGTTGTTGAAAGATTATGATGTTGATATTCTATACCATCCGGGGAAAGCCAACGTAGTTGCTGATGCCTTGAGTCGTAGATCGATGGGGAGTCTGTCAGAGGTACAGCCAGAGAGGCAGGACATGGTCCGTCAGATCCACCAGCTAGCGAGCCTTGGGGTTCGATTGATCGATACCGACGGTAGTGGGGTACGGGTTCGTGAGGTTGCCGAGTCTTCCATCGTTGATGAGGTGAAGAGGCGACAGTATGAGGACCCAGTGTTGGTACGGTATCGAGATGCAGCTCTTCGAGAGGAGAAGAGTCTATTCGAGGTAGCGCCTGATGGGGTGCTAAGATTTGAGGGCCGGTTGTGTGTTCCCGATGTGACAGGACTTCGTCAGCAGATTCTGGGGGAGGCACACAGTGCTCGTTATTCTATTCATCCGGGGTCGACCAAGATGTACCATGACCTCAGATGTTTGTATTGGTGGGATGGCCTGAAGAGGGACGTGGCAGGTTTTGTTGCCTGATATCCTAATTGCCCGGCAGTCAGGTCGAGCACCGAGGCCCGATGGATTATTGCGAGCTATTGAGATTCCGACTTGGAAGTGGGAGGTGATCAACATGGACTTTGTTCTGAGGTTACCCCTTACTCGGAGAAATGCGACTCCATTTGGGTTATTGTTGTGGTGACGAAATCAGCCCATTTCCTTCCCGATCGGGGCGACGTTTTGGTGAGACTATGCGGATTGTACATCGGAGAGATTGTGAGGCCGCGGTGTACCGTGTCGATTATATCGAGATAGAGAGCGGTTTACGGCTAACTTCGAGGTCTTTCGAAGGGATTAGGGACACATGTGAGTCTCGATCTGACATTTCATCCTCGAGAATGGCAGGCGGCGAGCGTACTATCGAACAACGAGGATATCTTTGCGAGCTGCGTGATTGATTTCGAGGGTAGCTGGGAGGATCATTTTCCTCTTGTGGAGTTTGCTTATAACAACGATTACCATTCCAAGTATACTGAGATGGCGCCATACGAGGCTTTATATGGCGGAAATGTAGATCGCCGATTGGTTGGTTCGGCGTGGGCGAGTGCGATTAGTTGGCCCGCACTTGGTTCAAAGGTGTGGATAAGTGAAGCTTATCCGGGAGAAGCGTAGCGGCTTCGAGTGGCGAAGTCATATGCGGATAATCGGCGTTGGCATTTGGAGTTCCAGGTAGACGATTGGGTCTTCTTGAAGGTGTCACCCATGAAGGGTGTGATGAGATTCGGAAAGAAAGGGAAACTCAGCCCAAGGTACATTGGGCCCTACCAGATCGTCCGTCGAGTAGGCAAGGTTGCCTATGAGTTGGATCTGCCATCAGAGTTAGAGGCGGTACATCCGGTCTTCCATGTTTCTATGTTGCGGAAGTGTATCGGAGATCCAGCGAGAGTTTTCCCTGCTAGTGAGGTCCAGGTGACAGAGGGGTTATCGTATGAGGAGAGTCCCATAGCGATACTCGATCGCCAGGTCAGGCGACTGCGGACCAAGGATGTGGCTTCCGTCAAAGTCTTGTGGAGGAATGATAACCGGGAGGAGATGACTTGGGAAGCGGAGGAGGACATGTTGAGGAAGTATCCTCACTTATTTCCTACACCTTCAGGTAATTCATCTTCCCTTACTTTTCAAGTTTTAATTGAAGTATTTTTGTTGCTTAAATGCTATTATGTGGCCATGTGTGGCATTATTGGTATGTCGGGGTTGTGAAAGGAAACTATGTCGCTAATTATAAGTTTGACTCCGAAAGAACATTCGAGGACGAATGTTTCTAAGGGGGGAAGAATGTTACACCCCGTATTTACAGGACATGTTTTAAGAACGTACGTAAGAACTCAGAAATGTTAAGATTAGAGACTTGTAAAAATTTATCGGAATTATGAAATTGTCGGAAAACGTAATATTGTGACGAATGGGAGGGTGACACGTGTCACCCCCCCCCTTATGTTGTCTTGGACGAATTGAGCATGGACAAAAGGGTCATTTGACCCTTGTTAGGAAGACAAGTCTTGCAACTTGAAGAGCCTGAGAAAATTGACTTGGTCAATGGGACCACAAGTCTTGATATTTAATAGAAACTCATCCAAGCCTCACATTTGTACCCTTCTTGACCCTCCATTGAACTATATAGTAGTACTAGTAGCAAGACAAGCTCAACACTTAGCTAAAATTTCAAGAAAATTTGAAGACCACAAGAGCAAGCTCTCGGGTTCACTTCCAAAGAAAAGAGAAATTTTTTGTTTGTTGTCCATTTGGATCCACACTTTAAACCAAGGTTCATGAGTGTATTGTGAGTGTATCTCAATAGAAAAATCCCGGAAAATGATAGTTTTCGTGTTAGTCGCAAGATGAAAACCTAGTTGCTTTTCTAGGTTTTGTTTGGAAGATTGAAGGAAAGTTGTTTGTGTTGTTCTAAGGGTCTCAAGTGGTGAATTGAAGTGTCTAGAATAGGCTCTAAGTTGCTAAGGAGCGACTTCGGATTTGAAGTTGGACTAAGAATCGTTGAGGTAATAATCTTGTCTCTTAAGTGTTACAAGATTTTATATTGTTGTTAGCCTTACATGTTTGCTAGCATGAAGTATATGTGTTGAAGTTTTATAAGTATTATGGATTGATTGTAGCCTTAAATCCGAAATGTAATGTAAGCCATTTGAAGTTGGATTACAAATTAGTCGTTAATTAGAATCGTCGCATGTTACTTACTTGAAGATTATAGTAGTTATAATCGATTGCGACTTGATATCATGTTATGCTAACAACTTGGATTGAAAAGAAAATTGGATAAGAATTGGTATTGTTGTGTCTCAATGTGGCCGAATTGGCCTAGTAGTTTGTATTAGTTTGATATCTTTTGTGGGGCGGAATTTTACACGTCTAGTAGGCGTGTAATCCCCTATTGTTAATTGCATTGATTGGGCCTTAAATGTGGCGTGTTTGGTTATTGAATTCGGCCTTGAAAAAGGTGGCAAAGTAAGTAGAAACAAAGGAGGTGCTGTCCGATTTTCCGTAGAATTTAGTGACTTTACACTTATAATATTCTACGTTTGAAGTAAGACGTTAATAGACGTATTGTGGACATTATATGTTGACATACTACGGGCGGGATATTGTACTTGGCAAGTGGTTTGACCCGAAGAGGTATGTAGAACTTTCCTATCTTTTGAGCATGAATAGTTGCACGTATATGCGGTAGACGTACAAGACCTTGACATCCTTTACTTATTTTTTTAAGAATGGCCAAGTTGGATGAGTTAGGAGATTAACTCATTTCTTTAAAAGTATTAAGGATGTCCTTAGTTTTTTTTAAAGTTAAGGGACTTGAAGAGTTTTAAAGTATTTGATACTTGTTTCGTCTTAAACGTATAAGTCCCTTGGATAGGAATTTGTAATTGGCTAAGGTATAAAGTTAATATAACGACTTTATGGGAAGTTGGTTATATTAGCTTTATGGAAAAATAAATGAGGATAAATGACTTGTTTTAATGAAAGGTAATTTGGTTTTAAGGCATTAATTGCCTAAGGTTTTATGAGAAAAGAAGTCACTTGATTTAGAAGCCTAATTTTATTTCTAAAAGTATTGTGACTTGTCTTGAAAAGTAATTGTGACTTGATACTACGGTTATTAGTATCTTGGAAGTTTTATACGAAAAAGAGTCATTTTTAAAAGAGTGGAAGTATGTAGTACTTGGGTTAAATTCCCGGATTTTTATAAAAGACATGTTAGTGCCTTAAGTAAACTAAAATGAGAGTGTATATGAACAAGAATAATAAGAAGTTAGGGGATTTCTTAACTTGCTTATATATTGTATGATAAGCCGGTAGTGCTTATGTTATGTATGATAGCCGGTTTGTGCTAGTGGTATATTATTCATTACGGGGTCATTCCCCGGGTTTGTGGCTTTTGCATATTCCGTGGATTTGCTACCCACGACGCGGAATACCTCATGCGAGTCCGTAAGGGCTTATGCGGTGAAATAGTCCCACGCGGGCGATCGACCTATGCGAGGAATACCTCACGCGAGTCCGTAAGGGCTTACGCGGTGAAATAGTCTCATGCGAGGAATACCTCATGCGGGTCCGCACGACCTATGCGGGTGAAATAGTCCCAGGAGTAGGATTGCTTAATGATATCGCGCGCGGTGGTCCTGCTTTGATCGTGAGCTTCCTATTTTATGTTGTAAGTATACTCCTATTTACTCTCATTGTTAGTAAGGCACAGTGTACTGTAAGTTGATTATCATACATGCCTCCGGCTTTGTTTTAAACTTATGATGTAATTACGATTTTCCGCTTTACATACTTAGTACATATTGCATCGACCCTTTCTGGGGCCGCGTTCACGCCGCAGGTGGTAAGCAGTGGTGGATCCTCATTCTTAGGATCACTTATCAGACGTCAGAAGCTCCATTTCTCCGGAGGCTTGTCTTTTTGGTACAATCTTTCCCTGATGTTGTAGATTTATGTACATTCAGGGTATGGCGGGGCCCTGTCCCGCCACAGTTGTTATCCTAGAGGTCTGTAGTCACACTTTGTGGGTTTGGGCTGTAAGAACCGAGTTGTACAGTTTTGCTTTTGATTATGCATATTTTATGGAAGGCGACCTTATCGGCTAGCATGTGATATTTTTGTCTAAACATGTTGTATGTTGTGTATGTTCCGCTGCTATTCTCTGATGTATACCTGAACGGGGTGCCCAGGTAGGGCACCAGTCGCGGCCCCGGGGTCGGGTCGTGACAACCATGTTCACAATGAACCGGTTCTCTGCACTAGGCTTAGTTCGAGTTAAACGGAATGACTTCCTCGATTTAGTGTAGTTGATAATTTTGGATAATTACAAAACGTCAATCGTTCAGTCAAGATATGTAGGATTCCAAGTAACCTTGTTTTAATTAATTTTAAACCAATTTTACGTTCAACCCATATTATTATGACGTTCCATTATTACATAATCATTGAATCAACCTGGACTCTGATACCACTGTAGGGTTTTGTTGGGTTCAAAACACATAAGTAAGACACAACTGAAGTTTAAAATTTGTTCAACTTACTTACCCCAACAATTTCGTGTGGTATAGTTATGTTACAATTGAAAACTGTAAATACTAAAACATAAAACTTACAGTTTGTTTAATCTGGAGTATTTACTAGAAGGTGCACACGCGATTATCCTTTCGACTGCAAACATTTGCTATGGTATATTCCTTTGTCAAGAAAGTCAGGTAATCTTGGCAGAGGTTCGAGAGAGTTCCTTTTCTAAATTTTAAGTTCGAAAAATATAGAATAAGTGTGTATAACTTATGGGATTAGTAATGATTATATAGGGGGAATTAGGCCAGACTTCAAATTAGGGTTGGGCCCCAAGCCTGACCCAAATCACGAGGTGCAGTGGGCCAGTCTGACTGGGCGCACTACCGGGCTGCGGCGTAACGGCCCTTCACGTCCCATCTCTTTAATATATATTCAACACGTTTAATTAAATCTAAAATTCAATTTTGACTTAATTAAATAATTTTCATCAAATAGAAATTATCCCATAATTTATTATCAATTTAAATATATCGATTCTAAATCGAATATTTAATATTCTCTAAATACACCCTTAGACCGAAAAGACAATCGACATAGTGTGACCATATAGGCCTTCAGATATCGATACTAATCCAATTAAGGTCCATACAGAACTCCTAGACTACGTCGTATGACGAACTCAATATGTGAAGTACGTTTACATGAATCCAACAAACATAACCTTTATGTGAGTGATAAATTTCTTTCATTCACGACACACTCAATCAAGCTTAGGATTTTTCATGTGTCTATCCAAATGGTTTGATCACTTTATCTCATCTATATTAGTCGACAACTAGACCATATTCTAAATATGTCTCTTGCATTAGCCAATGACTTGGTCGACTTAATATTACTGAGAAGCTGAGTGTTCTCTCGAATATTCAATTGAGGAATGAATCATATTTTTGGCTCAACTACCGCCCTAGTTTACGTTGTAATGAACCTAACACAATCTGTATTTTATCATATAAGAAATTTAAGCTTAGGACATGGTCAAAGTACTTTTACTCTGTAAACAAGGTGTGTATTGACCTCAAGTCAAAGGACATTTATCTCCCACATGTTGATAACACTCTAGACATGTATAACAAATAGTTTATCAGCAGGATATACCAATACTTTCCAAAAGTATTCATGTGTTCATCACTAGTAACCATTACTAGTAGTAGGTGAGACATACTACATTCTCCAAGAATGTGATGCAGACCACATGTCGACTTATAACATATCATCGATATCTCATTCTGGATGATCATTAGTCGATGCTATTTTCTGAGTTACACTCTATCATTAATATCTCACTCTATTAATGACAACGTAAACTCAAGGGATGCACAATGAATAATTACAAATAATCAAATAATAATTCAATAATCGCAAATGCCATAAATATATTAATCTTATTAATAATATGAATGTGTTCAAGTACATTTGTCCCTAACAATGATTGTCTCTACGACATATATACTTTCAAATTTTGAGTCCTTGGTTTAAACTAGACGAAGAAACTTCTGTAGATGTATCATGAACAAGCTTTCTAGAGTTTTCCTCCAAATTTCTTTGCAGGGAAACAGTCTTCTTAATGGCATCAATAGTGGGTAGATCTTTGACAGTTGACTTGCCACTACCAATAGAATAAGACCTAGATGTGCAAAAATTAAAGTGGAGATAGATTTATTAGCAGAGAATCCTTAGAGATACACATATCAAAGGAAGATGAAGTGACAAGCAAAGTGCAATCAACGTGGATAAAAATTATGTATGATTATCTTCCTAAGTACTACAAACATTGTAAATTACAACGACATGAAAAAAGAAATGCAGAGCTTTACATCCTTAATTGGAAAATCAGTACAAAGAAGAGATGAGAAAAGAAAGCAAGAAATTTGGAAGCAATAATGAGGTTGGTAATATTGCTAATCATAGAAGAACCTTGACAAGTGGAAAGGTTGTTGGGAATAAACAAAGCAAAAGTGGATGAAAAAAAGATACATCAAAGATTTTAAGTAACCCTAGGAGAAATAGGTGAGAATAGCAACCAGGAAGAGGATGGCAAAGTAGAAACACATAATACCTTTGACATCCTAGGCGATGTTGAGGAGGATAATAGGAACCTTGAAGAGGTCACTCCTGCTAATCAACAAGTAGCACAAGATGAAACAAAGAATAATGAGCAGCAAGTCAAGGTGATAAGTCCAAAGAAAAGAAAAACACCAAACAATAATAGCCATAAAGAAGAAATAGTATAGAAAAGCAAAGACAACCGTTCAATGAAGAGGATCATTAAAAATAAAACTAGATCATGCAATGAGATGACAATGGAAAGAAGTGACATTCGCAACAAATATCAAGAGAAAGAGGACGAGGAAGAAGTTAACTTAAGTGGTAAAGCTAGTCCCGGGAATTCAAAATTATCCCAAGGTAAGCAACAACCATCAACCAAAAGTTCTGCATCAGAATCACAAAAAGAAAAGGGCATGCAAGAGGAGGAGTTGCAGAGTCAGAAAAGTCAACAAAAAGAGGCAAATGAGGTACATTCATCAACTGAAGCAGTGTATCAAAGAAAGGAAAAGAGTACTTCTGGAGATACAAAAAAGATGGATACTAAGGCATTTGGGGTGATTAAGAGACATCATGATGCATGTCAATTAATTCATGCTGAACCAAAGAATACATATAAGAAGCTAGATAAAAATAGAGAAAATAATTTAGATGTTCATTCAATTGCTCATAATATGCAGGCTTTGGCTAAGGCCTGAGATCTATCACATAAGCATATTGAGAAAGACATAGGAAGGGGAAGAAGAAAAGCATATGAGATACAAGTGTTCCACCAAATGGCGGAGTTCAAATAAGAAGAATTATTAATAAATTTAATAATCTATGATGAATGCAATCATTTGAAATATTAGATCGGTTAATACAATGGACATATTTCCAAGAATAATGAAGATACATCAAAAGTATCACTTTGGTTTCATAGGTTTACTAGAACCTTTTCAGAATGCAGACCAAATAGAAACATACAAAAGGAGAATTGGTTTACAAACTGCTATTATAAATAGTTCAAAGAAGATATTGGCTTTAATAGATGATATGTTTGAAGTTTAGGTTATGATGAAATTCAATTTGAACTTGAACTTACACCATGAAATAGGAAGAGGTTGCACACGATACAGACAACTCTAAATATATATTTACATCTGGAGAATGAATTTTGGAAACAAAAAGCAGGAATGCGATGGTTTCAAGAGTGGGATAGAAATACCAGATTTTTTCATACATATGTATAGGGCAGTAGGAAAATATTATATCTTAAGAGAATCCAAGATCAGAATGGCAATTAGATATAAATAAAAGAAGAAATTTCTGAATAAGCTATTAGGTTTTACAGAAAATAGTTCACAATAGAGGATCCTAATAATTTTGAGACTTTGGATCATGTACGACATATGATCATTGATGAGAAGAAGACCTTTATAGGGGAATTGCCAACTGAGGAGGAAGTAAGGATACTAGTCTTCAATCTGAATGGAGAAAGTGTAGGTGGATCGGATGATTTCACTTGTTTGTTTTATCAAACATGCTGGAAAATCATAGGAAGTGATATTACAAATATTGTCAAAGCCTTTTTCTATGGTGTTGAATTACTAAAGTTTATTACTCATACTAATCTGATTTTATTGCCTTAGAAGGATGTAGTCAGTACATTCTCAGATATGAGACCAATTAGCTTAAGTAATTTTGTGAATAAAATCTTTTCAAGATTGATTCATGAAATAATTGTGGAGGGATTAGTTGATATCATTTCATTAGACCATGCTGGTTTTGTAAAAGGGATAAGTATTGTTGAAAATGTTCTACTCACCCAGGAGATTATTTTAGAAATTAGAATGAGAACCAATACAAGTATACAACCAATGTAGTTATGAAACTAGGCATGGCTAAAGCATATGATAGGGTATCTTGGTTATTAAAGAACAAGGTATTGAGGAAGTTTGGTTTTTCAGAAAGATTGATAGACATGATATTCAGAACTAGCAACAACAATTGGTATTCAGTGCTAATAAATGGACAACAACAAGGTTTTCTTCAATCATTCAGGGCTGTTAAATAGGGTGATCCATTGTCCCATGTTTTATTTATTTTGACTATTGAAGTGTTGACAAGAAACCTCAATGCTCCACATTAGGTTCCACAATTCAGAGGGTCTGTGTTACGACCCCTTTCGAGCATTGTGGTGGCACCTACATTTTTTCCACTAGTAGGTGAACCACTTCCTAAATTCATTAACATAAAGGGAAATAGAAGAATACTCAATAAGATTGTCTTGCCATAAATATAAATAAGCAACCGAATCTGAATATCTAATTATTACAACTCCAAAATCATATCTATCAGTATAAGAGCACTAATATTGACATAATAAGTCTGAATAGTTTGAGAACTGTCTCACAAATACAATAAAAAGACATAAGTAAAGATTAAGTATCCAAGGCATGTTGTGAAGAGACAATCTCACCCGAACATTCTAATCTCCCAAGACTGGACTCAGCCACGTAGGCTGGAACTGTTAGAAGATGTTGTATATGTATGTAAAAAGAATGTGGCAAGTGCAGTATGAGTACACAACATACCTCTGTAAGCATCATAGGCCGACTATGACGGAAACTGACATATATACCAAATTGACTCATATAATCCTATTCTACAAGTATAGTAAAATTAAACCACCTTATTCAATAAAGGCTTCAACACTCAACAACTCAGAAATCATCAACAATAATTCACCTCATCATGATAATCACTCCAAATCAAATGCAAATCTCAATGTAATCAATGTGTATAAACTAATGATATGAATGCAATGCAATGTACCTTTTCATCAACTGATATACACACTCTATAGACTTTGTCATATAAATATGACCCATGGGAGACCGATGTCGTTTATATACCGCTCCTAGCCAGCCGAACTTACACGATTCTGACTAGAGCCCAAAACTCATTTGTCGAGCCATATCAAATCATTATCATCATCTCAGTGTTTTCAAGCCATCTCACAATATTATCATAACCTTTCCCTTTCGGTCTCCTTGGACCCACAATATTTCTATACCACTATAGTTTCAAAATCACAATAATCATGAGTGTATGAATGCAATAGTAATAAGGCAAGTAGTCATGGTGTATGAGATGCAATCAAGTCCAAGAGATGAAATACACATATTTCAGAAATATCACAACACATAATTCCATATAATTAGTCTTTTGTATCAGAAGAAATATGTGTTGAGTAAACACAACCAGTATCAATCAATAGAGACAAACTCAAGTAATGGCGACAAGCCCATATAATAGCAGTCGGAATCAACCCAAAGTTTGATTCTCCAAATCACCCATCAAGACAGTTCTACACTGGTACCCACTCAAGTGCTCATCATAGCCACTAAGATGGGACCCCCAACACGCCCAATATCTCTCAATGTTTATAACAACCATATGCTTCTATCAAAGTTTAGTAATATTAAATAGTAGCCTACTTCGGAGCCGAGCGAATGCCACAAACCTTAATTCTCTGTCAAGGTCTTGCCCTTGTGAAATGCCTCATAGTATTAATAAATAGTCTAACACATAATTTCTATGTTAATAACATATTCTAATACAAATACAAAGGCATAGCTTTTTAAAACAACAAAATATCCAACCCCCAAATCGACCTTGGCCGTACAAGGTTAAAGATCGGAACTTTAGTATTCTAAAATCATGAAAACACTCTAATGGGTCATATCCTTAAGTTCATTTAGAATATAAACACATTTAGGCTTCCAATTGCATGAACTTAGTATATATAAAAAACAATTAGGAACCCTAGATTTCCCCTAATTTCAAATGGAATCCAATTATGAAATTGAGCATTGCAAGATATTACTATCTTTACCCAACTCTTATTTGAAATATTAAAATATAAGGATCAATACTTAGTCTCCAATTCCATAGTTTTAAGCCTCTTAATATCTAGCATGAACCCTATGTTTAGTCTATTCAAAACAAGAATAGAACCTAGATTAAAGGAACATAAACAAGATTAACTAATGGAAATGGACGAGAAACTTACCCCAAAGTGCAATAAAGATGAAATCCTTCAATAGTTACCTTCCCACTTAGCTCAAGTCCCAAAATATGAAAGTGAGGAAAGTAATTTCAAAGTAGGTTTTTAATTCTAGGTTTGGAAACAGCGATCTCGCTTCGGCAAAATTGACATGCGCAACTTAATGTACCCAGATGACGCAAAAGAGGTTAACTTATTAAAGGCGGATCACATCTGCGAAACAAGGACCGTAAAAGAGATCATCCTCAACCCTGCCAAGGCTCGCATCTGAGGACAAATCTCCGCATAGGAGGCTTTACAAAAGCGGTCACTGGTTCGCTGGTGCGACACACCAGAAACAGCAACTTAAGAAACTTAGTAACTCTCTACCTAACACCCAAAACACTCCCGAGACATCATGGATACAAACCAGATATGATACCCAAGTATAAACGATTCTACAAACTCGCTCGCGTACTCAGATTTCTCATACGACCAAGCTAAGGCCCATTTTTCTACGAAATTACCCAAAATACTCAAGTTTCACAAATTTGTAGATAGTGACACAAAACATAACTGAATGTCTCGATAAGTAAACCAAGGACTCGACTAAATCATAAATGACACTTTGGACCTACCAATAGAGATGAAACCTAAAAACGAACCCATATACTCAAAAGTCAACTTTGGGTCAACTATATCATTTCAAAACTATCCAATTTTGGGTTTTCTTCTGAAATTCATATAATATAACCTCGATAACTGTGCTACCCATCCCCGCGAGTCCCAAACCCCACAAAGATCCTATAGGAAGGGTAATTTGTTCAAATAGAGGTCTTTAGCTAAAATGATTGGATGTATCGTTACAGTTTGGAATGCCTAAATGGATCCCTAAGGTGAATCTTTGATATGATTATTTTCTCTTCAACATATGTTTTATCTGTACAATTAATTATGGAGATTTTGAGGAAGTATGAGAAAATATGTGGCCATAAGATTAACTAGGAGAAGAGTTCAGTTTATATGCATTAGAATCCAGGAGATGTGAGTATTATAGTTGAAATCGCTACAGGAATTGGCAGAAATGATTTTCCTTTCATTTATCATAGCAGGAGAAGAAATGTTTTTTTCAAAATAGTATTCTGATGAAGATAATGAACAAGTTGCAAAGCTGGAAGGGAAAACTTTTATCATTTGGGGGTAGAGTTGTTCTTATTAAACATGTGCTATAGAGCATGCCGAATTCATTTACTCAGACAATGCATAAGATTTTTGTTGGAGTAATACAATTGGAGAAAGAGTAAGCACTGAGCTTCTTGGCCTCATTTATGTATTCCATTAAATGAGGGGGCACTAAGATTTATGGTGGAATTTTAGGATGCATACTTCCTTATGGAGTGAATTAATGAGCAACAAGTATAGCAAAGCATTGGAAGAAATTATTACAGGCTAGAGATTTGAATGAACATCAAATATGGTGGCAAACAGGAATGGGTAATTGTTAGTTCTTGTTTAACAAGTGGACAGGGATGAGTGATTTATATTATGCGGTTCAAAATATATCTGATTTAGTAGTTGAAGGACAATGGGTCATGGTGGATATTAAATACAAAGGGAGAATTTATATTAGACCGAGGCCAACAAATGGAGGCTTTTAAGTACATATGGATGAAAGGATATCATTCTTCTGTGGTGGTGTTGCAACCATGTATTGAACATTCGTCTTTGCGGGTCTTAATATGGAGGGATTACAAAGGATAGAGGATAGTGAAGTGGTGCCAGACTCTTATAACAGGGGAGACTGAAATAAATATTCTAGAATTGTGAAAAAGGAGAAATACCATCAAACATGGGGAGATTGGTTATCATAAAAAATCCATCAATCAGATGTTATAATGAGGAAGAACCCAACTAATGTTTTCGCCATCAGGTTGGATACTATGTAACACTGTTGGAGCCTCAAGGGAACTTTCCTATGGTTTTTTCTTAAGTAATTCATAAGAAAAATCTGATTTATGCTCAAGCACAAGCACAGAGATTAATACCATCACTAAAGCAGAAATAATATGGAAGCTTTGCAAACCGACTCATAGATGGTTTAGAGAATACGGATGAAAACCACCATGCAATATTGCAACATGGGTCAAGGACATACAAGAAATCAACATCAGTATGAAGGTCAAATTGTCGGTATTTTATATAATATTAAAAAAGGTTCCAACAAAAGCAAAAACATAGAAATATAAAAAAGTAAAAAACACAAAGTGTGGGGAGGGGCCTATTTCTAATTGATGTTCTCTCTCTTTTGTGTCATTTCTCTCTCTAGAATCCTCTATTCAATGTTACAAAAATAATAATTCAGCTCGGGTTCAATGCCAAGTTGATGCTTTTCTTGACGAGCTGCTGATTTTCATCTCCAGAAATGGATGGAACCTTGCATAAATTCACTTAGGTTCATTGTTCTTCACGTTTCCTTCTATTTTCCTCCAATGATGTAGCTTTTTATCTGATATTTGTTGATTCTCTGTGTCTCATGTTGTAAATCGAGCCTCATCAAGGTGATATTTCTCCATTTTTTGGGCTTCATTGTACTTTCCAGATCTTGCATCAGCTTCTCTTTCCCTTTTACGCATCCTCTGCTTAACGATTGAGCTTGTATCAACCACAAATAACAAAAACATGGTAAGTTATGTCCAACTTTTTGTGTTTTTGTTGTTGTCATGGCGAAATGTTGTCCTTATATCCCATTCCCCAATAAAAGCTACTATGTTTCCTCCTTTTATGTTTCTTACTAGCCAAATTTGTCATCTTTCTTTGCCTGGTAGTGTTCCTGTGTATGTTGATCATTGCTTGCACTTGTATCTTCATTTCAAACTCTAATTCTCAAATAGGGTAGGTGTGATTTGTCATTGTTAACTATCTTCCTGCATGTACTGTCTAAATTCCTTAAGTGTTGACAAAATACACTTCCTTCATCAATTGCATGATTATCTAGTGCATCTGCTAATTTATTACCCTCTCTAATAATGTGAGTGTTTATTATCTGCCTCCCTTCAGTTAATTTCCTTATTTCCTCCATTCAATTATCAATGCTCCATTGAGGTTTCCACCATTCCTCCAAATTGTTTTGTATAAACTATGAGTCTGCCTGAACAATAATCTTATCAATGTTATTATTGTGACAGTACCTCATAGCTTGTGCAATGGCAAAAGTCTCAGCTTCATTATTTGTAACATGTCCTATCTTCTCTGCTTGAGCATATGTAAGATCCTCTTCTTCATTTCTTAAACAAAAACCATAGGCTCCCACTCCAGGATTTCCCCTCGATGCTCCATCAGTGTTACGAATGAACCACCCTAATTGAGGAAAATTCCTCACCACCTTTGTAACCTTCAATTTTGCCCTTCTCCCTTCCATCATAGTTATCAAATCTGCCCACCTGTTAGGTATTTGAATGATGGAGAATTTCTTTACTTGTACCATTCTTTGTATAGTAATATAGATCTGATAAATACATCTTCTGTATAATCTTCTCTCTCCATGCTTAATGGCAGTTCTCCCATTTTTAGTTCCCAAATAATAATAGTTGGTACAGTTTGATAGATTGGTTTGATCATGTCTGTCACTGGAGTTTGTCACCAGTTTATTATTCTCTATTTCAATTGAAGTACCTCAATATTTATACCTGCAAAAGAAGAAAAATAGGAACATGTCCTGTTAGCATCATAAGAATTGGTAAAAAGATGTTGAGTTGTCTCCTCTATAGGATTTGAGCAATACCAACATTTAGATACCAAATTGATATTCATCCTTCTCAGTATATCATTCACAGGGATTTTAAACTTCTAAAATCTCCACATGAGAAATAAATTTTGAAAGGAAGGCCTTTTATCCACACATAGTTGTAAATATCCAACTTTTGACTTCTCAGTCTCAAATACCCCATGAAAATTTGACTGTAAATTCTCTATCAGTTGTCAGTAACCACTAATACTGCTCTAGACCCTTATCCCACACTGGTGGTTTAATGGTGTCGATAATATGCTGCAGAACATCAGTTGTTATCACTGTAGCCATCTTTTCTACATTCCACTCCCCATCTGTAACCAACTACATTTTGAATAGCATTATCATAACACTCATCTGGTACTACATAGTACGAGGCCCCCAACCCTGTCCAATTATCAAACCAAAATTGAGAATTTCTCATTTTAATTTGCCACCAGATTTAATGTTCATTGAACTATGACCGGATTCTCCTTTTTACAATATTTTTTACTTAGGAATGCACTCCACAATGATGGTTTTGTTCTAAAGTTCTACCAAGTTTACAGTATAGAGGCATACAAACATCATGCAAAGACCTAAATCCCAACCCACCTTCCTCAGTTGGCAAACATATGTGAGGGCAAGAAGCCCAATGTCTACTGTTTCCTCCTATAATATTACTTCAATAACCTGAGCAAACATCCTATGCATTTGATTTATTACCACAACAGGTGGATTTACAACAGATTATAGATGAATAGGCAAACTTTGTAGAACATGTTTAATCATAACTGCTCTGCTCACAAATGAAATCATTTTCTCTTTCCATGATTGAAGTTTGTGCATTATTTTCATCAGAATAGCATTAAAGAAATCCTTTCTCCTCCTACCGTAGTAGATTGGACACCATAAGTATGTGAAAGAGAAATATTTCCTTCCAATTCCAGTTGCCACCTCCACAATAATGCTCACATCCCCAGGGATATTATGCTTCCTATAAACTGAGCTTTTCTCTCTATTTATCTTTTGCACAAAAGTAGTTTCATACTTCCCTAGTATTTTCATGATTAATTGTAAAGAAACCATATTAGCTGAGGAAAATATGATCATGTCATCTGCATAGGCCAAGTGGTTCACTTTAAGACCCATTTAGACATCTCAAAGCCCTTAAACTGAGGTTTTTGATGTAGATCATTAAGATTTCTTGTTTAGACTTCTGCAACTAGAATGAAAAGTGTAGGAGAAAGAGGGTCCCCTTGCTTAATCCCCCTTGAGGATTGAAAGAAACCATTCTGCTTCCCATTTATTAGCACAAAGAACCAATTATTGCCTATTATCTTGAATACCATATCCACCAGTTGCTCTAAACATCCCATCTTACTTAATACCTTTGTCAAAAATAACCAAGACACTCTATCATATGCTTTAACCATATCTAGTTTAATGACCACAATAGGATTCTTGGTTCTCGGCCTTATGTCTGCAATAATCTCCTGAGTGAGTAGTACATTTTCAACAATATTTCTTACTTTTATGAACCCAAATTGATTTAAAGATAAGATATCCCCAAGGTAGACTACCAATCTTTCATGAATCAATCTTAAAAATATTTGGTTCACAAAATTACTTAAATTAATTGGTCTCATATCTGAAAAGATATTAATGATATCGTTTTTAGGCAATAAGACCAAGTTAGTATGAGCAGAAAATCTACGCAATTTAGTACCACAAAATAAAGATTGTATCATTCAGGTTCACACATATATTGAGGGAGGGTATTCAGAAAGTAGATGCTCTGGCAAATCAGGCCCTAGACAAAGGGTCCTTTCAATGCCAAAGATTTCAAGAATTAAAGGTGGACAAAAAGAGAATTGCAAGTAGTGACAAGTTTCAAATTACTTACCTAAGGATTAGAACTAAATATTGATATGAGGAGCAAATATTTCATAGAGACTAGTAAGATTCTTGATGCAAAAGTTTACACGGGACAAAATCAATCATACACACATTGATGAAAGAACGTCCGTGGACTTAAACTTTCATTATGAGCCTAGAGGAGACTTGTTAAGGGTGCCAATGGCTTCCCGTCAATCTATGATAATATTCCTTAAATGGCATGGAAAATGAAATGAAATTGGACTTATTACGTGAAGATTCAAGTACATGTTTTATTCGGCTTTGTATGTACGTCTTGGCCGAAGACCATGTTTGCTTTTCTTTTAGCTTATCTTAGTTGCTAGCTTAGGACATAGTGTGATATGTAATAACTAACATTAGAACATAATTAATAAGTCACAAAGGTAACTACGCCAAGAGTACACCATTATAAGTTGGCAAGGACAAGAGACTTCTAGAAGATGAAGATTTCAAGGAGGATTCATGAACTCACAAGTTCAAGAATTTGACTATATTGAGGCCTTCAAAGTCGTTCAAGTGGGAGAGGAAGAGTTGACCGAAATGGTTCATCAAACAAGTGCAAGGAATGGAAGCTTCTAAACACATTCCAAGAGGATGAGATTGTTGGAACAATCAAGTTCATGCATATTT
Source organism: Przewalskia tangutica (assembly GCA_029844215.1). Taxonomy (NCBI): domain Eukaryota; kingdom Viridiplantae; phylum Streptophyta; class Magnoliopsida; order Solanales; family Solanaceae; genus Przewalskia; species Przewalskia tangutica. Next base: position 35,639,481 of record CM056718.1, read on the forward strand.
CCACTTGGACTCCACAAAGGGAGTGTGAAAGAATCATTCTTTGTCTCCAAGAAAAGCCAAGACCTTTCCCATTATCTTTGTTTGGTCGAAACACTCTTGGTCACCAAGTAAACTCAAACTCGTTCCCACTAGGCCGAAGGTGTACTTGTAGTTTGTGTCTCTTGATTTGTCTTCTAGAATGGTCTACTCTTAGTTGGTTCTGTGTGAGTCAAACTCCTTAGTGCAAGTTTAGCTAAGACTGCGTGATTTAGTTGAACCCAAACTGAGGTTTCCCTTTAGTGTAAGTCTTGGTTAGGATTGTGTGACCTAATCAAAACCCAAGCTCGAGAAACCCCCTTAGTGGTAAGCGGACATTGGAACTGTGTATAACATCCTAGCCTAAGCTTCGGGTTACTAAATGGGCTTTCGATCCACTTGGCTAGTTCACGAGCATTGCACTTAGCAAACCCCGGTCGTGACCTTGTGGAATTGGTCATCTTATCATTGGTGTCGAATCGAGCAGTAAAACCTCCGTATCTCTATCCTTGAGCATATCTTCCATACCTCACTAAAACCACAATCACTAAACACTTAGCCAAAATCGTACCAACCAACACTTGGTGTGTACTCGGAATTGCAACTCGCATTACATGTTCATTCCTCGTCCAAACCACCTCATTACTTCTATCATCACACTCCAAAATACATCCCCTACACCCACTATAAAAGCCACTACCCGAAACTACACATAAACAGTCGTTTCTAATCGACAACACAAAATAGTCCACTAACCCGACCTTTGCCGGAACCACACTGTTTTGGTCCATTTCCGTGACCTTGCTCTATCAAACAACCAAGTCCCAAACATTATCATGGCCCTTAACACTCCCAAAAAACACTTGAGTCCAATTCAATCTACAACTACCCGAACAACCCAACCAACCACATTGACGTCTCTACCGAGATCCATCATCGGGCCTCACTATTTAGTATATTTCCACCACCTTGACACCGTCAAACCGCCAAGTCCCGATCATCAACATCACCCTCAATACAACTGTGACACCCCTACAAAACGCCTTAATCCAACTCTTTCTAAATCGACCCGAAACAACCACCAAACACCACCCTATCCGGCCAAGTCGAGAATCCGAGAACCACCTTTTTAGTCATGTTTTCAGGTCGATCCAAATATATCCAACACCCGACCCACTCACCCCACCCCAACCAAGTGTTGGTTGGTATAGTTTGGGTTAAGTGTTTGATTGTCGTGGTTGTATCAAAATGCAAGTCTATGAGCCCAAGAATAGAGACACGAGTGTTTTACTGCCTGAGTCGACCGTCGACCTCAAGTATAAGGTGACCAATTCCACAAGGTCAAGACCGGGGTTTTTTATGTGCAATTCCCATGAACTAGCCAAGTGAGGGTGAACGAAACTCTTTTAGTAACCCGAAGCTTAGACTAGGTTGGTCCACACAGTTCCAACGTTCGCTTACCACTAAGGGGGTTCCTTGAGCTTGGGCTAAATTAAGTCACACAGTCTTAACCAAACTTACACCAAAGGGAAACCTTAGTTTGCGTTCAACTAAGTCACACGGTCTTAGATAAATTTGCACCAAGGGGTTTGGCTCACACAGAACCAACTAAAATAAACAATACACAGTTGAATAACTTAGCAAATGAGTAAAACTCAACTTTTGTATATCAACAAACTATGCATATTTACAAGTCCTAAAGGTCCTATTTATAGTAGAGAATGACCATTCTAGAAGACAAATCAAGAGACACAAACTACAAATACACCTTCGGCCTAGTGTGAATAAATGGGAATGGGTTTGGGTTTACTTGGTGACCAAGAGTGTTTCGACCAAACTAAGATATTGGAAAAGGTCTTGGCTTTTCTTGGAGACAAAAAAATGATTCTTTCACACTCCCTTTGTGGAGTTCAAGTGGAAGAATGCATGAACTTGATTCTTCCAACAATCTCATCTTCTTGGAATGTGTTTAGAAGCTTCTATTCCTTGCACTTGTTTGATGAACCATTTCGGCCAACTCTTCCTCTCCCCCTTGGACGACTTTAAAGGCCTCAAATAGTCAAATTCTTGAACTAGTTCATGAATCCTCCTTGAAATCTTCATCTTCTAGAAGTCTCTTGTCCTTGTCGGCCAAGTCATCCTTTGTCCTTGCCATGGTGTACTCTCGGCCTAGTCACCTTTGTGACTTATTAATTGTGTCCTAATGTTAGTTATTACATAGCACACTATTTCCTAAGATAGAAACTAAGCTAAGAAGAAAAGACAAGCTAAAAGAAAAGCAAACATGGTCTTCGGCCAAGACGTACATACAAAGTCGAATAAAACATGTACTTTCTTCACGTAACAAGTCCAATTCCATTCCATTTTTCAATGCCATTTAAGGCATATTATGTGAAATCCGGAAAAAAATAAAATAATACATAGTTGTGGTTGGGTTAATAAAAATATATATATATAAGAAAACAAAGAATAAATTGCATGGGATTAGAGTTAGTATTAAAGTTGGATAAATAGATAGATGAAATGAAAATAACAAAAGAAAAAAAAACAAAAGATAAAAATAAAAAATAAAAAAAAAAAAAAGAAGAACATGCAGCATGCACGTAAACTCCGCCCCTTTCCCTTCTCCTCCCCTTTTCATTTCCCCTCCAACTCTTGTCATTTCACCTCCCATATGTTATAGAAAACTCTCCACTTATACATTGTATTTACACACAAACAAAGTACATAACATAAAGGTTAGAAAATCAGAAAAAAAACAAGTGAAAAGAAGAGGAAAAAATACCAAGAGGGCAAGAAGAACAAGAAGCAAAATACTGTAGTAAGGATAATTTTAGCAACCACACAACAATAATCTTCACACTTACAAGGTGAGTTTTCTCACTCAGAAATTCTTGGTAATATCCTTATTTTAAGTTCAATACATGTTAGAATAAGAATTGAGTGTTGAAAAGAAATATTGAACTTTTGATTGTTTAGACAACTAGTTGCGTCATGAACTTTACGAACTGTTCTCACTGAGTTATAATTGTTAGATTTTGATGAAATTCGGAGGAGTGGTACACCTCTCTAATATGATCATATAGAACCAAAATGAGGTAAAATGGACATACGGTTTGAAAGTTATCATAGTTCAAAGTTCCTGCCTTAGATTTGGCCGAAATTCGGAAAGGCATAATTACTGCATCGTTTTTATTGAGTTTTACTTATTAGAATTATATGAAAATTTACATGGTTGTAAATCTCTGTTACGGACAGATATAGATAAATATTTATTAAAACGGACTTAAGAGTTGAGAGTTATTGTAGTTTGAAGTTGCTGCCTCGGATTCACCTAATCCGTAAGGCGGGACGTTGAAACGTAAACTGTACTAATATGTGGGAATATGAAAATTGTTGCTAAATGAAAGTTCTATATCTCTCTGTTTTGGACATTTTTAGACCTTACGGTCTATCCGACTTACGGATTGAGAGTTATCGCGATTTAAAGTTTCGCCTCGGATCTATCGAGATCCGTGAAGGGCAGCAAATAAAGGGTAAAACTGTACCAAATGGTACAGAATATGAAAGGATGGTTCACATGGAGACGTGTATCTCTGTTCTCGACGTTTTGAGATTTTATGGGGCTTGAGCGGGTTTACGATTAGGAGTTATGACTATTCTAAGATTGAGTATTGTTTAATAAAAATTCTGCGAAACAAATTTCATATGGTGTTTTGAGGATAAATTTGTGTTAGTTACCCAAAGTAGTTTTAAATGAAATTTGGTACGATGAAAGATCCGTCTCCGCTGAGAAACACCTTAGTTGGAGTTATGGTTAAAAAGTTATAATCGTTACAAGTATGAATGATGTAATGTTAGAAAAGAGAATAGTGTTTATTCGATCTTCTGAAAAATATGAAAAGTGAATACGTGTTCACATAAATATATAAATATATAATGGATCGGGTTGCACGCCGCAACAAAACGTAAAGTGAATACGCGTTCACAAATACGTAAACATAATGGATCGGGTTGCACGCCGCAACAAAACGTAAAGTGAATACGTGTTCACAATTACGTAAATATAATGGAGCCTGCCGACGCCGCAACAAAACGTAAAGTGAATACGCGTTCACAAATACGTAAATATAATGGGTCGGGTTGCACGCCGCAACAAAACGTAAAGTGAATACGCGTTCACATATACGTAAACATAATGGATCGGGTTGCACGCCGCAACAAAACGTAAAGTGAATACGTGTTCACAAATACGTAAATATAATGGATCGGGTTGCACGCCGCAACAAATATGAAAGATGAATACATGTTCACCTATATATAAATGTGAAAAGTGAATACGCGTTCACAAATATATAAATATAATAAACATGTGGAAATGCAGAGGAATGTCTTAACGTATAATACGAGATAAAATGAAGTGTTAGTTAAACCGAGAATTTCCTATGAGGAGTTGTTGCATATTTAAAAATGTTGTAATCTGATATGTTTTACAATATGCTTATTACGTTATAATGTGATTGCGCTTGGAATATTGTGGTTGCAGGGTAAGGTTCTCACTCAGCCCCAGATGGTAGGGCTGACTCTTTATTTAACATGTTTCAGGAAAGCGTGATAGAGGAAAGGCTCCACGCCAAGGCTAGCGATCGTCCCGCAGCCTCTTGTCATACCAAATCCATTGTTTCGGGCTTGGTACTGCCAGTTCGTAATGTCGCCCAATGTCTCGAGAAATGCCCGTGTGGAATGGTCTCCCTTCCAACTTAGAATAATATTTGTCAGTATGTCTATGTTGAAACAATATTTGCACGAGCATGGGCTCGCGTTATATTTTTAATAAAGTCATAAACAAATTTCTTTATTGTTATTTTATTAATAGCTCCGTATTTGGATATAAGTTTAAATTTCTAAATAAAGAGAATTAAATGGTGCTCCTGGTGGAAAATAATTGTCCAGGTGTCATCACGCCCTAAGTAAAGACTTAGGAAAATTTGGGGCGTGACAAGTTGGTATCAAAGCTAAACCAGATTAGGAGATTCTAGGAAGTTTCTTCGAGTTGGGTGTTTGAACGGTTACTTATTGCGACGGTGTGCGCGCCACCTTAGTAATAAGTAAACGGAATAACATCCTAAAGTTTCACTTCTTTCATACTCTTCTCGTGCCTATCTTGAGTCTTTTCAAAGACTTGGTTCTCGTACTACCTCCTTCAAAGGATTGTGGAAGGGAGTGTACAACGATGAAATAACCAGATGTGACTGCACCACCGACCAAAAGGTAGGAGAGGTACCAGATAGACTATGGGGCAAATTTTGTGAGAAGAAGAGAACATATCTATACAGGGAAGGACTACAAGTCTAACCCAATAGTATTTCTCGATGAGGTAGAAAACCTACTGTTTACACGAGGATGTGTGGAGACGCATGACGTCAATTTGGTAATCGCATGGTTAGTGGACGACACACGGGTGTGGTGGAGAAATTTTAGAAGAAATCATTTTCCGATGTCACCACCGATGACGTGGGGGGAGTTCAGAGCCGCATTCAGTGAAAAGTACATGCCTAACTCCCGAAAAGATGCGCTCAGACGTGAATTTGAACTGTTGAAACAAGGAGACCGCAATGTGATAGAATACAATACCTAATTCATCCGATTGTCAGCATACAACGCACATATTATTCCTACAGAAAGGGAGAAGGTCAAAAGAGTTGTTAAGGGTTTAAACCCAAACTTGGAAGAGAAGATAGTGACATTAGCCCATTATCGGCCATGCCTTCAGATCGTCGGTATGACAATGAGGATAGAAGGTTTTGCTAAAGCAACAAAAAAAAAAGTATTCGCAGAAAAGGTTTCGGACGTCAGGATCATTTAGTCAGAGTCAAAATCAGAAGCAGGAGTTTAGTAAGGGATCTTCAAGACCGAACCAATCTATGGGCCAGTCTTATTTCAAGCCTAAGGAATTGGTTTAATCACCAAGCGACAAGGCCACCAATCCTAACACGCGAGGACAAACCGGTTTGTAAGATTTGTCAAAGGAAATACGCTGAGAATGTGGCTCTTAACGGTCATGTTATAACCGTGGAGAATCAAAGCCACTATGTCGGGGATTGCAAAAAGAGGACTCAAATACAATCTATTCAGGGGAGGTCAGAAGCAACCACAACTGCCTACAGGGGAAATCAGGGAAACCAACCCCGCCAGAGTCAGGGAGGTTAACAACCCAACAATTCTAATCGGCTCTACGCTTTGCCCCAGAGGAATGAGGCAGAAGCATCTAATGCGGTGGTCACATGTATTTTGCTAGTCTCGAGTATTCCTGCATTTGTATTATACGATCCCGACTCTACATTTTCATATGTGTCAATGGGCTTTGCTAAGAATTTACACGTAGAACCTTCTTATTTAAGTGAACCTTTTGAGGTTATGACACCGCAGGGCCTCAATTGGGCCTCTCGTGGTAAATAATTTCCATTAGAAGTGAATGGCAGGAACAATGGTGAACCTAGTCGCTTGATATGGTAGACTTCGACGTCATTTTGGGTATGGATTGGTTGTCGGCATGTTATGCCATGTTAGATTGTCGTGAAAGATAGTGAGATTAACTTTTCCCGAGAACCAGAAGTTGTTATAAGGGGTAGGATTGGAATATCCTCAGGTCAGTTTATTTGCTACCTTGGGGCTCAAAAGTTATTGAGAAGTCACAGAGTGGAGTACTCATATCTGGCTAATATAGTGGATACCCAAAAAGAATCCCCAGCAGTGAATGATGTCCCCATTGTTCGAAATTTTCCGGAGGTTTTTCCTGAAGATCTTCCAGGTCTTCCTCCGGATAGAGAAGTGGAGTTTGCTATAGAGTTAATTCCGGGTACAAGACCCATTTCTATTCCTCCATATCGAATGGCCCCAGCTGAATTGAGGGAGTTAAAAGAACAATTGAAAGATCTTCTGGATAAAGGTTTTATAAGGCCTAGTGTTTCCCATTGGGGTGCACCAGTCCTGTTTGTGAAAAAGAAAGACGGATCGCTCCGAATGTGCATCGATTATCGGCAGCTCAATAAGGTCACGATCAAGAACCGATACCCATTACCAAGAATCGATGATTTTTTGACCAACTTCAGGGAGCTAGCTCTCTTTCCAAGATTGATCTTCGTTCGGGATATCATCAGCTGAAAATAAATCCAGATGATATATCCAAAACATCCTTTAGAACCCGATACATCCATTATGAGTTCTTGGTTATGTCTTTTGGGTTAACCAATGCCCCAACAACTTTTATGGATTTAATGAACAGAATCTTCAAACCATTCCTAGATTTGTTCGTGATTGTGTTCATAGATGATATCATAATCTGATAAGAGTGTTGAAGAACATGAAGAGCATCTGAGGGTAGTGCTTCAAGTCTTGAAACAGGAGAAACTATATGCTAAATTTTCAAAGTGTGAATTTTGGTTGGAAAAGGTAGCCTTTTTGGGCCATGTTGTGTCAAAGGATGGAATTATGGTAGACCCCCAGAAGATAGAAGCAGTGAAGAACTGGCCAAAATCGACCACTCCGACAGAGGTTAGAAGTTTCTTGGGTTTGGCTGGGTATTATAGAAGATTCGTAAAAGGCTTTTCTAGTCTTCACGCTTCCTCGACCGGTTGACTAATAAAGCGGTTAAGTACCGATGGTCGAAGCATGTGAAGCAAGTTTTCGAAACTAAAGGAATTGTTGACTCATCGCACTATCCTAACTTTACTATCGGGATGAAGGGTTCACGCCTATCGCGATGCCTCTGAGTTGGGTAAGGATATGTCTTGATGCTTTGGAAAGGTTATCGCGTATGATCTAGACAATTGAAGATACATGAGAAGAATTACCCAACTCATGACTTGGAATTAATCGTGGTGGTGTTTGCTTACGAATATGGAGACATTATTTGTATGGTGTGCGTGTGGACATATTTACAGATCATAAGAGTTTGCGACATAACCACGCAGAAGGATTTGAATCTCAGCAAAGAAGATGGTTAGAGTTGCTAAGGATTATGACCTTAGTATTCTTTACCATCCCAGGAAAGCTAACGTGGTGGCCGACGACTCGATGAGAGATCAAATGGGCGCTCGCCCATTTGGCAATACAAAAGAGGGTATTGTTCGTGAGGTACAAAGATCGGGAAACCTCGGGGTTAGCTTAATCGAGATCGATGAAGGTAGGGTGGTACATGATACCTCGCGATTCGCCTTAGCTTAAATAAAAGAAAGTCGGTTTGAGGATACGAGTTTGTTGGATTTCGGAGAGATCCAACAGGAAAACCTTCACAGCTACATTGGTAGATAATGGCGGAACCGCTTCCGGTATAAGGGTAGGTTATGTTCCTAAGGTAAAGGATCTAAGGAGAAAGATCTTAGATGAAAGTCACAACACAAGATATTCCATTCATCCGTGGTCAACAAAATGTATCGGGACCTCAAGGCAAATTATCGTGGACGGGACGAAGGATGACGCCATGAGTTTGTCGGGAGGTGTCTTATATGTCAACAGGTGAAAGCTGAACATCAAAAACCTGACGGATTACTTCAGGACATTGGAGTCCCCATGTGGAAATGGGAGGCGATTCATATGGATTTCGTAACTGGTCTACCGAAAACTCGAGAAGGGTACGATTCTATTTGGGTGATTGTTGATTAGGGATGGCAATGGGTAGGATCTGGACCGGATCCTACTAGATCCAGATCCAGATCCGTTTTACATACATGTATCCATATCCAGATCCATATTCATAGGGTCCATAAAATCATATCCAAATCCAGATCCATCGGATCCACGGATCGGATCTGGATTCAAATCAAAGTGACTGATTATTAAGTTATACCTTCTAATCAGTCCAAATTTTCTAGAAAAAGAGTCAATTTAATTTAACGGAATCATGGGGAGGGCATCCGTAAATTAGGACTAAATGACATTGTTGACAATTGTTATGCCTATTGGCTATTGCTTTAGTGAGAAACAATCCTCTCAATACCTAAGCTACTACATAAGTACGACATAAATGATTAATATAATGATTAAAGAATAACACGCAAAACGTGTCTCAATTAAAAAAATAATGGTCTTCGGCCCTTTGAATATAAAATAAAATAAAGATTACAAAGGATTCAGTGTCATGATGTATAAATAATAAATGTATAATTAATTTAATAAAAAACGGATTCACGGGTCGGATCTGGACCGGATACGGATCTCAAAGACAAGATCCAGATCCAGATCTGATCCATCATAAACGGATCCGGGTCCGATCCGGATCCGTCGGGTCCAAACTTTGAATATTCATATCCTATAAAACGGATCTGGATACACCGGATCCGGATCGGGTCCGGGATCCATTGTCATCTCTATTGTTGATCGACTTACAAAGTCAGCCCATTTCTTACCGGTCAAGACTACGTATCGCGCACCACAGTACACACAGATTTATTTGAGGGAGATTGTGCGGTTACACGGGATTCCCTTACAAATTATTTCAGATAGGGTTCCCAGCCACCTCACACTTTTGGCAAAGTTTCCAGCAGGTCTCGGACAAAAGTTGTTAAGCACCCGCTTTCCACCCGCAAACAGATGGGAAAGCCGAGCGAACAATTCAAACACTCGGCGACATGTTGCGATCTTGTGTGTTAGATTTTCGAAGTTGGTTGGACCATCTATGTCTAATCGAGTTCGCCACAACAATAATTTTCACTCAAAGATACAAATGACCCCGCCAAGCATTATATGGAGAAAATGTAGATCTCCACTGATGGTTCGAGGTGGGTGACACAACCGTTTCGGACTTGAAGTCATTCAGAAACAAATGATAAAGTACAAATGATTCAGAGCGGATCAAAACATTTCATAGTCCAAAAGTCCTATGCGGATCATCGGAAAAGAGATCTTGAATTCCAAGAGGGGGAAAAAGCATTTTTAAAAGTGTCCCCAATGAAGGGAGTGATGCGCTTTGGTAAGAAAGGGAAATTGAGCCCAAGGTTAATTGAGCCATATGAGACCTTGCGAAGAGTTGAGAATGTGGCTTACGAATTAACACTTCCACAAGAGCTGGAAGCAGTGCATCCGATATTTCATGTGTCAATGTTACGAAAATACTTGCACGATCCAAGTCACGTCATCCTTCCTCAGGAGATAGTTCTTAATAAAGAGCTTCAATATGAAGAGGCTCCGGTAGAAATACTTGATAGAAATGTCCAACGCCTTAGAAATAAAGATATTGCTTCCGTGAAAGTCCTATGGAAGAATCACTCCACAGAGGAAGCCACCTGGGAAGCGGAAGAGGCGATGAAAGTCAAATATTCATTCCTATTTGACTAAGGTAATAAAAAAAAAATGCATTACATAGTACTTCATATGTGTGTCATTTGCGTGTCTATATGCATTGTGTTACAACTTTATTCTCATTCGAGGACGAATGCTTCTTAAGGAAGGGAGAATGTGAAGCCCCAAATTATTGTGTCTATGTGATTATGTTACGACCTTATTCACATTCGAGGACGAATGTTGCTTAAGGAGGAGATAATGTGAAATCCGGAAAAAAATAAAATAATACATAGTTGTGGTTGGGTTAATAAAAATATATATATATAAGAAAACAAAGAATAAATTGCATGGGATTAGAGTTAGTATTAAAGTTGGATAAATAGATAGATGAAATGAAAATAACAAAAGAAAAAAAAACAAAAGATAAAAATAAAAAAAAATAAAAAAAAGAACATGCAGCATGCACGTAAACTCCGCCCCTTTCCCTTCTCCTCCCCTTTTCATTTCCCCTCCAACTCTTGTCATTTCACCTCCCATATGTTATAGAAAACTCTCCACATATACATTGTATTTACACACAAACAAAGTACATAACATAAATGTTAGAAAATCAGAAAAAAAACAAGTGAAAAGAAGAGGAAAAAATACCAAGAGGGCAAGAAGAACAAGAAACAAAATATTAGAGAGTAAGGATAATTTTAGCAACCACACAACAATAATCTTCACACTTACAAGGTGAGTTTTCTCACTCAGAAATTCTTGGTAATATCCTTATTTTAAGTTCAATACATGTTAGAATAAGAATTGAGTGTTGAAAAGAAATATTGAACTTTTGATTGTTTAGACAACTAGTTGCGTCATGAACTTTACGAACTGTTCTCACTGAAGTATAATTGTTAGATTTTGATGAAATTCGGAGGAGTGGTACACCTCTCTAATATGATCATATAGAACCAAAAATGAGGTAAAATGGACATACGGTTTGAAAGTTATCATAGTTCAAAGTTTCTGCCTTAGATTTGGCCGAAATTCGGAAAGACATAATTACTGCATCGCTTTTATTGAGTTTTACTTATTAGAATTATATGAAAATTTACATGGTTGTAAATCTCTCTGTTACGGACATATATAGATAAATATTTATTAAAACAGACTTACGAGTTGAGAGTTATTGTAGTTTGAAGTTGCTGCCTCGGATTCATCTAATCCGTATGGCGGGACGTTGAAACGTAAACTGTACTAATATGGGGAATATGAAAATTGTTGCTAAATGAAAGTTCTATATCTCTGTTTTGGACATTTTTAGACCTTACGGGTCTATCCGACTTACGGATTGAGAGTTATCGCAGATTTAAAGTTTACCTCGGATCTATCGAGATCCGTGAAGCGACAAATAAAAGGGTAAAACTGTACCAAATGGTACAGAATATGAAATGATGGTTCACATGGAGACGTGTATCTCTCTGTTCTCGACATTTTGAGATTTTATGGGGCTTGAACGGGTTTACAGATTAGGAGTTATGACTATTCTAAGATTGAGTATTGTTTAATAAAAATTCTGCCGAAACAAATTTCATATGGCTGTTTTGAGGATAAATTTGTGTTAGTTACCCAAAGTAGTTTTAAATGAAATTTGGTACAGTGAAAGATCCCCGTCTCCGCTTGAGAAACACCTTAGTTGGAGTTATGGTTAAAAAGTTATAATCGTTACAAGTATGAATGACAGAATGTTAGAAAAGAGAATAGTGTTTATTCGATCTTCTGAAAAATATGAAAAGTGAATACGTGTTCACATAAACATATAAATATATAATGGATCGGGTTGCACGCCGCAACAAAACGTAAAGTGAATACGCGTTCACAAATACGTAAACATAATGGATCGGGTTGCACGCCGCAACAAAACGTAAAGTGAATACGTGTTCACACCACGTAAATATAATGGGCCTGCCGCGACGCAACAAAACGTAAAGTGAATACGCCGTTCACAAATACGTAAATATAATGGGTCGGGTTGCGCAGCAACAAAACCTAAACTGAATAGTCGTTCACATATACGTAAACATAATGGATCGGGTTGCACGCCGCAACAAAACGTAAAGTGAATACGTGTTCACAAATACGTAAATATAATGGATCGGGTTGCACGCCGCAACAAATATGAAAGATGAATACATGTTCACCTATATATAAATGTGAAAAGTGAATACGCGTTCACAAATATATAAATATAATAAACATGTGGAAATGCAGGGGAATGTCTTAACGTATAATACGAGATAAAATGAAGTGTTAGTTAAACCGAGAATTTCCTATGAGGAGTTGTTGCATATTTAAAAATGTTGTAATCTGATATGTTTTACAATATGCTTATTACGTTATAATGTGATTGCGCTTGGAATATTGTGGTGTTACTTTAAATTGCAGGGTAAGGTTCTCACCACTCATTGCATGGTAGAGTGACTCTTTATTTAACATGTTTGAAAGCGTGATAGAGGAAAGGCTCCACGCCAAGGCTAGCGATCGTCCGCACCTCTTGTCATACCAAGTCCATTGTTTGGGCTTGGTACTGCCAAAGTTCGTAATGTCGCCCAATGTCTCGAGAAATGCCCGTGTGGAATGGTCTCCCTTCCAACTTAGAATAATATTTGTCAGTATGTCTATGTTGAAAAAATATTTGCATCGAGAAATGCCCGTGTGGAATGGTCTCCCTTCCAACTTAGAATAATATTTGTCAGTATGTCTATGTTGAAAAAATATTTGCACGAGCATGGGCTCGCGTTATATTTTTAATAAAGTCATAAACAAATTTCTTTATTGTTATTTTATTAATAGCTCCGTATTTGGATATAAGTTTAAATTTCTAAATAAAGAGAATTAAATGGTGCTCCTGGTGGAAAATAATTGTCCAGGTGTCATCACGCCCTAAGTAAAGACTTAGGAAAATCTGGGGCGTGACATATTATCAGATATTGACGGACACCCTTAATAAGTCTTCTCTAGGCTAAAGTTTAAATCCACGGGCTTTCTTTCACAGTAACATATGTTCAAACTCATCTGAAAAAACACTCAGAAATGGAAAGTTTAAACTTTCATAGTAGAAGGGGGAAAAAGTGTACCAACTGTGGTTTCAGATACTTTTCACAGGTGCAAGTCAATCTTCGCCCAGAGAATCGAGGAACGCTTCCAATAAAAACCAGGGTTTGGAATCGTGATGAAACAAGCATACAAAAGGTTGAATCAACACATACAGGACATCAGAACATATATTAAAGAATATCACATGTGCAAAGGAAAAATACAACAAGTACAACTTATCCAGAATTTTTGAGGCAGACTGAGGAAGACCAGTTCGATTTACATTGATGCAAATTAGCTCAAGCGTGTATGGAAGTAGATTTTGGCAATGAAATCCGACTATCTCATCATTTTTGCACCGGTGACAAACCAGGAGACAAATATATCAACAACCTGACAATTAGGTGGAGAAGCAAGATCAGAAAGGTCCGATTCATTGTATGAAATACAAGAAGAAAGCAGAAATCAATCAACCACAAATAGATATGGAGTAGAAATGAAGAAATTAAAAAGGGAAGACTTACTTGAAGGTATGCAGATATACAATTAACCAACAAGGTGAAGAACTCAACTAGATGGGTGCAAATCAGATACAAAACATTGAGTAGATGAGTTTGGCAACCGATTCGTCTCTAGTCATCATTTTGCACTGGTGGAGAGTCGAGAGAGAGGCTCCAAGGAAGAGAGAAAAACAAGGCAACAGATAGTATTTGGCATAATTTCTATATTTGTTTTGTTTTGAATTTATTTCCTTTTTTTGCATGAATTAGGAGACCATTTTGAGACCTTAGTTTTTTCTTTAGTTAAATAAATAAAATGCCCAGCCCGAGCAAAATTTATTTTTAAAAAATATGTTGAAGAACCAGAAGTCCAAATCAGAATAAATAAGTTCTCCTCATACTAGTAAGTGGAAAAGTAAAGGTCCTCACCCTTTACTAGAAATGGGAGAGTTACCTAGATGAGCCAAAAGATTACAAATACATCCTTTATCATACAAATAGGGACTCAAGTTAGTCTGGGTCCTTACGACTCCCACTTAGTCAACAGAGAGACGAAAGTGAGAGAGCATTAAATCTCTCTCACTAAATGTCCATTATAGGAGGAGCTGTAGTTGAAGTCTCATTCCTACGAGAAAGAAGAGCAAAGAATATCAAGAAAATCAAGGAGAAATTATATATTAACAAGTTGTCATCAAGGAAATAAGTCAAATAGCTTGATTCTTATGACCATCAGGTATGAATCTTTTCTCAAAAATATAAGTTGCTTAAAATTTACTTGCATTGCCCCGCATCTTTAGACAATGTTCCCTGTGTCAAAAAGGGGAACAGGCCCCTTAGAACTTTGAAATTATTTTCAAACCTCCTTAGTCTCTTAATGACTCACACTTTATGAAAACCTTCTTCCCAATCATAGCTTAGACTATCAAACCAAAGTCTATTCTAATTTAAATTCCTCGTTTAAATACTCTTACAAATCTCATTTCCCTATATCTTGGTCGAATAAGAAAACAAAGATGAAGTGCTCTAAAAATATTAACACTTCAAAATTCATCAATGTCTACCTCTCAATCATCCATAAAAAATATAAATGCTCTCTAGACTAAAACCCTAAACCTACAAAAACTTGTATCTTTTGCGGCCGGCATAATACCACCCCTACACTATCCCAAGATGAGTTTCCTTCATTGATATCACCTTCAACTCCTACCACTAAACTTAATCATACTGAGCCAAATAAAGAAATAATTTCTACATCTAACAACCCTTCTAAAACACTTGGTGGTAATTATCCTGAACTTTTGAAGCCTATGGAGAAGAAGGAACTATACACTATACCACCAAGAGCTCTAGTTTATATTGACGGGGAGCCTTATGTGATATGGAAATCCTCAGAAGTTAAAAAGCTCATCGTACAGGAAAATTTTGCAGTATGCAATCATTGGTAATTTTCATACGACATAATAGATATTAAAGAGTTAAGGAATGTGATCCCTGAGCAGTGTTCAGTTAAAGGTCCTTGTACAGTTGGAGTAATGGATGATAGACATATGCTTTTAGACTAGAATTACTTGAAGATTACATCAATGTTCTCGCTAAACCAGCATATTACATCAAAGTACACGCAAGATATTGTCAAATGAGGCCTTTAATATGGAGTCCATGGTTTAAACCTTCTGAAGAAACATCTGTTGCAGTTTCCTAGATAAGCTTCCCTAAATTGCCTCCCAATTTCTTTGCAAAGGATGCAGTGTTCTCTCCCCATCCTCTATGGTTGTAAAACCTATGGTGGTAGATTTAGCTACAACAAATAGAACTAGACCAACTTGTGAAAAAAGATGGAGTTAGATTTGATTGCAGAACATCCCAAGAGAATTCATATTGCTGAAGAAGATGATGTAATAGACAAAATACAATATAAATGGTTAACATTAATTATGACTTCTTACCAAAATATTACAAATACTGTTACAAAGGCATAATGAACAGGAGTGTAGAGCTCTGAATCCAGAGTTGGAAAAAATATAACGAGTAATTGAGATAAGAAAACAGTGACAAGAGACAACCAAAAGGCAACACTAGTGATCCTAATCAAAGGAAAAAAGGAAACAATGGAAGAGTAGGGGGATTTAATCAGGGGAAACAAGAGTGGATGCTAAGAAGGAACAATAGATACATAAAAGACAAGAGTGACATAATACTAGGATAAGTAAAGGAGAACTCTGATAAATTGGATACTCACAATGCTTTCCAAGTGCTTACTGAGGAAGAACAATAGACAAAATAAAAAGAGGAAGCTAATAGTCCTGTTAAATCACAACAAGAAGGTAATCAATTGAGCAGTTATGAGAGCATTAAAGATATTGAAGAAAGAAGAGAAAGCAGTATCAAAAAGATGAGGAGGCAGTCAAGTCAAGTACAAGGGATAATAACAACGTAACAGCTGAGGGCAAAGCAAATAGTACAGGTAGTACACAGGTTCAGCAAATTACAGATAGTGGCAGGTAACTAGAGGGCGAATGAAACAGTGGTAGAAATAGCAGTACAAGTCCAAAACATAAGAAAGGCATCAGCCCAGTCAAATACAATGAAGAACAGGGGAGAAGTCCTACTACAAGTAACAACAACACATATAAAATCATAAGAAAGGGAAAGAGAAGAGGAAGTAGTAGGGAATACATATTCAAGCATTAGTCCACAAGAAAAAAATGCAGATTCATAGGAGGATATACAGAGTCAATATGAGTTTAATAAAGATAACAAGGAGGAAGATGATCAGTATCAATCCCAGGAACAACATATAATAGAAAGAGGATTCTAATTCTAGAAAAAAAATCATGTACCAACAGAGATTGGAGTAAAGCAGAAAAAGAGAGGAGAACCAACAGAAAAAGACTTGGATATTCACTCAATAGAGAAGAGCATGAAGGCAGCAGCAAGAGCAGGTGACATCTCACCAAAGTTTATAGACAAAGGAGTGGGAAGAGGAAAGAAGAAAGCTCTCAGGGATCAGAGTTTACCAACAGGGATAGGGTACAAACTAGAAGAAATTTTAATTAAAAAAAATTCATAATGAATGTTATCATTGGAATATTAGGTCAGTAAATACATTGGAGGCCTTTCCTGGGATGGTACAAATGCATAATAAATACCATTTTGGTTTTATTAGAGTAATGGAACCTTTTCAAGAGGCAGACAAAATTGAAGGATACAGGAGGAGAATAGGTTTACACTATGCCATGGCTAACTGCTCAGGAAAGATTTGGGTTTTTTGGAAGATATTTTTGAAGTAGAGGTTGTGGCAGACCAAATTCCGCACTTAAGTTTAAAACTCAAGTTAAGGGGGACTCAAGAAGAGATGGTAATCACTTTGGTATATGCAAAATATTCACAAAGGGAGAGGTTAGAACTGTGGAAAGTCTTAGAGGAGATGAGTAATACAATGCAATATCCTTGGTTGATAGGAGGAGATTTCAATACTATTGTGACAGGGTCGGAGAAATATGGAGGGGTACCAGTTACTATAAATGAAACTCAAGATTTCAGAGCTTGTATTCAAAATTGTGGGATAGCTGATCTTGGTTTTAAAGGTAGGACTTATACTTGGTGGAATTTAATCATAATCATAACTGGGTCTAATCATGCACCTATGTTGATAACATATATAGGAAATACAAGTCCAATTTAAAAATCTTTCAAGTTTTTGAATTTTTGGGTTAAACAAGTGTCTTTTCTTGAGAAGGTGAAGTCTTTGTGGACTGTGGATTTCATGGCAAACCCTTTCACTATCTTTTATCACAAGTTGAAGAAAGTTAAAGCTGGTTTAACACAATGGAGTAAAGAGACTTTTGAAAATATTTTCAAGGAGATTGAAACTCTAGAAGATATGATTAAAGTACATGAAGCTCAATTTGAAGTACAATCAACTCCAGCAAAGAGAAAAAATCTGCAAAGAGTACATACAGACTTGAACATATTTTTGCATCTTGAAGAAAAAAATTGGAAACAAAAAGCTGGGATATAGTGGTTTCAAGATGGAGATAGATATACAAGATTTTTTATGCCTATGTACAGGGGAGAAGAAAGAGAATACAAGATCAGGGGGGAAATTAGTGGTGTTTTTTATACTAATAATGTGTACTTTTTTGCAGGTTTGGTTTTATGAAAAATCAACACAGACACAACCAAGCAGGTATACAACATTTCTTGAGCATCCAACACAAAACAAAGAGCAAATAAAGAAAATAGCAACAACAAGCACAAATCCAAAAAAAAAAAAAACAAAGGGCGTACAAATGATATTCACTACTTGGTTTTTGGATTTTATTTGTTTTTTTGCTTTTTGGATGATTTGAACATTTTTATTTAAATTTAAAAAAATCATCCATCAAAGCTTTCTCAGATGAAATCAAAGGCATTGAGAATGTTCCTCGAGGAGATCAGAATACAAACCCTTACAACAACCTAAAAAAATCTGAGCTAGAACTTTAGGATAAGGATGACATTAAAATTGAAGAGAAGCTAGTCAGCGATAAAGAGGAAAATTCCCAAAAAACAGATTGAGGGAAACATAACACAAGAATACTAGTATGGTGAGGGTAATGATTTAAAAGTCTCAACCACGACAACAGTGAAGAAGAGAACAATGTGGTTAAAACCAGAGAAACTTGTCAAGATTTTATTCCTCTCCCAAAAGAAATAGATGATAATATTGAAACAACGTCTGAGAATGAAGACGAACAAGCTCAGAAGGAGCCCAATTCCATACAAAAAGGGGTATCTCTGAACAATCTGAAGGAGAAATCACTATAGCAGAAATGAGAAAGGATGTAATTGTTAGAATTTTACTAAAGTGGAATAAAGTTTATCTCACTACAATAATTGGTGGCCCGCAAACTCGTTTTCAAATACGGGCCCACTCATAATTTTATTAGTGAAAGAGATATTGGTACGTAAGTAAAATGTTTGAAACATAGAATGATGGACGATTGTTGGCTAAATGACGAGTGTTCCACGTTGGTAAATGAAGGAAGAAGTGTGCGAAGTGTAAGATTGAAATGGGCCAGAAAAGGGTCGCGGCGCCACCACCACCAGGGCCGCGGCACCACGGCGCTAATTGGTCGGTTGACCACTGGAGTCTCGACGCTAATTATGCAGCGTCGCGGCGCTTCCAGGTAGTGTCTATACGACGGAAGTCCAAAAGTTTGGCTGATTGTGGAGACGTTTTGGGCACTAAGATGTCATTTTTCCTCCATAAATCAGTCATTATTTGACTGCATTACTTGTGTTACACCCCGTAATTTCAGGACATGTATACGAGAATAGACGTGAGAGCACAAGACTTATAAGTTTGAACGAAAGAAAGAATTGTTTTCCAAAGGGAAAAGTTTTCCGAGCCTCGGGAAGAAAAATTGTTCGTAATGAGAATTGGGTTCCCAAAATTGTTATTTGAGACGCTTAGAAATTATCGGGATTATGGAAGTTTATTTACAGAGTTGGATACGTGGGGCTCACCCGAAAAATTTTACGTTTTTGTGGGGCCCACGAGGTTTCCGATATTTTGACCAATTATGGAAATTTAGGGAAACGAAATGTTATGGACCAATGGGAGGGCGACACGTGTCACCCCCCACATAGTCATCTTGGACGAAAATTAGTCATTAAAAATAACCATGTTGGCTTGATAAAATGGACCAAGTCAAAGGGTCAAGTGGGAGCTTGACATAATGGATCAATCTTAAGTCATCCATTTGTATTGATCTAGACCATTGGTTGTAGCATACTAGTAGTGCAAGACTTGATCATTCCAACACTTAGAAAAATTTCAAGACTTGTGTCTTGCTCATTGAGGCTCTCGGCTTTGTCTATTCTCTCACACAAAAATTTTGCAAATGTGGATCATAATTCACAATACTTTAACCCAAGGTTCCTAGGGGTATTGTAAGGATATCTCAATAGAAAGATCCCGGAAAAACGACATTTTTACGTTAGTCGCAAGGCGAAAACCTAAGGTGTTCTTCAACTTTGAAGTTGGAAATTGAAGAGAAGTTGGTTATGAGCTTCTAAGGAGTGCTTGGAGCGTATTGGAACATAAGAAGAGGAGCTAAAAGTTGCTAAGGATCGACTTTTACGCTTGGACATTATTAAGGCTTATTGAGGTAAAATCTTCATCTTCTTAATGTGATTAAAGATTACATGTTATAGTAGTTGATATGAGCATGTGATATATATAGATTGAAGTTTGAAAATATTTGGATCATGTCGACATGTTAAAACCGAAAATGGACAAGTTAGCCATTAATGTTGTAATAAATTTGGTCGATAGTTACAATCGTCGCATGTTAAGGAAGAAAGGATTTATAGTTGTTGTAATTGTTATTATGTATATAACATGTTGGAATAACAACTTGGATTGAAAAAGGAATTGAAAGGAAATTGATAATTGTTGTGACAATGGTAGCCGAATATGGCTTGGAAATATTGGACAGTTTTATATTGATTGTGGGGCAGAATTTTACACGTCATATTAGGCGTGTAATCCCCTTTATATTGCTGAATTGTTGGGCCTTAAATGTAGCGTTTGGTTATTGATTTTCGGGCCTTGAAAAAGGTGGAAAAGTACGTAGAAACAAAGGAAGTGCTGCCCAAATATCTGTAGAATAAGAGACCTAACACTTAGTATTATTCCACGTTGATAAGCTAAGAGTTGATAGACATGTTATGATTACTATAGGTTGAAGTACTACGTATAGCGTATTCTACTTGAAGGATGAAATAACTATCAAGGTTGAACTACTTTGGAGCATTTTGCTACTTGTCGATAATCGTCGCGAGGTATGTGAACCTCTTCCTTCTTTTGGCATGACTATATGTATGAAATATACATGTGGTGTTATTTCATGGTTCCTTCTACTCTTAGAAGTTAAGAGGTATGTATGTTGATTTACTCTATGTAAAAGTCATGGCTAAGTTATCCTAAGTTCTTACCAAGTCTTATGGGGGATGTTGGTAAGAGTCGTTAGGAAGTATTTGGAGTCGAGTTGACTTTGCTAATTTACTGCACGAATGAGAATAAGTATCGAACAAGTCATTGCAACGTTAATAAAAGAAAATGTATCGACAATCAATTATATTAAAATGAGTAGAATTCTCCATCTGCATAGAAACTAAGATAAGACAAAATTGTATTACATTTTCTAGATCATGGCTGCTTTAATAAGATCGTTATAAATGAGTATAACCTATTCACAACGCATAAAAGTATATGTTACTTAATTTAAAGAGTTTACGTTATGAAGTTTTAAGACTATGAACCTTGAATTCTTAAAAGGTTAAGAGACTTTATTTTTCAAGTTATGGGACTTGATTTTTAAAGGAAGGAATGACTTGATTTAAAAGTATAGAATACTTAATTTGGAAAGTATTGATAACTTGATATTCTAAGTTAAGAAACTTGATATTCTAAGTTAAAGAGACTTGGTATTCTAAGCTAAGAAACTAGATTTCTAAAGTTAAGAGACTTGAAGTATTTTATGTAACTTGATTTGAAAGTATAAGTCTCTTGGTTATAAAAAGAATGAATTTGTCTAAGACATAAAGAGTTATAACGACTTTATGGGAAGTTAGTTATGACGGCTTTATAAAAGGTTAAAGATGTCTTAGTTTCTAAAGCATAAAGTTAGTATAACGGCTTTATGGGAAGTTGGTTATAACAACTTTATGGAAGGTTAAAAGAATGGTTTTCTCTAGTAATGTAAACAAAGAAATGACTTGAAATAAAGAAGGGCAATTTGATTTAAAGGTATCAATTGCTTAAAATTTTAAAGTAAGAGTCACTTGATTTAGAAGCCTAGAAATGTATTTCTAAAGGTGTAGTAACTTAATTTGAAAAATAGACATGCCTTGATACTACGGGTGTTAGTATCTTGGGGTTTCATATAAAAATGAGTCTTTTGAAAAGAATGAAAGTACGTAGTACTTAGGGTTAAATTCCTGGATTTTTATGTGAAACGAAAGTTCCTTGAGTTTATAAAATGAAATTCATTTTTGTATGATAATAAAAGTCTAAAGATTTTATGAACTTGTCTGTGCTTGCTTGTGATAGCCTTTGAGTGCAAGTATTATATTTTTACGCTGCCGTGACTCTCAGTTGGAGGGTCATGCTTGTTAATGAGTTTACTTGGGCGTCTGACAAGCGATGGGATTCCACGGGTATGCTTCCATCAGTGATTGATCTTTGGACATGCTTATACGACGGGATTCAGGCACGCGACCGTGACGCGTTAGATTCTGGATTGTTTTATTACTCCTCGACACGCTTATACGATGTAGGATTCCGGCACGCGACCGAGGCAGGTTAGATTCCGGATTGTTTTATTACCCCGTGGACACGCTTATACGATGTGGGATTCCGGCACGCGACCATGTTGGATATTGTTATTCCATGGACTAGCTCTCACGAGGTTTTAGACGCATGATGGTCCGGTAGTTAGCTTCGTACTTGCCCGGCCGATGGGTCGACGCAGGATGGTCCGTAGTTGGTTTTCGTACTTGCCCCGTCGATTCATGGCACGATTTGGTACAGTGAACTCGGTAGATAGCTTCGCACTTGCCATCATATCTCTTGTGGACGCAGCCGGATCTGTAGTTGGCTTTGCTTGCTCCGTCGATTATCGCCGCAGTGGATCTCGTTTGGCTTTTACGTCTTGCCGCCGCTTTATGATCAGATCAGATCCGTGGTCCGCTTCCTACTTGCCCGTCTGATTTTATACAGGTGGGACTCGTGTTCATGTATGCATATTGTTGTTATATTATATCATGGATCGCGGCGATGAAGGAATTCCACGTACGATTGATATTATGGGCGTGAGACACGTGGTTATATGAAGTAATGACTGAGGTCTTGCGTCCTCGCAACATGATCGCTTATATATGGTGTATCAGTAGTTTGGTTATCATACATGTCTCTGCTTTTTATAGATTATGATTTCATTACAATATTTTCGATTTCACATACTTGGTACATATTTCAGATCGACCTCCTTCGGGTTGCGTCTTTGCGCAGTTTAGGTACATAGATTGCTGATCCTCATTCTTAGGATCCCTGTTCAGTTCTTGGAAAGCTCCCTTTCTCCGGAGGCTTTGTCGTTTGGTACAGTTCCCTGAGGTTGTAGATTTGTGTACATTCAGGGGTATGGCAGGGCCCTGTCCCGTCACAGTTGTTATGTAAAAATTCTTAGAGGTCTGTAGTCATATCTTGTGGGTCGCTTTAAAAAAAGGAGGTAACTGCTTTTGGTTTTACGTAGTCATATGTATACTTTTGGAAGGTGGTCTTATCGGCTAGCCTGTTATTTATTTCTTTTGAAATGTATGTATGTTCCGCTACTATTCTCTGATGTTTACCTGTAAAGAGTGCTCAGGTAGGACACCAGTCGCGGGTCCGGGGTCGGGTCGTGACAACTTGGTGGATTGAATGTTTGTTACATGGGCACTTGAAGAGGGCCCTCTTACACTACTATAAATTGAGGCATTTGGCTCAATTGTTCATCACTTGAAAAGCATGCTTGAACTTGACATACTTGAAATAATTGCAACACTTGCAAAGTTCTGAAAATCTTCTTCCTCTCTAGCATACTTCAAATACTCAAAGTTCTTCTTGAGAAACACTTGAGTTTCTTTTGCTCATTTGTTAGATGTTGTTTTATATTGGGAGACTATTGTCCATTAACGTAAAAGGATATATACAGAGAAATCTTATCTTAAGGACAGAGTGCTAACACTCGACTCAGCACAATTGTAACAAAGTAGATTTAGTGTCTCTTAATTTCAGGTTATCAAGATCCAGGGAGCGTTCAACAATTGACATAAAGATCTAAAACTGATTCAAGAACGAAGATCAAGATCACAAAAGCTTATTATTGCCACAATTTTTGTTGACTTAAAGTTTATTGCTATTGTAATCCTTAACCGATTATCCTTTCGAAGCACTTGTAATAGTTGTTCACTATTTCTGTACATCCATTGTTATCCAACAATCTTAAGACAAGATTTGTATTAGTGCTTCAAAGATGTTTTCCATCAGATACGATCTCAAATCTGGTTTTGGTTTTCTTCTTGAAAATAGTTCTGTTGAAAATTCTGTTAACAGTTCAAACACTGTTTCTGTCAACAACTGGGATTTCAAGTCTGGTCCTAGTTTATGCTCTCTATTTGACGATAGTTACAAATCTGTTTCCGTCAAAAGTGGGGTCTCTGTCTCTGATGCTGAACTTCAAGATACTGCTGAGAGTCATGCTAGTGCGGCTAAGGATCAAGGACGAGTTAGTATCACCGCTCCCAAAAGTGATGGAATTAAGTGCCCACGAGATGTGGAGGATATCAACTGGGACAAACGGAGAAGGATGGAGATGATGTTCTATCTTGCAACATAAGGCCTATATTTGTCCTAGACAAATAATCTAAATTATGGTAAGGAGGAAATAGACACTCAGTCCAACAAAGTGACTGACGTGGGCCAGAATCCAAAAGGTCTAAGTTAATTCTCCTTCCTTGTCTATAACACGTTTAGATAATTTCTGAACAAAAGTGTGTAAGCAAGGCTAGAAATATGAAAGTGCTTTAATTAATAACTTATATTTCCTACACTTTAAAATCGGAAGTTTAGTTTCACCTTCCTTCCCGTTTAAATATTGGACTATTGTAAACAGCGGCTTAAAAGATATGGTCTTAGGTTGTAATAAAATTAGAATTATGTACAATCCTAAGTAAGCGTCGCGGAGGTCCCTGTGCACCAATCACAAGGGAAGAGGACTAAAGACAAAAATGTCACCGATTCCGACAAAAGATCCTTCATTTGACAGGATGGTAGTGGACACTCAGTCATACAAAGCCTACGGGCAACTGGAATGGGCCAGAGTTTCTAGATCTTAAATGATCTGAAGGCCAAAAGAAAGGCAGAAAAGAAATTGGACACTCAGTTTGCCAAAGCAAATAGAGTGGGCCAGAGTATCCAGATCACATATGATCCGGTTACGCCCTAACTACGGGAAAAAAATTGTTCATGTGAAGCAATGTCACCTCTAAAGTAGAAGGGGTTGGAAAGGTTGTCCTCAAAACGACTTTAGGGAATGAGATCACTCTAAAAGATGGCGATACATATCCCAACCTTGGTTTCAAGGACGTTATTGGTCAAGTTGATTGAGACTAATCCAACAGTTCTGTAATAACTAATAATGGTACAGTACATCTGTAGCCAAATGAGTGATATATTTGTAATATGTGCATCTATGCCATCATAGATTAAGACACATTAAATAAACCCTCAAAATGAATATGAGGTAGGCAAAGAGGCAAAATCACCTTTCCATTCCGTCAAAGGAATAACGAAAGAAGTAACGCTCCTCTAGAACTTAGTCACACCTACATGGGTGAGTTAAAGCTAGTACAAAATAGAGGGAGAGAGAGACAAGTACGTTGTGACTTTCATTGACGATACTATAACGTGTTGTATTCTTTGTTTGTTGCAAAGCAAAGATGAAGTTGTTGAAGCGGATAAGCGCTACAAAGTAGAAGTTAAAAATCAACTAAGCCTACAGATTGAAGAATTCACAGTGATAGATGGGTAGAATGCAAAACATCATTCAACAAACGATTGCTTCTTACTCACCACAGTCTAACGTTGTTAACCAAGCGCAAAACCAAACTCCCAAAATATGTGGGGCAAGGCGATCC
Source organism: Przewalskia tangutica (assembly GCA_029844215.1). Classification (NCBI taxonomy): domain Eukaryota; kingdom Viridiplantae; phylum Streptophyta; class Magnoliopsida; order Solanales; family Solanaceae; genus Przewalskia; species Przewalskia tangutica. Next base: position 35,665,082 of record CM056718.1, read on the forward strand.
TTACCGCTAATGTGATTCTCAATAGAACTCTACATAAGGATAAGGATAATCTTCTATATGAAACATGGAAAGGATCTCACCTACAAATGTTGTGATATAGGGTGGCTTGATAGAGGTGAGAATACCGAAACATGTTTAGTTGGACCTAAAGACTGTAGATTACATATCCACTGGATCTGCAAATAACAGTAGTGCTTATCGCCTCTTGGTGTCAAAGAATGTTGAATTCTTTGAAGATAACTTTCCTTGAGAAGGAAAAAAAAAGTAATTGCTTGAGGTTAACAAGAACCCGCGAGTGCCTGACTGTCCGGAACTAGACATTCCAGATCTACAAGACTCGAAAGTTGCTGACTATCCGAAACTTAATGTTCCAGATCTAAAGAACTCAGGGATTCTAGACGTAGAACTGAGATGGAGCAAAGAGGGGACAAAGACTTGTTCCAGGCCTTCTAGCTTGTATGGTTTAAAATCAACCATGGACAATTAAAAAAGAATTGTCAACTCCAGATGCACTTTTTGGGAAAGAAGCTACATAAAAGAAAATAAATTCCATCAAATAGAACCATACTTGTGTAATTATTGACCTTCCTCCGGAGAGAAAACCGTTGGGTTGTAAAAGTGGATACTCAAATTGAGTACAATGCAGATGGATCTACTGACGAGTATAAGTCCTCGGCTACTTGGACATATGATCCCTTGTGCATAACCTAACATCTAGGGCCACTTCTGTCTTGCGTGACATGAATGTTGAGACATCCTTCATAACCGGGGAGTTGGTTTTGTGGATTGTTGGGCTTCTTCCTGAACTTCCGTTTTTGTCCCTGAAATGTTTACACTTGTTCCTGGAAGTATCAGATAAAACAGAAATAATGAATCTGATGACAGAAATATTAACTCTGAAGTTAGAAAGGCAACAGTTAAAAAACCAACAGTCTGAATGTGGAAGAAGAAATTTATATGGAATAACCCGAGGGGTATGTGGTTCCAGCACAAGGGAAGAAAGTTTGTGGACTTGTCAAATCTCTGTACGGGATGAAACAGGCCACGAGGCAATGGTATGAAACATTTGATAGTTCTCGACTATCGGAGAGTTTCTCCATTAATGAGTATGACAAATGTGTCTACATGAAAGGTAATTCTGACTCATTCATGATATGCCTTTACGTAGATGATATATTGATCACAAGGAGTAGTCATAAGTTGATACTAGAGACTAAGAGTATGTTGAAACGATATTCGATATGAATGATATGGGTATTGCAGATGACATCTGTTACACCCCGTAAGTCCAGGACATGTATAAGAGAATGTACGTAAGGAATCAAGACTTGGAAATTAGTACGAAAGGAAGAATTGTTTTTCCGACGGAAAATCTTCCGAACGTCGGAAAGGAAAAATGTTCGTTGATGAGAATTGGATTCTCAAAATATATTATTTGAAGAGCATGGAACTTATTAGCATTATGGAAATTTATTTTAAGGATTTGGTCACGTGGGGCCCACCCGAGGAATTTTACGTTTTGTGGGACCCACGAGGGTTACAGAATTTTATGGACGAATGAGAGGGCGACACATGACACCTCTCCCACATGATCTTGGTCGAAATTTGTAAGGGTAAAATGGTCATTGACCATCTTGGAAGATAAGTCTTCAAAACTTGATATTATTGACCAAAGTCAACTTGCCACTTGGGCTTGATCCTAGTGAAACTCATCCTAGCCACTCATGTGTTGCAATCTAAGCCCTCCAATGTGTTTTATATACTAAGCTAGTGCAAGACAAAGTCTTCCAACACTTAGAGAAAAATCACACATTCTTGTTCTCAGAAGTTTCTCTGCCTGCACATATCCCACACAAAAAAATTTATAGTTTTGATCCATTGTTCACAAGACATAAACCCAATGTCCCTAAGGGTATTGTAAGGATATCTCAATAGAAAGATTTCGGAAAAACAACGTTTTCGTATTAGTCGCAAGGCGGAAACTTAAGGAGTTCTTCAACTTTGAAGTTGGAACTTGAAGATGGGTTCTTCATAGGCTTCTAAGGAGTGCTTGGAGCGGATTGGAACCTAAGGAAAGGATCTAAGAATTTGCTAAGGAGCGACTTTGAATCTTGGAAATTTTAAGCGCTTGTAAAGGTATAAATTTTGTCGTTTTAGCGATTAAAGTTTGCTTATTGTTGTAGCTATGGATATTAGCAAGAATGAGTTATATATTATGAGGTTTGTTAAGTGTTTTGGCTATTGGAACCCTAATCCGAAAAACTAGCATGTTAGCCTTAAGATTACAATTCAAGTTGATTATTAGTTTAAGTCGTCGCATGTTGTATAAAGAAGGAAATTGTAGTTGTTGAAGTTGTTTATGACTATATAACATGTTAGACCTTAGAACTTGGAATTGGAAAAGGATTGGAAAAGACTTTGAATTGTTGGTTATGTTGTTGGTCGAGAATGGCTTGAATATGGAACTACTTCGTATTAATTGCGGGGTGGAATTTTACACGTATTGTAAGGCGTGTAATCCCCTTTGGTTGGTTGTTGTTTTGAGCCTTAAATGTGGCATGTTTGGTTATTGTATTCGGCCTTGAAAAAGGTGGCAAAATGAGTAGAAACAAAGGAAGTGCTGCCCGATTTTCCGTAGAATTAGAGACCGTATACTTAGTATTATTCTACGTTAGAGACTAGAAGTTGATAGTCATGTTGTGACCATTATAGGTTGACACTTCTACGTGCGGCGTATTCGGCTTAGCTGGTGGATTTAGCCGAAAAGGTATGTGAACTATCTCCTCTTCTAGCATGATTCCTTAAGATAAAGAAAGTATGTCCTACTCCTTAAATGATCCATTCCTTGGTTGTATTTGGATTGCCTAAAATAGAAATTGTTCTATGTACTTCCTTGATTGTACTTTGATGTTTAAATTGTAAGTTGTATAATCCATTGCCTTAGTGAAGTTGGATTCTTAAAAGTGAAAGTATTTTACTTAAAGTACATAGAGTCTTGAAAAGAAAGTGGTTTCCAAATCTTTTGGCTAGTGCCTTAGTTCCAAAACCTAAGGGTCGTTATAATGACTTTAGGGGAGTCAAAGGAGTGATTTACTTAATTGTTTTAAGAGAGGAGAAATGACATGATTTAAGAGAAGAAACTTGTTTTCTAAATATTAAGAGACTTGAAGTATTTTGGAAAGTTAAGAACTTGATTTGTAAGTATGTGGTACTTGGTTTTAAGTATAAGTCTCTTGGTTATAAAAAGGAATGAATATGTCTAAAACCATAAAAGGGTTATAACGGCTTTATGGGAAGTTGGGTATAACGGCTTTATGTAAGGTTAAGAAAGTTGTCTATTTTGATTATTAGACATAAGTTGCCTAGATTGTGAAAATTTGAAGTTACTTGATTTCAAGCTTTGAAATGAATTTTCTAAAAGTGTAGTAACTTACTTTGAAAAATAGACACACCTTGATACTACGGGTGTTAGTATCTTGGGGTTTTACATAAAAATGAGTCTTTTGAAAAGAATGTACGTACGTAGTACTTTGGCTTGTTTAATTGAGAATTATTTTGTGTATGCCTTGATAAGTACTTTGGCTTGTTTAATTGAGAATTATTCTATGTATGCCTTGATAAGTACTTTGGCTTGTTTAATTGAGAATTATTCTATGTGTGCCTTGATAAATACTTTGGCTTGTTTAATTGAGAATTGCCAATGTGTGCTGGTGATAGCATTTGAGTACAAGTATTATGTTTTATTACGTTGCCGCGACTCTCGGTTGGAGTGGTTGCCTATTGTAAGTTTACTTGGATGTACCGACAGTGAGGTGGGATTCCACGGGTATGCTTCCATTATTTGTGTTACCCCATGGTCATGCTTATAAGATGTGGGATTCCGGGGCATGCGACCACGAGGGATACTCTTTGGACATGCTTATACGATGTGGGATTCCGGGGCATGTGACCAGGAGCGGGTTATATTCCCGGATTTGTTTGTATTACCCCATGGTCATGCTTATACGATGTGGGATTCCGGGGCATGCGACCACGAGGATACTCGCTGACATGCTTATACGATGTGGGATTCCGGCACGTGACCGGGCGGGTTAGATTCGGATTTGTTTGTATTACCCCACGGTCATGCTTATACGATGTGGGATTCCGGCACGCGACCGTGAGGATACTCATGGACACGCTTATACGATGTGGGATTCCGGTATGTGACCGAGCGGGTTAGATTCCGGTTGTTTGTATTACCCCATGGTCATGCTTATACGATGTGGGATTCCGGCATGCGACCACGAGGATACTCTCGACATGCTTATACGATGTGGGATTCCGGCACGTGACCGGGGCGGGTTAGATTCCGGATTTGTTTGTATTACCCCACGGTCATGCTTATACGACGATGTGGGATTCCGGCATGCGACCACGAGGATATTGTTATATCATGGATCGCCGCAGTGAGAAAGGATTCCACGGGCATGGTTGATATTATGGCGTGAGACCCATAGTTATATTTGAGTAGTGAATTTGAGGGCACGCGTCCCGACTTGATATGATCGCTATGTATTGTAGATCGTAGGTTGGCTATCATACATGTCTCTGCTTTGTTTAGACTGTTATGATTTCATTACAGATTTCATCGCTTTCACATACTTGGTACATTCTTCAGATCGACCTCTTGAAGGCCGTTCATGCCGCGAGTTTAGGTACGATGTTTGGTGATCTGCAGTGTAGGACCGCCTGCATTTTGGATAGCTCCTTCCGTGGGAGTTTATCTTTTTGGTATAAGTTCTTTCAAGATGTGCTTTTGAGCATGGGTAGATGCAGCGGGGCCTTGTCCCGTCATAGTTCAAAGATAACTCTTAGGTCCTGTATTCATATGTGGATTGGACTCGTATGCGATGTAGTGTCTTTTGATTATGTATATTATGGCAGCCTTGTCGGCTTTGCCCTTGTACGTATGTTGGTTTTGAAAAAAAAAATGAGGTGTTATTTAATTTCCGCAGTTTACTTAGTTGTTAAGGTAAAAGGGTGCCCAAGTAGGGCACCAGTCACGGGCCTGGGGTTCGGGGTGTGACAGAGTGGTATCAGAGCAGTCAGTCCTCGGAATGTTTACATATCGTGTCTAGTAGAGTCTTGATTATCGGTGTGTTGCGCGCCACATCCATAAACAGGAGGCTACAGGACTTTTAGGAGTTGGTTTCTATTCTTCTCACTCTAAGATCGTGCCATAGAGCTGTGTTAGTAAGATAATTCCTCTATGACGTAATTTTGTGTTACAGTTATGTCTCCAAGGAGGGCAACAGCCGCCCAGAAGGGCAAATGAGTAGTAGGAGCTACTAGTCAGACTCAGATAGTTGATAGGGCTTATGCGCCTGTGGTATCGGATGTTGTCCGCGATGACGAGTTCTTCTGCGCGAGTTTTGAGACCCCATGCAGAGCCTCCGGTTTCTCGATTAGGAGAAGACTATAGGTCGCGAGGAAGCGATTATGTTATTGACCAAGATAGCAAAGCTGATTTCATCGCCAGAGGTTATTCGGCCAGCATGCATGTGTGTACAGAGGTAGAGGCCAACGCGAGATCGGCGTAAGAGGCTAGGACCTGGTTGGTTATCCCATGAGTTTTTGGACGATCACCTCGGCCGAGTGAGATATTCGCCGCACTACCCAGACATACCCCGCAGAGCACGGTGAGAGATGGACCCCACGAGGTATTTAGGAGCCGGTCCAAGCTCCGTGGTCGAGGTTCTCGAGGAGCAGAGGACTTTCTGGCCGAGGCCATCTATTCCTCGATGTTTGGATGTGGTAAGCATCATTCGGGAAATGTCGTTATGGCAGTGTTTGTTTTTGTTGTGGCCGTCCGCCATATACTGAAGGTATGTCCTTTTAGAAAGAGCACGGTGAGTGGCTCACCTTTGAGGCCATGAGTTGGTTCCTCTTACTCGCACTGGCCCCCCGAGCGGTGTGTTGGATGTCCACCGTGGTAGAGGTCGAGTGGAATTTATAGTTCGCGGTCCTTGAACCGCAGATGACGTGACTCTGGACAGATCGAGGCGACATCGCACGTGGGGTTACATGTATATTTCGATTCTTTGGAATCATACGTGCATTGATAGATTCGATTTCTCCTAGCATATATGTTTTCCCTTCATAGCAGTTGTAAGTGATAGTACCCCCAGAGGTAGGAATACTTTGATTAGTAAAGTGAAAAGTTAAGAATGTTGACAAGAATGGTAAGTGAACTGAGACTATAGTTTTGTAGAGTTCACAAGTTGTAATTATCCCGTAACAGTGTAAAGACCATTAGGGAAAAGTGTGCAGTAGAAATACTTTGGCTTATGTGACGAACCTCTAGTGAATAGGGGGATAGGGTGAGAAGTACATTAAGATAAGAGAAAGATTTATTCCACACTAAGAATGAGAAGTTAAGTGTGACGAGGGTTCGGGTTATGGACTCATTTCGGGTCAGCCGATAGTATGGAATCGGGTGATGTCCGTTGGTAATGGTCCCGCTATGTGATAGGGTCACGAGGATGCAATGCCCAAGTCTAGTTGATTTTGTACGGGTACTAAATAAGTTTGGAAGTACGAGAAAGTATGACAAGTAAGGGAAGAAAAGAACCTCTAAGGATCCCGTGTTTGAGAAGACTGTAACCTTTGAGTTTTGTGAGAAGGGGTCGCAGACGGAAGGTCCATTGATATGTTTACGCATGTTATGTGGTGGCCATGTGTGGCATCGTTGGTCTTGTGCAGTTTTGATTGATAGGCATAGAATAGAGTTTATGCCGGAGTTTGTATAACTTGACAACCGACTAAGAACATTCGGGGACGAATGTTTCTAAGGGGGGAAGAATATTACACCCCGTAAGTCCAGGACATGTATAAGAGAATGTACGTAAGGAATCAAGACTTGGAAATTGGTACGAAAGGAAGAATTGTTTTTCCGACGGAAAATCTTCCGAACGTCGGAAAGGAAAAAATGTTCGTTGATGAGAATTGGATTCTCAAAATGTATTATTTGAAGAGCATGGAACTTATTAGCATTATGGAAATTTATTTTACGGATTTGGTCACGTGGGGCCCACCCGAGGAATTTTACGTTTTGTGGGACCCACGAGGGTTACGGAATTTTATAGACGAATGAGAGGGCGACACGTGGCACCTCTCCCACATGATCTTGGTCGAAATTTGTAAGGGTAAAATGGTCATTGACCATCTTGGAAGATAAGTCTTCAAAGCTTGATATTATTGACCAAAGTCAACTTGCCACTTGGGCTTGATCCTAGTGAAACTCATCCTAGCCACTCATGTGTTGCAATCTAAGCCCTCCAATGTGTTTTATATACTAAGCTAGTGCAAGACAAAGTCTTCCAACACTTAGAGAAAAATCACACATTCTTGTTCTTGTAGAAGTGCTCTCGGGTTTGCACATATCCCACACAAAAAAATTTGTAGTTTTGATCCATTGTTCACAAGACTTAAACCCAATGTCCCTAAGGGTATTGTAAGGATATCTCAATAGAAAGATTTCGGAAAAACGGCGTTTTCGTATTAGTCGCAAGGCGGAAACTTAAAGAGTTCTTCAACTTTGAAGTTGGAACTTGAAGATGGGTTCTTCATAGCCTACGAGTGCTTGGAGCGGATTGGAACCTAAGGAAAGGAGCTAAGAATTTGCTAAGGAGCGACTTTGAATCTTGGAAATTGTAAGGGCTTGTAAAGGTATAAATTTTGTCGTTTTAGCGATTAAAGTTTGCTTATTGTTGTAGCTATGGATATTAGCAAGCATGAGTTATATATTATGAGTTTTGTTAAGTGTTTTGGCTATTGGAACCCTAATCCGAAAAACTAGCATGTTAGCCTTAAGATTACAATTCAAGTTGATTATTAGTTTAAGTCGTCGCATGTTGTATAAAGAAGGAAATTGTAGTTGTTGAAGTTGTTTATGACTATATAACATGTTAGACCTTAGAACTTGGAATTGGAAAAGGATTGGAAAAGACTTTGAATTGTTGGTTATGTTGTTGGCCGAGAATGGCTTGAATATGGAACTACTTCGTATTAATTGTGGGGCGGAATTTTACACGTATTGTAAGGCGTGTAATCCCCTTTGGTTGGTTGTTGTTTTGAGCCTTAAATGTGGCATGTTTGGTTATTGTATTCGGCCTTGAAAAAGGTGGCAAAGTGAGAAACAAAGGAAGTCTTTGCCCGATTTTCCGTAGAATTAGAGACCGTATACTTAGTATTATTCTACGTTAGAGACTAAAAGTTGATAGTCATGTTGTGACCATTATAGGTTGACACTTCTACGTGCGGCGTATTCGGCTTAGCTGGTGGATTTAGCCGAAAAGGTATGTGAACTATCTCCTCTTCTAGCATGATTCCTTAAGATAAAGAAAGTATGTCCTACTCCTTAAATGATCCATTCCTTGGTTGTATTTGGATTGCCTAAAATAGAAATTGTTCTATGTACTTCCTTGATTGTACTTTGATGTTTAAATTGTAAGTTGTATAATCCATTGCCTTAGTGAAGTTGGATTCTTAAAAGTGAAAGTATTTTACTTAAAGTACATAGAGTCTTGAAAAGGAAGTGGTTTCCAAATCTTTTGGCTAGTGCCTTAGTTCCAAAACCTAAGGGTCGTTATAATGACTTTAGGGGAGTCAAATGAGTGATTTACTTAATTGTTTTAAGAGAGGAGAAATGACATGATTTAAGAGAAGAAACTTGTTTTCTAAATATTAAGAGACTTGAAGTTTTTTGGAAAGTTAAGAACTTGATTTGTAAGTATGTGATACTTGGTTTTAAGTATAAGTCTCTTGGTTATAAAAGGAATGAATATGTCTAAAACCATAAAGGGTTATAACGGCTTTATGGGAAGTTGGGTATAACGGCTTTATGGAAGGTTAAGAAAGTTGTCTATTTTGATTATTAGGCATAAGTTGCCTAGATTGTGAAAATTTGAAGTTACTTGATTTCAAGCTTTGAAATGAGTTTTCTAAAAGTGTAGTAACTTACTTTGAAAAATAGACACACCTTGATACTACGGGTGTTAGTATCTTGGGGTTTTACATAAAAATGAGTCTTTTGAAAAGAATGTATGTACGTAGTACTTTGGCTTGTTTAATTGAGAATTATTCTATGTATGCCTTGATAAGTACTTTGGCTTGTTTAATTGAGAATTATTCTATGTGTGCCTTGATAAGCACTTTGGCTTGTTTAATTGAGAATTGCTAATGTGTCTTGCTAATGTGATAGCATTTGAGTACAAGTATTATGTTTTATTACGTTCGCGACTCGGTTGGAGTGTTTGCCTTGTAAGTTTACTTGGATGCACCGACAAATGAGGTGGGATTCCACCGTATGCTTCCATTATTTGTGTTACCACACGGTCATGCTTATACGATGTGGGATTCCGGCACGCGACCACGAGGATACTCATGGACACGCTTATACGATGTGGGATTCCGGCACGTGACTGAGCGGGTTAGATTCCGATTTGTTTGTATTACCCCACGGTCATGCTTATACGATGTGGGATTCCGGCACGCGACCACGAGGATACTCGCGACATGCTTATACGATGTGGGATTCCGGCATGTGACCGCGAGGCGGGTTAGATTCGGATTTGTTTGTATTACCCCACGGTCATGCTTATACGATGTGGGATTCCGGCATGCGACCACGAGGATACTCTTTGGACATGCTTATACGATGTGGATTCCGGCACGTGTGACCGAGAGCGGTTAGATTCCGAATTTGTTTGTATTACCCCATGTTCATGCTTATACGATGTGGGATTCCGGCATGCAACCACGAGGATACTCATGGACATGCTTATACGATGGGATTCCGGCACGTGACCGCGAGCGGGTTAGATTCGATTTGTTTGTATTACCCCTACGGTCATGCTTATACGATGGGATTCCGGCACGCGACCACGAGGATATTGTTATATCATGGATGCCGATGAGAAAGGATTCCACGGCATGGTTGATATTATGGGCTTGAGACCCATAGTTATATTTGAGTAGTGACTTTGAGGCACGCGTCCACGACTTGATATGATCGCTTATGTATTGTGTATCGTAGGTTGGCTATCATACATGTCTCTCTGCTTTGTTTAGATCGTTATGATTTCATTACTGATTTCATCGCTTCACATACTTGGTACATTCTTCGATCGACCTCCTTCGGCTGCGTTCATGCCGCAGTTTAGGTACGCTGTTTGGTGATCTGCAGTGTAGGACCTGTCGAGTTTTGGATAGCTCCTTCATTGGGAGTTTATCTTTTGGTATAAGTTCTTTCGATGTGCTTTGTACGATTATGGTACGGGGCCTTGTCCGTCATAGTTCATTATAACTCTTAGAGGTCTGTATTCATATGTGGGATTGGACTCATGTACAGTGTAGTGTCTTTTGATTATGTATATTATGGCAGCCTTGTCGGCTTTTCCCTTGTACGTATGTTGATTTTGAAAAAAAAATGAGGTGTTATTTAATTTCCGCAGTTTACTTAGTTGTTAAGGTAAAAGGGTGCCCAGGTAGGGCACCAGTCACGGGCCCGGGGTTCGGGGTGTGACAACATCTTAGGAATTGAGATTTCTAAGATATCTAATGGACTGGTCTAATCCAAACTCATTTGTGAGGTGTTTTGACAGTCTCGTTGAAGTCACCAATGGATATGAATCATATAACTAATTGGAATCATGGTGCACCCGTATACCAAGAGCAACATGTGCAGATTACATGTAGTTCAATGTATTTTACACATTACACCCGACCTGGTATCGGCTTTCAAAGTAGATCAGTTAAACTAAGGTTCACTCGTGATTCATGAAATAATCAATAGAAACGTCAAATAGGATATGACGATATCTGAAATATTCACTTATCTACGGATTATGATATTCTAGATGTCTAGTGGTTCTAGGAGAACACATTGATGCAAACTGGATATCAGACTTATAGAACACCAAATCCACAAGTGGATGTGTATGGTATGTATTTGACAATCCTCTAAACAAACTTGTATCGGCTGATTCATGATGAAATCAGAGTTTATCTCTTTGGACAAATCATGAAAAGAAGTTGAGTAACTTTACGACCTCTTAGAGGATGCCCTGTATTGGGAGAAACTCATACCTTCGTCAGTTATACACTGTAGGTCACGAATGACGGCGTCTGGACATATTTGTGGGAGACATAAGACCGTATGACAGTTGATCATCATGAGTGTCACTTCCTTGATTACTAATCAAAGAATATAATGAACCCTTTGACTAAGGGACTACCTAAAGATCAAGATTTATGCATGTCTAGGGGAATGGTGTTAAAATCCAAACAATATGAACTTTGCGGTGGTAACCCAACCATATTGACTAGAGATCCCATGAATTTGGTTCAATGGAAAACTAAGCTGCAAAAGGTTCAATTGAGTACTCTGGTGGAAGCAAGATCACTTTAGATGATGATTTATGTAAAGAAACATGAATCCAAGGCCGTTCACGCGATAGACATTAAAGTGCTACCTGCATGGTGGATAGAGGTTAAGTTTCCAAAACCTTTAATGATCCTCACCGATGGAGGTTAGGTTTGGGGAAACTTTTAATGATTCCTAACACTTGTGAAGTGGGGTATAGCAGGATAACTTATAGGAGACCACCTATTAAGTGCAAGGATATGTCGCCTCAAATGATCGCCCTTAAGAATCTAAGTATGTCCATGGCCACAACTGACAAAACATTAAGAAGAATAGAGTAAAGAAAGTTGTTGTGTTGGTACCATTGTCTTGGACTATACTAAATAATTGTCACGACCCGAGCCGACGGAAGCTAATGAAAACTCATAATCTCAAAACAAAGGGATCCTGTCCCCAGAACGGTCATATAATAACATAGTCAAGCCGACAAGGCTGCCATTATATACACAAATCCGAAATGAAATACAACTGTACATGTCCAACCCACACATGACTATATACCTCTAAGAGTATACAGTAACTATGATGGGACAAGGCCCCACCGTACTCCTGAATATACATAAGTCATAATGGAAGACCTGTACCAAAATGACTAGGCTCCGAAACAATGGATGTTACACCCCGTAATTCCATGACATTGATATGAGAACGTGATTAAGGAATTAAGATTTGAAGGTTGAAAGAAAAGAATATTTACATTTTCCTATTTTTGAAACAAAGTGACGACGAAAAATTATTAACTTGGAGTTTAATTCTTCTAATTGGATATATGGAATTAGTATTGGATTATGAAGTCTTGGAATTGATAATATGGGGTCCACCAAAATTTTCACATTTTGTGGGGCCCTTTGAAAAATAAAGTATTTTGGGCTAAGAATAGATATTTTTGTGAAGAAAGATTACGTGACCAATAGGAGGGTGACATGTGTCCCTCATCCACTTGTCTTGCAAGACAAATATCTATATAGAGATATACATGGAAATACTTAGCCATTGTTCACAAGATATTTTCTCTTCCAAAGCTCTTCTCCTTTCTCTTAGCCTTAGATTTCGAATTTCATGGATTAAGTGAAGATCAAAGACAAGTTATTTTCCAAGATTAAGCACCCTAATCAAGTCCTAAGCCAAGTTAACTCTCCAAGATCCTCCAAAATTGTTCTTGGCCGAGAATGATCTTGAAAACCCTAAGCTTTTGATGAACTTTTTGGTGGTAAAACAAGAAGTGAATATGGGTACAAGCTTGTAGAGGATACATGGGAGTGATTGGAACTTGAAGAAGTGGAGCTAAGACAAAACTGTGGGCCAAAAATCGTGTGGACTGTTTGGACGAATTTGGGCAATATTTAAGGTAAGAAATCTTCTTCCTCTTGAAGTAATTGGATGTTACATATTGTTATAGTTAATAGATGAACTTGTGTTAAGAAGAATGGAGAATAAAAAGTGTATGGACAATTTTTGGGTGTTTGGCCGAATGTAGACAGTTTTGGGACATTGGATTCGTGGTTATAATTGTGGTTGTTATCTTCACTTATTGCATATTATAATGAAGGAATATTGTTGTTGCTAAGTTGATATGACTTATATAAAAGTATTGGAACTTGAATTGGATTATAAAGGATTATGGAAAGGGTAGTTGTATTGGGGTTGTTGGCCGAGAATTGCTATAAACTGTTAGATATTATTGTGCAGTTTTAGGAACTGTTTTGTGGTGTTGAAATGCTGGAAAATCAGCCATCTATATGCATGTTTAGATATGGTAATTTCTAATAAAAGTCCTAAGGGATTAAGGGTGTAGAAAGGCGATGAAGGGCCTCACATTTTACCCTTGTTATTGTTGGATTGTGGGATGATTTTTGTGGACTGTTTTACGTGATTAAGAGGTTGTTTTGACGTGAGAAATAGGTGTGTGAATCACCTTGGTTGTTGTTTTGTTGTGCCCTTAATTGGTGCCTTGGTTATTGTTGAAATTGGTCTTCTTGAAAGGTGGAAAAGTACGTATAAACAGGGAAAGTGCTGCCCAAATTATTGAAGGAAAAGAGAACCATTACTTGGTATTAACCACACTTGAAAGCTTGAAGTTGATATAAGTGTTATTCTCATTATAGGTTGAAGTACTACTTGAGGCGGATTCTAGTTATCAAGTTGGTATAAGCCGATAAGGTATGTGAACTATCCCTTCTTTCTTTGGCATGGTATTTATAAAGTGAGTGGATTCTAATCCTTGATGATACATGACTTGATTTTATAAAGGAAAGATTGTACGGCGGACGTACATTGTTTTATTGGATCTTAATCCTTAATGATAGATTCCATTTATAGTACTTTGGGTTTGCTAAAATAGAAGTTATTCTATCTATTCCATTGAATCTACCTTGGCATGACTTTTATAAAATAAGTGACTTGATTTGAAAAGTATAAGTTACTTGATTTGAAAAAATAAGTGACTTGATTTGAAAAGTATAAGTTACTTGATTTGAAAAGAATAAGTGACTTGATTTGAAAAGTATAAGTTACTTGATTTGAAAAGAATAAGTGTCTTGATTTTAAAAGTGTAAGTTACTTGAGTTTAAAAATGTAAGTAACTTGATTTTAAAAGTGGAAGTGTCTTGATGCTACAAGTGCTAGTATCTTGGGGTTTTATAAAGAAGGGATGTATGGCAGACGTACACGATGCTATTGGGTTCAAGTCCCTAATATTACATGATATTTATATAAAGTAAGTGTACGGCGGACGTACATGGTTTTATTGGATCTAAATCTAAAAAGAAAGGCATGGTATTGCCATGGTTATTCTAAAAAGGAAGACACGGTATTGCCTTGGTTTTTCTAAAAAGGAAGGCATGGTATTGCCTTGGTTTTTCTAAAAAGCAAGGCATGGTATTGCCTTGGTTTTTCTAAAAAGCAAGGCATGGTATTGCCTTGGGTTTTCAAAAATAAAAGATGTGATAGTGCCTTGGTTTTTCTAAAATGATAGTTCATTCTATTTGTTCTAATGAGAGTCAAAGATGATTTAACTAGCATATGGTTGATCATGATAGCTATTCGTGCAAGTGTTGTATTTCCACATCACCGCGTCCCTCACTAGAGTCCCGACAACATTATTATATTATTTCATGGACATGCTTCCATGATGGTGGAATTCCATGGGCATGTTTCCGTGAGGCGGGTTCAATTCCCGGGACATTATATTAGTCCATGTACTAGCTCTATATGATGCGAGTAGGTATACTCATGGGGGTCTAAGGACTTATGCGGGTTCAATTCCCATGATATTATATTATTCCATGGACTAGCTCTCCATGATGCGGGTATATATACTCATTGCGGGTCTAAAAGATCCATGCGGGTTCAATTCCCATGCGGGTTCAATTCTCATGAATATGATATGCATAATGATCGTGAGAGCAGGTGTCTCTGATTTTGATATGACTTTTCATATGTTAAAATGGTACAGTTGATTTCATATTTTGGAATGGTATTTTGAAAATATACAGTTGACCCTCATTGTTATAAAGTACAGTAGTACAATGGCACAAAGTGCGTACTGATGATACAAAGTGGTACAAAGAGTACAGGTACGATGGTACAAATGATACATTGGTACAATAGTACAGTGGTACAATGATACAAGGTATATTTGACTCTACTTTATATGGCACGGTCGGATCTGATATTTTGATTATTATACTTGTCCCTGTCATTCTTTGGCCATTATGATCTTGTTTACTGTACTTTATGTTTACATACTTGGTACCTTATTGTGCTGACCCCCTCTCCGGGGACTGCGTTCATGCCCGCAGGTGTAGGTACTCAGTTTGGTGATCCGCGTGCTTAGGATCATTGCTCAGCTTTTGGAATAGCCCCATTGTTCCGGAGCTTATCATTTTGGTACAGTTTTGCCGTTGCATGCTTATGTATATTCAGGGGTACGGCGGGGCCTTATTCCGTCATAGTTTCTGTCAAACTCTTAGAGGTCTGTATTCATATGTGGGTTGGACTTGTGTACAGTTGTAGATCTTTTGGTTAATGTATATAACGGCAACCTTGCCGGCTTTGCCTATAATAAATAAAAATGATGATGAGTTTTCTTTAGCTTCTGCTGGTTATTGGGATGTATGGGTAGAAGGGTGCCCAGGTAGGGCACCAATCGCGGGTTCGGGGTCCGGGGTGTGACAGAGTGGTATCAGAGCAGTTAGTCATCGGAATGTCTACAGACCGTGTTTAGTAGAGTCTTGCTTATCGGTGTGTTGTGCACCACACCTATAAATATGAGGCTGCAGGACATGTAGGATTGATTTCTATTTTTCTTACTCTAAGATCGTGCGATAGAGCTGTGATGTTAGGGTAGTCCCTCCCTAACGTATTATTGTGGTTGCAGCTATGAGAATGCGACAGCGACCCCGAAGGGGAATATATGGACTTGGTATACAAGTTGGTAAAATTATTGTATAGTTGGTATGATGATGTACATCTATACGGACATATTTATTAGGGCCATGTGTGTGTTGTCTGAAGTAATTATGGGTTACCATGAGTTGGTTAAGCTTTGATAATGGCTTGGAAGGTATGAAACAGTTTAATGAATCCACATCAAGGTTATATATGTGCTAATTTGGAATAATTAGGAGGTGATGAGCTGTCTGAGAGGGAGATGAACCCTTAAAGGATCAGGTTTAATTGACTTAATGGCATATCATGTTGTTAGATTAAGTTGTGTTGTATGCTTAAGTGAGATGTACGAATAATATTGGTATGGAGTAAATAGAGCTTTTGTGATTAAGACAACATGACTTTGAGATATTGAGAAGCTATCGTGCCCGTATACGGGGAGAGATAATCTAAGCTTGGGACATGAAATATTTGAGGATCTTAGAGTATTGGATAATCGTTGAGACCTTAGATAGAGAAGGCCTCCAAGAGTAAAGTATTATAGGTGTGATCGTGGTTAAAGTACATGGTATATGTGAAGTATATTAGAGGTGATGATTATGTGGTTTGAGTATAAACCACTTGTGATTGATGAATGAGACTATGTGTTATATTGTGGCCCGGTGTGGCATCTTTGGGTTTGCCGAGTATTGTTGGAACTTGTAGAAAAAGAAGAGATTAGGTGAAAAATACGTGTTATGGATTTCAGGTACAGCACTGCGGTGCCAAAGAATAGGGTCGTGGTGCTGAAACTTCAGAGAGTTGCAGGAATTCCGGAACCGCGGTGCCAACGTGCAGGACCGCGATGCTGACACTAACGAGTATTGGTTGATAGGTATAGTAAAAGAAGACTATGCCGGAGTTTGTATAGCTGAGATCTTTGATGAATATTCGAGGACGAATGTTTCTAAGGGGGGAAGGATGTTACACCCTGTAATTCCATGACATTGATATGAGAACGTGATTAAGGAATTAAGATTTGAAGGTTGAAAGGAAAGAATATTTACATTGACGAAAAATTATTAACTTGAAGTTTAATTCTTCTAATTGGATATATGGATATATGGAATTAGTATTGGATTATGAAGTCTTGGAATTAATAATATGAGGTCCACCAAAATTTCACAATTTTGTGGGGGCCTTCGAAAAATAAGGTATTTTGGGCTAAGTATAGATATTTTTGTGAAGAAAGATTACATGACCAATAGGAGGGTGACATGTGTCTCTCATCCACTTGTCTTGCAAGACAAATATCTATATAGAGATATACATGGAAAGACATAGCCATTGTTCACAAGATATTTTCTCTTCCAAAGCTCTTCTCCCTTCTCTTAGCCTTAGATTTTGAATTTCATGGATTAAGTGAAGATCAAAAACAAGTTATTTTCCAAGATTAAGCACCCTAATCAAGTCCTAAGCCAAGTTAACTCTCCAAGATCCTCCAAAATTGTTCTTGGCCGAGAATGATCTTGAAAACCCTAAGCTTTTGATGAACTTTTTGGAGGTAAAACAAGAAGTGAATATGGGTACAAACTTGTAGAGGATACATATGAGTGATTGGAACTTGAAGAAGTGGAGCTAAGACAAAACTGTGGGCCAAACATCGTGTGGACTGTTTGGACGGATTTGGGCAATATTTTAGGTAAGAAATCTTCTTCCTCTTGAAGTAATTGGATATTACATATTGTTATAGTTAATAGATGAACTTGTTTTAAGAAGAATGGAGAATAAAAAGTGTATGGACAATTTTTGGGTGTTTGGCCGAATGTAGACAGTTTTGGGACATTGGATTAGTGGTTATAATTGTGGTTGTTATCTTCACTTATTGCATGTTATAATGAAGGAATATTGTTGTTGATAAGTTGATATGACGTATATAAAAGTATTGGAACTTGAATTTGATTATAAAGGATTATGAAAAGGGTAGTTGTATTGGGGTTGTTGGCCGAGAATTGCTATAAACTGTTAGATATTATTGTGCAGTTTTAGGGACTGTTTTGTGGTGTTGAAATGCTGGAAAATCAGCCATCTATATGCATGTTTAGATGTGGTAATTGCTAATGAAAGCCCAAAGAGATTAAGGGTGTAGAAAGGCGATGAAGGGCCTCACATTTTACCCTTGTTATTGTTGGATTGTGGGATGATTTTTGTGGACTGTTTTACGTGATTAAGAGGCTATTTTGACGTGAGAAATAGGTGTGTGAATCACATTGGTTGCTGTTTTGTTGTGCCCTTAATTGGTGCCTTGATTATTGTTGAAATTGGCCTTCTTGAAAGGTGGAAAAGTACGTATAAACAGGGGAAGTGCTGCCCAAATTGTTGTAGGAAAAGAGAACCATTACTTGTTATTAACCTACACTTGAAAGCTTGAAGTTGATAGAAGTGTTATTCTCATTATAGGTTGAAGTACTACTTGAGCCGGATTCTAGTTATCAAGTTGGTATAAGCCGATAAGGTATGTGACTGTTACACCCCGTAATTCCAGGATATGTTTAAGAGAATGTACGTAAGGAATCATGACTTAAAATTTGAACGAAAGAAAGAGTTGTGATTTCTAAGGAAAAATCTTCCGAACCTCGGGAATGAAAATTGTTCGTTAATGAGAATTGGGTTCTCAAATTTGTTATTTGAGACTTTTAAGAGTTTATCGGAATTATGGAATTTTATTTTCAGAGTTGGATATGTGGGGCCCACCCGATTTTTTTTTACGTTTTTGTGGGGCCCACGAGGTTTCTGATATTTTGATCAATTATGGAAATTTTGGGAAACAAAATATTATGGACCAATGGGAAGGCGACACGTGTCACCCTCCACATGCTTATGTTGGATAAATTAAAGAAATGGACCAAGTCAAAGGGCAAGTGGAGCTTGATATAATTGACCACCATCCTAGCCATCCATTTGGTTTCATCCAAACCCTTGATTGTAGTATATATCACATACTAGTAGCAAGACAAGTTAAACACTTAGAAAAAATTTCAAGAAATTTTGTGCAAGCTCTAAGGAGCTCTCGGCCAAGCTCTCCAACAAGAATGGAAATTTTGCAATCTTGCTTCATAAATCCCAATATTCAAACCCAAGATCCCTAGAGGTATTCTAAGGATATCCCAACACAAAAATCCCGGAAAAACTACGTTTTTACGTTAGTCGCAAGATGAAAACCTAAGGTGTTCTTCAACTTTGAAGTTGTAAATTGAAGAGAAGTTATTTATGAACTTCTATGGATTGTTTGGAGTGGATTGGAACGTAAAGAAGAGGAGCTAAAGTTGCTAAGGATCGACTTTAAGTTTTGGATTGTATTTGGGCGTAAAGAGGTAATAATCTCCGCCTTGCTATTGTAATTCAAGATTTCATGTTGTAGTAGTTGATAGATGAGTATGTGATATTTAGAATGAAGATTTATAAATGTTATGGAATTAGGAAGCTCAAATCCGAGATTGGCATGTTGGCCTTTAAGATTGTAATTCAATTTAATTGTTAGTTACAATCGTCGCATGTTATAGAAGAAAAGAATTATAGTTGTTAGAATTGTTATTGTGTATATAACATGTTGGAATAACGACTAGGACTAAAAAGGAAATTGAAACAGAATTGATGTGGTTGTAGCCGAGAATGGCCATTGAATTAGTGGATTGTTTTATACAATTGTGGGGCATAATTTTACACGTCCTGTTAAGGCGTGTAATCCCCTTTGGTTAGCTGAATTGTTGAGCCTTAAATATGGCTTATTGGTTGATGAATACGGGCCCTAGAAAAAGTGGAAAAGTACGTAGAAACAAAGGAAGTGCTGCCCGATTTTTCGTAGAATTAGAGGGCAATTATTTGGTATAAGTCTTACAATAGTAAGTATGATATTGATAGAAGTACTATGGCCATTTTAGGTTGAAGTACTACGTGTAGCAGAGTCTACTTGACTTAAGGAATAGCCGATGAAGTTGAAGTACTTTGGAGCATTTTGCTACTTGTCGTATTGGTTAGTCGTCACGAGGTATGTGAACTTCTTCTTTCTATAGACATGAGTATCTTTATGGTATACTTGCCTTGTTATTAGGAGTATACATGACTTGATATTGAAGTATACTTGCCTTAGTGTTAGGAGTATACTTGCCTTGATATTTGAAGTATACTTGCCTTGTTGTTAGGAGTATACTTGCCTTGATAATTGAAGTATACTTGCCTTGTTGTTAGGAGTATACATGACTTTTTCTTGAGTATACCTTCCTTGTCATAGAGAATATTCCTGTTATTGATTTTATGCTAAAGGCATGTCTAGAATATTCCTAAGTTCTCACCAAGTCTTATGGGGGATGTTGGTAAGAGTCGTTAGGAAGTATTGGAGTCTAGTTGACCTTGCTAAATTACTTCACTAATGAAAAAAAGGGATCGAACAAGTCATTGCAGCGTTAATGAAAATGTATCGGTAATCAATTACATTGAAATGAGTAGAATCTTCCATCTGCATAGAAACTAATATGAGAAAAAATTGTATTACATTATCTAGATCATGGCTCAATGGAAAAGATCGTTATAAACGAGTATAACCTATTCACGACTCATAAAAGTAAGTGAATTGATTTTAAAGAATTTATGTTATGAAGTTTTACGACTATGAACCTTGATTTCCTAAAAGGTTATGAGACTTTATTTTTCAAGTTATGGGACTTGATTCTTAAAGGAAGAAATGACTTGATTTAATTGAAGTAAGTGAATTGATTTTTAAAGAATTTATGTTATGAAGTTTTAAGACTATGAACCTTGATTTCCTAAAAGGTTATGAGACTTTACTTTTCAAGTTATGAGACTTGATTCTTAAAGGAAGAAATGACTTGATTTAATTGAAGTAAGTGAATTGATTTTTAAAGAATTTATGTTATGAAGTTTTAAGACTATGAACTTTGATTTCCTAAAAGGTTATGAGACTTTATTTTTCAAGTTATGAGACTTGATTCTTAAAGGAAGAAATGACTTGATTTAATTGATGTAAGTGAATTGATTTTTAAAGAATTTATGTTATGAAGTTTTAAGACTATGAACCTTGATTTCCTAAAATGTTATGAGACTTTATTTTTCAAGTTATGAGACTTGATTTTTAAAGGAAGGAATGACTTGATTTAAAAAGTATGGCTTCTTGATTTATTTCAAGAGTTAAGAAGAATGATTTCAAAAGAGTATGTATCTTGAGTTTTAAAAGTATACGTTTGTTGATTTAAGGAAAAAGAGTTGCATGATTCTTTTTAAGTATGTATGTACGTAGTACTTTTGAGTTTAGTTTCCCCAATGTGATAAGAAATAAAAGTGCCTTAAGTACTCTAAAATGAAAGGTTGTTATAATAGCTTTATGGGAAGTTGTTATAACGACTTAAGAAGAAGTGAAAATGCGGTTTAAAATGTTATGTTATGAGACACACCGAGCCTACACATAGGCCTGATTATGTTATGAGATTATGATAGCCCGGTTATGTTATGAGATTTTGATAGCCGGTTGTGCTTATGTTATGAGATTATGATAGCCGATTGTACTTATGTTACGTGATTATGTTAGCCGGTTGTGCCTGTGATATATTATTCATTACGGAGTCATTCCCCGGGCTTGTGGCATTTACATATTCCGTGGATTTGCTGCCCACGATGCGAGGAATACCTCATGCGAGTCCGTAGGGCTCATGCGGGTGAAATAGTCCCATGCGGGGCGGAACAATCCTATGCGAGAAGATTACCTCATGCGGGTCCATGTTGTTATACCCCGTATTTCCGGAGTATGTACGTGAGGACGTACGTACGTTTGTACAAACCCTAATTAGGTTAAGAGTGAGATTGTAAGCTTTCGACGGAAAAGATTCCGAACCTTGTGAAGGAAATTCTACGTTTTTAATATTTTAACCGATTACGGATTTTTCCGAGAGACGAAATATTTTGGACCAATGGGAGGGCGACATGTGTCACCCTTAGTTGGCTTATGTTGGACGAAAATAATGGCCTAGTGGACAAGTCAATTGGTCAAGTCTTGCAAGACATTTTGGGTTAGTGGGAGTAGGTAGAGTGGGACGTTTTTTGTGAAGATAGTGGAGTCCACATGGCTCTTTGTTGTGGTGGGCAAGTGTTCCAATATTGTGGTGGACATATGTCCAAATGTTGTGGGAGACACTTGGTTGGAAGACCTCATCTTTCACTTGGATCCTAATCCCAACCCTCCACTTATTTTAATCTTGTCCCTTGAGTGTTCTATAAATACCCCCTTGAGTGAAGACTTCTTCATCCACTCCACACTTCTCTAAGTCTAAAAAATCCCTCCCCCTTAGTTTCTCTCTCGTCCAAAGCCCTCTCCCCCCCTTGCCTAGTGGCTTCGGCCGAGACCCCTCCCCCACTTTTGTAGAAAGTTGCCTTCTAGTATAGTTACTATTCCAAAATACCCTAGCCCCAAATCCCTTATAGTATTTGAGTAGAAGTTGTGTAGAACTTCTAAGGGTTTCTTGGAGCTATCGGAGCGTGCAAATTAGGAGCTAAACCTTGCTCAGGATCGACATTTAACTTGGATAATTTTGGGCTTATCGAGGTAAACACTTTTGTCCTTCTATTGTAATTGGAGATTACATATAAGAATAGTTAAGATTTGAGTATAAGATATAGAAGGATATTAAAGAATAGAATTGAATCAGAATCACGTAGAAGGGTATAAACGAAGAGAAATGAACTGTACTTACATAGGACTGTATTTACAGTAGACTTGAGTAGTTTGACGGGTAGGGAAATGCTTCCCAATTTTCCGTAGAATAGAGAACCCCCTGCTTAGAATATTCTACAGTATAGTCTAGACGTTGATAGACGTATTTGACTGTTATAGGTCGATACTCTGCGCGCGACATATTCGACTTGGCAGGTGGTTTTCGCCGAGGAGGTATGTGATTCTTCCTATCCTCTTGAGCATGATATTTTAAATATATATATAGTACGGTAGACGACGTGTGTTAATCGAACATGGTTTTACTTGACGCCTTTCGACTGAGTCTAAATAATAAGAATCTTGAAGTATTTCAAAAGAATTATGAATCATTTTTGAAAGAAGAGTAATACTTGATTTTTAAACAGAAAGCTTAAGAGTTATACTAGCTTTATGGGAAGTTAGGTATAACGACTTAAGAAAGATAAAAGGGACGGTTTTACTTATTGTTTATGAAAATCTTGTATTGATTTCTGCAAAGTGTAGTAAGATGGTTTGATAGGAAAACATGTTATGATGCTACGTGTGTTAGTGCCTTGTGATGTTGTGTAAGGGGGTCATTCTTGTTGTGCTTACGTTGTTAAACGTTAAGACCGTTGTACTGTTATTGTATCATATACCCCCTTGACTTGTTATACCGAGGGCTTGCCACCCTTGATGCGGGTCTATACGGCTATGCGATCTATGTGACTATGCGAGTCGGGAGTTCCGAGGATTGATCATTCCGGTGTTTTATCCCGTCGCGGGGATGTCTTATGCGATGCATGTGACTACGCGGTCTATGAGACTATGCGGATCGCGGAGTCGGGAGGGTACCGCGGGTTAGCTACCCCGATCGCGAGAATACCTCACGCGGGTCTGTGACTATGCGCGATCGCGGAAGTCCAGGATTAGGCACGCATAATGATACTATGGGCGATTGGCCTTGCTTCGATCATTCGCGGCCTAGAAAAGACCAGTTACATTATATCTATTTTGCTCTTGTTTATGTTGTGGCACTATGTGCAGTTGAACTGGTTGTATTTGCAAATGGTTTTAAATACTTTGATTTTACTTCGATTTTACGCTTCACATACTGCACTGTTATCGACTCCTTCGAGGCCGTTCATGCCGCAGGTAAGGGAAATCAGGTGCTAGATCCGCATCCTTAGGATCTCTACTTTGGTGTGTTATACCCCGTAGTTTCAGGGTATGTATGCGAGGACGTACGTACGAGAATACGACAGAAAGATTGGAAAGGAAGAAAGAGGTGATTTTTCCTCGGAAAAGTTTCCGGTTTTTGTGAAGGAAAAAGGTTCGTTAATGGGAATTGGATTCCCAGATTTGGTATTCGGACTTCCTGGAATATTAGAGAATTATGGAATTTTATTTTCTGAATGGTCACGTGGGCCCACTGGAGAAATTTACTTTTGTAGGGCCCACTTTGTTTTGAGATTTTGGCCATTGTGGATATTTCGGAAGATGTTTTATTTTGGGCCAATAGGAGGGTGACACGTGTCACCCCGCCTAGTGGCTCGCCGAATGACATTTGTGCACAACACCCTGCTAGAGTCGTTTTCGACTAAACGCTTTACATAACTTGCGAGGAAAATTCCGGCTATGTCTTTTCTTATTTTTGCGGATTTTTCCGAGAGACGGAACATTTTGGACCAACGGAGGGTGACGTGTGTCACCCTCACATCGAAGCAAATGGGCGCACTGGACGATTTGGGGTGTCAGTGGGTAGATATTTTTGGTAGATATTTGTGAGGTTTTAAGGAGTAGGGACTAGGGGCACTTGGGCATATCTTGCCCTACACTTGCCTAGCACTTGGCTAGATCTTGGCCATTGGTTGGCCTTTGCTTGACCTATAAATACCCTCCTCGTGAAGACTTCTTCATCCCAAAATCTCTAAGTCTTGAAAGCTTCTTCCTCCCCTTAGTGTAGTGTCTTGCCGAGAGTCCCTCCCCTGTGAGGCCTTTGGCCGAGAGAACCCCTTGGCCGAGAGTTTCCCCACTTTTGGGGTAGGCCGAGGGTATACACCCCCTTGTGGTGTTGTCTCGTATAAATATCCCCTCTTGGTAGAAATACTCTCAAAAGTATTTCTTATACCCAAATTCCCTTCGCCGTCTACCTTGTAGTATTCCAAAGAGACCTCTATACGTAGAGTCGGAAATACTACCGTATGTCCTTTTTGTCTCAAACCAAACCCTAAGGAAATCTTCATTGATTGATTGAAGTATTTAAGTAGAAGTTGGTTAGAACTTCTGGGTTGTTTGGCGGGTCGAGCACCGGAGTAGGAGCTAAGCGTTGCTAAGGATCGACATTTATACTTGGATAATTATGGGCTTATCGAGGTAATTATCTTGTCTCTATTGTAATTGGAAATTACATGTTATTAGAATATATAGTTGAAGTATACTATATATAGAACTAAGCTTAATCTTTGCAATGTCTTTTGACTTAAGCCTGAAGAATAAAGAAAAGAATCGAATCAGTATGTACATGGACTGTATTGCAGAGACTTGTGTAGTATCGAGTAAAATTGTACACGCCCGTTAGACGTATAAACCCCCGGTTGGCTTGGTGGCGGCCTCGATAGAGAGGAGATTTACGCCATGTGTGGGGAAAAGGTCTTAGAATTTTACGTAGAGAAATGGAACCTTGTGTTTTGAAGTTAATGACGTTTGTGACCTTTTTAGGTGAAAGTACTAAGAGTAGCGTATTCTACTTGAGGAGTGGAAAGGGCTAGCAATGTTGTAGTACTTGGAGCCTTTTGCTTATTGTCGATACTCGTCGCGAGGTATGTGAACCTCTTCCTATCTCTTCTAGCATGATATGTGTGAACTATGTAGTACGGTGACGCATACGTGTTAATCGTGTTTGATTGTTTTAAAACATAAAGTGTTATAATGGCTTTATGGGAAGTTGGTTATAATACTTTATGTAGGTAAGAAAATACTTTGTGGTTTTAAAAGGTAATCATGTGAATTATAAAGCGGCTTGTTATAATAAAGAACTTGATGTATTTCAAAAGATTTATAAATCGTTTTGAAGGAGAGTAATACTTGGTTTTGAAAACTTAAGAGTTATACTAGCTTTATGGGAAGTTAGGTATAACGGCTTAAGAATGTTTCTTGATTTGAAATCGAATGTGTATCGCCAAACCACCGCAGTTAATAAGGGAAAATGTCTTGACTAATGAGTTGTATTATTAAAACCAGTAGAAACCTCCATCCGCATAGAAACTAAGATGAGACAAAATGATATTACATTTTCTAGGTCATGGTCAGTAGTAAGATTATTATAAACAAGAATAACCTATTCACTCATAAGACTTATGTTACTCAAATGTTTTAAAAGAGATTAAGACTATGAGTTATGAAACCTTTCTAAAATAAGTAACTTGAGCATTTTTGAAATTAGGCAAACTTGGGCGTTTGGAAAATAATGTTGTTACTTGATTTTACAAAGGTAAGTGTTTTGGGTTTACTTAAAAGACATCGCTCTATTTTATACTACGTATTGTGTGACTTATGTGGAAGGAACGGATCTTTTAAAGATTTAATGTATGAAGTACTTTGGGGATGGATACCGAACTTGTTAATAGAAAGTACCTTGTGTGAATAACTTGATTGTATTGGTTTGTGATAGCCTTGTAATACTTTCTTGTTGATTTGATAAGTAAACATGTTAGGATCTACGTGTGTTAGTATCTTGTGATGTTAGTGTAAAGGGTTTTCCTCGATCGCGCTTAAAGTTGTTTGACTATCACCGTTATGTTGGTATTGTACCACTCACCTTGACTTGTGTCCGGAGGTTAAGGCGCCTCCGTCGCGGGTAGACTCAGCGATGCAGGACTATGATTCGAGAATACCTCATGCGGGTCCGGGGATCCATGCGGAACTACGGAGTTCCGTGTTAGTTTACGCCGCGTGGTCACGCGGTTCTTTGGCTACGCGACCGCGAGTCCGAGGATGACGCCGGAGTAGCTACCCTCGACGGGGTTATACCTCATGCGGGCCTATGAGGTTGGCCTATGCGGAGTCAGCGGAGAGTTCGAGGCTAGACGCGCACATTTGATATCGCGGCGAGTGACCGGCTTTCATCATGTGACGATGCAGACAGATATCATGACACGCTTTATGACCTTGTTGGTACTGCTGGGTGTTAGTAGTCGGCTATGCCTTCGCATTTACTGCATCGTTTTATTAGGACACAGTGGGACACCGTGTTCATGTATTCCTTGGTGCTTGTATATCATAAACCGCCGGTGGCGGAAGGTATTCCACGCACGATTGATGTTGTGGCGTGAGACCCATTGTTAAATTTGAGTGATGACTTGAGGCGTGAGTCCACGACTTGACATGACCGCTATTTATGGTGAATCGTAGTTTGGTTATCATACATGTCTCCCGCTTTGTATAGACTACTATGATTTCATTTACGTGATTTATTTTCGCCACATACTTGGTACTTGTATCGACCTCTCCGGGCCGCTGCGTTCATGCCGCAGTAAAGGTACACGATCATTGATCCTCGCTCTAGGAGTCACAGTCAACGTTGGGAAAGCTCCGCTTTCTCGAGGCTTATCGATGGTATAGTCCCCGTTGTTGTAGGTATTTACATTCGTGGTATGGCGGCCCTGTCCCGCCATTGTTGTCGTATCATTTCTTAGAGGTCTGTAGTACTATTGTGGGCAGGGTTTGTAAAAAGGATTAAACTGTTCATGTTGAAAAAGTTGTTATTTATATATATGCCGAAAGACAAGTTTTCCTCAGATTACTGTTTGTACTTCATTTGTTTCATGTATGTGTTTTATGTTCCGCTGATTACTCTGATGTTGTATCACTAGGGTGCCCGGGGTAAGGCACCAGTCACGGGCCCCGGAACGGGTCGTGACATGGTGTCAGGAGCTCCATCTTCTCCGGAGGCTCGACTTTTGGTATGGTTCTCCCTGGTGTCGTAGATATATGTACATTCAGGGTATGGCGGGGCCCTGTCCCGCCATAGTTGTTTACTTCCTTAGAGGTCTGTAGTCCTATTGTACAGTTGGGATGTAACTGCCAAACTTTGGATATATATATATGCCGAAAGACCACTTTTTCTCAGATAAACTGTTTCTCTTTTCATATTGTTTCTTGTCTTGTTTTTATATTCCGCTGATTACTCTGATGTTTGACTACTTGGGTGCCCGGGTAAGGCACCAGTCACGGGCCCCGGAACGGGTCGTGACAAAAGTGGTATCGTGAGCGATTAATCCTGAAAGTGTCTGCACCGTATCTAGTAGAGTCTTGATTATCGGTGTGTGTGCACCATACCAATAATCGTGAGGCTATAGGATATTTAGGATTGGTTTCATTCTTCTCACTCGAGATCGTGCTTTAGAAAGTGTTATAAGTTGGACCCTCTAACGTATTCCTTTCGCACGATTATGCCTCCGCGCAAGGCAACCCGCCGGCGGCAAGGCAAAGCGGAGGCTGCTAGTTTGACACGTAGGGTCACGAGGCACGAGCCCGCCTTACCCGAGGCGATACCTCGACGCGAAGTTCCATGACGCCGCCGGTCCCAGCGAGACCACGGCACGAGCCTCCGCCCCACACCGGGCAGAGAGATAGGTACAAGGAGATGGCCCGCCATCGCCATGATCGTGGCTGCATACGAGATAGCCGACGCAGCAGATTCAGCCTAGAAGACACGTGGTTCACCCGAGATCGGACGTTGAGGCTACGGGATTTTTCGAGTTGTAGCCCGCCAGAGTTCTACGGTCGTGGCACGAGGATGATCCGCAGGAGTTCATCCGTCGATTCTGAGGATCACGCGAGTGATCAAGGCTTGAGACCGAGTCCGTGATCTTGGTTCGCGTCCAAGCGTGATACCGCAGTCGATTGGTTTGATTCGTGGGAGCTATCCCGAGGAGAGTATGCGCCTCCAGCAGTATGGGACGAGTTATCGGAGGCTTTTCTCACTCACTTCTTGCCTCCGCAGATGAGGAGGGCACGGGCCGACAAGTTTTTGTTCTTGAGACAGCAGAGGCGCACGCCAGGGAGTACAACGTCGAGTTCGATTCTTTGGCTCGATATGTCCCTGCGCTAGTAGCAGATATGGAGGACCGGGTGCACCGTTACGTCACCGGGCTAGATGATTATATGGCAGAGTCGTGCGCTGGTGTAGCTCTTCACCGCGTGGATATTGCCGCGCACGCAGCTCATGCACTGGATGCGGCGAGCGTAGAGACCGACGGGTCGACATATATCGCCAGCAGGAAGGCCAAGACGGCCGGATCTTTGGTAGTTTCTCGGTGGACGGCCTCGGAGACGTCTAGATTTGCACCACACCACTCGAGCACTCCTACATTGTTTTCGGCAGCCGAGTATTCGGGCGTGTCGGCCCCAGACTTGATTTCCGGGTAGCAAGGTGCTAACCGATCGAGGTCCGCTCGGTGTGTCCGATGTGGTAGATTCCATTCGTGAGGTTGTGGTACTACTGGAGCTTGCTACACTTGTGGCCGCGAGGTCATTACGCGAGCCTGTCCGACTGCGGCGCTACGATGGTAGGGTCACCTACGAGTGGTCTGCCGGTCTTCATCTCCTACGCTACTCGCCCCGAGGCGTGGTACTCATGGACCAGCCAGGTCGCGGCAGGTCGTGGCGCGGTCCAGATTCTAGCGGTCCTCGAATCGCATTTATGCCTTGTCCACCGGCAGACGAGGCGTCGCTGACGCCGCCACATGTACTTTATCGGGCCGTTATGATGTGTATGCCTTGATAGATCCGGTTCTACTGCATCCCATATATCTCCCTTATTGCTAGTAGGATAGGGATAGAGCCCGAGTCCATAGACCTTTTGAGGTAGCTACGCGATGGGTGATTAGGTAGTAGCTCGGCGGATATATAGGGCTTGCCCGGGACTTTATGCGATCGTCGGACCAGCCGACTTGATAGAGTTGGACATGACCGATTTCGATGTGATCACGCATGGATTGGTTAGCTTCGCTACGCCAGTAGATCGCAGGAGAGAGTGGTGCGGTTCGATTTCTGGGAGCCGGTTATTGAGTGGGAGGAACATCAGACGCCGGCGGTAGGTTTATTTCCTACCTCGAGGCTAGGAAGATGGTGCGAAGAGTACATCTACCATCTCATTCGGTATTCGACATCGAGGTCGCGGTACCAGATTTTCACCGATCCCAGTGAGTCGAGAGTTCCCGGATGTGTTTCAGACGACCTCCGTATCCTCCCGAGAGGAGATAGAGTTTTGTATCGATGTCTTGCCGAAACTCGCCTATTTCCATTCCGCCATACGTAATGGCACCGCCGAGTTGAGAGAGTTGAAGGACCACCGAGAGATTTCTTTGGAGAAGCGGCTTCATCGACCTAGTGTTTCTCCCCGGGAGCGCCGTGATTGTTCGTGAAGAAGAAGGATGGACGCCTTTGCATGTGTGTTGATTACAGCGGTGAACAAGGTGACCATTAAGAACAGATACCCCTTCCCGGGATTGATGATTTGTTCGACCAGGTGCGAGTGCGAGATGTTTCTCAAGATTGATCTGCGATCGCTATCATCGTGCACGAGTCAGAGAGGCGGATGTCCCTAGGACTACATTCCGGACCCGGTACGGGCACTATGAGTTCAGGGTTATGTCGTTCGGTTTGACCAATGCTCCGGCAGTTTTTATGGATTTGATGAACCGAGTGTTCAAACCATTTTTGGATACGTTTGTGATAGTATTCATCGATGACATCTTGGTTTATTCTCGCTCCGAGCGGGAGCATGCAGAGCATTTGAGGACTGTGTTGAGAGTTCTCCAGGACCAGCAGTTGTACGTCAAGTTTTCGAAGTGTGAGTTCTAGTTGACATCGGTGGCTTTTCTTGGGCATATTGTCGGGGCTGATGGTATTCAGGTGGATACGGCCAAGATCGAGGCAGTCAGGAGTTGGCCTAGACCTACTACTCCGACAGAGGTTCGCAGCTCGGGCCTCGCAGTTATTACCGCGGTTCGTGAGAAGTTTGCTTCTATCTCGCACCATTGACTAGGCCGACTCGTAAGCGGCTAAGTTTGATGGTGATGCTTGTGGCGGGGTTTCGATTCTTTGAGAGATCGACGACCGCCCCCGTTCTTACTCTTCCCGAGGGTCCAGACGGCTATGTCGTGTATTGTGATTCATCAGGCATCGGGTTGGGATGTGTGTTGATGCAGCAGGGCAAGGTTATAGCGTACGCATCCTGACAGCTTAAGAAGCATGAGAGGAACTACCCCACCCATGATTTGGAGTTGGCAGCGGTGATTCACGCCTTGAAGATCTGGAGGCACTATTTGTATGGGGTTCATGTGGATATTTATACAGACCACAAGAGCCTCCAATATATCTTCAGCCAGAGGGAAGGCCAATGTTGTGGCAGATGCTCTTAGTCGTAGGTCGATGGGGAGTCTATCAGATGTGCAGCCAGAGAGGAGGGGCATGATTCACGATTTACATCAGTTAGCGAGCCTTGGAGTCCGATTGATTAATTCTGATAGCAGTGGGGTTCGAGTTCGAGAGGTTGCCGAGTCTTCCATCGTCGAGGAGGTGAAGAGGCAACAGTTTGAGGATCCGATTTTGACACGGTATCGTGATACGGCTCTTCGTGAGGAAGGTCCTTTGAGGTAGCACCGATGGGGTGCTAAGGTTTGAGGGCGTGTTGTATGTTCCGGATATTGCGTGACTTGGCAGCAGGTTCTGGGAAGCACACGCTGCGCGTTACTCTATCCATCCGGGTCGACAAAGATGTACCACGACCTCGGTCGATGTATTGGTGGGATGGCTTGAAGAGGACGTTGCGAGTTTGTGGCTCATTGCGTGTTGTCGCAGTGAAGGTAGAGCACCGCAGGCCTGGTGGTTTGTTGCGACGATAGAGATCCCGACCGAAGTGGGAGGTGATCAACATGGACTTTATCACGGGTTACCTCGCACTCAGGAAACATGATTCTATTTGGGTTATCGTCGACAGTCGATTTAAATCAGCCCACTTTCTTCCCGTCGGGATGACTTTTTCTACCGAGGATTATGCGGACTTTACATCCGAGAGATCGCCGATCGCACGGGTCCCTATTTCTATCATATCGCATGCAGGAGCCCGGTTTACGCTAACTTCCGAGGTCTTTCCGTAAGGTTTAGGACGCAGTGAGCTCGAGTATCGCATTCCATCCTCGCAGACGGACAGCAGAGCGCACTATCCGCACTCTTGAGGATATGTCGCGAGCTTGTGTTATTGACTTGTGGTAGCCGGGAGGATCATTTTCCTCTAGTTGAGTTTTGCGTATAATAATAGCTACCACTCCGCATTCGGATGGCGCGTTATGAGACCTTGTATGGGAGGAAGTGCGATCGCCGATAGGCTGGTTTGATGGGCGAGGTGCGATTAGTAGGACCGCACTGGTTCGCAGCGATGGATAAGGTGAAGCTTATCCGAGGCGCTATCGACACCGTAGTCGATGTAAGTCGTATGCAGATCATCGTCGTCGGCATCCGAGTTTGAGGTTGATGATTGGGTTTTCTGAAGGTGTCACCCATGGCGGTGTGATGAGATTTGGCAGGAAAGGGAAGCTCAGCCCAAGGTACATTGGGCCTTATCAGATTGTCCGCAGGGTGGGCAAGGTCGCCTACGAGTTGGATCTGCCGTCCGATCTGGAGGCAGTGCATCCGGTTTTCCATGTTTCTATGCTGAGGAGATGTATCGGATCCATCTAGAGTACACCGATTGACGATGTCCAGTGACCGGCGGTTATCGTATGAGGAGAGTCCCATAGCGATACTCGATCGTCAGGTTAGGAGGTTGCGGATGAAGGATGTGGCTTCCGTCAAGGTCCTATGGCGGAACGAGAACAGAGAGGAGATGACGTGGGAAGCAGAGGAGGACATGAGGCAGAGGTACCCTTACTTATTCCCCACACCTCCATGTAACTTACTTTCCTACTTGCTGGTTTTAACTATCATATTTGCTTAAGTGTTGTATTGTGGCCATGTGTGGCATTTGCAAACTGTAAAATTGTGAGGAGCTTTATCGTTATCTGTCTTGAGAAGGAACATTCGGGACGAATGTTTCTAAGGAGGGGAGAATGTTATACCCCGTATTTCCGGAGTATGTGAGTGAGGACGTACGTACGTTTGTACAAACCCTAATTAGGTTAAGAGTGAGATTGTAAGCTTTCGACGGAAAAGGTTCCGAACCTTGTGAAGGAAATTCTACGTTTTTAATATTTTAACCGATTACGGATTTTCCTGAGAGACGAAATATTTTGGACCAATGGGAGGGAGACATGTGTCACCCTTAGTTGGCTTATGTTGGATGAAAATAATGGCCTAGTGGACAAGTCAATTGGTCAAGTCTTGCAAGACATTTTGGGTTAGTGGGAGTAGGTAGAGTGGGACGTTTTTTGTGAAGATAGTGGAGTCCACATGGCTCTTTGTTGTGGTGGGCAAGTGTTCCAATATTGTGGTGGACATATGTCCAAATGTTGTGGGAGACACTTGGTTGGAAGACCTCATCTTTCACTTGGATCCTAATCCCAACCCTCCACTTGTTTTAATCTTGTCCCTTGAGTGTTCTATAAATACCCCCTTGAGTGAAGACTTCTTCATCCACTCCACACTTCTCTAAGTCTAAAAAATCCCTCCCCCTTAGTTTCTCTCTCGGCCCAAGCCCTCTCCCTCGCCTGAGTGGGCTTCCGAGAACCCCCCCACTTTTGTAGAAAGTTGCCTTCTAGTATAGTTACTATTCCAAAATACCCTAGCCCCAAATCCCTTATAGTATTTGAGTAGAAGTTGTGTAGAACTTCTAAGGGTTTCTTGGAGCTATCGGAGCGTGCAAATTAGGAGCTAAACCTTGCTCAGGATCGACATTTAACTTGGATAATTTTGGGCTTATCGAGGTAAACACTTTTGTCCTTCTATTGTAATTGGAGATTACATATAAGAATAGTTAAGATTTGAGTATAAGATATAGAAGGATATTAAAGAATAGAATTGAACTGTAATCACAGTAGAAGGGTATAAAAGAAGAGAAATGAACTGTACTTACATAGGACTGCATTTACAGTAGACTTGAGTAGTTTGACGGGTAGGGAAATGCTTCCCAATTTTCCTTAGAATAGAGAACCCTCTGCTTAGAATATTCTACAGTATAGTCTAGACGTTGATAGACGTATTTGATCATTATAGTCGATACTCTGCGCGACATATTCGACTTGGCGGTGGTTTTCACGGCGAGGTATGTGATTCTTCCTATCCTCTTGAGCATGATATTTTAAATATATATATAGTACGGTGACGACGCGTGTGTGTTAAGCGAACATGGTTTTACTTGACGTCTTTCGACTTGAGTCTAAATAATAAGAACCTTGAAGTATTTCAAAAGAATTATGAATCATTTTTGAAAGAAGAGTAATACTTGATTTTTAAACAGAAAGCTTAAGAGTTATACTAGCTTTATGGGAAGTTAGGTATAACGACTTAAGAAAGATAAAAGAGACGGTTTTACTTATTGTTTATGAAAATCTTGTATTGATTTCTGCAAAGTGTTGTAAGATGGTTTGATAGGAAAACATGTTATGATGCTACGTGTGTTAGTGCCTTGTGATGTTGTGTAAGGGGGTCATTCTTGTTGTGCTTACGTTGTTAAACGTTAAGACCGTTGTACTGTTATTATATCACATACCCCCTTGACTTGTTATACCGAGGGCTTGCCACCCTTGATGCGGGTCTATACGGCTATGCAGCTATGTGACTATCGCGAGTCGCGGGAGTTCGAGGATTGATCATTCCGGTATTTTATCCCGACGCGGATGCCCTATGCGCGTGTGTGACTATGCGGTCTATGAGACTATGCGCGATCGCGGAGTCCGCGAGGGTACCGCGGGTTAGCTACCCCGTCGCGAGGAATACCTCATGCGGTGCATGTGTGACCTATGCGATCGCGGAAGTCGAGATTAAGCACACATAGTGATACTATGGGCGATTGGCCTTGCTTCGATCATTCGCGGCCTAGAAAAGACCAGTTACATTATATCTATTTTGCTCTTGTTTATGTTGTGGCACTATGTGCAGTTGAACTGGTTGTATTTGCAAATGGTTTTAAATACTTTGATTTTACTTCAGATTTTACTGATTTCACATACTTGGTACTGTTATCGACCTTTGGGGCCGTTCATGCCGCAGGTAAGGGAAAGCAGGTGCTAGATCCGCATCCTTAGGATCTCTACTTTGGTGTCAGGAGCTCCATCTTCTCCGGAGGCTCGACTTTTGGTATGGTTCTTCCTGGTGTCGTAGATATATGTACATTCAGGGTATGGCGGGGCCCTGTACCGCCATAGTTGTTTACTTCCTTAGAGGTCTGTAGTCCTATTGTACAGTTGGGATGTAACTGCCAAACTTTGGATATATATATATGCCGAAAGACAACTTTTTCTCAGATAAACTGTTTCTCTTTTCATATTGTTTCCTGTCTTGTTTTTATATTCCGCTGATTAATCTGATGTTTGACTACTTGGGTGCCCGGGTAAGGCACGACCACGCCCCGGGCGGTCGTGACACACGCGTCTATGCGGTGGATACACTATCACGAAGAGATTACCTCATGCGGGTCCATACGGCCTATGCGGGTGAAATAGTCCCAGGAGTAGGATTGCATAATGATACTACGGGCGGATGGCCCTAGGTTAATCATAAGCTTCATGTTTTAAACCGACAAAGTTTATTCTTGTTCACTTTCTTTGTTAAAAAGGCACAGTGTACTGGTAGCGTACATTATACTTGTTACATACTGACGGTGATGTTGTATTCCACGAGCATACTTCTGTGATATTATATGCTGAGGGTAGGTGTCCCAGATTTTTGACATGGCTTTCATATGTGAAAGTGGTACAGTGTTACAGTAGTACAGTGATACAAGGTACAGTTGGCTCTGATTGTGTTATGACACGGTAGGATCTGGTATTTGTTTTTCATACTTGCCCCTGTTATTCTTGTGTACAGTTATGATCTTGCTTACTGTACTTCTTGTTTACATACTTGGTACCTTGTTGTACTGACCCCCTTCGGGGGGCTGCGTTCATGTCCGCAGGTTTAGGTACACAGTTGTGAATCCGTGATCTTAGGATCCTTGTTCAGCATTCTGGGATAGCTCCAATGTTCTGGAGCTGGTCATTATGGATAGGTATATTCAGAGGTACGACGGGGCCTTGTCCCGTCACAGTAGTTATGTCAAAAATTCTTAGAGGTCCGTAGTCATATCTTGTGGGTCGGTTTGTAAAGAAGAAGGATGTAACTGCGTTTGGATATATATATATATGTATGTATATGTATATATATATGTCCATGGAGGTAGCCTTATCGGACAGTCTGTTGTTTATTTTCTATTAAATGTACGTTATGAGTTCCATGTATGTTCCGCTGATTTTCTCTGATGTTTACCTGTAAGGGTGCCAGTGCGACACACCGCGGGCGAGGCCCGTCGTGACAAAAGTGGTATCAGAGCAGTTAGTCCTCAGAAAGTGTCTACAGACCGTGTCTGGTAGAGTCTTGGTTATCGGTATGTTGTGCACCACATCTATAACCAGGAGGTTGCAGGACATCTTAGAATTGGTTTCCATTCTTCTTACTCTAAGGTCGTGCGATAGAGCTGTGTTGTTAGGATGGTCTTTCCCTAACAGTTATTGTGATTGCAGCTATGAGAAAGGCAACGGTGGCCCAGAAAGGATTATATGGATTGCGTAT
This sequence comes from Przewalskia tangutica, assembly GCA_029844215.1. Lineage (NCBI taxonomy): Eukaryota > Viridiplantae > Streptophyta > Magnoliopsida > Solanales > Solanaceae > Przewalskia > Przewalskia tangutica. The sequence continues at coordinate 35,701,426 of CM056718.1, forward strand.
CCAGGTTGGTAAATTATCGTATAGTAGGTATATTGAGGAAGTATATCTGTACGAATGTATTTATTTGGAGCCGTATGTATGTTACCTGGAATGATTATGGTTTAGCAGGAGTCGCTTAAGCCTTAGTAATTACTTGGAAGGTGTGAAACAGTTTATTGAACCCACACCTAGGTTTTATTTATGTACTGATTTGGAATGGTCAGAAGGTAATGAACGGTCTGAGATTGTAATAGACTCTTAAAAGAGATCATGCTTTATTGATTGGATAACATACCATGTTGTTAGATTAAGCTGTGTTGTACGCTTAAGGGATTGTGTGAATAATAATGGTATGGAGTAAATAGAGTTGTGGTGATAAAGACAACAAGATTTTAAGAAACTACATTTCCCGTATGTGGGGACTGATAATGTAAGCTTGGGACATGGAATAATTGTGAACCTTAGAATATTGATAACCGCAGAGACCTTAGATGTACAAGACCTTCTCGGGTAGTAAGATTTATTACGGACCAGGAATAAGAATTAAGTGCGACTATGGGTCGGGTATGGGTTGTTGCGGGTCAACTCGTAGCCCGGAATATAATGGGGTCAGTTGGAGGTAGTCCCGCTATGTGATAAGTGTCACGAGGGTGTAAGGCTCAAGTCTAGTTAATCGTCGTACGAGTTCGTGGACGCGTTCCACCAGAACCGGGTCGTGAGGGCCGATAAGTGCCTTAACGGAAATTGAATCTAAGTATAATGACCAAGTTTTGATGTAGTAACTCCAAGGAATTGAAAACAGAAGCAATGATTGATATTATGTACGTATGCTAGAATAAGTTTGGAAGTACGAGGAGAATACGATAAGTAAGAAAAGAAAAGAACAAGGGTTGAAAGAATTAAAGTGTTTATAGTAATGACTAAGGAAATGTACGAAAAGAGAATCTTTTTTAGGCCATGAATGAGAGTAAATAGTGATGATGCACACTATGGATTTGATTCCTCGTTTGTCTTATGATTGATGGATATGCATGTGCGATGTATTAGGGCCATATGTGGCATAATTAGGTTTTATTAAGTGTAGTTTTATGAGACTATACCGAGAAATGTTAGACCGAGCTCCGAAAGAACATTCGGGGACGAATGTTTCTAATGGGGAAGAATGTTATACCCCGTAATTCCAGGATATGTTTAAGAGAATGTACGTAAGGAATCAGGACTTAAAATTTGAACGAAAGAAAGAGTTGTGATTTCTAAGGAAAAATCTTCCAAACCTCGGGAAGGAAAATTGTTCGTTAATGAGAATTGGGTTCTCAAATTTGTTATTTGAGACTTTTAAGAGTTTATCGGAATTATGAAATTTTATTTTCAGAGTTGGATACGTGGGGCCCACCCGAAATTTTTTTACGTTTTTGTGGGGCCCACGAGATTTCCGATATTTTGATTAATTATGGAAATTTTGGGAAACGAAATATTATGGACCAATGGGAAGGCGACACGTGTCACCCTCCACATGCTTATGTTGGATGAATTAAATAAATGGACCAAGTCAAAGGGCAAGTGGAGCTTGATATAATTGACCACCATCCTAGCCATCCATTTGGTTTCATCCAAACCCTTGATTGTAGTATATATCACATACTAGTAGCAAGACAAGTTAAACACTTAGAAAAAATTTCAAGAAATTTTGTGCAAGCTCTAAGGAGCTCTCGGCCAAGAAAGGAAATTTTGCAATCTTTCTTCATAAATCCCAATATTCAAACCCAAGATCCCTAGAGGTATTCTAAGGATATCCCAACACAAAAATCCCGGAAAAACTACGTTTTTACGTTAGTCGCAAGATGAAAACCTAAGGTGTTCTTCAACTTTGAAGTTGGAAATTGAAGAGAAGTTATTTATGAACTTCTATGGATTGTTTGGAGTGGATTGGAACGTAAAGAAGAGGAGCTAAAGTTGCTAAGGATCGACTTTAAGTTTTGGATTGTATTTGGGCTTAAAGAGGTAATAATCTCCGCCTTGCTATTGTAATTCAAGATTTCATGTTGTAGTAGTTGATAGATGAGCATGTGATATTTATAATGAAGATTTATAAATGTTATGGAATTAGGAAGCTCAAATCCGAGATTGTCATGTTGGTCTTTAAGATTGTAATTCAATTTAATTGTTAGTTACAATCGTCGCATGTTATAGAAGAAAAGAATTATAGTTGTTAGAATTGTTATTATGTATATAACATGTTGGAATAACGACTAGGACTAAAAAGGAAATTGAAAGAGAATTGATGTGGTTGTAGCCGAGAATGTCCATTGAATTATTGGATTGTTTTATACAATTGTGGGGCATAATTTTACACGTCCTGTTAAGGCGTGTAATCCCCTTTGGTTAGCTGAATTGTTGAGCCTTAAATATGGCTTATTGGTTGATGAATACGGGCCTTAGAAAAGGTGGAAAAGTACGTAGAAACAAAGGAAGTGCTGCCCAATTTTTCGTAGAATTTGAGGGCAATTATTTGGTATAAGTCTTACAATAGTAAGTATGATATTGATAGAAGTACTATGGCCATTTTAGGTTGAAGTACTACATGTAGCAGAGTCTACTTGACTTAAGGAATAGCCGATGAAGTTGAAGTACTTTGGAGCATTTTGCTACTTGTCGTATTGGTTAGTCGTCACGAGGTATGTGAACTTCTTCTTTCTATAGACATGAGTATCTTTATGGTATACTTGCCTTGTTATTAGGAGTATACATGCCTTGATATTGAAGTATACTTGCCTTAGTGTTAGGAGTATACTTGCCTTGATATTTGAAGTATACTTGCCTTGTTGTTAGGAGTATACTTGCCTTGATAATTGAAGTATGCTTGCCTTGTTGTTAGGAGTATAGATGACTTGTTCTTGAGTATACTTTCCTTGTCATAGGAAGTATTCCTGATATTGATTTTATGCTAAAGGCATGTCTAGAATATTCCTAAGTTCTTACCAAGTCTTATGGGAGATGTTGGTAAGAGTCGTTAGGAAGTATTGGAGTCTCTTTGACCTTGCTAAATTACTTCACTAATGAAAAAAAAGGGATCGAACAAGCCATTGCAGCGTTAATGAAAATGTATCGGTAATCAATTACATTGAAATGAGTAGAATCTTCCATCTGCATAGAAACTAAGATGAGACAAAATTGTATTACATTTTCTAGATCATGGCTCAATGGAAAAGATCGTTATAAACGAGTATAACCTATTCACGACTCATAAAAGTAAGTGAATTGATTTTAAAGAATTTATGTTATGAAGTTTTAAGACTATGAACCTTGATTTCCTAAAAGGTTATGAGACTTTATTTTTCAAGTTATGAGACTTGATTCTTAAAGGAAGAAATGACTTGATTTAATTGAAGTAAGTGAATTGATTTTTAAAGATTTTATGTTATGAAGTTTTAAGACTATGAACCTTGATTTCCTAAAAGGTTATGAGACTTTATTTTCAAGTTATGAGACTTGATTCTTAAAGGAAGAAATGACTTGATTTAATTGAAGTAAGTGAATTGATTTTTAAAGAATTTATGTTATGAAGTTTTAAGACGATGAACCTTGATTTTCTAAAAGGTTATGATACTTTATTTTTCAAGTTATGGACTTGATTCTTAAAGGAAGAAATGACTTGATTTAGAAGTAAGTGAATTGATTTTTAAAGAATTTATGTTATGAAGTTTTAAGACTATGAACCTTGATTTCCTAAAATGTTATGAGACTTTATTTTTCAAGTTATGAGACTTGATTTTTAAAGAAAGGAATGACTTGATTTAAAAAGTATGGCTTCTTGATTTATTTCAAGAGTTAAGAAGAATGATTTCAAAAGAGTATGTAACTTGAGTTTTAAAAGTATACGTTTGTTGATTTAAGGAAAAGGAGTTGCATGATTCTTTTTAAGTATGTATGTACGTAGTACTTTTGGGTTTAGTTTCCCCAATGTGATAAGAAATAAAAGTGTCTTAAGTTCTCTAAAATGAAAGGTTGTTATAATAGCTTTATGGGAAATTGTTATAACGACTTAAGAAGAAGTGAAAAGGCGGTTTAAAATGTTATGTTATGAGACACACCGAGCCTACACATAGGCCGGGTTATGTTATGAGATTATGATAGCCGGGTTATGTTATGAGATTATGATAGCCGGTTGTGCTTATGTTATGAGATTATGATAGCCGATTGTGCTTATGTTACGTGATTATGTTAGCCGGTTGTGCCTGTGATATATTATTCATCACGGGGTCATTCCCCGGGCTTGTGGCATTTGCATATTCCGTGGATTTGCTCCCCACGATGCGAGGAATACCTCATGCGAGTCCGTATGGCTCATGCGGGTGAAATAGTCCCATGCGGGCGGACCAGTCCTATGCGAGGAGATTACCTCATGCGGGTCCATGTGGCCTATGCAGGCGGATACAACCTATGCGAGGAGATTACCTCATGCGGGTCCATACGGCCTATGCGGGTGAAATAGTCCCAGGAGTAGGATTGCATAATGATACTACGGGCGGATGACCCTAGGTTAATCATAAGCTTCCTGTTTTAAACCGACAAAGTTTATTCTTGTTCACTCTCTTTGTTAAAAAGGCACAGTGTACTGGTAGGGTACATTATACTTGTTACATGCTGACGGTGATGTTGTATTCCACGAGCATGCTTCTGTGATATTATATGCTGAGGGCAGGTGTCCCGGATTTTTGACATGGCTTTCATATGTGAGAGTGGTACGGTGTTACAGTAGTACAGTGATACAAGGTACAGTTGGCTCTGATTGTGTTATGACACGGTAGGATCTGGTATTTGCTTTTCATACTTGCCCCTGTCATTCTTGTGTACAGTTATGATCTTGCTTATTGTACTTCTTGTTTACATACTTGGTACCTTGTTGTACTGACCCCCTTCGGGGGGCTGCGTTCATGTCCGCAGGTCTAGGTACACAGTTGTGGATCCGTGAGCTTAGGATCCTTGTTCAGCATTTTGGGATAGCTCCAATGTTCTGGAGTTGGTCATTATGGATAGGTATATTCAGAGGTACGACGGGGCCTTGTCCCGTCACAGTAGTTATGTCAAAAATTCTTAGAGGTCTGTAGTCATATCTTGTGGGTCGGTTTGTAAAGAAGAAAGATGTAACTGCGTTTGGATATATCTATATGTATATATATATATATATGTCCAGGGAGGTAGCCTTATCGGCCAGCCTGTTGTTTATTTTCTGTTAAATGTACGTTATGAGTTTCATGTATGTTCCGCTGATTTTCTCTGATGTTTACCTGTAAGGGTGCCCAGGTAGGGCACCAGTCGCGGGCCCGAGGTCGGGTCGTGACATGAACTATCACTTCTTTCATTGGCATGGTCTTTATAAAGTGAGTGAATTCTAATCCTTGATGATACATGACTTGATTTTATAAAGGAAAGATTGTACGGCGGACGTACATTGTTTTATTGGATCTTAATCCTTAATGATAGATTCCATTGATAGTACTTTGGGTTTGCTAAAATAGAAGTTATTATATCTATTCCATTGAATATACCTTGACATGACTTTTATAAAATGAGTGTACGGTGGTCGTACGTATTTTAAATGAATCTAGATTTCATGTGGTACATAAGGTGGTAGTGCCTTGATTTGAAAGGTATAAGTTACTTGATTTGAAAAGAATAAGTGACTTTATTTGAAAAGTATAAGTTACTTGATTTGAAAAGAATAAGTGACTTGATTTGAAAAGTATAAGATACTTGATTTGAAAAGAATAAGTGACCTGATTTGAAAAGTATAAGTTACTTGATTTGAAAAGAATAAGCGACTTGATTTGAAAAGTATAAGTGACTTGATTTGAAAAATATAAGTTACTTGATTTGAAAAGAATAAGTGACTTGATTTGAAAAGTATAAGTTACTTGATTTGAAAAGAATAAGTGACTTGATTTGAAAAGTATAAGTTACTTGATTTGAAAAGAATAAGTGACTTGATTTGAAAAGTATAAGTTACTTGATTTGAAAAGAATAAGTGACTTGATTTGAAAAGTATAAGTTACTTGATTTGAAACGAATAAGTGCCTTGATTTTAAAAGTGTAAGTTACTTGAGTTTAAAAGTGTAAGTAACTTGATTTTAAAAGTGGAGTGTCTTGATGCTACAAGTCCTAGTATTTTGGGGTTTTATAAAAGAAGGGATGTACGGCGGACGTACATGATGCTATTGGGTTCATGTCCCTAATATTACATGATACTTATATAAAGTAAGTGTACGGCGGACGTACATGATTTTATTGGATCTAAATCTAAAAAGGAAGGCATGGTATTGCCTTGGTTATTCTAAAAAGGAAGGCATGATATTGCTTTGGTTTTTCTAAAAAGCAAGGCATGGTATTGTCTTGGTTATTCTAAAAAGAAGGCATGGTATTGCATTGGTTATTCTAAAAAGGAAGGCATGGTATTGCCTTGGTTGTTCTAAAAATAAAGGCATGGTATTGCCTTGGGTTTTCAAAAATGAAAGATGTGATAGTGCCTTGGTTTTTCTAAAATGATAGTTCATTCTATTTGTTCTAATGAGAGTCAAAGATGATTTAACTTGCATATGGTTGCTCATGATAGCTATTCGTGCAAGTGTTGTATTTCCACATCACCGCGTCCCTCACTAGAGGGCCGGCAACATTATTATATTATTTCATGGACAAGCTTCCATGATGGTGGAATTCCATGGGTATGCTTCCGTGAGGCGGGTTCAATTCTCGGGATATTATATTAGTCCATGGAATAGCTCTCCATGATGCGAGTAGGTATACTCATGCGGGTCTAAGGACTCATGCGGGTTCAATTCCCATGATATTATATTATTCCATGGACTAGCTCTCCATGATGCGGGTATATATACTCATTGCGGGTCTAAAAGATCCATGCGAGTTCAATTCCCATGAATATGATATGCATAATGATCCTGAGGGCAGGTGTCCCTGATTTTGACATGACTTTTCATATGTTAAAATGGTACAGTTGATTTTATATTTTGAAATGGTATTTTGAAAAGATATAGTTTACCCTCATTGTTATAAAGTATAGTAGTACAGTGGCACAATGGTACAGTGATACAGTAGTAAAGTGGTAAGTGGTACAGTAGTACAATGGTACAGTGATACAAGGTATAGTTTACTCTACTTTATATGGCACGGTCGGATCTGGTATTTTGATTATTATACTTGTCTCTGTCATTCTTTGGCCAGTTATAATCTTGTTTATTGTAATTTATGTTTACATACTTGATACCTTGTTGTACTGACCCCCTCTCCAGGGGCTGCGTTCATGCCCGCAGGTGTAGGTACTCAGGTTGGTGATCCGCTTGCTTAGGATCATTGCTCAGCTTTTGGAATAGCTCTATTATTCCGGAGCTTATCATTTTGGTACAATTTTGCCGTTGCAGGCTTATGTATATTCAGGGGTACGGCGGGACCTTGTCCTGTCATAGTTTCTGTAAAACTCTTAGAGGTCTGTATTCATATGTGGGTTGGACTTGTGTAGAGTTGTAGATCTTTTGGTTATTGTATATAACGGCAGCCTTGCCGGCTTTGCCTAGAATAAAAAAAATGATGATGAGTTTTCTTTAGCTTTCGCTGGTTATTGGGATGTATGGGTAGAAGGGTGCCCAGGTACGGTGTCACGTCCCGACCCCGGGCCCGCGACTGGTGCCCTACCTGGGCACCCATCAGAGAAAGTCAGCGGAACATACATGAAACTCATAACGTACGTTTACAGGAAATAAACAACAGGCTAGCCGATAAGGCTACCTCCCTGGACATATATATATATAAAGCCAAAACAGTTACATCCCTTTTTTTTTATTTACAAACCGACCCACAAGATATGACTACTGACCTCTAAGAATTTTGACATAATCACTGTGACGGGACAAGGCCCCGCCATACCCCTGAATATACATAAATCTACATCAACAGGGATCCATACCAAAAGATAAGCCTCCAGAGTAAATGAAGCCTTTTCCCAAAAACTGAACAGAGATCCTAAGAGCAAGGATCAACAACACAGGTACCTAATACTGCGGTATGAACGCGACCTCGAAGAAGTCGATCTGACAGTCTTAGTATGGAATGCAAATAAGGTACAAAAGAATGACAGGGGCAAGTATAAAAAGTAAATATCAGATCCTACCGTGCCATTTCAACTCATGAACTGAATCGTACATTATTATCTTTTCCATTTCCAATAAGAGTTATAATCAAATGCTTACATACATACTTAGGAAAAATCATCAAGTTCATAAACATATAACTTACGTATCTTGCATAACATAATCCGACCCTTTATGGAGAGACGTCTCATTTTAGAGTTCACTTTGATTATCCATACGTCATAACATAACCCGGCCCATTTGCGGGACACGGTGAAGTCATAAAAAGTGTTCCCACGAAGGTATACTGCCCGACCCATTCTGGAACACGGTAAAGCCACATAAGTCTGCCCATAAAGGTATACTGCCCGACCCATTCTGGGACGCGATAAAGTCACATAAGTCTGCCCATAAAGGTATACTGCCCGGCCCATTATGGAACGCGGTAAAGTCACATAGTCTGCCCATAAAGGTATACTGTCCGGCCCATTCTGGGACGCGGTAAAGTCACATAGTCTGCCCATAATGTATACTGCCCGGCCCATTCTGGGACGCGGTAAAGTCACATAGTCTGCCCATAAAGGTATACTGCCCGACCCATTCTGGGACGCGGTAAAGTCACATAAGTCTGCCCATAAAGGTATACTTCCCGGCCCATTCTGGGACGCGGTAAAGTCACATAAGTCTGCCCATAAAGGTATACTGCCCGACCCATTCTGGGACGCGGTAAAGTCACATAAGTCTGCCCATAAAGGTATACTGCCCGGCCCATTCTGGGACGCGGTAAAGTCATATAACGTAACCCGACCCATTTGTAGGCTCGGTGTATTTTCCTTACATAACATTTTAAACCATCTTTTCACTTCTTCTTAAATCGTTATAACAACTTCCCATAAAGCTATTATAACAACCTTTCATTTTTGAGAACTTAACGCACTTTTTATTTCTTATTACATTAGGGAAATTAAACACAAAAGTACTACGTACATACATAGTAAAAAAAAAGAATCATGCCACACCTTCTCTTAAATTAATTTAAACTTCTTCTTTTGAAAACACAAGTTACATTCTCTTTTGAAATCAAGCCTCTTAACTTTTGAAATAAATCATGGAAACCATACTTTTTAAATCAAGTCATTCATTTCTTTAAGAATCAAGTCCCATAACTTGACAAATAAAGTCTCATAAACTTTTAAGAAATCAAGGTTCATAGTCTTAAAACTTCATAACATAAACTCTTTAAATTAAGCAACATATTTTTATGAGCTGTGAATAGGTTATACTTGTTTATAACGATCTTATTAAAGCAGTCATGATCTAGAAAATGTAATACAATTTTGTCTTATCTTAGTTTCTATGCAGATGAAGAATTCTACTTATATTAATATAATTAATTGTCGATACATTTTTATTAACGCCGCAATGGCTTGTTCGATACCTATTCTCATTAGTGCAGTAAATTAGCAAAGTCAACTCGACTCCAAATACTTCCTAACGACTCTTACCAACAACCCCCATAAGATTTGGTAAGAACTTAGGATTACTTAGACATACCTTTTACATAGAGTAAATCAACATATGTACCTCTTAACTTCTAAGAGTATAAGGAATCATGAAATAACACCAAATGTATATTTCATACATAGAACATGCCAAAAAAAGGAAGAGGTTCACATACCTCGCGACAACTATCGACAAGTAGCAAAATGCTCCAAAGTACTTCAACCTTGATAGTTATTCCACCCTTCAAGTAGAATACGCTATACGTAGTACTTCAACCTATGATAACCATAACATGTCTATCAACTCCTAGCTTATCAACGTGGAATAATACTAAGTGCTAGGTCTCTTATTCTACAGAAATTTGGGCAGCATTTCCTTTGTTTCTACGTATTTTTCCACCTTTTTCAAGGCCCAAAATCAACAACCAACATGCCACATTTAAGGCGCAACAAACCAACAATTCAAAGGGGATTACACGCCTTAACATGACGTGTAAAATCCTGCCCCACAATTAAAGTAAAACTGTCCAACATTCTTGGCCATTTTCGGCAATCACAAGGATAACACCACATCTATTCTTTTCCAATTCCTTTTTAATCCAAGTTGTTATTCTAACATGTTATATAGTCGCAATCAATTATAACAACTATACTCCCTTTCTTATATAACATGCGACGATTATAATTATCGACCAAATTGATTTACAATTTTAATGGCTAACATGCCAATCTCGGATTTAAGCTTCCAAATTCCATAAAATTTATAAATCTTCATTCTAAATATCACATGCTCATCTATCAACTACTACAACATGAAATCTTGAATTATAATAGCAAGACGGAGATTATTACCTCTTTTAAGCCCAAATACGATCCAAAATCTAAAGTCGATCCGTAGCAACTTTTGCTCTTCTTCTTGTCGTTTCAATCCATTCCAAGCAACCCTTAGAAGTTCATAAACAACTTCTCTTCAATTTCCAACTTCAAAGTTGAAGAACACCTTAGATTTTCATCTTGCGACTAACGTAAAAACGTAGTTTTTCCGGGATTTTTGTATTGGGATATCCTTAGAATACCTCTAGGGATCTTGGGTTTGAATATTGAGATTTATGAAGCAAGCTTGCAAAATAATTTGTGTGGAAATGGTGCCAATGCCGAGAGCCTCTCTTGCTTTGCACAAAGTTTCTTGAAAATTTCTAAGTATGGAATTTGTCTTGCTACTAGTGTAGATAAATACTAAAATCAAGGGCTTGGTGTCACGACCCGTTCCGGGGCCCGTGACTGGTGCCTTACCCGGGCACCCAAGTAGTCATACATCAGAGAAATCAGCGGAATATAAAACATACAGATATGAAACAAGAGATAAGATAATAAAACAGGCCAACCAGCAGTTGCCTTGCGTATATACATAAATTTTTGAGCGATTACATCCTTTTACAAACCACACTTGGCGGTACTCTGGACCTCAAGAATGTAACAACACATGGCGGGACGGGGCCCGCCATACCACGAATGTACAGAACCTACAACTCGGAAAAACATACCAAAAGATAAGCCTCGGAGAAAGCGGAGCTTCCCAATCTGTTGACGTGATCCTATGGCGAGGATCAACAATGGTGTACCTCACTGCGGCATGAACGGCCCAGAAGAGTCGATGCAACAAGTACCAAGTATGTGAAGCGAAAAAATCTGAAAATGAAATCATAATAGTCTATATAAAGCAGAAGACATATGATAACAAAACTACGATTCATAAAAGCGATGCGTATGTCAAGTCGGGGACTCACGCCTCAAAGTCATCCTCATGCCGTGGAACTCCTTCCTCACCGGCGATCTAGGTATAAGTTAGGTGATACGTGTAACATGTCTCGGCCCATCTCATGGACTCGAGGTGGAATCGTGTGGAATACATGTCTCGGCCCGTCATGGGACTCGATAGAAATCGCACGTGTCTCGGCCCATCTCGTGGGACTCGATAGGAATCGGATGGAATACATTCGGTTCATCCCGTGAACGCGGTGTCACATGAAGTACATTCGGTCCATCTCATGGACTCGGTGTCGAATCGGTGAAATACATTCGGTTCATCCCGTGAACGCGGTGTCGAGTGAAATACATTCGGTCCATCCCGTGGGCGCGGTAGTCGAGTGAAATACCTTCGGTTCATCTCGCGAACGCGGTAGTCGAGTGAAATACATTCGGTTCATCCAGTGAACGCGGTAGTCGAGTGAAATACATTCGAGTTCATCTCATGAACACGGTAGTCGAGTGAAATACATTCGGTTCATCCATGAGCGGTAGTCGAGTGAAATACATTCGGTTCATCCATGAAGCGGTAGTCAGTGAAATACATTCGGTTCATCCCGTGAACGCGGTAGTCGAGTGAAATACATTCGGTTCATCCCATGAGCAGCGGTGTCGATGTCATAACATTTAAACGCTCTTTTAAGGCGAGTTAAGGTAATACCATATGTTCCTTTTAAAACAACTAAGGTAACATTATGTCCTTCTTTTTAAACCAAAACACTTTCCTTCTTTAAAGTCAAGTAACAACATTCTTTTCCAAAAGTTCAAGTTTGCCTAATTTCAAATATTCACATTTCTTACTTTCGAAATGTTTCATAGTTCATAGTCTTAATCTTTTAATAACATAATTCTCCTTTTAAAACAGTTGAGTAATATATGCCTTATGTGTGAGTAGGTTATTCTTGTTTATAACAATCTTATTAAAGCAGCCATGATCTAGGAAATGTAATATCATTTTGTCTCATCTTAGCTTCTATGTAGATGGAGATTTCTACTGGTTTTCATATAATTAATTAGTCAATACATTTTCCTTTATTAAGTATATGATGGTTTGTTCGACCATATTCTCATTCCCGAAATCAGTAAAACATTATTCATTAAAACCAAGTACTCATTACTCACGAATGAGGTTTCACAACAAAATTCATATCAAGTCAATTAAGTCAGGTCTCTTATCTTTTAAGATCAAGTCTCTTAACTTCTTTAAAATCAATAAACCATTCTTTTTATCTCTCTTAAGTCGTTATACCTAACTTCCCATAAAGCTAGTATAACTCTTGAGCTTTTAAAACCAAGTATTACTCTTAACAAAGCGATTCTTAATTCTTTTGAAATACTTCAAGATTCTTATTATTCACCTTAAGTCAAAAGACATTGCAGTAAAACTACGTTCGGTTAACACGTCGTCTAGTACTATATATATATATATACTTTTAAAATATCATGCTCAAGAGGATAGAAAGAATCACATACCTCGCGACGATTATCGATTATTAGCAAACGCTCCAGAAATCATGTCCACGCCTTTCCACCTTTCGAGTAGAATACACTACTTGCGATTTCAACCTATAACGGTCATATAAGTCTATCAACGTCTAGATTACTCAGAGAATAATTCTAGAATCTGATTCCTTATTCTACGGAAAATTGGGCGTGACTTCCTGCACAAACTACACAAGTCTCATCAGAATACGGTCCCATGTAAATCTGATTCAGTCTTCTTTAATATTCTTCTATTACAGTTCAATTCTCTTCTGTAATATCCTTCTATGAATCTTATATTCATTTCTATACTACTACAGTATGTAATTTCCAATTACAATAGAAGGTCAAGAGTATTTACCTCGATAAGCCCAAAATTATCCAAGTTTTAATGTCGATCCTGAGCAACGTTTAGCTCCTATTCTGAACGCTCCAACCCGCTCCAAACAACCCTTAGAAGTTCTACAACTTCTACTTAACACTTCAACCGACTATGAAGATTTTCCTTAGGGTTTCGTTTTTGTGACTGAAGGGAATTATAATAGTATTTCTGGGCTTTTAGTATAGGTGTAACCTTGGAATACTACAAGGTATTTGGGCCAAGGTATTTTGGAATAGTAACAATACTTGGAGAATACTTTTCTACCAAGGGGGGGGGGGTATTTTACGAAAACAACTAGGCAAGGGGTTGGCGAGGGCTCTCGAGGAGGGGAGGGGGCTTTGGACGAAATCTACACAAAGGGGAGGGAGTATTTTCCTTGGAATTTCACAAGTGTGGATGAAGAATAAGTCTTGCATTGGAGGGGTATTTATAGGCCAATCAATGGCCAAGATTTAGACAAGTGGTGGGCAAGTGTAGGGTGTGGATTTGGACAAGTGTAAGTGGGTCCCACTTGCTCATCAACTACACAAAATATCCTACCAACCATTGACCAAATGTTTTAGGCAAAATAAATGAAAAAAACGTGCACCAACTCCCCTAGCTTTGCCGTCCACTTGAGGGACAAGTGTCACCCTCTCGTTGGTCCAAAATATTTCATCTCTCGGAAAAATCCGCAAAAATAATAAATGGCATAGCGTATTTTCCTTCGCAAAGTTTGGAAAGCGTTTAGTGGAAAACAATTCTTTTTGGTAGTTGTGAACAAAATTTTCGTCCCTTGCCTAATTTAAGGCTCAAACTTTTCTACGTACGCCCTCACGTACATACTCTAGAAATACGGGGTATAACATTCTCCCCTCCTTAGAAACATTCGTCCCGAATGTTCCTTCTCAAGACGGATAACGATAAAGTTCCTCTTAACTTAAATAAGTTGCCAATGCCACACATGGCCACAAAATAACACACGCTCCAATACTTAATCCAAGTCTACGAGGAATCACCTCTAACATCACAAAAGCTTCCACCCAAAGTCTAAACGATACTCCCTTAAGAAACGATCACTTCTATTCTCTTAACACATGTTCACTTTTTCCCTTACTCGTCGTACCCTTCTCGAATACTGGAACTCTTTCTAGTATACGTACCATACTTCAGTCATCGCTTCAGTTTCCAAAATCTCTGGAGTCACTACTTCCAAACTTGGTCATCTTACTAGCCTCAAATTCCTTTAAGGCCATTCCCGGCCTTTACGATCCGATTCTTTGTCGAACATATCCACGAACTCATACGATGGTTACCTAAACATGGGCTTAGCACCCTCGTGACCCTACCACCTGGCGGGACCACCCAGAACTGACCCCACCTAAATCCGGCCTACGGGTTGACCCGCAATACGTCCTCAACCCGACCCTCCGCCGTGCCGAACTCTCTTGTTTCTCGATCCGGAACAATCTCACAAATCAAGTCAGGAAAACCTAGTGGTCTTCTTAGCTCAACTACCCTCTTTCATTTCATACCACTCAGGGACTTATCACACAAATATATCCCACGTATACTATGCACTCTGATAAAGGTCAACACAAACGTAAATCTTTTACTCAAGATGGCCTCGCATCTAAGGGTTCTACGTATAAAACTCTAAGGCTCACACTTTCCCTGTCCCCAAACTTACCCTTCTAATTAACTATGTTTCTAATCACAATTTTAACATAAAGTTATCTGAACATAATACTTAACACTTCACCATAACATCAACGCATACTAGTCTCTAGAGGGGTAAGAATATACCTGTAACATCTGCTTCACTCTAATCATAGGCACGCCTGCAGGTATGTAGAAAGGCGATGATCCGCCCATCGACCCGTGAGCTGCGTCGTTCTGCGTACCCTCCTATAAGCACTATCTCTCGTCACATGGCCCTGCCGGCCGCAGGTGAAACAAGCACCAGTACGAAGACGTCATTCCCCGGGATGACGCTTGCCTCATCGTGCACGAGGGACATGAATCCTGCGGCTAGAACGGTGTATATCTCGTAACCGAAGCCACGGAGCTCGACCGGCTCGAATACCGAACGTCACGAAGGCGCGGAGGACCACTGCATCTTGGCGGAGGTACATAACTAGCCTGCTGCTGAGGCGGTCCGCCTCGAAAGTTACCAAAGGACCCTGCTGTCCTGGCCTTCTTCTGCTGATCTCGGTCATTCCGTCGACCTCTCCGCTCCTCACATCCAAGTGCATAAGCCTGTATGCGGGCAATGTCCATGCCCGACTGAAGAGCTACTCCCGAACAAGCCTCTGCCAAGTAGTCATCGAGCCCGGTGACGTAGCGGTGCACTCTGTCCTCTATGTCGGCTACCAATGCGGGGACGTACCGAGCTAATGAGTCAAACTCCACATTGTACTCCCGAACCGTACGCCCCGTCTGCCTCAACGTCAAAAATCTGTCGGCCCGAGCCCTTCTCATTTGTGGAGGCAAGAAATGTGCAAGAAATTCCCCTGAGAACTCGTCCCATACGGCTGGAAGTGCATACTCTCACCGAGACAACTCCCACGAATCAAACCAGTCGACTGCAGTATCACGCAGCCGATGCGAACCTAAGACCACCGACTCGGTCTCCAAAGCCTTGATCACTCTCGATCCGTCAGAATCGCCGAATGAACTCCTGCGGATCATCCTCGGGCCTCGGCAGTAGAACTCTGGCGCTACAACTCGTAAAGTCCGTAGCCTCAAACTATCCGATCTAGGGTGAACCATGGTACCTTTGGGCTGGGCTAACTGCGTCGACCTATCCTCATGTCTTGCCACTATCCTGGCCAATAACTGGGCCATCTCTTTGTACCCAACTCCTCTGCTCCAGGCTGTGGGACTGGAGGCTCAGTGCGTGGTCTCGGCCACCGCTGCGCTCTAAACTCTCTTTGGGTGGCGTCGCAAAACTCGCCGTCAAGCACTATCTCGTGTAATGTCCGGCTGCGCCTCTCGTACTCCTCAGATCATACTAGCGACTCCTCGGCTGCCTTGCCCATCTGGGCCCAGGTTGCCTTGCGCGGAGGCATAACTGGTAAAAACGAAATACGTCAGAGGGGTCCAACTTATAACACAGCTCTAAGGCACGATCTCAGAATGAGAAGAATGGAAACCAATCCTAAATGTCCTGCAGCCTCCTGATTATAGATGTGGTGCACAACACATCGATAATCAAGACTCTACTAGACACGGTCTGTAGACACTTTCCGAGAATTAATCGCTCGATACCACTTTTGTCACGACCGTTCGGGCGTGATCGTGCCTTACCCGCACCCAGTAGTCATACATCGGAAATCGCGGAATATAAAACATACTGATATGAAACAAGAGATAAGATAATAAAACAAAGCAACCAAAACGGTTGCCTTCTTGCATATATACATAAATTTTTGAACGATTCATCCCTTTTACAAACCACGCCTGCAAGATTACTCTGCACCTAAGAATGTAACAACACCTATGACGGGACAGACCTCGCCATACCACAGATATGCAGAACCTACAACTCAGGGAAATATACCAAAAGATAAGCCTCCGGAGAAACGGAGCTTCCCAATACGCTGAACTGTGATCCTATGAGCGAGGATCAACAACCGGTGTACCTCTACCTGCGGCATGAACGCAGCCCCCCGAAGGAGGTCAGTACAACAGGTACCAAGTATGTGAAACTGAAAAAAATACTGAAAATGAAATCATAATAGTCTATATAAAACAGAAGACACATATGATAACAAAACTACAGTTCATAAAAGTAGTCATGTCAAGTCAGAGACTCACGCCCTCAAAGTCATCCCTCATGCCCGTGGAACTCCTTCCTCACTGCCGGCAGTCTAGGTATAAGTTAGGTGATACGTGTAACATGTCTCGGCCCATCTCATGGACTCGAGGTGGAATCGTGTGGAATACATGTCTCGGCCCATCTCATGGGACTCGATAGAAATCGCACATGTCTCGGCCCATCTCATGGGACTCGATAGGAATCGTATGGAATACATTATCGGTTCATCCCATGAACGCGGTGTCGCATGAAGTACATTCCCGGTCCATCTCATGGACTCGGTATCGAATCAGGTGAAATACATTCCCGGTTCATCCCATGAACGCGGTGTCGAGTGAAATACATTCCCGGTCCATCCCATGGACGCGGTAGTCGAGTGAAATACCTTCCCGGTTCATCTCATGAACGCGGTAGTCGAGTGAAATACATTCGGTTCATCCTACGAACGCGGTAGTCGAGTGAAATACATTCCCGGTTCATCCCATGAACGCGGGAGTCGAGTGAAATACATTCCCGGTTCATCCCATGAACGCGGTAGTCGAGTGAAATACATTCCCGGTTCATCCCATGAACGCGGTAGTCGAGTGAAATACATTCCCGGTTCATCCCATGAACGCGGTAGTCGAGTGAAATACATTCGGTTCATCCCGTGAGCAGCGGTGTCGATAATGGTCATAACATTTAAATGCTCTTTTAAGACAGGTTAAGGTAATACCATATGTTCCTTTTAAAACAACTAAGGTAACATTATGTCCTTCTTTTTAAACCAAAAAACTTTCCTTCTTTAAAGTCAAGTAACAACATTCTTTTCCAAAAGTTCAAGTTTGCCTAATTTCTAATATTCACATTTCTTACTTTCGAAAGGTTTCATAGTTCATAGTCTTAATCTTTTAATAACATAATTCTCCTTTTAAAACAGTTGAGTAATATATGCCTTATGTGTGAGTAGGTTATTCTTGTTTATAACAATCTTATTAAAGCAACCATGATCTAGGAAATGTAATATCATTTTGTCTCATCTTAGCTTCTATGCAGATGGAGGTTTCTACTGGTTTTCATATAATTAATTAGTCAATACATTTTCCTTTATTAGCGCTGCAGTGGTTTGTTCGACCCTTATTCTCATTCCCGAAATCAGTAAAACATTATTCATTAAAACCAAGTACTCATTACTCACGAATGAGGTTTCACAATAAAATTCATATCAAGTCAATTAAGTCAGGTCTCTTATCTTTTAAGATCAAGTCTCTTAACTTCTTTAAAATCAATAAACCATTCTTTTTATCTCTCTTAAGTCGTTATACCTAACTTCCCATAAAGCTAGTATAACTCTTGAGCTTTTAAAACCAAGTATTACTCTTCTTTCAAAACGATTCTTAATTCTTTTGAAATACTTCAAGATTCTTATTATTCAGGCTTAAGTCAAAAGACATTGCCGTAAAACTACGTTCAGTTAACACACGTACGTCTACCGTACTATATATATATATATACTTTTAAAATATCATGCTCAAGAGGATAGGAAGAATCACATACCTCGCGACGATTATCGACTATTAGCAAAACGCTCCAAAGTACTGTAATCCGGCTTGCCCTTTCCACCCTTCGAGTAGAATACACTACTTGCAGTACTTCAACCTATAACGGTCATACAAGTCTATCAACGTCTAGACTACTCTGTAGAATAATTCTAGATACAAATTCCTTATTCTACGGAAAATTGGGCAGCACTTCCCTACCCGTCAAACTACAAGTCTCAGTAAATACATCCCATGTAAGTCTGATTCATCTTCTTTAATATGCTTCTATTACAGTTCAATTCTCTTCTGTAATATCCTTCTATGAATCTTATATTCATTTCTATACTACTACAATATGTAATTTCCAATTACAATAGAAGGTCAAGAGTATTTACCTCGATAAGCCCAAAATTATCCAAGTTTTAATGTCGATCCTGAGCAACGTTTAGCTCCTATTCTGAACGCTCCAACCCGCTCCAAACAACCCTTAGAAGTTCTACACAACTTCTACTTAACACTTCAACCGACTATGAAGATTTTCCTTAGGGTTTCGTTTTTGTGACTGAAGGGAAGTATAATAGTATTTCTGGGCTTTTAGTATAGGTGTAACCTTGGAATACTACAAGGTATTTGGGCCAAGGTATTTTAGAATAGTAACAATACTTGTAGAATACTTTTCTACCAAGGGGGGGGGGTATTTTACGAAAACAACTAGGCAAGGGGGTTCGACCAGGGCCTCTCAAGGAGGGGGAGGGGGAGGCTTTGGACGAAATCTACACAAAGGGGAGGGAGTATTTTCCTTGGAATTTCACAAGTGTGGATGAAGAATAAGTCTTGCATTGGAGGGGTATTTATAGGCCAATCAATGGCCAAGATTTAGACAAGTGGTGGGCAAGTGTAGGGTGTGGATTTGGACAAGTGTAAGTGGGTCCCACTTGCTCATCAACTACACAAAATATCCTACCAACCATTGACCAAATGTTTTAGGCAAAATAAATGAAAAAAACGTGCACCAACTCCCCTAGATTTGCCGTCCACTTGAGGGACAAGTGTCACCCTCTCGTTGGTCCAAACTATTTCATCTCTCGGAAAAATCCGCAAAAATAATAAATGGCATAGCCGTATTTTTCCCTTCGCAAAGTTTGGAAAACGTTTCGTCGGAAAATAATTCTTTTTGGTAGTTGTGAACAAAATTTTCGTCCCTTGCCTAATTTAAGGCTCAAACTTTTCTACGTACGCCCTCACGTACATACTCTGGAAATACGGGGTATAACACTTGGATCAAGGCAAATGTGTGGCTAAGATGTGGTCAGTTTTAGTCAATAATGTCAAGCTTCCACTTGTTTATTGACTTAGTCAATTCTTTTATTCATCCAACATAAGCATGTGGAGGGTGACACGTGTCGCCCTCCCATTGGTCCATAATATTTCATTTCCCGAAATTTCCATAATTGGTTAAAATATCGGAAACCTCGTGGGCCCCACAAAAATGTAAAATTTCTCGGGTGGGCCCCACGTATCCAACTCTGAAAATAAAATTCCATAGTTCCGATAAATTCCAACAGTCTCAAATAAAAATTATGAGAACCCAATTTTCATTAATGAATAATTTTCCTTCCCGAGGTTCGGAAGATTTTTCCTTGGAAAACAATTATTTCTTTCGTTCAAATTTTTAAGTCTTGTGTTCTCGCGTCTATTCTCGTATACATGTCCTGGAATTACGGGGTGTAACATAGGGCACCAGTCGCGGGTTCGGGGTTCGGGGCGTGACAATGGAGCTATCCTAAAACGCTGAGCAAGAATCCTAAGCTCGAGGATCACCAAATTATGTACCTATACATGCAGGCATGAACGCAACCCCCCGAATGGGGTCAGTACAACAAGGTACCAAATATGTAAACGTAAAGTACAGTAAATAAGATCATAACTGGCCAAAAGATGACAGGGACAAGTATGAAAATTAATTACCAGATACAACCGTGCCATATAAAATAGAGTCAGTTGTACCTTTTAAAAGTGAGAGTCATATCAATATCATAGATGCCTGTCCATATAACGTATCCCGACCCATTCTGGGACTCGGTCCGTATAACTGTGGAGGTCTGTCTACTTATAACGTATCCCGACCTATTCTGGGACACGGTCCTTGTAACTGTTTGCACATAACGTATCCCGGCCCATCATGGGACTCGGTGTCTTTTTACATATAATGTATCCCGGCCCGTGTGGGACTCGGTGACTTATTACACATAACATTCACATCATATGTCTTAATAAGGACTTAGAAATAATTTAGACATGCTTTTAGCATATAATAAATAACACGAATACCCCATAACTTCTAAGAGTATAATGAATCATGAAATAATACCACAGGTATATTTCGTACGTAGAACATGCCAAAATAAGGAAGAATAGTTGTTAGGCATATTTTATATACATTTTTTGAGTCATTTTTAGTTAGTAATTTACTCATTTCGTTTCTGTTTAGTACAATATTAGGTCTGTTGTTCTTTCTTTTGAGCCACAGCGGTCCTAAATAGAGAAATGGCAAAAAGAGGATGAAATGAGCTTGATTTAGATGGAATTGCACACTAAAAGGGCCAAGAAATGAAGCCTAAGAAGTCCCGGGAAGTATAGGAGAAATCAGACGAAGTACGGACGAGAAAATAATGAAAAATTAGAAAATCCAGAATGGGAAGCCACCGGCACCGTGGTGCCGTAATGCAGAACCGCGGTGCCTAATATTCATAGAGGCTGTAGTACTTTTGGCACCGCGGTGCAATTCTGCAGGACCGCGGTGCCGATGCGCGTTTTTCCAGATCCAAGGCGAAATTGGCCAGGGGCAGAAGGGTCCAGGGCACACGATTTTTGCAGTATATAATCCCTAAAACCTTGACCTAAGGGAGGTATCTTTTACATATTCTCTATTCTACTTTGGGGAGGCAAGAAAGGAGGCAACAACACAAAATTGGAGATAACTTTGGTTCAAGTTTCTTTTCTTTTCTTTGTTTTTATTTTAGTTTATGTTGGTTTGTATTAGTTCTTGACATGACAATGTTTAGGAGCTAATTAATTAACTAGGTCTTTCCTATTGAATCTCTTGAAACTCTTTTTCATGAATTAGTGCATTAGTTTGATTTCTTCTTCACTTGATTAAAATTTATTCAATAATTGGTATGGATGTTTGATAGTTAACTGACCATTAATTATCATAATCTATATGATTTTGAATCAAGAACCGAGAAGAGAGATTTGGATATGCTGTAATTGAATAGACATAGGTTAAAATCGTGGACGAAAATACCCCGATACTTGTGTAGCATTATAGGTTATTGTTCTTAATTCTCCTATGTGGTAAATACTATCATAGAAATATAGAAGGGTTCTGCACTGGGGTTGAGTGATTATATATCCTAACCGAAATATAAGACAATCTAGTTAACCGCTATCTTAACGTAGAAAAATAAGTCATTCTAATTGCATTAAGGATTGAGAAGAGTGGATAATCGAGGATATTGGAAGCCCTAATTCCTTCATAACTGATTTAAACCAAAGTATTATCATAATTAGTTTATTTTCTGCAGTTACTTAGTCTTAGTTATTAGATAAAAATACAAACTGTTCACCAAATAGAAACTAAACCTAAGGGAGGTATCTTTTACATATTCTCTATTCTACTTTGGGGAGGCAAGAAAGGAGGCAACAACACAAAATTGGAGATAACTTTGGTTCAAGTTTCTTTTCTTTTCTTTGTTTTTATTTTAGTTTATGTTGGTTTGTATTAGTTCTTGACATGACAATGTTTAGGAGCTAATTAATTAACTAGGTCTTTCCTATTGAATCTCTTGAAACTCTTTTTCATGAATTAGTGCATTAGTTTGATTTCTTCTTCACTTGATTAAAATTTATTCAATAATTGGTATGAATGTTTGATAGTTAACTGACCATTAATTATCATAATCTATATGATTTTGAATCAAGAACCGAGAGGAGAGATTTGGATATGCTGTAATTGAATAGACATAGGTTAAAATCGTGGACGAAAATACCCCGATACTTGTGTAGCATTATAGATTATTGTTCTTAATTCTCCTATGTGGTAAATACTATCATAGAAATATAGAAGGGTTCTGCACTGGGGTTGAGTGATTATATATCCTAACTGAAATATAAGACAGTCTAGTTAACCGCTATCTTAACGTAGAAAAATAAGTCATTCTAATTGCATTAAGGATTGAGAAGAGTGGATAGTCGAGGATATTGGAAGCCCTAATTCCTTCAAAACTGATTTAAACCAAAGTATTATCATAATTAGTTTATTTTCTGCAGTTACTTAGTCTTAGTTATTAGATAAAAATACAAACTGTTCACCAAATAGAAACTAAAGCTTAGATAATCGGTACTTGATAACCAGTCTCTGAGGACGATATTCGGTCTTACCAGACTATATTACTTGTAACGATACGTACACTTGCGTGAGCAATTGGACACGGTCCTAACAAGTTTTTGGCGCCGTTGCCGGGGACTAGCGTACTTTCAATATCGAATTATCTATTCTTATTTCTAATTTGGTTTGTATATATTTGGTCATGTTATTTTATTTCTAATTTGGTTGCTCCAGGAACAAGTTTCTAACTTGTTCTGCGAGCATTTTTTTTTTATCACTTTTTGTTGTTTTTCTTATTTTGTAGGTAAAGTTGAAGAAAACAAAATATGGACTATTACTACTATCGGGGGCATGTGAATCATCAACAACAGCCTAACTCACAGGTTCTACAGAAAGATCAAAATGAGTTGCAGGCAGCCATACCCACGCTCACCTAGTGCAAGAATCAGTTTATGGCTGAGACAAGGGTGTCCGTCAAAAATTTGGAGACACAAATAGGGCAGCTGATGGATATGGTGAGCAACGTACCGCAAGAAAATCTACCTAGCGACATAATTGTGGGGAGTGATAAGCAGAGTGAGGAACCTGAACCACAGCAAGCTGTTGAGAATGATAATGAATTGAGAGAGATAGTTGGTGTATAGAAAGAAGAGGTTACTAAGATCCAACTGTTCACCTTTTTGGATTTCTTGGAATTTATTTTTCCTATACCCATTGCAGAAAAGACACCACTAACTATCATTGCTGAGCCCCAACCAGAAAGTCCATATCCTCAAGGGCACCCCCAAAAGTTGAAAGATGTAGGGAGTTTCACTAATCCCTACATTACAGAGAGCCTAGAAGAATATGGAACTTATTAACATTATGGAATTTATTTTTACGGATTTGGTCACGTGGGGCACACCCGAGGAATTTTACGTTTTGTGGGGCCCACGAGGGTTATGGAATTTTATGGATGAATGAGAGAGTGACACGTGGCACCCCTCACATATGGTCTTGGACGTTTATAGTAAGGGTAAAAGGGTCATTGACCATCAAGGAAGATAAGTCTTCAAAGCTTGAGATTGTTGACCAAGTCAACTTGTCCACTTGGCTTAACATTAATTGTCCTTCATCCTAGCCCACAAATGTTTTAATCTAAGCCATCCAATGTGTTATATAAGCATACTACTAGTGCAAGACAAGGTCTTCCAACACTTAGAATTATTTCACTCACTCTTGTTCTTCAAGCTAGCTCTCGGGTTTGACATCTCCCACACAAGAAAATTTTGTAGTTTTGATCCATTATCCACAAGACTTTAACCCAAGGTCCCTAAGGGTTTTGTAAGGATATCTCAATAGAAAGATTTCGGAAAAACGGCGTTTTCACGTTAGTCGCAAGGCGAAAACCTAAGTAGTTTTCCTAGTTTTGGATTGGAAATGGAAGAGAAGTTGGTTGTGAACTTCTAGAGGCTTCAAATAGCGGATTGGAGCGTAAATGAAAGGAGCTAAGAATTGCTAAGGCGCGACTTTGAATCTTGGAAATTTTAAGGGCTTGTAAAGGTATAAATTTTGTCGTTTTAGCAATTAAAGTTTACTTATTGTTGTAGCTATGGATATTAGAAAGCATGAGATATATAGTATGAAGTTTGATAAGTATATTGGCTATTGGAACCCTAATCCGAAAACTAGCATGTTTAGCCTTAAGATTACATTTTAAGTTGATTATTAGTTTAAGTCGTCGCATGTTGTATAAGAAGGAAATTGTAGTTGTTGAAGTTGTTTACGACTATTGTAACGCCCCGAACCCGGGCCCGTTACTGGTGCCTTACCCCGGGCACCCTAGTGATACAACATCAGAGGAAACCAGCGGAAAATAAAACATGAATCATGAAACAAGAGATATAATAAATAGACAGGCCAACCAAAACAGTTGCCTTCAGTATATACATAAAATCCGAACAGTTTAATCCTTTTACAACCCCGCCACAGTTCTACTGCACCTCTAAGATTTACAACGACTATGGGGACAGGGCCCGCCATACCCCGAATGTACAAGAACCTACAACTCGGGAACACATGCAAAAGATAAGCCTCGGAGAAACGGAGCTTCCCAAATGGCGAGATCACGAGGCGAGGATCCACGGCGATGTACCTCACTGCGGCATGACGCGGCCCCGAAGGAGGTCGATAACAGTACCAAGTATGTGAAATCGCCAAATCAGTAAATGAAATCATAATAGCTTAACAAGCGGGAGACATGTATGATAACCAAAATACGATGCAACATAAAAAGCAGTCGATCGGGGACTCACGCCTCAAAGTCACCACTCAAATATAACTATGGGTCTCACGCCCATAACATCCATCATGTTCGCATCATGGCGCGTGCCCCGGAATCGCCTCGGTGTAGACATGTCCATGATGCAACAATAATAACAAGGCGCGTGGCGCATACCCCGAATCTGCGACGGTGTAGACACGTCCATGTTGCCTCAATAAGAATATCTTTGGTCAACCTGCCGCGTGGCCACATGCCGGAATCTTGCGCCGGTGTAGACACGTCCATGTTGCAACAATAATAACAAGGCCGCGTGGCCGCGTACCGGAATCTGCGTCGGTGTAGACGTGTCCATGTTACCTCAATAACAATATATCTTGGGTGGTCAACCTGCCGCGTACATGCCACGGAATCTTGCGTCGGTGTAGGCATGTCCATGTGACATCAACAACAAGACCGTAATCAAAATGGAAACATGCGGTGGAATTCTCCATCACCGCCAAGACGTCCAAGTAAGTTCTCAACAAGTCAATGGCTCTATCAAGAGACACGGTAATACGAAATACCACCTGGCACAACAAAGGCTATCATCACAAGCATAGGCAAGTTTCACAACAACAAGCATAGGCAAGTTTCACAACAACAAGCATAGGCAAGCTTCACTGACTCAAGGTACTTTCATATTATGCCAAAGTCGGGTTTTAACCCAGTACTACATCGTTAAGTTCTTTTTAAAGAGATCCATTACTTTTATAAAAGTCACCCGATACCGTAGTATAAGAATGACCAACCCACATCCCTTTTCAAAATCAAGTAACAACATTCTTTTCCTAAGTTCGGTTTGCCTAGTTTGATTACTCAAGCTTCTCATTTCAAATGGTTTCATAGTTCATAAACTTAATCACTTGATTTCTTTTTAGAACAATTGAGTAATATAAGTCTCACGTGAGTAGGTTATTCTTGTTTACAACATTCTTATTACAATGACCATGATCTAGAAAATGTAATATCATTTTGTCATCTTAGTTTCTATGCGGATGGAGGTTTCTACCGGTTTTAATACAATTCATCATTATTCAATACATTTTCCTTTATTAACGCTGCGATGGTGCTGTCGATACACATTCGATTTCAAATCGATAAAACATTATCCTTTAAATAAAACCAAGTACTCATTACTCACGAATGAGGTTTCACACAAACATCCACATTAAAACAAATAAGTTAAGTCTCTTATCTTATAAGATCAAGTCTCTTAACTTCTAACATCGATAAACCATTTTCTTTACCTTTCTTAAGACATTATACCTAACTCCCCATCAAGCTAGTATAACTCTTTTTAAAACCTTTAAAACCAAGTGTTACTCTCCTTCAAAACGATTTAGAAATCTTTTGAAATACATCAAGTTCTTTATTATAACTAGCCGCTTATAATTCACATCGATTACCTTTTAAAACCACAAAGTATTTTCTTACCTACATAAAGTATTATAACAACTTCCCATAAAGCCGTTATAACACTTTATGTTTTAAGAACAATCAAACCACGATTAACACGTATGCGTCTACCGTACTACATAGTTCACACATATCATGCTAGAAGAGATAGGAAGAGGTTCACATACCTCGCGACGATTTATCGACAATAAGCAAAATGCTCCAGTACTACAACCTTGCTAGCCCTTTCCACTCCTCGGTAGAATACGCTACTCTTAGTACTTTCACCTATAAAGGCCACTGGCGTCTATTAAATCTTAAACACGTTCCCATCTTTCTACAGAAAATTCGTACCTCCCACATGTCAGCGTAAATCTCCTCTATCGGTGGCTACCAAGCCAACCGGGGTTAACACGTCTAACCGACGCGTACAATTCTACTACGGTAATGCTACATAAGTCTCATGTAATACAACCCTAGGTAATTCTGATTCGATTCTTCTCTTTATTAACCTTCTATGATTCTTCGCTCAATTCTTCATTCTTGAGCTTAAGTCAACAGACATTGCCACAATACCAAGTTCATTCTATATATAGTATACAACAACTATATATTCAACACATATGTAATTTCCAATTACAATAGGGGACAAGATATTTACCTCGATAAGCCCAAAATTATCCGAGTTTAATGTCGCTCCCGAGCAAGGTTTAGCTCTACTCAGAGTGCTCGATCCGCTCCAAACAACCCTTAAGTTCTAACCAACTTCTCTTAAGTACTTCAAACAACAATGAAGATTTCCTTAGGGTTTGGTTTGAGACTAAAAGGACAAAAGGTAGTATTTAGGGTTCTACGTATAGAGGTATCTTTGGAATACTACAAGGTACAAGGCTAAGGTATTTTGGGCATTATAACAATACTAGGAGAGTATTTCTATACCACAACAAGGGTATTATACGAAAACAACTAGGCTAGGGGTACCCACTGCCAAGGCACCACAAAGGGAAAGCTTTGTGCAAAGGGGAAAGGGGTGTGGTGGGCCAATTTCACAAGGAGGAGGAAGAGAACTTGAGACTTAGGCAATTTGTGGATGAAGAAAGTCTTCACAAAGGGAGCTATTTATAGGCCAAGCAAAGGCCAACCAATGGCGAGATCCATCCATGTGTTAGGCAAGTGTAAGGCGAGATCAAGCCAAGTGCACCCACAAAACACTCCACAAAACACTCCACAAAACAAGCCACAAACAAGGCACAAAAGGAGGGACCAATCGGCCGAGGCCAAGCCTCCTCTTTGCGTCGATGAGGTGACAAGTGTCACTCCCGTTAATCCAAAATGTTCGTCGCTCGGAAAAATCCGCAAAAATACTAAATGACATAGCGGAATTTTTCCAACGTAAATGGAAACGTTTCGTCGAAACGACTCTATTAACACTTGTGCCCAAATTTCGAACCAAAGCCAATTCTTAAGGCAAAAATTAATACGTGCGCCTCACGCATACTGCGGAAATACGGTATAACATTCATCCCCTTAGAAACATTCGTCGAATGTTCCTTCAATCTCAAAACAACGGCGTCGGTATAGTCTTCAACTGCTTATCGTCTGAAAACAATCATGCCACACTGGCCCACAAAACATACGTTCACTTTTCCTTTCTCGTAGTACTGTCACGAACACTGAACTCGTTCTAGTATCCGTACCACACTTCATCAACGCTTGTTTCCAACCTCGAGTCACTACCTCGAACTTGGTCATCTCACTAACCTCGATTTCCCTAAGGCCATTCCGCCTTCACGAACTGATTCTGATCGAACGCGTCCACGAACTCATCGATGGTCATCTAAACTTGGGCCTAGCACCTCGTGACCCTACCACGGCGGGACCACCAGAAACCCGACCCCAAACGGGTTACGGTTGACCCGCAAATGGTCCTCAACCCGACCAACCGCGCCAACTCTTGTTCCCGATCCGGAACAATCTTACTATTTCACATCATGAAAGCTACCACTTCCATCTCACACTACCTGGACTTACCCTTTTCACTAACGAGTTTCTAAATCACATTTTAGCACAAAGCTATCCAAACATATCATTAAACACATCGACAACATCAATACACACAAAACTCTAGAGGTTAAGGATATACACAAACTAGGCGGTTCGAGGCCGCTAAAATCGAACTTCCACCGCGACCTCTCTACCGTGGCAATCGCTCTAGTAGTCTGTGCTATCCTACCGATGCTACTACCACAGTGGGCGGTCTCGTCATATGGCCTGTTGGCGCAAGAATAACAAGCTCCCAGTACTACGACACTCCCGAAATGCGGTCTACCACATCGACCACACCGAGGTAGGGGTGGTGCGTCGCCAACACCCTACTTCGCGAACATCTCAAACACAGGAGCCATGACCTGCTCCTGAATATCCCGAAGGTCTCGAAGGCTGTGGAGGACCACTCTGTACTGGCGGAGGTACATAACTAGTCTGCTGCTGAGGCGGTCCGCCTCGAAAGTCGCCAAAATATCCGGCCGTCTTGGCATAACCTGTGGCGGTCCGCTGCGTCGATCTCTGCGCTCGCACCCAAGTGCATGAGCACGAATGCGGCAATGTCGTGCGGTGAAGAGAAACACCGAACAACTCTCGCTAGGTAATCGAGCCACGTAACATATCGGTGCACTCGATCCTCCATACTAGCTACTAATGCGGGAACATCACCGGCGATGAGTCGAACTCCACATTGTACTCCCGAATCATGCGCGGTGCGCCTCAACATCAAAAATCATGCCGGCGAGCCCTCGCCATTTGTGGAGGCAAGAAATGTGCCGGAAGGCCCCGAAAACTCGTCCCAAGCGGTGAAAGTGCATGCTCTCCCGGGAAAGCTCCCACGAGTCAAACCAATCGGCTGCGGTATCACGCGGCCGTCTGCGAACAAATGTCACCGACTCGGTCTCGAAGCCTTGATCACGCGTGATCTCTGCAGCGGCGGATGAACTCCTGCGGATCATCCTCGGCCTCGACCAGTAAAACTCAAAGTGCTGACTAAGGAAATCCCGTAGCCTCAAATGCGCCTCGGGTGCGCGGTCTTCTTTGGAGCCAGGCTGCTGCGTCCGGCCTATCCTCATATCAGCCTGACCACGGCGATAATCGGGCCATCTCGCGTGATCCATCTCTCGCTCGGTGTGGGGTGGAGGCTCAGTATTGTAGTCTCGCAGCCCTGCTGCGGCTCTAAACTCTTTGGTCTTTGGCGGCGTCGCAAAACTTCGCCGTCGAAGCACTACCTCAGTCTTGGCCGGGCTGCGCCCTCGTACTCCTCTGAATCCTAGCGACTCTCGGCCTGCCTTGCCTCTGGGCCACTGGTTGCACTCGCGAGGCATAAGCGGTAAAAGCGAAACACGTCGGAGGGTCCAACTTACAACCACGGCTCTAAGGCACGATCTCGGAATGAGAAGAATGGAAACCAATCCTAAATGTCCTATAGCCTCACGATTATAGATGTGGTGCCACAACACACGATAATCAAGACTACTGAACCGCGATGCAGACACTTTCAGAGACTAAGCGCTCGATACCACTTTGTAACGCCCGAACCGGGCGTTCTTCGTGCCTTACCGGGCACCCTAGTGATACAACATCAGAGAAAAACAGCGGAAAATAAAACATGAATCATGAAACAAGAGATATAATAAATAGACAGGACAACCAAAGCGATTGCCTTGGTATATACATAAAATCCGAGCAGTTTAATCCTTTTACAAACCTGCCCAACAGTTCTACGGACCTCTAAGATTTACAACGACTATGGCGGGGACGGGGCCGCCATACCACGAATGTACAAGAACCTACCTGACTCGGGAACACATACCAAAAGATAAGCCTCGGAGAAAGCGGAGCTTCCCAGCAATGGCGAGATCACGAGGCGAGGATCCACGGCCGATGTACCTACTGCGGCATGAGCGCGGCCGAAGGAGGTCGATCTGGTACCAAGTATGTGAAAGCGTCAAAATCGTAAATGAAATCATAATAGCTTAACAAGCGGGAGACATGTATGATAACCAAAATACGATGCAACATAAAAGCAGTCGATCGGGGACTCACGCCTCAAAGTCACCACTCAAATATAACTATGGGTCTCACGCCCATAACATCCATCATGTTCGCATCATGGCGCGTGCCCCGGAATCGCCTCGGTGTAGACATGTCCGTGATGCAACAATAATAACAAGGCGCGTGGCCCGTACCGGAATCTTGCGCCGGTGTAGACACGCGTCCATGTTGCCTCAATAAGAATATCTTGGTCAACCACGCGCGTGGCCACATGCCGAATCTTGCGTCGGTGTAGAACCGTCCATGTTGCAACAATAATAACAAGGCGCGTGGCCACGTACCGGAATCTTGCGTCGGTGTAGACATGTCCATGTTACCTCAATAACAATATCTTTGGGTGGTCAACCTGCGCGTGGCCACATGCCCGGAATCTTTGCGTCGGTGTAGGCATGTCCATGTGACATCAACAACAAGGCCGTAATCAAAATGGAAACATACCGTGGAATTCTCCATCACGCGGACGCGTCAGTAAGTTCTCAACAAGTCAACCGCCCTATCAAGAGACACGGTAACGAAATACCACACCGCACAACAAAGGCTATCATCACAAGCATAGGCAAGTTTCACAACAACAAGCATAGGCAAGTTTCACAACAACAAGCATAGGCAAGCTTCACACAACTCAAGGTACTTTCATATTATGCCAAAGTCCGGGTTTTTAACCCCAAAGTACTACATACGTTAAGTTCTTTTTAAAAGAGATCCATTACTTTTATAAAAGTCACCCGATGCAGTAGTATAAGAATGACCAACCCACATCCCTTTTCAAAATCAAGTAACAACATTCTTTTCCTAAGTTCCAGTTTGCCTAGTTTCAATTACTCAAGCTTCTCATTTCAAATGGTTTCATAGTTCATAAACTTAATCACTTGATTTCTTTTTAGAACAATTGAGTAATATAAGTCTCACGTGAGAGTAGGTTATTCTTGTTTACAACATTCTTATTACAGCAGCCATGATCTAGAAAATGTAATATCATTTTGTCTCATCTTAGTTTCTATGCAGATGGAGGTTTCTACTGGTTTTAATACAATTCATCATTATTCAATACATTTTCCTTTATTAAGCAGTTGCGATCTGTCGATACACATTCTGATTTCCGAAATCAGTAAAACATTATCCTTTAAATAAAACCAAGTACTCATTACTCACGAATGAGGTTTCACACAAACATCCACATTAAAACAAATAAGTTAAGTCTCTTATCTTATAAGATCAAGTCTCTTAACTTCTAACATCAGTAAACCATTTTCTTTACCTTTCTTAAGACATTATACCTAACTCCCCATCAAGCTAGTATAACTCTTTTTAAAACCTTTAAAACCAAGTGTTACTCTCCTAAAGCGATTTAGAAATCTTTTGAAATACATCAAGTTCTTTATTATAACTAGCGATTATAATTCACATCGATTACCTTTTAAAACCACAAAGTATTTTCTTACCTACATAAAGTTATATAACAACTTCCCATAAAGCCGTTATAACACTTTATGTTTTAAACAATCAAACACAGTTAACACGTATCGTCTACCGTACTACATAGTTCACACATATCATGCTAGAAGAGATAGGAAGAGGTTCACATACCTCGCGGCGATTTATCGACAATAAGCAAAATGCTCCAAGTACTACAACCTTGCTAGCCCTTTCCACTCCTCGAGTAGAATACGCTACTCTTAGTACTTTCACCTATAAAGGCCACAAACGTCTATTAAATCTTAAACACACGTTCCCATCTTTCTACAGAAAATTCGGCACCTCCATGACAGCGTAAATCTCCTCTCTATCGAGTCGGCTACCAAGCCAACCGGGGTTAACACGTCTAACGGACGCGTACAATTCTACTACGGTAATGCTACATAAGTCTCATGTCAACCCAGGTAATTACGATTCGATTCTTCTCTTTATTAACCTTACATGATTCTTGTTCAATTCTTCATTCTTGAGCTTAAGTCAACAGACATTGCCACAATACCAAGTTCAGTTCTATATATAGTATACAACAACTATATATTCAACACATATGTAATTTCCAATTACAATAGGGGGACAAGATATTTACCTCGATAAGCCCAAAAATTATCCGAGTTTAATGTCGCTCCTGAGCAAGGTTTAGCTCTACTCGAGTGCTCGATCCGCTCCAAACAACCCTTAGAAGTTCTAACCAACTTCTCTTAAGTACTTCAAACAACAATGAAGATTTCCTTAGGGTTTGGTTTGAGACTAAAAAGGACAAAAGGTAGTATTTAGGGTTCTACGTATAGAGGTATCTTTGGAAAACTACAAGTTACAATGATAAGGTAATATGGGAATTATAACAATACTAGGAGAGTATTTCTATACCACAAAGGGGTATTATCTGAAAACAACTAGGCTAGGGGTACCCAGCGAGGCACCACAAAGGGGGAAAGCTATCGGCAAAGGGGCAAAGGGCTGTGGTGGACGAATATAACCAGGGACCGAGGAAGAGAACTTCAATACTTAAGCAATTTCTGGATGAAGAAAGTCTTCACAAAGGGTAGCTATTTATATGCCAAGCAAAGGCCAACCAATGGCCAAGATCCATCCATGTGTTAGGCAAGTGTAAGGCCAAGATCAAGCCAAGTGCACCCACAAAACACTCCACAAAACACTCCACAAAACAAGCCACAAAACAAGGCACAAAAGGAGGGACCAATCGGCCAAGGCGAGCCTCCTCTTTGCCGTCAATGAGGTGACAAGTGTCACCCTCCGTTGATCCAAAAATGTTAAAATCGCTCGGAAAAATCCGCAAAATACTAAATGACATAGCGGAATTTTTCCAACGTAGGTAATGAAGCGTTTAGTCGACGACTCTATTCGGCACTTGTGCCCAAATTTCGAACCAAAGCCAATTCTTAAGGCAAAAAAATTAATACGTACGCCCTCACGTACATACTCTGGAAATACGGGGTATAACAACTATATAACATGTTAGACCTTAGAACTTGGAATTGAAAAAGAATTGGAAAGGACTTGTGTTGAGTTATTGTTGGCCGAGAATGGCTTGTGAGTATTAAACTACTTGGTATGAATTGTGGGGCGGAATTTTACACGTATTGTAAGGCGTGTAATCCCCTTTGATTGGTTGTTGTTTTGAGCCTTAAATGTGGCGTGTTGGTTATTGTATTCGGCCTTGAAAAAGGTGGCAAAGTATGTAGAAACAAAGAAAGTGATGCCCGATTTTCCGTAGAAAAAGAGACCGTATACTTAGTATTATTCTACGTTAGAAACTAGAAATTGATAGTCATGTTGTGACCATTATAGGTTGATAATTCTACGTACGACGTATTCGGCTTAGCTTGTGGATTTAGCCGAAAAGGTATGTGAACTATCTCCTCTTCTAGCATGATTCCTTAAGATAAAGAAAGTATGTCCTACTCCTTAAATGATCTATTCCTTGGTTATATTTGGATTGCCTAAAATAGAATTTGTTCTATGTACTTCCTTGATTGTACTTTTGATGTTTAAATTGTAAGTTGTATAATCCATTGCCTTAGTGGAGTTTGGATTCTTAAGAGTGAAAGTATTTTTCTTAAAGTACATAGAGTCTTGAAAAGGAAGGGGTTTCCAAATCTTTTGGCTAGTGCCTTAGTTCCAAAACCTAAGGGTTGTTATAATGACTTTAGGGGAGTCAAATGAGTGATTTACTTAATTGTTTTAAAAGAGGAGAAATGACATGATTTAAGAGAAGAAACTTGTTTTCTAAATATTAAGAGACTTGAAGTATTTTGAAAGTTAAGAACTTGATTTGTAAGTATGTGATACTTGGTTTTAAAAGTATAAGTCTCTTGGTTATAAAAGGAATGAATATGTCCAAAACCATAAAGGGTTATAACGACTTTATGGGAAGTTGGTTATAACGGTTTTATGGAAGGTTAAGAAAGTTGTCTATTTTGATTAATGGGCATAAGTTGCCTAGATTGTAAAAATTTGAAGTTACTTGATTTCAAGCTTTGAAATGAGTTTTCTAAAAGTGTAGTAACTTACTTTGAAAAATAGACACACCTTGATACTACGGGTGTTAGTATCTTGGGGTTTTACATAGAAAGGAGTATTTTGAAAAGAATGTACGTACGTAGTACTTTGGCTTGTTTAATTGAGAATTATTCTATGTGTGCCTTGGTAGTACTTTGGCTTGTTTAATTGAGAATTATTCTATGTGTGCATTGATAGTACTTTGGCTTGTTTAATTGAGAATTATTCTATGTGTGCCTTGATAAGTACTTTGGCTTGTTTAATTGAGAATTATTCTATGTGTGCCTTGATAAGTACTTTGGCTTGTTTTATTGAGGAGTATTCTATAAGTGCCTTGAGTTTATAAAATGAAAGTCTAAAGATTTTATGAACTTGCCTATGTGTGCTGGTGATAGCCTTTGAGTGCAAGTATTATATTTGTACACTGCCGTGACTCTTGATTGGAGGGACGGCTGTCTTGTTGTAAGTTTACTTGGACGTACCGACGGTGATGTGGGATTCCACGGGCATGTTTCCATTATTTGTATTACCCCATGGTCATGCTTATACGATGTGGGATTCCGGGGCATGCGACCACGAGGGATACTCCTTGGACATGCTTATACGATATGAGATTCCGGGGCATGTGACCAGGAGGCGGGTTAGAATCCCGGATTTGTTTGTATTACCCTATGGTCATGCTTATACGATGTGGGATTCCGGGGCATGCGACCACGTGGGATATTGTTATTCCATGGATTAGCCCTCCATGAGATTTAGTGACGTAGGATGGATCTGGTAGTTAGCTTTCGTACTTGCCCCCGTCGGTGGCTGACGCAGGATGGCTCTGGTAGTTGGCTTTCGTACTTGCCCCCGTCAGTGCTATTGCACAGTTTGGTACGATAGGCTCCGGTAGATAGCTTGCGCACTTGCCCCGGTCATATCTCGTGACGACAGGTTGGATCTGGTAGTTAGCTTTCGTACTTGCCCCCGTCAGTTGTTGACGCAGGTTGGATCTGGTAGTTGGCTTTCGTACTTGCCCCCGTCAGTTTTATGATACAGGTTGGATCTGGTGGTTCGTTTTCCTACTTGGCCCGTACAGTTTTTAGGACACAGGTGGGACTTGGTGTTCATGTATGCCTATTGGTGTTATATTATATCATGGACTGCCGGCAGTGAGGAAGGATTCCACGGGCATGATTGATATTATGGGCGTGAGACCCATGGTTATATTTTAGTAATGACTTTGAGGGCATGCGTCCCTGACTTGATATGACTGTTTATGTATTGTGTACTGTAGTTCGGCTATCATACATGTCTCCTGTTTTGTATAGACTGTTATGATTTCATTACAGTACTTACTGTTTCACATACTTGGTACATTCTTCATACTGACCTCCTTGAGCTGCGTTCATCTGCGCGAGTTTAGGTATCTTTGTTTGGTGATCTGCAGTGTAGGACCACCTTTCGAGTTTTGGATAGCTCCATCCATTCGGGAGTTTATCTTTTTGTATAGACCCTTGATCTGAGCTTTTATGCGATTATGGGTACGGCGGGGCCTTGTCGTCATAGTTGATATAACTCTTAAGTGCGTATTCATATGTGGGATTGGACTCATGTATAGTGTAGTGTCTTTTTATTATGTATATTATATGGCGGCCTTGCGGCTTTGCCTTGCACGTCGTTGGTTTTAAAAAAATGAGGTGTTATTTAAATTCCATGATTTGCTTAGTTGTTAAGGTAGAAGGTGCCCGGGTAGGGCACCGATCCGCAGCTTGGGGTTGGGGTGTGACAGTGGTATCGAGCGATCGGTCCTCGGAATGTCTACAGGCGTGTCTAGTAGAGTCTTGATTATCGGTGTGTTGCGTGCCACACCCATAAACAGGAGGCTACATGACATTTAGGAGTTGGTTTCTATTCTTCTCACTCTGAGATCATGCCATAGACCTGTGTTATTAAGATAATACCTCTCTGACATATTTTTGTGTTCTGTTATGCCTCCAGAGGGCACGATGCGCCTGAAGGGAAAAGGAGTAGCGAGAGCTACTAGTCGGACTCGAGAGAGTTGATAGGGCTTATGCCCGAGGTATCTGGATGTTGTCTGCGATCGGCGAGTTCTTCTGCGCCGAGTTTTGAGGCCCAGCACGAGCCTCGGTTTCGCGATTAGGAGAAGACTATAGGGTCATGAGGAAGCGATTATGTTATTGACCAAGATAAGCGGTGCTACAGTTTCATCGGCGGGAGGTTATTCGGCGATGCTGAGCAGTGTACAGAGGGTAAAGGGCCAACGCGGAGATCAGCGTAAGAGGGCTAGACCGGTTGGTTATCCCGGTGAGTTTTTTGACGAGTAACCTCAGCAGCGAGTGAGATACTCGTCCCAGCCTACCCAGTACATACCCCCGCAGCTCACAGGTGGGATATTGGACCCCACAAGGTATTTAGGAGCCGGTCCAAGCTCCAGGGGTCGAGGTTCTCGAAGGAAGCGAGAGGACTTTC
Source organism: Przewalskia tangutica (assembly GCA_029844215.1). NCBI lineage: Eukaryota > Viridiplantae > Streptophyta > Magnoliopsida > Solanales > Solanaceae > Przewalskia > Przewalskia tangutica. The sequence goes on from CM056718.1 coordinate 35,738,693, forward strand.
TCGATCGAGGCAACCTATTCCTCGATGTTTGAGATGTAGTAAGCGTCGTTCGGAAATGTCGTTATGGCGCGGTGTTTGTTTTTATTGTGGCCGTCGGGCCATATTGCGAGTATGTCCTTTTAGAAAGAGCCGGTGAGGTGGCTCGACCTATGAGGCGATGGTTGATTCCCTTTCCTCCATGGTATGTGTCCCAGGCGAGCGGTGTTAAGATGTCGACCGGTAGTGGTAGAGGTCGAGTGGAGTTTATAGTTCTGGCGGTCCTTTGAACCGCATAGATGACGTGACTCTTTGGGCGAGGATCGGAGGCGACATCGCGTAGGTTCTGGTATATTTCAATTCTTTTTGAATCATACGTGCATTGATAGATTCAGATTTTGCCCTAGTGTATATGTTTTCCCTGTGTTGCTAGCAGTTGTAAGTGATAGTACCCCCCAGAGGTAGGAATACTTTGATTAGTAATGTGAAAAGTTAAGAATGTTGACAAGAATGGTAAAGTGAACTGAGACTATAGTTGTGTAGAGTTCACAAGTAGTAATTGCCCCATAACAGTGTAAGACCAATAGGGAAGATTGTACAGTAGAAATACTTTGGCCTATGTGACGAACCTCTAGTGAATAGGGGGATAGGGTGAGAAGTACCTTTAGATAAGAGAAAGATTTATTCCAGACTAAGAATGAGAAGTTAAGTATGACGATGGGTCGGGTTATGGACTCATTTCGGGTCAATCGGTAGTATGGAATGGGGTGATGTCAGTTGGTAGAGGTCCCACGATATGATAGGGTCACGAGGATGCAAGGCCCAAGTCTAGTTGATTTTGTACGTGTACTAAATAAGTTTGAAAGTACGAGAAAGTATGACAAGTAAGGAAAGAAAGGAACCTCTAAGGATCCCGTGTTTTAGAAGACTGTAACCTTCGAGTTTTGTGAGAAGGGGTCGCGGACGGAAGGTCCATTGATATGTTTACATATGTTGTGGTGGCCATGTGTGGCATCGTTGGTCTTGTGCAGTTTTGATTGATAGGCATAGTATAGAGTTTATGCCGGAGTTTGTATAGCTTGACAACCGACTAAGAACATTCGGGGGCGAATGTTTCTAAGGGGGGAAGAATGTTACACCCCGTAAGTCCAGGACATGTATTAGAGAATGTATGTAAGGAATCAAGACTTGGAAATTAGTACGAAAGGAAGAATTATTTTTCCGACGGAAAATCTTCCGAACGTCGGAAAGGAAAAATGTTCGTTGATGAGAATTGGATTCTCAAAATGCATTATTTGAAGAGTATGGAACTTATTAACATTATGAAATTTATTTTTACGGATTTGGTCACGTGGGGCCCACCCGAGGAATTTTACGTTTTGTGGGGCCCACGAGGGTTACGGAATTTTATGGACGAATGAGAGGGCGACATGTGGCACCCCCACATATGGTCTTGGACGTTAATAGTAAGGGTAAAAGGGTCATTGACCATCAAGGAAAATAAGTCTTCAAAGCTTGAGATTGTTGACCAAGTCAACTTGTCCACTTGGCTTAACATTAATTGTCCTTCATCCTAGCCCACAAGTGTTTTAATCTAAGCCATCCAATGTGTTATATAAGCATACTACTAGTGCAAGACAAGGTCTTCCAACACTTAGAATTATTTCACTCACTCTTGTTCTTCAAGTTAGCTCTCGGGTTTGACATCTCCCACACAAGAAAATTTTGTAGTTTTGAGCCATTGTCCACAAGACTTTAACCCAAGGTCCCTAAGGGTTTTGTAAGGATATCTCAATAGAAAGATTTTGGAAAAACGACGTTTTCACGTTAGTCGCAAGGCGAAAACCTAAGTAGTTTTCCTAGTTTTGGATTGGAAATGGAAGAGAAGTTGGTTGTGAACTTCTAGAGGCTTAAAATAGCAGATTGGAGCATAAAGGAAAGGAGCTAAGAATTGCTAAGGAGCGACTTTGAATCTTGGAAATTTTAAGGGCTTGTAAAGGTATAAATTTTGTCGTTTTAGCAATTAAAGTTTACTTATTGTTGTAGCTATGGATATTAGCAAGCATGAGATATATAGTATGAAGTTTGATAAGTATATTGGCTATTGGAACCCTAATCCGAAAACTAGCATGTTTAGCCTTAAGATTACATTTCAAGTTGATTATTAGTTTAAGTCGTCGCATGTTGTATAAGAAGGAAATTGTAGTTGTTGAAGTTTTTTACGACTATATAACATGTTAGACCTTAGAACTTGGAATTGAAAAAGAATTGGAAAGGACTTGTGTTGAGTTATTGTTGGCCGAGAATGGCTTGTGAGTATTAAACTACTTGGTATGAATTGTGGGGCGGAATTTTACACGTATTGTAAGGCGTGTAATCCCCTTTGATTGGTTGTTGTTTTGATACTTAAATGTGGTGTGTTGGTTATTGTATTCGGCCTTGAAAAAGGTGGCAAAGTATGTAGAAACAAAGGAAGTGCTGCCCGAGTTTCCGTAGAAAAAGAGTCCGTATACTTAGTATTATTCTACGTTAGAAACTAGAAATTGATAGTCATGTTGTGACCATTATAGGTTGAAAATTCTACGTACGACGTATTCGGCTTAGCTTGTGGATTTAGCCGAAAAGGTATGTGAACTATCTCCTCTTCTAGCATGATTCCTTAAGATAAAGAAAGTATGTCCTACTCCTTAAATAATCCATTCCTTGATTGTACTTTGATGTTTAAATTGTAAGTTGTATAATCCATTGCCTTAGTGGAGTTTGGATTCTTAAGAGTGAAAGTATTTTTCTTAAAGTACATAGAGTCTTGAAAAGGAAGGGGTTTCCAAATCTTTTGGCTAGTGCCTTAGTTCCAAAACCTAAGGGTTGTTATAATGACTTTAGGGGAGTCAAAGGAGTGATTTACTTAATTGTTTTAAAAGAGGAGAAATGACATGATTTAAGAGAAGAAACTTGTTTTCTAAATATTAAGAGACTTGAAGTATTTTGAAAGTTAAGAACTTGATTTGTAAGTATGTGATACTTGGTTTTAAAAGTATAAGTCTCTTGGTTATAAAAGGAATGAATATGTCTAAAACCATAAAGGGTTATAACGGCTTTATGGGAAGTTGGTTATAACGGCTTTATGGAAGGTTAAGAAAGTTGTCTATTTTGATTAATGGGCATAAGTTGCCTAGATTGTAAAAATTTGAAGTTACTTGATTTCAAGCTTTGAAATGAGTTTTCTAAAAGTGTAGTAACTTACTTTGAAAAATAGACACACCTTGATACTACGGGTGTTAGTATCTTGGGGTTTTACATAGAAAAGAGTATTTTGAAAAGAATGTACGTACGTAGTACTTTGGCTTGTTTAATTGAGAATTATTCTATGTGTGCCTTGGTAGTACTTTGGCTTGTTTAATTGAGAATTATTCTATGTGTACCTTGATAGTACTTTGGCTTGTTTAATTGAGAATTATTCTATGTGTGCCTTGATAAGTACTTTGGCTTGTTTAATTGAGGAGTATTCTATAAGTGCCTTGAGTTTATAAAATGAAAGTCTAAAGATTTTATGAACTTGCCTATGTGTGCTGGTGATAGCCTTTGAGTGCAAGTATTATATTTGTACGCTGTCGTGACTCTCGGTTGGAGGGTCGGCTGTCTTGTTGTAAGTTTACTTGGAGCGTCTGCAGCGGTGATGTGGGATTCCACGGGTATGCTTCCATTATTTGTATTACCCTATGGTCATGCTTATACGATGTGGGATTCCGGGGCATGCGACCACGAGGGATACTCCTTGGACATGCTTATACGATGTGGGATTCCGGGGCATGTGACCAGGAGGCGGGTTAGAATCCCGGATTTGTTTGTATTACCCTATGGTCATGCTTATACGATGTGGGATTCCGGGGCATGCGACCACGTGGGATATTGTTATTCCATGGATTAGCCCTCCATGAGATTTAGTGACGTAGGATGGATCTGGTAGTTAGCTTTCGTACTTGTCCCCCGTCGGTGGCTGACGCAGGATGGCTCTGGTAGTTGGCTTTCGTACTTGCCCCCGTCAGTGCTATTGCACAGTTTGGTACGATAGGCTCCGGTAGATAGCTTGCGCACTTGCCCCGGTCATATCTCGTGACGACAGGTTGGATCTGGTAGTTAGCTTTCGTACTTGCCGTCGATTGTTGGCGAGTTGGATCCGTAGTTGGCTTTCGTACTTGCCGTCGATTTTATGATCTGAGTTGGATCACGGTGGTTCGTTTTCCTACTTAGCGTGCGATTTTAGGACACAGGTGAGACTTGGTGTTCATTTATGCCTATTGGTGTTATACTATATCATGGACTGCCGGCAGTGAGGAAGGATTCCACGGGCATGATTGATATTATGGGTGTGAGACCCGTAGTTATATTTTAGTAATGACTTTGAGGCATCGTCCACGACTTGATATGATTTATTTATGTATTGTGTATTGTAGTTCGGCTATCATACATGTCTCACTGTTGTGTATAAATCGTTATGATTTCATTCTGATACTTCATTTCACATACTTGGTACATTCTTCATCTTGACCTCTCCGGCTGCGTTAAATCATGAGTTTAGGTCTGTTGTTTGGTGATCTGCAGTGTAGGACCTGCTCGAGTTTTGGATAGCTCCATCTGTTCGTGAGTTTATCTTTTTGGTATAGACCTTGATGCAGTCTTTTTATGCGATTATGGATGCAGCGGAGCCTTGTCCGTCATAGTTCGAGATAACTCTTAGAGTGCATTCATATGTGGGATTGGACTCATGTATGCAGTGTAGTGTCTTTTATTATGTATATTATATGGCGGCACTTGTCGGCTTTGCCCTTACCGCGTCGTTGGTTTTAAAAAAAAAAGAGGTGTTATTTAAATTCCGCAGTTTGCTTAGTTGTTAAGGTAGAAGGGTGCCCAGGTAGGGCACCAGTCACGGGCCCGGGGTTCGGGGTGTGACAGTAACCCAATGTTTTTAATTATGTTATTTTAATTTTTGTTTTAGTTTGTTTCATTTTATCTTGAACGTCACGGTCTTGTGTTTTGTCTTATGTTTTGATGGCAGGTGGACTAGGGATTGACCATAAGGGGGAAATAATCAAAAGCGCTGAAACTTCAGAGAGCCCAAAAGATGTGCAATTTACAGAACCTCATCCCATACCTCCGTTATGATCGATGTGTTGTGTCAGTAAGTTTTTCCTTATTTTTAGTGTCACGATCCGAACCCGGGCCCGTGACTGGTGCCTTACCCCGGACACCCAAGTAGACATACATCAGAGTAATCAGCGGAATATAAAACAAGACATGAAATAAAAACAATTCATTTGAGAAAACTTTCCTTGCGGCATATATATATAACAACTAGAACAGTTACATCCCTTTTTACAACTCGCCACAAGATTACTCTGCACCTCTAAGAATGATATGACAACAATGACGGGCGGGCCGCCATACCACGAATGTAAGCACCTACAACGACGGCGGACTATACGATGATAAGGCTCGGAGAAACGGAGCTTCCCAACGTGAACCGTGACCTGCGAGCTAGGATCGACGATCGGTGTACCTACTGCGGCGTGAGCGCAGCCCAGAAGGAGTCGATAACAGGTACCAAGTATGTGAAACTGTAAAGTACTTTCAATGAAATCAAGTATTTAAAACCATTTGCAAATACAATTAGTTCAATTTGCACATAGTGCCATATCACAAACAAGAGCAATAATAGGTAAATCGTATGTGTCTTTCTGGGCGCGAATGATCGGGCAAGGCCAATCGCCCATAGTATCATTATGCATGCCTAACCTCGACTCCGCGATCCGCATAGGTCACATAGACCGCGTAAGGTATTCTCGCGTCGGGGTAGCTAACCCGGTACCTCTGGACTCCGCGATCGCGCATAGTCTCAATAGACGCGTAGTCACACGGATCGCGTAGGCATCCCGCGTCGGGATAAAACACGGAATGATCAACCACGGAACTCCGCGACTCGCGTAGTCACGCAGACCGCATAGGCCGTATAGACCCGCATCAAGGGTGGCAAGCCCTCGGTATAACAAGTCAAGGGGGTATGTGATATAATAACATAACAGCTTATCGTTAAACAACATAAGCAAAACAAGGGGAACCCCTTTACACAAACATCACCAGATACTAACACACGTAGCATGTCACACCCCGAAAATCGGGCCCGTGACTGGTGCCTTACCCCGGGCACCCTAGTGATACATACATCAGAGAAAATCAGCGGAACATAAAACATGAGTCATTAAACAAGAGATATAATAAATAAACAGGCCAACCAAAACAGTTGCCTTCAGTGTATACATAAAACCTGAACAGTTTAATCCTTTTACAACCCCGCCACAACAGCGATTACTGACCTCTAAGATATACAACAACTATGACGGGACGGGGCCGCCATACCGTACCACGAATGTTCAAGAACCTACAACTCGTGGAAACATACAAAGATAAGCCTCAGAAGGCAGCTTTCCGACACGAAATGAGATCTAAGGCGGGGATCCACGGCCGATGTACCTCTGCGGCATGAGCGGCCCGAAGGAGGTCGATAACAGTACCAAGTATGTGGCGTAAATCAGAATATCGGCTTAAATCATAACGATCTATATAAAGCGAAGACATGTATGATAACCAAAATGCGATGCAACATAAAAGCGATCAAGTCGAGGACTCACGCCCTCAAAGTCACCACTCAAATATAACTATGGGTCTCACGTCCACCACATCCATCATGTTCGCATCATGGCGCGTGCCGGAATCTTGCGCCGGTGTAGACATGTCCATGATGCAACAATAATAACAAGGCGCGTGGCCACGTACCGGAATCGCCTCGGTGTAGACATGCCCGTGTAACCTCAATAACAATATCTTGGGTGGTCAACCTGCCGCGTACCCCCGAATCTGCGTCGGTGTAGACACGTCCGTGTGACATCAACAACAAGACAATAATCAAAATGGAAACATGCGTGGAATTCTCCATCACCGGCCGCGTCCAAGTAAGTTCTCAACAAGTCAACCGCCTCTATCGAGACGCGGTAACACGTAAATACCACATTTGCACAACAAAGGCTATCATCACAAGCATAGGCAAGTTTCACAACAACAAGCATAGCAAGTTTCACACAACTCAAAGTACTTTCATTTTATGCCAAAGTCTGTCTTTAACCCCAAAGTACTACATACGTTAAGTTCTTTTAAAGAGATCCATTACCTTTATAAAAGTCACCCGATACCCGTAGTATTAGAATGACCAACCCACATTCCTTTTCAAAATCAAGTAACAACATTCTTTTCCTAAGTTCCAGTTTGCCTAGTTTCAATTACTCAAGCTTCTCATTTTCAAATGGTTTCATAGTTCCCAAACTTAATCACTTGATTCCTTTTTAGAATAATTGAGTAATATATGTCTCACGTGAGAGTAGGTTATTCTTGTTTACAACATTCTTATTACAACAGCCATGATCTAGAAAATGTAATATCATTTTGTCTCATCTTAGTTTCTATGCGGATGGAGGTTTCTTGGTTTTAGTACGATACATCATTATTCAATACATTTTCCTTTATTAGCATTTGCGGTGGTGCAGTCGATACACATTCTGATTTCCGAAATCAGTAAAACATTATCCCTTTAAATAAAACCAAGTACTCATTACTCACGAATGAGGTTTCACACAAACATCCACTTTAAAACAAATAAGTTAAGTCTCTTATCTTATAAGATCAAGTCTCTTAACTTCTAACATCAGTAAACCATTTTCTTTACCTCTCTTAAGACATTATACCTAACTCCCCATAAAGCTAGTATAACTCTTTTTAAAACCTTTAAAACCAAGTGTTACTCTCTTCAAACGATTTATAATCTTTTGAAATACATCAAGTTCTATATTATAACGCCTGACGATTATAAATCAAATCGATTATCTTTTAAAAGCCACAACCCGTTTTTTCTTAGCTACATATAGATTTTATAACCAACTTCCCATAAAGCCGTTATAACCCTTTATGTTTTACAACAATCAAATACAATTAACACATGTACGTCTACCGTACTACATAGTTCACACATATCATGCTAGAAGAGATAGGAAGAGGTTCACATACCTCGCGACGATTATCGACAATAAGCAAAAGCTCCAAGTACTACAACCTTGCTAGCCCTTTCCACTCCTCGAGTAGAATACGCTACTCTTAGTACTTTCACCTATAAAGGCCACAAACGTCTATTAAATCTTAAACACAAGTTCCCATCTTCCTACAGTAAAATTCGCACCTCACACGCCAGCGTAAATCTCTCCTCTATCGAGGCGGCTACTGCCAACCGGGGGTTTATACGTCTAACCTGGCGTGTACAATTCTACTCGATATACTACACAAGTCTCCGCAATACGATCCTATGTAATTACAGTTCGATTCGATTCTTTATTCTTGAGCTTAAGTCAAAAGACATTGCCACAATACTACGTTGATTCTATATATAGTATACTTCAACTATATATTCTAACATGTAATTTCCAATTACAATAGAAGAACGATGAGTGTTTACCTCGATAAGCCCAAAATTATCCAAGTATAAAGTCGATCTGAGCAACGCTTAGCTCCTACTCAGCGCTCCAAACAACCCTTAGAAGTTCTAACCAACTTCTACTTACAACTTCAACAACGGGTGAAGATTTCCTTAGGGTTTCGTTTTGTGGCTAAAGGAAGTATAATCGTATTTTACGGGCTTTTGTATAAGTGTAACCTTGGGAATACTACAAGGTATTTGGGCGAGTATTTGGACATTATAACAATACTAGGAGAGTATTTCTATACCACAACAAAGGGTATAATCTGAAAACAACTAGGCTAGGGGTACCCACATCCAGCACCACAAAGGGGAGGGTGGCCTCTCGGCCAAAGCTCCACAAAGGGGAGGAGGGCTTTTGGACGAATCACAAACAAGAGAGGAGAGGAGGGTTTTCAAGACTTGGAAGTTTTTGGAATGGATGAAGTCTTCACACTTTGGGGTATTTATAGCAAAACCAAAGCAACCAAGGGCCAAGATCCTTCCAAGTGTATAGCAAGTGTAAGGACAAGATTAAGCCAAGTGCACCTAAACCCTACTCCCAAAACACTCCACAAAACAAGCCACAAAGCAAGGCACAAATCAAGGGGCCAATCGGCCAAGGCCAACCAACCTTGGCCCCTCCAAAGCGTCGATGAGGGTGACAAGTGTCACCTCCCGTTAATCCCAAAAATGTTTCGTCTCTCGTAAAAATCGCAAAAATATAAATGACATAGCGGAATTTTCCCAACGTAGCGTGGAAGCGTTTAGTCGAAAACGACTCAAATCGGCACTTGTGCCCAAAATGAATCGGCGAGCCTAATGAAGTTCGAAAATTTCTCGTCGTCCCCACGTACATACTGCGGAAATACGGTATAACATTCTCCCTCGCCAGAAACATTCGTCCGAATGTTCCTCTAAGTCTCAAAACAAGCGTGCGCGAGATAGTCTTCACTACTATACTTACGAGAATCAAACATGCCACACTGGCCACCAAAAAAACATGCGCGCAAACCCAAATCCACGCAACGAGGAACCACCTCGGTTAGCACAAAAGTCCCGCAAGGTCTAAAATATACTCCTTCGCACTACATTTCACAAAAGAAAGCGATCACACACGTTCACTTCTCCTCTATCTCGTCGTACCGCCGAACACTCGAGCTCTTTCTAGTATCCGTACTACACTTCCGTCAACGTTTACGTTTCCAACCCTTGGAGTTACTACCTCAAACTTGGTCATCTTACTACCCTCGATTTCCTCTAAGGCCATTCTCGGCCTTCACGAACCGATTACGGTCGAACATATCTATGAACTCATCGATGGTCATCTAAACTTGGGCTAGCACCCTGCGTGACCACCTGCCACTGGCGGGACCACGAGCTGACCGCTTCGCCGAAGCGGGGCGGGTTGGCGCAACATGGCCAACCCGACCAGTGTAGCGCCAACTCCGCTCGCCGACACGGAACACATCATGGAAGCTACCACTTCCATCTCACACTAACCAGATTTTTAAATCACGCTATAGCACAAAGCTATCCGAACATAACACTTAACACATCATTAACATCAATACATACAAGTATCTACGAGGTTAAGGATATACACGAAACTAGGCGGTTCGAGGCCGCTAAAGCTGAACTTCCACGCGACCTCTACCGTGGCCCGCAATCGCTTCTAGTGATGTGCTAACCTACCAGCGCTACCCACAGTCGGGCGATCTCTCGTCATATGGCCTGTTGGCGCAAGAATAACAAGCTCCTTGGTACTACGACACTCCCGAAATGCGGTCTACACATCGACCACCGAGGTAGGGGTATTGCGTCCGCCAACACCCTACTCGCGAACATCGAAACACAGGAGCCACGACTGCTCCCGAATATCCCGAGGTCGAAGGCTGCGGAGGACCACTCTGCAATGGCGGAGGTACATAACTAGTCTGCTTCTTGAGGCGGTCCGCCTCGAAAGTCGCCAAAATATCCGGCCGTCTTGGCCTTAACCTGTGGCGGTCTGCCGTCGATCTCGTGCTCGCCGCACCCAGTGCATGAGCACGAATGCGGGCAATGTCCATGCGGTGAAGAAACACCGCACAAGACTTCGGCCATATAATCATCAAGCGGTGGCGTGGCGATGCACCTATCCTCCATGCTCTGCAACAAGCGCGAGGGACATATCGAGCCAAAGAATCGAACTCGACATTGTACTCACGGCGGTCGCCTCTGTCTCGATAATAAAAATTTGTCGGCCCGTGCCCTCCTCATCCGTGGAGGCAAGAAGTGCGTGAGAAAAGCCCCGAAAACTCATCCCATCTTTGGAGTGCATGCTCTCCGGGAAAGCTCCGCGAATCAAACCGATCATTGCGGTATCACGCGGCCGTCGCGAACCGAAGGTCACGGACTCGGTCTCTGAAGCCTTGATCACCCGCATGATCCTCTGTAACTGACGGATGAACTCCTGCGGATCATCCTCAGGCCTCGACCCGTAAAACTCTGGCGGGCTACAACTCAAAAAATCCCGTAGCCTCAAACTATTCGCTCTCGGGTGCACGCGGTCTTCTTTGGGCAGGCTGCCGCGTCGGCTGTCCTCATATCGGCCTGACCACGGCGATAATCGCCATCTCCTTGTGACCCGTCTCCCTGCTCGGTGTGGGGTGGAGGCTCAGTCTTGTAGTCTCATCGACCACGGCTGCGACTCTAAACTCCTCTTTGGTCTTTGGCGGCGTCGCGAAACTCGCCGTCGGAAGCACTGTCTCAGGTACTGACCGGGCCTGCGCCCTCGTACTCCTCTGTATCCCACTAGCGACTCCTCGGCTGCCTTGCCGCCACAGGCCTTTGGTCGCGCTAACGCGGAGGCATAGCGGTAAAATGAAACACATCGGAGGGTCCAACTTACAACTCGGCTCTAAGGCACGATCTTAGAATGAGAAGAATAGAAACGATCCTACATGTCCTATAGCCTCACGATTATAGATGTGGTGCACAACACACCGATAATCAAGACTCTACTAGACACGGTCAGACACCTTCCGAGGACTAAGCGCTCGATACCACTTTGTCACACCCGAAAATCGGGCGTGGTGGTGCCTTACCGGGCACCCTAGTGATACATACATCGAGAGAAAATCAGCGGAACATAAAACATGAGTCATTAAACAAGAGATATAATAAATAAGCGAGCCAACCAAAGCGATTTGCCTTCGGTGTATACATAAAACACGAACAGTTTAATCCTTTTACAACCACCGCCAGCGATTACTACTGGACCTCTAAGATATCTGACAACTATGGCGGGGACGGGGCCCGCCATACCACGAATGTTCAAGAACCTACAACTCGAAACATGCAAAGATAAGCCTCGGAAGGAGCAGACTTTCGACACGCTGAAATGAGATCCTAAGGCGGGGATCCACGGCCGATGTACCTCTACTGCGGCATGAGCAGCCCCGAAGGAGTCGAAGACAACAGTACCAAGTATGTGAAATCAGAATATCTGCGGTTAAATCATAACGATCTATATAAAGCGGGGAGCATGTATGATAACCAAAGTACAATACGCAACATAAGCGATCAAGTCGGGGACTCACGCCTCAAAGTCACCACTCAAATATAACTATGGGTCTCACGCCCACCACATCCATCATGTTCGCGTCATGGCCGCGTGCCGGAATCTTGCATCGGTGTAGACATGTCCATGATGCAACAATAATAACAAGGCGCGTGGCCACGTACCGGAATCGCCTCGGTGTAGACATGCCCGTAACCTCAATAACAATATCGAGTGGTCAACCCCGCGCGTGGCCACATGCCCCGAATCGCGACGGTGTAGAACCGTCCGTGTGACATCAACAACAAGACAAGAATCAAAATGGAAACATACGTGGAATTCTCCATCACCGCCAAAGACGTCCAAGTAAGTTCTCAACAAGTCAACCGGCCCTCTATCGAGAGACGCGGTAACACAGAAATACCACATTTGCACAACAAAGGCTATCATCACAAGCATAGGCAAGTTTCACAACAACAATCATAGGCAAGTTTCACACAACTCAAAGTACTTTCATTTTATGCCAAAGTCCGGGTCTTTAACCCCAAAGTACTACATACGTTAAGTTCTTTTAAAGAGATCCATTACCTTTATAAAAGTCACCCGATACGTAGTATTAGAATGACCAACCCACATTCCTTTTCAAAATCAAGTAACAACATTCTTTTCCTAAGTTCCAGTTTGCCTAGTTTCAATTACTCAAGCTTCTCATTTTCAAATGGTTTCATAGTTCCCAAACTTAATCACTTGATTCCTTTTTAGAATAATTGAGTAATATATGTCTCACGTGAGAGTAGGTTATTCTTGTTTACAACATTCTTATTACAACAGCCATGATCTAGAAAATGTAATATCATTTTGTCTCATCTTAGTTTCTATGCAGATGGAGGTTTCTACTGGTTTTAGTACGATACATCATTATTCAATACATTTTCCTTTATTAACGCCGCGGTGGTGCTGTCGATACACATTCGATTTCAAATCGGAAACATTATCCCTTTAAATAAAACCAAGTACTCATTACTCACGAATGAGGTTTCACACAAACATCCACTTTAAAACAAATAAGTTAAGTCTCTTATCTTATAAGATCAAGTCTCTTAACTTCTAACATCAGTAAACCATTTTCTTTACCTCTCTTAAGACATTATACCTAACTCCCCATAAAGCTAGTATAACTCTTTTTAAAACCTTTAAAACCAAGTGTTACTCTCCCTTCAAAACGATTTATAATCTTTTGAAATACATCAAGTTATGTATTATAACGCCTGCCGCTTATAAATCAAATCGATTATCTTTTAAAAGCCACAACCCATTTTCTTACCTACATAAAGTCGTTATAACCAACTTCCCATAAAGCCGTTATAACCCTTTATGTTTACAACAATCAAATACAATTAACACGTATGCGTCTACCGTCTTACATAGTTCACACATATCATGCTAGAAGAGATAGGAAGAGGTTCACATACCTCGCGACGATTATCGACAATAAGCAAAAGCTCCAAGTACTACAACGCACTGGCCCTTTCCACTCCTCGAGTAGAATACGCTACTCTTAGTACTTTCACCTATAAAGGCCACAAACGTCTATTAAATCTTAAACACAAGTTCCCATCTTCCTCTGAGAAAATTCGCGGCACCTCCCCCCACAGCGTAAATCTCCTCCTCTATCGAGTAGGCTGCAAGCCAACCGAGGGGTTTATACGTCTAACCTGGCGTGTACAATTCTACTCGATGTACTACACAAGTCTACTGTCTGATCCTATGTAATTACGATTCGATTCGATTCTTTATTCTTCAGCTTAAGTCAAAAGACATTGCCACAATACTACGTTGATTACATATATAGTATACTTCAACTATATATTCTAACATGTAATTTCCAATTACAATAGAAGAACGATAGTGTTTACCTCGATAAGCCCAAAATTATCCAAGTATAAAGTCGATCCGAGCAACGCTTAGCTCTACTCCGCGCTCCAAACAACCCTTAGAAGTTCTAACCAACTTCTACTTACAACTTCAACAACGGTGAAGATTTCCTTAGGGTTTCGTTTTTGTGGCTAAATGAAGTATAATCGTATTTTACGGGCTTTTGTATAAGTGTAACCTTGGGAATACTACAAGGTATTTGGGCCAGTATTTGGACATTATAACAATACTAGGAGAGTATTTCTATACCACAACAAGGGGTATAATACTAAAACAACTAGGCTAGGGGTACCCACGAGAGCACCTGAGGGGAGGGTGGCCTCTCGGCCAAAGCTCACAAAGGGAGGAGGGCTTTTGGACGAATCACAAACAAGAGAGGAGAGGGAGGTTTTCAAGACTTGGAAGTTTTGGAATGGATGAAGTCTTCACACTTAGGGGTATTTATAGCAAAACCAAAGGCCAACCAGGGCAAGATCCTTCCAAGTGTATAGCAAGTGTAAGGACAAGATTAAGCCAAGTGCACCCTAAACCCTACTCCACAAAACACTCCACAAAACAAGCCACAAAGCAAGGCACAAATCAAGGGGCCAATCGGCCAAGGCCAACCAACCTTGACCGCCCCCTCCAAAACGTCCAATGAGGGTGACAAGTGTCACCCTCCCGTTGGTCCAAAAATGTTTCGTCTCTCGGAAAAATCCGCAAAAAATATAAATGACATAGCCGAAATTTTCCCAACGTAAGCTGTGGAAACGTTTCGTCGAAAAACGACTCAAATCGGCACTTGTGCCCAAAATGAATTCGGCCAAGCCTAATGAAGTTCGAAAATTTCTACGTACGTCCCCCACGTACATACTCTGGAAATACGGGGTATAACATAGCATCCTAACATGTTTACTTATCAAATCAACAAGAAAGTATTTACAAGGCTATCACAAACCAACACAATCAAGTTATTCACACAAGGTACTTTCTACTTTATGTTAACAATTTCGGGTTTTTATCCCCAAAGTACTTCATACCTTAACTCTTTTTAAAAGATCCGTTTCTTTCAAAAAGTCACACAATACCCGTAGTATAAAAATAGAGTGACTATCCTTTTAAGTAAACCAAAACACTTCCCTTTGTAAATCAAGTAACAACATTATTTTCCAAACGTTCAAGTTTGCCTAATTCCAAATGCTTAAGTTTCTCATTTTCGAAAGGTTTCGTAGTTCATAGTTTTAATCACTTAATGATATAGTTCTCCCTTAAAACAATTTGAAATACATATGCCTTATATGTGAGTAGGTTATTCTTGTTCATAATCAATCTTATTTAAGCAGCCATGATCTAGGAAATGTAATATCATTTTGTCTCATTTTAGCTTCATGCGGATGGAGGTTTCTCTGGTTTTAATAATACTTATTTAGTCTATACATTTACCTTATTAACGCTACAGTGGTTTTTTCGATACTTCTTCCGATTTCCAAATCAGAAACATTATTCCTTTTAAAACCAAGTACTCATTACTCACGAATGAGGTTTCACACTTTTTAACAAAATTCGAATTAATTCAAATTAAGTCAAGTCTCTTATCTTTTAAGATCAAGTCTCTTAACTTCTTAAATCAATAAACCATTCTTTTTACCTTCCTTAAGTCGTTGTACCTAACTTCCCATAAAGCTAGTATAACCTTAAAGTTTTAAAACCAAGTATTACTCTTCCTTCAAAAAGGTTTCTTAATCCTCTTGAAATACTTCAAGATTCTTATTATTCAGGCTTAAGTCAAAAGACATTGCCGTAATTATTATTCAGTTACCACACGTACGTCTACCGTACTATATATATATTCTTTTAAAATACTTCCAGATTCTTATTATTCAGGCTTAAGTCAAAAGACATTGCCGTACAACTACGTTCAGTTAACACACATACGTCTACCGTACTATATATATATATTCTTTAAAATATCATGCTCAAGAGGAAAGGAAGAATCACATACCTCGCGACGATTATCGACTATTAGCAAAACGCTCCACGGCTATAACCCGGCTAGCCTCGTCCACCTTTCAAGTAGTACATGCTACTCGCAGAACATTCAACCTATAAATTTTATAAAGGTATATCAAGTTCTACATTAATAATCTTCGATGTGATTTGATTCAAGTCTTTTACGTAATATCCTTACATCACGACCGAACCGGGCGTGGTAGTGCCTACCCGGGCACCTAGTGATACAACATCGAGAGAAAATCAGCGGAAATAAAAACATGAACATGAATTAAGAGACATGATAAGTAAACAGGCCAACCAAAGCGATTTGCCGGTATATATACATAAATACGAGCGATTATCCTTTTACGGACTACGCCTGGCAAGATTACTACGCACCTCTGAAGTGACAACAACTATGACGGACAGGGCCCGCCATACCACGAATGTACACGAACCTACGGACTCGTGGTAACATACCAAAGATAAGCCTCGAAGGAACGGAGCTTCCCAACACGCGAAATGTGATCCTATGGCGGGGATCGGCGATCGATGTACCTTTACTGCGGCATGAGCGGCCCGAAGAGGTCGATAACAAGTACCAAGTATGTGAAATCAGAAAAATCGTAAATGAAATCATAATAGTCTATATAAAGCAGGAGACATGTATGATAACAAACTACGATTCACAACATAAAAGCGATCATGTCAAGTTAGGGACTCACGCCTCAAATTCATCCTCATGCGTGGAACTCCTTCCTCACCGCCGTGATCTAGGTACAAATCATATGATACGTATAACGTGTCTCGGCCCATCTTATGGACCCGATATAGAAAGCGTGTGGAATACATTCCGGATGAACCGGTAGTCAAGTGAAATACATTCGGATGAACCGTAATCAAGTGAAATACATTCGGATGAACCGGTAATCAAGTGAAATACATTCGGATGAACCGTAATCAAGTGAAATACATTCGGATGAACCGGTAATCAAGTGAAATACATTCCGGATGAGCCGGTAACTAAGTGAAATACATTCCGGATGAGCCGGTAATCAAGTGAAATACATTCGGATGAACCGTAATCAAGTGAAATACATTCGGATGAACCGGTAATCAAGTGAAATACATTCGGATGACCGGTAGTTGAGTAGAACACAATACTTACACAACAAGGCTATCACACGTAACATGGTCAAGTTTCATAACAAAAGCATAGGCAAGTTATACACAAATCAAGGTACTTTCATTTTATGTCAAAGTCCGGATGTTAACCCTAAAGTATTACGTACGTTAAATTCCTTTTAAAGATCCATTTCTTTTCACGAAGGTCACCCGATACCGTAGTATAAAAATAGAGTGACTAACTTTGTTAAGTAAACCAAAATGCTTTCCTTTGTAAAATCAAGTAACAACCTTATTTTCCAAACGTTCAAGTTTGCCTAATTTCAAAAGCTCAAGTTTCTCATTTTAGAAAAGGTTTCGTAGTTCATAGTTTTAAATCCTTTAAAACATAATTCTCCTTTAAACGTTTTGAGAAACATATGTCTTATATGTGAGTAGGTTATTCTTGTTTATAATCAATCTTATTAAGCAGCCATGATCTAGGAAATGTAATATCATTTTGTCTTATCTTAGCTTCTATGCAGATGAAGGTTTCTACTGGTTTTACTACCATACTTCATTATTCAATACATTTTCCTCTATTAACGCTGCAGTGGTTTGTCGATACTCATTCTGATTTCAAATCGATGAAACCATTCTTTTTATCACTCTTAAGACGTTATACCTAACTTCCCATAAAGCTAGTACAACTCTTATGTTTTCAAAGCCAAGTATTACTCTTCTTTTAAAAAGGTCTTTTCAAAACACTTCAAGTTCTTTATTACTACACATCAAATCCGTTATAAGTCAAATCGGTTACCCTTTGAAACCACAAAGCATTTTCTTACCTACATAAAGCTGTTATAACACTTTATGTTTCAAACCAGTCAAATACATTAAACACAGGTACGTCTACCGTACTACATAGTTATACACATATCATGCTAGAACAGATAGGAAGAGGTTCACATACCTCGCGACGATTATCGGCTAATAGCAAAACGCTCCAAGTACCTCAAACCGTCGGCTACTCCTTAAGCCAAGTAGATCACGCCAAATGTAGTACTTCAACCTATAGAGGCCACTGGCGCCTATTAACATCTAGATCTCAATGGAGAATATCCTACGAGAAAATTCGGCGACTTCCCCACATGCGGCAAAAATCTCTCCTCTAGCGAGGCCGCTGCAAGCCAACCTGGGGGTTACACGCCTAACCGGACGTGTACAACTCTACTACACAACAATACTACCCAAGTCTACTGATGTCTGATCTATGTAATTACTGATTCAGTTCTCTTCTTTAAATTCAGCTTAAGTCGCAAGACATTGCGTAAGTATAATCGAGCTTAAGTCAAAAGACATTGCCGCACAACTATGTTCAGTTCTATATATAGTATACTTAACTATATACTCCTACAACATGTAATTTCCAATTACTACAGAAGGTTAAGAATGTTTACCTCGATAAGCCCAAAATTATCCGAGTTTATATGTCGATCCTGAGCAAGGTTTAGCTCCTACTCCGTGCGCTCCAACCCGCTCCAAACAACCCTTAGAAGTTCTAACCAACTTCTACTTAACACTTCAACTACGGGTGAAGATTTACTTAGGGTTTCGTTTTTGTGACTGAGGGAAAGTATAATGGTATTTTCTGGGCTAGTATAAGTGTAACCTTGGGAAATACTACAAGGTATATGGGCCAAGGTATTTGGACATTATAACAATACTAGGAGAGTATTTCTATACCACAACAAGGGGTATTTATACGAGACAACTAGGCTAGGGGGGGGGGACTTTGGACGATAGCAAGACAAGAGGGAGGGAGTATTTGAGACTTAGATAGATTGCTCAAGTTTTGGATGAAGAAAGTCTTCAACTTAGAGGGGTATTTATAGGTCAAGTGAAGGCCAACCAATGGCCAAGATGAAGACAAGTGCATAGCAAGTGTAAGGCCAAGATTTAGCCATGTGCTACCTTATCCATCTACACAAAATATCCTACCAACTCCTTGACCAAAAACAATGCACAAAAAACGTGCCAACTTGCCCATTTCGTCCATCCACTCCTTCCAATTAGAGGGTGACAAGTGTCGCCCTCTCGTTGGTCCAAAATGTTTCGTCTCTCAGAAAAATCCGCAAAAATTATTAATGACATAGCCGGAATTTTCCCTACGAAAGCTGTGGAAACGTTTCGTCGGAAAACGACTCTTTTCGGCACTTGTGTACAAATTTCGAAACTAGCCAACTTTAAGGCTCAAATTATAATACGTCTGCGCTCACGTACATACTGCGGAAATACGGTATAACATTCTCCTCGCCTTAGAAACATTCGTCCGAATGTTCCTTCTCAAGGCGGATAACGATAAAGTTCTTCTAATAAGTTGCCAACGCCACAACGGCCACGAAAACACATGCGCGCAAATACTTATATCCAAGTCCACGAGGAAACACCTTTAACATCACAAACTTTTGTCACTTTGCGCGAGGTTCTAGTGTCACTCGGCGACCCAACAAATGGTGCCGGATGCATGCGATCCACGAGGTCTAAAATATACATCCTTCGCACCTTCTCCCTTCACAAGAAATGAGCATATCTATGCTCGCGATACATCTTTCGCCTCTCTGCCCTTACTCGTCGTACTCTTCTCGAACACTTGAACTCTTCTAGTATACGTACCACACTTCAGTTTCCAAAACTTTGGAGTCACTACCTCCAAACTTGGTCATCTTACTAGCCTCAATCTTCCTTAAGGCCACTTCCGGCCTTCACGATCCGCTTCAGGTCGAACATATCCACGAACTCATACGATGGTCATCTAAACTTGGGCCTAGCACCCTCGTGATCCTACCACCTGGAGGGACCACCCAGAACTGACCCACCTCGAAGCAGTGCGGGTTGGCGCCAACATGGCCCCAACCCGACCCACTGTCGCGCCAACTCTTGCTCCTCGACACGGAACAATCTTGCTAAATCACATCATGAAAGATACCACTTTCATTTACCCAACCCATCACACAATACATTCCAGGCATAAAATGCACTCTGACAAGGATCACTCGCAAAATCTTGTACTCAAGACGGCCTTACATCTAAGGTCTCAACTGTAATATTCTAAGGTTCATCATTTTCTCACCCCCAGGCTTACCCTTTTTCCCCAACCAGGTTCCTAAATCACATTTTAGCACAAAGCTATCCGAACATCACTTAACACATTAACATAACATCAAAACATACAAGCCTCTAGAGGGTTAAGGATATACACAAGCTACCGCTCACTCTAATCATAAGTGCGCCTGCAGGCATGCTATGAAAGGCGATGAACACGCCATCGATCCGGTAAGGCTGCGCCAAGCTGCGGTACCTCTCCTATAAGCACGATCTCGTCACATGGCCTCGACGGCGCAGTGAAACAAGCACCCGATAAAAAGACGACATTCCCGGGATGATGTTTGCCACATCGTGCCGGCGAGGGACATGAATCCCGATGGCTAGCACTCACGTATACCTGTGAACCAGAAGCCCTGGAGCTCTGACCAGCTCCGAATACCACTGAGCGTCCGAAGGCGGGGACCACTCTGTCTTGGTGGAGGTACATAACTAGGCTCTGCGAGGCGGTCCGCCTCGAAAGTTACCAAAGGACCTGCTGTTACGGCCTCTTCTGGCGATCTCGGTCATTCCGCCGACCTCTCCGTGCCTCACATCCTGGTGCATGAGCTTGCGTGCGGGCAATGTCCATGCCCGGTGAAGAGCTACTCCGTACAAGCCTCGCCAAGTAATCATCCACCGGTGGCGTAGCGGTGTACTCTGTCCCCCATATCAGCTACTACAGCGGGAACATACCGAGCTAATGAGTCGAACTCCACATTGTACTCTCTAACCGTCCGCCCGTCCTGCCTCAACGTCAAAAACCTGTCGGCCCGAGCCCTTCTCATCTGTGGGGGCAAGAAATGTGCAAGAAAAGCCGCGAGAACTCGTCCCATACGGTGGAAGTGCATGCTCTTCCGGGGACAGCTCGCGAATCAAACGATCAAGCTGCGGTATCACGCGGTGATGTGAACCAATACCACCGACTACGCCTCGAGGCTCGATCACTCTCATGATCGTGTAGGCTGTCGGATAAACTCACGAGGTCGTCCTCGGCTCGATCCATAGAACAACGGAGGCTCTGACTCGTAAAGTCACGTAGCCTCAAACCATGCGCTCGGGGTGAAATCACGGGTGCTCTTGGTGGGCTAGCTGCGTCAGCCTATCCTCATATCGCCACGACCACAGTCGATGGCGGGCCATCTCCTTGTACCCGTCTCATCTGCTCCAGGTGTGGGGTGGAGGCTCAGTCTTGTAGTCTCGTGCCCACCGCTGCGCTCTAAACTCTCTTTGGTCTTTGGCGGCGTCGCGAAACCCGCCGTCGGGCACTTGTCTCAGTCTTGGCCAGGGCTGCGCCCTCGTACTCCTCAGTATCTCACTATGACTCGCCCATTTGCCTTGCCCATCGGGCTCAGGTTGCCTTACGCGGAGCCAATGGTAAAGGAAAGGAATACGTCGGAGGGTCCGATTTATCACACGGCTAAGGCACGATCTCGGAATGAGAAGAATGGAAACCAATCCTAAATGTCCTGCGACCTCACGATTATAGATGTGGTGCACAACACACGATAATCAAGACTCTACTGAACACGGTGCGTAGACACTTTCCGAGGACTAAGCGCTCGATACCACTTTTGTCACGACCGAACCGGGCGTGGTCGTGCCTACCGGGCACCTAGTGATACAACATCGGAGAAAATCAGCGGAAATAAAAACATGAACATGAATTAAGAGACATGATAAGTAAGCAGGCCAACCAAAGCAGTTGCCTTGGTATATATACATAAATACCGACAGTTATCCTTTTCTGGACTCTGCCCACAGCGGTACTCTGCACCTAAGAAGTGACAACAACTATGGCCAGGGCGGGGCCCATACCACGAATGTACGAACCTCTGGACTCGGGGTAACATACCAAAGATAAGCCTCAGAAGGCGGAGCTTCAACACGCGAAATGTGATCCTATAAGCGGGGATCGGCGGTCGATGTACCTTTACTGCGGCATGAACGCGGCCCCGAAGAGGTCGATAACAATTGTACCAAGTATGTGAAAGCTGTAAAATCAGTAAATGAAATCATAATAGTCTATATAAAGCAGAGACATGTATGATAGCAAACTACGATTCACAACATAAGCGATCATGTCAAGTTAGGGACTCACGCCTCAAAGTCATCCCTCGTACGTGGAACTCTTCCTCGCCTGCCGGCAGTCTAGGTACAAATCATATGATACGTATAACAGGTCTCGGCCCATCTTATGGACCCGATATAGAAACGTGTGGAATACATTCCCGGATGAACCGGTAGTCAAGTGAAATACATTCCCGGATGAACCGGTAGTTGAGTAGAACACAATACTTACACAACAAGGCTATCACACGTAACATGGTCAAGTTTCATAACAAAAGCATAGGCAAGTTATACACAAATCAAGGTACTTTCATTTTATGTCAAAGTCCGGATGTTAACCCTAAAGTATTACGTACGTTAAATTCCTTTTAAAGATCCATTTCTTTTACGAAGGTCACCCGATACCCGTAGTATAAAAATAGAGTGACTAACTTTGTTAAGTAAACCAAAATGCTTTCCTTTGTAAAATCAAGTAACAACCTTATTTTCCAAACGTTCAAGTTTGCCTAATTTCAAAAGCTCAAGTTTCTCATTTTAGAAAAGGTTTCGTAGTTCATAGTTTTAAATCCTTTAAAACATAATTCTCCTTTAAACGTTTTGAGAAACATATGTCTTATATGTGAGTAGGTTATTCTTGTTTATAATCAATCTTATTAAGCAGCCATGATCTAGGAAATGTAATATCATTTTGTCTTATCTTAGCTTCATGCGGATGAAGGTTTCTCTTGGTTTTACTACCATACTTCATTATTCAATACATTTTCCTCTATTAACGCTGCGGTGGTTTGTCGATACTCATTCGATTTCGAAATCGAAACCATTCTTTTATCACTCTTAAGACGTTATACCTAACTTCCCATAAAGCTAGTACAACTCTTATGTTTTCAAAGCCAAGTATTACTCTTCTTTTAAAAGGTCTTTTGAAACACTTCAAGTTCTTTATTACTACACATCAAATCCGTTATAAGTCAAATCGGTTACCCTTTGAAACCACAAAGCATTTTCTTACCTACATAAAGCTGTTATAACACTTTATGTTTCAAACCAGTCAAATACATTAAACACAGGTACGTCTACCGTACTACATAGTTATACACATATCATGCTAGAACAGATAGGAAGAGGTTCACATACCTCGCGGCGATTATCGGCTAATAGCAAAACGCTCCAAGTACCTCAAACCGTCGGCTACTCCTTAAGCCAAGTAGATCACGCCAAACGTAGTACTTGACCTATAGAGGCCACAGGCGCCTATTAACATCTAGATCTCAATGGAGAATATCCTACAGAAAATTCGGCGACCTCCCCCATGGCGTAAATCTCCTCTCTAGCGGTAGGCTGCCAAGCCAACCAGGGGTTAACACGTCTAACGGACGTGTACAACTCTACTACAACAATACTACCCAAGTCTCTGATATCTGATCCTATGTAATTACGATTCGATTCTCTTCTTTAAATTCGGGCTTAAGTCGCAAGACATTGCCGTAAGTATAATCGAGCTTAAGTCAAAAGACATTGCCGCACAACTATGTTCAGTTCTATATATAGTATACTTAACTATATACTCCTACAACATGTAATTTCCAATTACTACAGAAGGTTAAGAATGTTTACCTCGATAAGCCCAAAATTATCCGAGTTTATATGTCGATCTGAGCAAGGTTTAGCTCCTACTCAGTGCGCTCAACCCGCCTCCAACAACCCTTAGAAGTTCTAACCAACTTCTTAACACTTCAACTACGGGTGAAGATTTACTTAGGGTTTCGTTTTGTGGTGAGGAAAGTATAATGGTATTTTAGGCTAGTATAAGTGTAACCTTGGGAAATACTACAAGGTATATGGGCCAAGGTATTTGGACATTATAACAATACTAGGAGAGTATTTCTATACCACAACAAGGGGTATTTATACGAGACAACTAGGCTGGGGGGGGGGGACTTTGGACGATAGCAAGACAAGAGGGAGGGAGTATTTGAGACTTAGATAGATTGCTCAAGTTTTGGATGAAGAAAGTCTTCAACTTAGAGGGGTATTTATAGGTCAAGTGAAGGCCAACCAATGGCCAAGATGAAGACAAGTGCATAGCAAGTGTAAGGCCAAGATTTAGCCATGTGCTACCTTATCCATCTACACAAAATATCCTACCAACTCCTTGACCAAAAACAATGCACAAAAAACGTGCCAACTTGCCCATTTCGTCCGTCCACTCCTTCCAATTAGAGGGTGACAAGTGTCGCCCTCTCGTTGGTCCAAAATGTTTCGTCTCTCGGAAAAATCCGCAAAAATTATTAATGACATAGCCGGAATTTTCCCTACGAAAGCTGTGGAAACGTTTCGTCGGAAAACGACTCTTTTCGGCACTTGTGTACAAATTTCGAAACTAGCCAACTTTAAGGCTCAAATTATAATACGTACGCGCTCACGTACATACTCTGGAAATACGGGGTATAACACCTTCTATTACAGTTCAAATCTCTTCTATGAATCTTATATTCATTTCTAAACAACTACAGTATGTAATTTCCAATTACAATAGAAGGATAGGATTATTTACCTCGGTAAGCCCAAAATTATCCAAGTTTAATGTCGATCCTGAGCAACGTTTAGCTCCTACTCCGGGTGCTCCAACCCGCTCCAAATAACCCTTAGAAGTTCTACGAAACTTCTTCCTAATACTTCAACCAACTGTGAAGATTTTCCTTAGGGTTTCGTTTAGTGACTGAAGGGAAGTATAATAGTATTTCTGGGCTTTTAGTATAAGTGTAACCTTGGAATACTACAAGGTATTTGGGCCAAGGTATTTTGGAATAGTAACAATACTTGGAGAGTATTTCTACCAAGAGGGGGGGTGTATTTTACGAAAACAACTCAAGGTAGGGGGGGTACCCCTCGGCTAGCACCACTAGGAGGGGGGATACTTTCGGCCAAGGGGGAGGGGCTCTCGGCCAAGGGGCCTCACCAAGGGGGGAGGGGGAAGAGCTTTCAAGACTTAGAACAATTTGTGGATGAAGAAGTCTTCACTAAGGGGGGGTATTTATAGGCCAACCAATGGCCAAGATCAAGAAAAGTGTTAGGCAAGTGTAAGGTCAAGATTTGGACAAGTGTTTATGGGTCCCACCTTATCCATCTAACACACAAAATATCCTACCAACCCAAGACTTGCATTTCGTCCAAAGCCGCCCCACACTCCACCAATCTTGAGGGTGACAAGTGTCGCCCTCTCGTTGGTCCAAAATGTTTCGTCTCTCGGAAAAATCCGCAAAAATAATAAATTACATAGCCGGAATTTTCCCTCCGCAAGTCTTGTAAAACGTTTCGTCGAAAAACGATTCTAATCGGGTGTTGTGCACAAAATATTTTCGGCCCTAGCCTACTTTAAGCTTCAAACTTTTCTACGTACGTCCTTACGTACATACTCTGGAAATACGGGGTATAACATTCTCCCCTCCTTAGAAACATTCGTCCCGAATGTTCCTTCTAAGTCTCAAAACAATCATGCGCCAATATAGTCTTCACCGCTATACTTACGAAAACAATTATGCCATACCTGGCCACAATACAACACGCGCAATTGCTTACATCCAAGTCCACGAGGAATCACCTCCATCACTACAAAAACTCCCACCCAAGGGCTAAAAGATACTCCCTTCGCACCTTCTCTTTACAAACGAAATGATCACAACCATGCTCGTAATACATGCTCGCTTCTTCTCTTACTCGTCGTACCCTTCTCGTACACTCGAACTCTTTCTCATAACTTACCACATTTCTGTTACTGCTTCAGGTTCCAAATCTCTGGGTTACTACCTCCAACTTGGTCATCATTAACTGGGAACACTCTGGATGGATCTCCGATATTTTCTGATCATAACAACATGAAAGACCGGACGTACTGCCTCCTTACGTCGGACGGCAATGCTAACCATAGGCAACTTGGCCTATTCTTCACATGACCTGAAAAGGCCCCAAGTAACTCGGGCTAAGTTTCCTCTGTTTTCCGAAACTCGTCACACCCTTCCGGGGTGGTACCTTCAAGAAGACCCTCCGTCAACCTGAACTCCAAGCGTCGTCGCCGATTATCCGCACGACTTCTGTTGACTCTGAGCTGCCAATAACCTCTTCTGGATAAGCTTCACCCTATCCATATCCTGCCGAGACAAGTATGAACCAACTATCTGAACTTTGCCAACACCGAACCAATCGACCGGCAACTTGCACTTCCGCCCCTACAAGGCTTCGTAAGGCGATATCCGAATACTGAAATGGTAGTTATAAAAACACTTCCTCAACAGGAGGCAACAATACTCACAGCTACCCCTGAAATCCAAACACTGGCCCGAGGGCGAATGCGCTACTGAGACTCACCTGAGTTCATAACCCTGCCTGGTAAAACTTCCAGAAAACGAAATAGCCACCACCTGGGCTTCACTGTCTGTCATAAGGTGAAAGTAGGCACCCCATGCAGCCTTACAACCTTCCTGATAAAAACATCTCGCATAACTCTCTGCCGAGTAAACAGTCCTGACTGAAGGACAAGATGAGCTGACCTCATCGGCCCGACTACTGGTCGAACGCTTCCACGAACTCGTACGATGGTTAACTAAACTTGGGCCTAGCGCCCTTGTGACCCCACCACCTGGCGGGATCACCTCGAACTGACCCCACCACATTAAAGACCACGGGTTGACCCGCAATCGGTCCCCAACCCGACCCGCTATCGCGCGAAAGACTCTTGTTCCCCGATCCGGAACAATCTCACTAATCAAGTCACGAAAACCTAGTGGTCTTCTTAGCTCAACTACCCTCATTAATTTCACACTACTCAGGGACTTATTACACAAATATATCCCATTTATATTATGCACTCCGATAAGGGTCAAACCTAAAAATATAGATCTCTCTCGAGATGGCCTTGCCTCTAAGGTCTCCACGCATAAAACTCTAAGGCTCATACTTTCCTTATCCCCAATCTTACCCTTTTAACTAACCATGATTTCTAATCACAATTAACACAACGCTATCTGAACATAACATTTAAGACATACTCATCTTATCATACGTACTAATCTCTAGAGGGTTAAAGATCTACCTGTATCTACTGCTTCACTACCCTCTGTCGTTCCAATCAATCCTGCTGGGCGCAAGCATAACAAGTTGTCGAGGAAATACGACACTCCCCATAATGACACTTACCACAACGGCCACACCGAGGTGGGGGTGGCCTCCTCTGGCTAACGCCCCTTCTTCTTCGAACCATCAATCAGAATCGATCCGTAGGTGAGTCCTCCTACTTGCATCCCTCCTACTAGGACACTTTCGACACATGGCCCTGACGGCCGCAGGTAAAACAAGTACCAACAAAAAAACGACATTCCCGGGGTGGCGTCATCCAGCTGTGAACACCGGAAAAAATCAATCCGGCCGGCCGAACCTACGTGTAGCTGTGATCCGGAAGCCCTGGAGTTATGTCCAACTCCTGCATACCCCGAACGTTCTGAAGTCTGTGGAGGACCACTCTGCACTGGTAGAGGTGCATATCTAATCTGCTGCTGAGGCGGTTTGCCTTGAAAGTTACCAAAGGATCCTGCCGATCGGGCCCTCTTGGTCCTTTATTAACTGTCGATCTACGTTTCTCGCCACGCGCATAAGCCCGTACGCAGGACATGCTCAAGCCTGAATGAAGAGCTACTCTTGCACAACCCTCTCTTAAATAGTCATTAAGACCCGTGATAAATCGGTACATCATATACTCGGTAGCTACATCCTTAGCTAGTAATGTGGTCGTTCTTTGCAATCTATATTCTGTCTCCTGGCCGCGAACCGGCGTAAATGTCATGGCCGCAGAGGAATCGCCGCCGTCTTTGAACTCTCTGGGGCTAGCGACGAGCGTAACTCCCGAATGAAGCACCACCCAGTGATGGTTGGGCTGTGCCCTCGTAACCTCTCAGATTATACTGCAGCCTCTCGCCGCCTTGCCTCGGGCCCGGATTGCCTTACGCGGAGGCATAACTGGTACGGGAAAGGAATACGTTAGAGGGGTCTAACTTATAACACAACTCTAAGGCACGATCTCAGAGTGAGAAGAATGGAAACCAATCACAATATCCTATAGCCTCACGATTATTGGTGTGGTGCACAACACACCGATAATCAAGACTTACTAGATACGGTCATAGACACTTTCCGAGGATTAATCGCTCGATACCACTTTTGTCACGACCAACCGGCCCGTGATCGTGCATTACCCGCACCCAAGTAGACATACATCGAGTAATCGGAATATAAAACAAGACATGAAATAAAAACATTCGTTTGAGAAAACTTGCCTTGCGACATATATATATAACAACTAGAAACGATTACATCCCTTTTTACAACTCGCCCACAACAGCATTTCATGCACCTCTAAGAATGATATGACAACAATGACGGATAGGCCCCGCCATACCCCGAATGTAAGCACCTACAACGACAGGACTATACCAATGATAAGCCTCCGAGAAACGGAGCTTCCTAACGCCGAATCATGACCTGCGAGCTAGGATCGACGATCGTGTACTCTACCTGCGGCATGAACGCAGCCCCGGCGAGGTCGATAACAGTACCAAGTATGTGAAATCAAAGTACTTTCAATGAAATCAAGTATTTAAAACCATTTGCAAATACAATTAGTTCAATTTGCACATAGTGCCATATCACAAACAAGAGCAATAATAGGTAAATCAGAATGTGTCTTTCCTAGGCCGCGAATGATCGAGCAAGGCCAATCGCCATAGTATCATTATGCATGCCTAACCTCGACTCCCGCAGTCCGCATAGGTCACACATAGACCGCATGAGGTATTCTCGTGACGGGGTAGCTAACCCCTGCATCTCGACTCCCGCACCGCATAGTCTCATAGACCGCGTAGTCACATTGCATCGCATAGGGCATCCCCGTGACGGATAAAACACACGGAATGATCAACCCTGGAACTCCCGCAGCTCCGCATAGTCACGCAGACCGCATAGGCCGTATAGACCCGCATCAAGGGTGGAAAGCCCTCGGTATAACAAGTCAAGGGGGTATGTGATATAATAACATAATAGCTTATCGTTAAACAACATAAGCACAACAAGGGGAACCCCTTTACACAAACATCACCAGATACTAACACACGTAGCATCCTAACATGTTTACTTATCAAATCAACAAGAAAGTATTTACAAGGCTATCACAAACCAACACAATCAAGTTATTCACACAAGGTACTTTCTACTTTATGTTAACAATTTCGGGTTTTTATCCCCAAAGTACTTCATACCTTAACTCTTTTTAAAAGATCCGTTTCTTTCAAAAAGTCACACAATACCCGTAGTATAAAAATAGAGTGACTATCCTTTTAAGTAAACCAAAACACTTCCCTTTGTAAATCAAGTAACAACATTATTTTCCAAACGTTCAAGTTTGCCTAATTCCAAATGCTTAAGTTTCTCATTTTCGAAAGGTTTCAGTAGTTCATAGTTTTAATCACTTAATGATATAGTTCTCCTTAAAACAATTTGAGATACATATGCCTTATATGTGAGTAGGTTATTCTTGTTCATAATCAATCTTATTTAAGCGACCATGATCTAGGAAATGTAATATCATTTTGTCTCATCTTAGCTTCTATGCGGATGGAGGTTTCTACCGGTTTTAATAATACTTAATTAGTCAATACATTTACCTTATTAACGCCGCAGTGGTTTGTTCGATACTTCTTCCGATTTCAAATCAAGAAACATTATTCCTTTTAAAAACCAAGTACTCATTACTCACGAATGAGGTTTCACACTTTTTAACAAAATTCGGATTAATTCAAATTAAGTCAAGTCTCTTATCTTTTAAGATCAAGTCTCTTAACTTCTTAAATCAATAAACCATTCTTTTTACCTTCCTTAAGTCGTTGTACCTAACTTCCCATAAAGCTAGTATAACCTTAAAGTTTTAAAACCAAGTATTACTCTTCCTTCAAAAAGGTTTCTTAATCCTCTTGAAATACTTCAAGATTCTTATTATTCAGGCTTAAGTCAAAAGACATTGCTGTAATTATTATTCAGTTACCACACGTACGTCTACCGTACCATATATATATTCTTTTAAAATACTTCCAGATTCTTATTATTCAGGCTTAAGTCAAAAGACATTGCCGTACAACTACGTTCAGTTAACACACATACGTCTACCGTACTATATATATATATTCTTTAAAATATCATGCTCAAGAGGATAGGAAGAATCACATACCTCGCGACGATTATCGACTATTAGCAAAACGCCCACGCTATAACCCTAGCCTCGTCCACCTTTCAAGTAGTACATGCTACTCGCAGAACATTCAACCTATAAAGGTTATAAAGGTCTATCAACTTCTACATTAATAATCTTCTGATGTGATTTCAGTTCAAGTCTTTTCTGTAATATCCTTCTATTACAGTTCAAATCTCTTCTATGAATCTTATATTCATTTCTAAACAACTACAGTATGTAATTTCCAATTACAATAGAAGGATAGGATTATTTACCTCGGTAAGCCCAAAATTATCCAAGTTTAATGTCGATCCTGAGCAACGTTTAGCTCCTATCCGGGTGCTCCAACCCGCTCCAAATAACCCTTAGAAGTTCTACGAAACTTCTTCCTAATACTTCAACCAACTGTGAAGATTTTCCTTAGGGTTTCATTAGTGATCAAGGGAAGTATAATAGTATTTCGGGCTTTTAGTATAAGTGTAACCTTGGAATACTACAAGGTATTTGGGCCAAGGTATTTTGGAATAGTAACAATACTTGGAGAGTATTTCTACCAAGAGGGGGGGTGTATTTTACGAAAACAACTCAAGGTAGGGGGGGTACCCCTCGGCTAGCACCACTAGGAGGGGGGATACTTTCGGCCAAGGGGGAGGGGCTCTCGGCCAAGGGGCCTCACCAAGGGGGGAGGGGGAAGAGTTTTCAAGACTTAGAACAATTTGTGGATGAAGAAGTCTTCACTAAGGGGGGGGGGGGTATTTATAGGCCAACCAATGGCCAAGATCAAGACAAGTGTTAGGCAAGTGTAAGGTCAAGATTTGGACAAGTGTTTGTGGGTCCCACCTTATCCATCTAACACACAAAATATCCTACCAACCCAAGACTTGCATTTCGTCCAAAGCCGCCCCACACTCCACCAATCTTGAGGGTGACAAGTGTCGCCCTCTCGTTGGTCCAAAATGTTTCGTCTCTCGGAAAAATCCGCAAAAATAATATATGACATAGCCGGAATTTTCCCTCCGCAAGTCTTGTAAAACGTTTCGTCGAAAAACGATTCTAATCGGGTGTTGTGCACAAAATATTTTCGGCACTATCCTACTTTAAGCTTCAAACTTTTCTACGTACGTCCTTACGTACATACTCTGGAAATACGGGGTATAACATTTAGTCTTCATACATTAGGGAAAACGTGTCGTTTAAGTGTGGGGGGATCTCAGTTTGTTTTGAGTGTCTGGTTTTTAGTCTTTTTTTATTTGTCTTTATGTTGTTCCATGTGTCTTTGAGTCATAATTTTTTTTATGGACCAAACATGTTGTAGTTGCTAAAGATATTGAGTGGATAAAGTGGGATAATGTAATAGAATTAAAAGCGACAATCTGTGTGCTTAAGTTAGATATGCCAAAAATTCATGACATCTAATTCTTTGGGATATTTGTGCTTAGCCTATGTGTGTCAGTTATGGAAAGAAAAGATGAAAAATGTCTAGAAAATTTGTTTGCTTGTTATTTAAGGCGAAATAGTTAAGATGTACATGTTTAGAGAGATGATTTATGTGTTTCTTTGATAGCCCTTCTGACCATTCATTACCTACCCTGACATGAATTGTATCACTAGTCAGCCTCTTTGAGCCTAAAATAAGATCTTTGTTTGACACCCTATGATTCCCTGTTTGTGCCATAAGTGATAATTGAAAGTTAGTGATATGAAAAGTGTTGAAACAGAAACAAAAAGAGAATTGAAAAATTTGATGCACCCCAATGAAGAATAAGCAAAAGCCTAAGTTTGGGGGTGCCTGTTATTTATAATGTATCTCATTCTCTCCAAATAAAAGAGGGGAAAAATAGGTATGAGATTAAAAAGGAAACCAAAAAGAAGGAAAAAGAGTTAAATGAAAAAAGAGAGCTTATGGTACGTAATTGAGCCTAAATGCCTATTTTTACCTACCTCTGCCTAAGCCTACATTACAACCCTTGAAAGTCCTGATGACCTTTAATGTGTATGTCTATGATTAGTGGATAATATCAAGTAAACATGTTTATAGCATTTTGGGAAATATGGAATGAAATTGACATACATCGGTTGGGTGTTTGTATTTCCATTGACCATGATCTAAGTGAATTTGCGAAATATCTAACTTGAAATTCTACATTGTTGATTATTCATGCGATATATGTTCTAACATATTATCTCATCTTTCATCCATGATTTTGAAGAAGCATTTCTATAGCTACTTGATCCATTTCATAGAGTCTTCGTTTGTTTTGTTTTCGTTTTTATTTTTGCTTTACTCGAAGGCGAGTAAAGGTTAAATTGAGGGGTTTGTTAGGCATATTTTATATACACTTTTTGAGTCATTTTTAGTAAGTATTTTACTCATTTCGTTTGTGTTTAGTACATTATTAGGTCTGTTTTTCTTTCTTTTGAGTCACAGCGGTCATAAATGGAGAAATAGCAAAAAGAGGATGAAATGAGCTTGATTTAGATGGAATTGCACACTAAAAGGGCCAAGAAATGAAGCCTAAGTAGTCCCGAGAAGCATAGGAGAAATCAGACGAAGTCCGAACGAGAAAATAACGAAAAATCAGAAAATCCATAATGGGAAGCCACCGGCACCGTGGTGCCGTAATGCAGAACCGCGGTGCCTAATATTCAGAGAGGCTGCAGTACTTTTGGCACCGCGGTGCCATTCTGCAGGACCGCGGTGCCGAGGCGCATTTTTCAAGATCCAAGGCGAAATTGGCCACGGGCAGAATGGTCCAGGGCACACGATTTTTGCAGTATATAATCCCTAAAACCTTGACCTAAGGTAGGTATCTTTTACATATTCTCTATTCTACTTTGGGGAGGCAAGAAAGGAGGCAACAACACAAAATTGGAGATAACTTTGGTTCAAGTTTCTTTTCTTTTCTTTGTTTTTATTTTAGTTTATGTTGGTTTGTATTAGTTCTTGACATGACAATGTTTAGGAGTTAATTACTTAACTATGACTTTCCTATTGAATCGCTTGAAACTCTTTTCATGAATTAGTGCATTAGTTTGATTTCTTCTTCACTTGATTAAAATTTATTCAATAATTGGTATGAATGTTTGATAGTTAACTGACCATTAATTATCATAATCTATATAATTTCGAATCAAGAACCGAGAGGAGAGATTTGGATATGCTGTAATTGAATAGACATAGGCTAAAATCGTGGACGAAAGTACCCCGATACTTGTGTAGCATTATAAGTTATTGTTCTTAATCCTCCTATGTGGTAAATCATATCATAGAAATCTAGAGGGTTCTGCACTGGGGTTGAGTGATTATATATCCTAACCGGAATATAAGACAGTCTAGTTAACCGTTATCTTAACGTAGAAGAAGTCATTCTAGTTGCATTAAGGATTGAGAAGAGTGGATAGTCAAGGATATTGGAAGCTCTAATTCCTTCATAACTGATTTAAACCAAAGTATTATCATAATTAGTTTTTTTCTGCAATTACTTAGTCTTAGTTATTAGAAAAAAATCTCAAACTACAGAACGAACACCAAATAGAAACTAAAGCTTAGATAATCGGTACTTGATAACCAGTCTCTGAGGATGATGTTAGGTCTTACAGACTATATTACTTGTAACGATACGTGTACTTGCGTGAGCATTTGTAAGATCGCTAACAATAGTTCACATACCTTATCGGTTATACCAACACGATAGTAGAATACGTCTCAAATAGGTACTTCAACCTATAACAACAATAACACTTCTATCAACTTCATGAATACTAGTATACGCTATACCACATAATGACTCTCCTTTCAAATAAAAATTCGGGCAGCACTTCCCCTATTCATACCTATATTCCCACCTTACAATTAAGGCCAATAACATCAATAACCAAGCACCAATTAAGGGCACAACCAAACAGCAACAAAAGGGGATTTACACACCCACTTCTCATGTAACTTCAGCCCCTTAATCCACATTAAAACAATCCACAAAAAATAGTCCATAATCCAACAACAACGAGGGTAGAATGTGAATCCTTTCTAAACCTTTGTACACCCTTATTCCTTTAGGACTTACATTAGCAATTACCACATTTAAACATGCATAATGGTAACTGAATTTTCAGCATTATAACACCACAAAACAGTCCCTAAAACAGCACCACACTATCCAACAGTTTTATACAATCTCGGCCAACAAGACCTAATACCATTTCCCTTTTTAGAATTCCTTATAATCCAATTCAAGTCTCAACACTTTAATATAAACCATTTCAACTCTCAATAACAAGACTTTCTTCATTTTAACATGTTATTAGTGACGATAATAACAACAATAACAACCATCGACTCCAATATAATAAAACTGTCCATAAATCGGCTAACTTGCCAAAACTGTCACATATACTTCTTATTCTCCATTTCACTTAACACAAGTTCACTCTTAACTATAACAACATGTAATTTCCAATTACTTCAAGAGGAAGAAGAAATCTTACCTTATTTTTAGCCCAAAACAGTCCACAAGTTTCGGCTCACAGTTTTATCTTTGCTCCACTTCTTCAAGTTACAACAACACCCACGTATCCTCTACAAGCTTGTAACCATCTTGCTTTCACGTTTTTCTTCCAAAAAGTTCATAAACAAGCTTAGGGTTTCAAAACAGTTTTCTTGTCAAAATCGTGACCCACTATTTGGAGTATTAACCTTGGCTTAGAACTTAGTTAAGAAGTTTAATCTTGGAAAATAAGTAAAGCTTGTTCTTCACTTGGCTATGGATTTTCGAGAACCTTGAAGGAGAAGGAAGAGAGAAGAGGGTTTGAGGGAGAAGATATTTTGTGATTCAAGTCTTGCAAGACTTGGAGATATGTGGTGTATGTAGCACAAGTGGAGGGGGACCCACTTGTCTTTCCCTTTTCAAAATATCTGATTTGAAAAAATCTCGCATCGGCACCGCGGTCCAGCAGAATGGCACCGCGGTGCTGAAAGTACTATGGCTGCTCAGAAGTTATGGCACCGCGGTCCTGAAGTCCTGCACCGCGGTGCTGCAACCTTTCAACCTGTTCTGCCAACTTTCGTCTTTTTTGTTTCAGGAGCTCCTTTTCTGCCTTTTATGCCTACACTCTATTGGAAAGAATTTGATTACTAGTACTATTTCTCGTCATCACATCGTTGCATCCAATTTTTTTTCCATATTCGAAAATGTAAACATACTTTCCTTCCAACATTCAATCTTATATCCTAACTTACGTTCTCATTTCATTGCTCCGGAATTACGGGGTGTAACAATAATGACGGCTCAAGATATCACATTTACCGCGTAGTAAGTAAGTCCGATAGTATTCAACTAAGGAAGGTTCAAAGTGAAAGCTACCTCTCCTAATGCAATATCGGTCCGCAAAAAGATTGCTAGAATGACACCCTGTGAGTGCGCCAAAATCTCTT
Organism: Przewalskia tangutica; assembly: GCA_029844215.1. Classification (NCBI taxonomy): domain Eukaryota; kingdom Viridiplantae; phylum Streptophyta; class Magnoliopsida; order Solanales; family Solanaceae; genus Przewalskia; species Przewalskia tangutica. The sequence goes on from CM056718.1 coordinate 35,774,691, forward strand.
TCAAGAGAGGATTGTTGGAAATTTACTAAAGTAGAATAAAGTTTATCCCATTATTTATGACTCGAACAATTGGGTCCCCGCATGTTGGAAACGTCATTTCCACACACGTGCACTCATAGTGTCAAGTATCGTAAATTTCATTAGTGAAAGAGATATTGGTACGCAAGTAAAATGTTTGAGACATAGAATGATGGACGGTCGTTGGCTAAATGACGAGTGTTCCATATTGGTAAATGAAGGAAGAAGTGTGTGAAATGTAAGATTAAAATAGGTCAGAAAAAGGGTCGCGACGCCTCCGTGGAGCCTGAATGCCGCGGCGCCACCACCACCAGGGACGCGGTGCCACGACACCTCAATGCTGAGCCGCGACGCTAATTGGTTAGTTGAACCCTGGAGTCGCGGTGCCGCGATGCTAATTCCGCAGCGCCGCGGCGCTTCCGAGGCAGTGTCTGTGTGACGGAAGTCCAAAAGTTTGGCTGATTATGGAGACGTTTTGGGGCATTAAGATATCAATTTTTCCTCCATAAATCATCCATTGTTTGGCTGCATTACTTGGTGGATTGAATGTCCATTACATGACATTTAAATGGCCATTACATGGGCACTTAAAGAGGCCCCTCTTACACTACTATAAATTGAGGTCTTTGACTCAATTGTTCATCACTTGAAACACATACTTGAACATGACATACATGAAAGACTTGCAACACTTGTAAAGTTCTGAAAATTTTCTTTCTATCTAGCATACTTCAAACACTCAAAGTTTTTTCTTGAGAAACACTTGAGTTTCCTTAGCTCATTTGTTAGATGCTGTTTTATCTTGGAAGACTATTGTCCATTAACGTAAAAGGATATATACGGGGAAATCATGTCTTAAGGACAACGTGATAACACTCGACTCATCACAATTGTAACAACGTAAATTTAGTATCTCTTGATTTCAGGTTATCAAAATTCAGGGAGCGTTCAACTATTAGCAAAAATATCCAAGATTGATTCAAGGACGAAGATCAAGATCACAAAAGCTTATTGTTGCCACAATTCTTGTTGGCTTCAAGTTTATTGCTATTGTAATCCTTAACCGTTAATATTTTCGAAGCACTTGTAATAGTTGTTCACTATTCTCATACATCCATTGTTATCCAACAATAATTAATTAAGCTCTTGAGAAAAAAATAGATAAACAACAAAACAAGCAAAATATAAAGTAATTGTTGAAGAAGAGAGATGGTGAGGAAATGAGAAGTGGAGCTAAATCTTAGGAGAAAGAGAAATAAAAAAAATACCAATCCTGGGAGAGCTAAAAACAATGGATCCCTCATTTGAAGGACCTAGTTCTAAGAGAGTGAAAATAATAACTTTCAAGAAAACAAAGAAATTGTTCTAAAGGGAAGGGTGATAGACCATGTTGTGTTAGATGAGCCTAGGATGAAGTGGCTAATTCATGTATTGGATGTTGGAAATTTAGTAACGTGAAATAAAGTTTATCCTATTATTTATGACTCGAACAATTGGGGTCCCACATGTGAGAAACATCATTTCCACACACGTGCACACGTTATACTAATGATTGTAAATTTTCTTAGTAAAAGAGATATCAGTATGTAAACAAAATGTTTGAGACATGAAATGATAGACGGTTCTTGGCCAAATGACGAGTGTTTCACGTTGGTAAATGAAGGAAGAAATGTACGAAGTGTAAATATCAAAACGGGTCATAAAAGGTTCGTGGCGTCTCCATGGAGTCGGTCAACCAACACCAGGGCCGCGACGCCCAAGGGTTAAGAGTTGCGACGCTATTTGTGATTCGGCTATTGAAGTCGCGGCGCCAACCCGACAGTGTCTGTGCGATGTAAGTCCAAAAGTTGGGTGATTATGGGGACATTTTGAAGCATTCAAATAAAGTTCTTCCTCCATAACTCAACCATTATTTGGATGTATTATTGACTGATTATAACCTCTCAATTAAATGACATTACATAGCTATTGAAATCCATTAGTTGGCTAGTTGAGAGGCCATCTTCCTAGCACTATAAATTGAGGCTTTGACTCAATTGGAGAGCACACTTCACACTTGCAATCAGAAATTTATGAATATTTCTTCCTCTCTAGCAATCTCTCACACACTCAAAAGTTCTTCTTTTAGTAAATATTTGAGTTTCCTTTGCTCACTTATTAGTTGTTGTTTTATCTTGGGAGACAAGTTGTCAATTACCGTAAAAAGATATATACGAGACAATATTGTCTTAAAGACAGAGTGCTAACACTTGACTCAACAAATTACTTGTTGTAGTTTACCTTTTGTTCTTGTTCCAGTTTGTAATCTTTGTAATAATTACTTACTTTTCGTTTCCTTGTAATCATCATTGTACTCACAATCTTAAGACAATATTTGTTGTAAGTACCAAGCAAGATGACTGGAGGAGAACAATTTGTTGCTGAGTCTTCCTCTACTTCCCAAAGCAACCCATCTGCCACTCCCAATGCTACTCAAAGCACACCCAACGCCTTTTCTACTGCCCAAGGGAACGCTACTGTTCCTCCGCAATGAACTCCCGGAAAAGTTCATGGGCTTTAATTTCAAAAGATGAAAGCAAAAGATGGTATTCTATTTGATTGTTATGGGAATGACATGTTTTCTAACAGAAGATCCTCCACAAGTTGGAGATGAAATAGACCCTCAACCAAATTAAAGGGCTGGAGGGGGCCAAGGTATCCATATTGTTAACAGCATAAAGACGGTTCTTGATGCATGGAGTCATAGTAATTTCATGTGTAAGAATTATATTTTGAATTGTTTGTTTGACCTTCTCTACACGGTGTATAGCATCGTTGGCACTGCCAAAGAGTTATGGGATAAACTGCAGAAAAAGTACAACGCACAAGATGCAGGGACTAAGAAATTCATCGTTGGGAAATTTCTGAAATTTCAAATGGTGGATAGCAAAACTGTGATGTCCCAAGTCCAGAAATTCCAAATGATTCTACATCACCTGGATTTGGAAGGAATGAAACCAAATGAGCAATTTGTGTTTGCATCACTTATTGAGAAGTTACCTCCCTCGTGGAATGAGTTACTTAAAACTCAAGACAAAGGAAATGACCTTTGAGGAACTTATTATCAAACGCCAGATTCGGGAAAATAAAAAGAAGGTCATGCCTAAGGGAAAGCAACCCGCAGAGGCAAAGGAAAATTTGGTGGAGGCCAAAGGGAATACAAGCAAGAAACACAAATTCCAAAAGGATGGTAGGCCCCAACAACAGAGAAGTTTAAGGGAAATTGCCACCACTGTGGGAAACTTGGTCACATGATTAAGGATTGCCCAAACTCAAGAATGAGAATAAAGAGAAAGCCAAGGGCAAGTCTAAGGCTAACATCGTCAAAGACACGTTTCTTGACTACATGATTGAGGAGTTCTTGGCGATGGCACTTGAAGAAAACCTCATTGAGAATCCTATGCAGTGGTGGATGGACACGGGTGCTACCAGTCACATCTGTTCCAACAGAGAAGCATTCTCCACATATACATCAGTCAAGGGCAAAAAGTTATTCATGTGAAACAACGTTTTCTCTAAGGTGATGGTATGAAAGGTGATCCTGAAGATGATCACACGACCGAACCTGCCCGTGGATCGTGCCTTACCTGCACCCAAGTAGACATACATCGAGTAATCAGGAATATAAAACAAGACATGAAATAATATGAAGTGAAACAGTTTATCTCATAAAAGTTGCCTTTCGGCATATATAAACATAAACTTGAACGAGCACATCCCTTTTACAAACTCGCCACAACAAGATTTCTGCACTCTAAGAGTTTTATAATAACAACGATGGGACAGGGCCCCGCCATACCCCTGAATGTAAGTACCTACAATGACAGGGGACTATACCAAAGATAAGCCTCCGGAGAAACGGAGCTTCCCAAAACGCTGAACTGTGATCCTAAGAGCGAGGATCGGCGATCGTGTACTCTACACGCGGCATGAACGCAGCCCAAGGAGGTCGCATAACAGTACCAAGTATGTGAAATCAAAAATATCAAATGAAATCATAGTAGTCTATATAAAGCGGAGACATGTATGATAACCAAACTACGCCACAATAAATAGCGATCATGTCAAGTCGTGACTCACGCCTCAAAGTCATCACTCAAATATAACTATGGGTCTCACGCCCACAACATCAATCATGCCCGTGGAATACCTTCCTCACCGCCATCTATGATATAAAAGCACCAAGGAATACTACATGAACACCGTGTCCCACTGTGTCATAATAAAATCGCACGGTAAGTACGAAGGCATAGCCGACTACTAAAACCCAAAGTACCAACAATGCTATAAATCAGATCACGAGGTCTTTCTAGACCGCCATATGATCGCGGGCCACTCACCTCGTGATCAATGTGCACGTCAAATCCTCGAACTCACCGCACTCGCGTAGCCACCTAGGCCCGCATGAGGTATTCCCGCATCGAGGTAGCTACCGCCATCGTCCCCGACTTTCGTAGTCCGCGTGGCCACATAGACCGCGTGAGGTATTCCCCACACACTAACTCGAACTCTCGTAGCTCGCATAGGGCACAGACCGCACGAGGTATCCTCGAATCATAGTCACACTGCATCGCATGAGGATCCGCGTGGCGCTTAACCCCGGTATAACATGTCAAGAGGTGAGTGGTACAATACTAACATAACGGCGTATCGTTCAACAACATAAGCATAATCAAGAAACCCTTTACACAAACATCACAAGATACTAACACACGTAGCATCCTAACATGTTTACTTATCAAACCAACAAGAAAGTATTACAAGGCTATCACCAACCAACATAATCCAGTTATTCACACAAGGTACTTTCTATTTTATGTCAAACAAGTTCGGGGTTTTATCCCCAAAGTACTTCATACATTAACTCTTTAAAAAGATCTGTTTCCTTCACAAGAGTCACACGATACCCGTAGTATAAAAATAGAGTGACTATCTTATTAAGTAAACCAACTTAAGACAAAAGCATGCCTTCCTTTTTAAAGTCAAGTGACAACATTCTTTTCCAAAAGTTCAAGTTTGCCTAATTTCAAATGCTCAAGTTCTCATTTTCGAAAGGTTTCGTAGTTCAAAGTCTTAATCACTTAATAACCTAATTCTCTTTTAAAACAATTTGAGAAACATATGCCTTATGTGTGAGTAGGTTATTCTTGTTCATAACAATCTTATTAAAGCAGCCATGATCTAGGAAATGTAATATCATTTTGTCTCATCTTAGCTTCTGTGCAGATGGAGGTTTCTACTGTTTTTAATAATACTTAATTAGTCAATACATTTTCCTTTATTAGCGCTGCAGTGGTTTGTTCGATACTTATTCTCATTTTCGAAATCAATACAAGGCGTTCATAAACAATTAAGTAAACCGTTCCTTTTATCTCTCTTAAGTCGTTATACCTAACTTCCCATAAAGCTAGTATAACTCTTAAGCTTTTAAAACCACGTATTACTCTTCTTTCAAAAACGATTCTTAATTCTTTTGAAATACTTCAAGATTCTTATTATTAGACTCAAGTCAAAAGACATCACAGTAAAACCACGTTCAGTTAACACACGACGCTCACCGCATCTATATATATTCTTTTAAAATATCATGCTCAAGAGGATAGGAAGAATCACATACCTCGCGACGATTATCGACAATTAGCAAAACGCTCCACCGCTATAACCCGACTAGCCTTGTCCACCTTTCAAGTAGAACATGCTACTCGCAGAACTTTCAACCTATAAAGGCCATATACGTCTATCAACGTCTAGACTACTCTGTAGAATATTCTAAGCGGAGGCTTCTCTATTCTACGGAAAATTGGGCAGCACTTCCCTACTCGTTAAACTACACAAGTCTACTGTAAATACAGTCCTACGTAAGTACAGTTCAATCTTCTTCTTTAAAATTCTTCTGATGATGATTTCAATTCAATTCTCTTCTCTTATACCATCCTTCTATATATCTTATACTCATTTCTATACAACTACAATATGTAATTTCCAATTACAATAGAAGGACAAGAGTATTTACCTCGATAAGCCCAAAATTATCCAAGTTTAAATGTCGATCATGAGCAACGTTTAGCTCCTACTCTGGGCGCTCCAACCCGCTCCAAACAACCCTTAGAAGTTCTACGCAACTTCTTCTTACTACATCAACCAATTATGAAGATTTTCCTTAGGGTTTCGTTTAGTGACTAAAAGGATATAAGGTAGTATTTCCGACTCTACGATAGAGGTAACTTTGGAATACAACAAGGTATAAGGCTAAGGTATTTTGAATTGTAACAATACTTGGAGAGTATTTTTCTACCAAGTGGGGTTTGTATTTCGGCTAGCACCACTAGGAAATGGGGTGTACTTCTCGGCCAAGGGCCTCTCAAAGGGAGGGAGGAGCTCTTGGACGAGCTACACTGGGAGAGGGATTTTAAAGACTTAGAAAGTGTGGAGTGGATGAAGAAGTCTTCAACTAAGGGGGGGGGGGGGGTATTTATAGGACTTTCAATGGCCAAGATTAAGGCAAGTGGAGGGCAAGTGGAGGGTGTAGATTTGTACATGTGCACCCTAGCCATCTACTCCACAAATCACTCCAAACATTGACCGATGTTTTAGGCCTCAAAATCGTGCCAAGCCATGCCCTCAATGCCGCCCACTTGAGGGTGACAAATGTCGCCCTCTCGTTGGTCCAAAATATTTTATCTCTCGGAAAAATCCGCAAAAATAATAAATGTCGCAACCGTAATTTTCCCTTCGAAAGTTTTGGAAAACGTTTCGTCGGAAAACAATTCTTTTCGGGGGTTGTGCACAAATTTTCGTCCCTTGCCTAACTTAAGGCTTAAACTTTTGTACGTACGTCCTCACGTACATACTCTGGAAATACGGGGTATAACAATGACTTTCGAAAAGGAGCTTACTCTGAAGGAGGTGATGCATGTGCCTGATATTAGAAGAAATTTAATCTCAATACCTTTATTGGTGAATGTTGGTTTTAGGCTAGTGTTTGAGTCCAATAAATTTGTAATCACTAAGAATGAAACTTTTATAGGAAGGGGCTTCGTCTGTGAAGACCTCTTCAAAGTTAACGCTTTGTCTGTAATGTCTTCTATTAATAAAATTGAGTCTTCTTCTTATTTTCTTGAGTCTTCTAATTTATAGTATCATAGATTAAGACATGTAAACTATCAATCTATCCAAATATTGGTAAAGTTGGAGTTGTTGTCGTTTATCAACGTAAACCCTCAATGTAAGTGTGAGGTGTGCGTAGAGGCAAAACTTTCAAATAGTCCCTTTAGATCCGTCGAAAGGGAAACCGCTCATCTAGAACTTATTCACACATATATATGTGATTTAAAGTTTGCTCAAACTAGAGGGAGGAACAAGTACTTTGTGACTTTCATAGATGATAACACAAGGTATTGTTACCTTTACTTATTAAAAAGTAAGGATGGAGCCTTTGAAGCATTCAAACGCTACAAATTATAATTTGAGAACCAACTAAGCGTACAGATTAAATCAATTCGTAGAGATAGAGGGGAAGAATACGTAGTGCCTTTTGAAGAATATTATGCCCAGTCGGGCATTGTTCATCAAACGACTGCTCCTTACTCACCTCAATCAAACTGTGTTGTTGAATGCAAGAACCGTACATTAAAGGAAATGGTGAATGCCTTGCTCATCAATTCCGGTCTTTCCCAAAATATGTGGGGATAAGCTGTCCTTACCGCTAATAAGATTCTTAACAGAGTCCTACATAAGGGTAAGGAAAAAACCCCATATGAGTTATGGAAGAGAAAGAAACCCACCTACAAATACTTGAAGGTGTGCGGTAGTTGAAATACCTAAGCCAAAGCAGGTCAAGATTGGGACTAAGACTGTAGATTGCATATTCATTGGATATGCAAATAACAATAGTGCTTATCGGTTCTTAGTGCATAATTCAGATGTACCAGACATCCATGTGGGTACAATCATGGAATTAAGGAATGCCAATTTCTTTGAGGACTCATTTCCTAGAATGGAAAGAGACATAACCTTTCACAAACAAAGTTATGAACAAAGCTCACAGGGTCCAGGAGTCATTGACTTCCCGGATCTAGGTAGTTCAGATCTAGTGGACTCTGAAGTGGCTGATTATCCAGAGTTTCGTGATCCAGATTTTCAGGACTTGGAGGCTCTAGAGATGGAACCAAGATGAAGTAAAAGGGCCAGAAAGGATAAGTCATTCATCCCTGACTTTGTAGCTTATATGGTTTATGATGAACCACAGACAATTGTTGAAGCATTGTCAACTCCAAAAGCACCGCTCTAGGAAAAAGCTATAGATAGTGAGATAGACTTCATTCTGCACAACCATACTTGGGAGTTGGTTTATCTTCCTCCAGGAAACAAACTGTTGGGTTGTATATGGATACTCAAACGAAATTATAAATCAGATGGATCTATAGACAAGTACAAGGCCAAGTTGGTAGTCAAGGGCTATCGACAAAAGAAAGGCCTTGACTACTTTGACACGTACTACCGGTGTCTAGAATGACATCCATACGAGTATTCATTACGATCGCTGTATTACAGAATCTTTAGATACATCAAATGAATGTTAAGACAACCTTCCTAAATGGTAATTTGGAAGAAAAAATCTATATGGACCAATCCGAGGGGTATGTGGTTCCAGGACAAGAGAAGAAAGTCTGTTGGCTTGTCAAATCTCTGTACGGGCTGAAATAGGCCCCGAAGCAATGGCACGAGAAATTTATTAGTACTCTACTATCGAAAGGATTCACCATTAATGAGTCTGATAAATGTGTCTACAAGAAAGGAAATGTCGACTCATTCGTCATGATATGCCTTTATGTAGATGACATGTTGATCACGGGGAGCAGACCTGGGTTGATCCTAGAGACTAAGAACATGTTTTTGAAATGAAGGATATGTGTATTACAGATGTCATCTTAGGGATCAAGATTTCTAAGACGTCTGACAGGCTGGTTTTATCTCAGTCTCACTACATCGAGGATATGTTGAGAAAGTTTGACACTTCGCCGATAACGTCACCACTAGATATAAATCAAAAGATTGATAAAAGTTGTGGTACGTCCGTATGCCAAGAGAGATATGCGCAGGTGATTGGTAGTTTGATGTACATAATAAACTGCACCCGACCTGATATCGCTTATGCAGCCAACAAGTTGGCTAGGTTTACCTGTAATCCAAGTGATGATCATTGGAAATCGTTAAATCAGATACTACGGTACCTAAAATACACGCTAGCTTACGGGTTGCATTCTTCGAGGTATCTAGCTGTACTAGAGGGGTACAGTGATACAAATTGGATATATGATATAGAGGACACCAAGTCCACCAGTGGGTATATATTTACAATTGGTGGTGGGGTTGTGTCTTGGAAATCATCTAAGCAAACTTGCATCGCCCGATCCACTATGGAATCAAAGTTTATCGCTTTATATAAAGCAGGAGAAGAAGTTGAGTGACTTCATGACTTCTTAGAGGATACCTGTCACGACCGGACCCCAGGCCCGCGACTGGTGCCCTACCTGGACACCCTTTACAGGTAAACATCATATAATAGTAGCGGAACATACATCTCAAAAGAAATAAATAACAAGCTAGCCGATAAGACCACCTTCCAAAAATATATATATAACTACGTAAAACCAAAAGCAGTTATCTTTTTTTTTTTCAAAGCGACCCACAAGATATGACTGCAGACCTCTAAGAGTTTTGACGTAATAACTGTGACGGGACAGGGCTCCGCCATACCCCTGAATGTACAAAAATCTACAACCTCAGGGAACTGTACCAAAATACAAAGCCTCCGAAATAATGGAGCTTCCCAACCAGCTGAACAGTGATCCTAAGAATGAGGATCAGCAAGCTATGTACCTCAACCTGCGGCATGAACGCACTTCGGGCGAGGTCGATTTAAATATGTACCAAGTATGAAATCAAAATATCAGATTGAAATCATAACGATATATAAACAGGAGACATGTATGATAGCCAAACTACAATACACAATATATAAGCAGTCATGTCAAGTCAGGGACGCATGCCCTCAAGTCATTACTCACATATAACCATGGGTCTCACGCCCATAATATCAATTATGCCCGTGGAATCCCTTTCTCACTGCCGGCAGTCCATGATATAATATAACACCAATAAGTATACCTGAACACCAGGTCCCACCTGTGTCATAAAATCAGACGCCAAGTAGGAAGCGAACCACGGATCAAGCTCGTGATCATAAACTGATCGAGGCAAGTACGAAGCCAACTACGATCCAAATTTACGCTAACAATCGATCGGCAAGTACGAAAGCCAACTACCAAATCCAGCCTGCCGTCACGAGATATGACCGGGGCAAGTGTGAAAACTATCTACCAGAGTCTACCGTACCAAACTGTGCCATAGAACTGACGGGGGCAAGTACGAAAGCCAACTACGGATCCGACTGCGTCGACCATCGATCGGCAAGTAGTCTTTGTTATCGGATCGGTCCGGCTCGTATCGACTTCACGACCGATTCAGCTTACGGCCCGACCGGACCGACGTAAGGTTTCGATCCTGAACGAACCGGCCCCGATCGAAACCTTATCGATCCCGGTTTCTCGGTCCCGACTTAAGAATTTTTCCGGTCGCCATTTTTTTTAAAAAAAAATTGAATTTCCAATACTGAAATTGATATTCTCGGACGCGGTTCCACACAATTTTTACATTGAAATCAATTGTACATCGCGAGATATTTAGATTTGAAAAGGGAAAAAACGTAACGATTTGGGGGAAAAGTGAAATTGAGGGGCAAGATGGACGTTTTTGGAGAAATAGGCTGAAGCAAACGAACTTTATTCGGTTTGGGATTATTCATCTCGAAAAAATACGCGAAATCAAATTTTTTTTTTAGGTAAAACGGACGTCCGAGCGCAAAGTTATGACCATATAAAGTTTGATCAATTTACAACTAATTAGAGTGATGGAGAGGGATCACTGGGCCGAGGGGGAGGGGCCGGAAATGGGTGGAGGCCGGGTTGGCTGGAGGGTGGGGAGGGACCGGGGTTGGGGGTCAGGTGGACCGGCACGGTATTTTACTGGGCATCGTCCGGTTCCTTATCGGTCCGGGTATTTTTTTGATACTCGTATCCGGACCGTTAAGGTTTCGGTCCGGTTTCGGTCCGGGTTTACCGGTCCGGTTTCGGTCCGATTCTCGAGTATATCCGAACCACTAACAGCCCTAGGGGCAAGTACGGAAGCTAACTACCAGACCATCCTGCGTCACTAAACCTCATGGAGAGCTAGTCTATGGAATAACAATATCCAACATGGTCGCATGTCCCGGAATCCCACATCGTATAAGCATGTCCAAGGATCAATCACAATGGAAGCATACCCGTGGAATCCTCCGTCACTGTCGGTACGTCCAAGTAAATTCACAACAAGAAAGTTGGCCCTCCAACTGAGAGTCACGGCAGCGTAAACATATAATACTTGCACTCAAGGCTATCACAAGCAAGCATAGGCAAGTTCATAAAATCTTTAGACTTTCATTATCATACAAAAATGAATTTCATTTTATAAACTCAAGGCACTTTCGTTTTACATAAAAATCCGGGAATTCAACCCAAAGTACTACGTACTTCCATTCTTTTCAAAAGACTCCTTTTCATATAAAACCCCAAGATAATAACACCCGTAGTATCAATGCATGTCTACATTTCAAACAAGTCACTACATTTTTAGAAATACAATTCTAGGCTTCTAAAATCAAGTGACCCTTACTTTAAAACTTTAAGCAATTGATACCTTTAAATCATTTGCCCTTTTTTATTTCAAGTCATTTCTTTGTTTACATTACTAGAGAAAACCATTCTTTTAACCTTCCATAAAGTTGTTATAACCAACTTCCCATAAAGCCGTTATACTAACTTTATGTTTTAGAAACTAAGACATCTTTAACCTTTTATAATGCCGTCATAACTAACTTCCCATAAAGCCGTTATACTAACTTTATGCTTTAGACAAATTCATTCTTTTTATAACCAAAAGACTTATACTTTCAAATCAAGTTACATAGCTTTCAAAATACTTCAAGTCTCTTAACTTTAAGAAATCCAGTTTCTTAACTTAGAATATCAAGTCTCTTTAACTTAGAATATCAAGTCTCTTAAATTAGAATGTCAAGTTATCAATGCTTTTCCCAAATCAAGTATTCTATACTTTTCAAGTCAAGTAACATATACTTCTTTGAAAACGAGTTACTACACTTTCGAAAATCCATACAAGGATACCAAAATGAAACCGAGTTCATTTAAAAAATGTACGTCTACCATACTATACATTTCATAAGATTCATTTTCAAGAGGATAGGAAGAGTTCACATACCTCTTCGGCTTAATCCACTTGCTAACTTGAATTTGCCGCACGTAGAATGCCAACCTATAATAACCATAATACGCCTATCAACTTCTATCTTTCAACGTAGAATATTTCTAAGTATAAGGACTCTTATTCTACGGAAAATCGGGCAGCACTTCCTTTGTTTCTACGTGCTTTTCCACCTTTTTCAAGACCCGAAAATAAATAACCAAATGCCACATTTAAGGCCCAACAATTCAGCAATACAAAGGGGATTACATGCCTAATATGACGTGTAAAATTCTGCCCCACAATCAATATAAAACTGTCCAATATTTCCAAGCCATATTCGGCTACCATTGTCACAACAATTATCAATTTCCTTTCAATTCTTTTTTCAATCCAAGTTGTTATTCCAACATGTTATATACATAATAACAATTACAACAACTATAAATCCTTTCTTCCTTAACATGCGACGATTGTAACTATCGACCAAATTGATTACAATATTAATGGCTAACTTGTCCATTTTCGGTTTTTAACATGTCGACATGATCCAAATCTTTTCAAACTTCAATCTATATACCACATGCTCATTTTTTAACTACTATAACATGTAATCTTCAATCACATTAAGAAGATGAAGAGTTTACCTCAATAAGCCCTAATAATATCCAAGCGTCAAAGTCGATCCTTAACAATCTTAGCTCCTTTACTTCACGCTCCAATCCGCTATTTGAAGCCCTTAGAAGTTCACAAACAACTTCCCTTCAATTTTCAACTTCAAAGTTGAAGAACACCTTAGGTTTTCGCCTTGCGACTAACGTAAAAACGTCATTTTTCTGGGATCTTTCTATTGAGATATCCTTACAATACCCCTAGGAACCTTTGGTTAAAGTCTTGTGAATAATGAACCACAAACGAAAATCTTTTTGTGTGGGAATAGCACAAAGCCGAGAGCCTCACTTTCAAGCTCAAAGTTTTCTCAAATTTTTCTAAGTGTGAAGACTTGTCTTGCAACTAGTGTAGTATATATAACACAATGGATGACCTAGATTAAAACATTTGTGTGGCTAGGATGAAGAAGATTTAATATCTAGTCAAGTGGCAAGTTGACTTAGTCAATTTTCTCAAGCTTGTCAAGACTTGATCATCTACCTTGGTCATTGACCATTATACCCTTGGTATATTTCGAACAAGCCTAAGTAGGGGGGGTGACATGTGTCGCCCTTCCATTCATCCATAAAATCTCGTAACCCTCGTGGGCCCCACAAAACGTAAAATTTCTCGGGTGGGCCCTACGTGACCAAATCCGTAAATAAATTTTTATAATGTTAATAAATTACATACTCCTCAAATAATGTATTTTGAGAATCTAAGTCTCATCAACGAACATTTTTCCTTTCCGAAGTTCGGAAGATTTTCCTTCGGAAAAACAATTCTTTCTTTCGTACCAATTTTCAAGTCTTGTGTTCTCGCGTCTATTCTCTTATACATGTCCTGGAATTACGGGGTGTAACATTCTTCCCCCCTTAGAAACATTCGTCCCCGAATGTTCTTTCGGAGTCCAATCTAATTAGATAGCGACATAGTCTCTTTTTACTACACCCTTCACACAAAATATGCCACACACGGCCACATAATAGTACTTATACTAAAACGTCAATCTGAACTCCAAGTGTCGACGTCGTTCATCTGCATAAAGTTTCTGCTGACTCTGAGCTTACTAATAATCTTTCCTGGATAAGCTTCGCCTTATCCACAACCCATTAAATCAAGTTTGGGCCAATTATCTGAACCTCTCCTACGTGGAACCAACCAATCGGCGATTCTACACTTTCTTTCGTACAAAGACTCATACAGGGCCATCTGAATACTGGAATGGTAACGGGTATTATACGCAACTTATCGAGAGGCAAAAGATTCTCCCTGCTACCCCTGAAATCAATAACACAGGCCCGCAACCTATCCTCAAGTGTCTGGATAACATGCCCTGCATGTCCGTCGGTCTGAGGGTGAAATGCAACACTGAGACTCACCTGTGTCCCCAATCCCTTCTGGAAAAAAACCTCCAGAAGCTAGCCGTAAACTGGGTTCATATGTCTGTCATAAATAAATGTAGGAACCCCGTGCAGTCTCATAATCTTCCGGATATACAATCTCGCATAATCCTTAATTACCTTAACACAATACTTTTCCCACGGTTATCTAAAACAGTAACCTATGGCATGACGACGCTGAAGATCTTACCTGCCTCACACCCATCGTCTAATAACCTGGGTACACATAACCCCATAGTACGTGTCACGACCCGACCCCGGGCCCGTGACTGGTGCCTTACCCCGGGCACCCTAGTGATACAACATCAGAGAAAATCAGCGGAAATAAAAAAACTTACACATGAAACAAGATATACAATAAGAAAAATAGGCTAACCAAAACGGTCACCTTTCTGCATATATATAAAAATGATTAAACTCGAATTACATCCCTTTACAAACCCCGCCACAATAAAGCATGCACTTAAGAATATAACCATAACTACGACGGGACAGGGCCCCGCCATACCCTTGAATGTAAGTACCTACAACGACAGAGGACTATACCAAAAGATAAGCCTCCGGAGAAACGGAGCTTCCCAAAACGCTGAAATGAGATCCTATGAGCGAGGATCGACGACTGGTGTACCTCTACCGCTGCAGATGAACGCACTTCAAGGAGGTCGATAACATGTACCAATTATGTGAAACTGTAAAGTACTGAAATAAAATCATAACATTTTAAAACCAATTACAAATACGCATTTAACAACCAATTCAACCGCACATAGTGCCACAGCATAACAAGAGCAAAAATAGGTATAACGTAACTGGTCTTTTCTAGGCCGCTAATGATCGAAGCAAGGCCAATCGCCCATAGTATCTTTCACGACCCGAAACTGGGCCCGTGACTGGTGCCTTACCCCGGGCACCCTAGTGACACAACATCAGAGTAATCAGCGGAACATAAAACAACAACATGAGATAACAGAAATATAAAACAATAATCATGAAAAACTTCATTTCGGCATATATATAACCATCAACTCTTTTACAAATGAACGGCAATCCTTTTTACCAACCACGCCACAAGCATTACTGCACTTAAGAATGATATCGACACAATGGCGGGACAGGGCCCCGCCAAACCCCTGAATGTAAACACTTACTACGACAGGGGACTATACCACTGATAAGCCTCCGGAGAAACGGAGCTTCCCAAACGCTGAACTGTGACCCTGAGAGCTAGGATCAACGACTGATGTACCTCAACCTGCGGCATGAACGCAGCCCCCCGAAGGAGGTCAGTACAACAGGTACCGAGTATGTGAAACAAAAAAATAAATACTGTAAATGAAATCATAGTAGTCTATACAAAGCAGGAGACATGTATGATAACCAAACTACAGTTCACCATAAATAAGCAGTCATGTCAAGTCAGGGACTCACGCCCTCAAGTCATCACTCAATTTTAACAATGGGTCTCACGCCCACAACATCAATCGTGCCCGTGGAATACCTTCTCATCGCGGATTTATGATATACAAGCACCAAGGAATACATATGAACACGTGTCCCACGTGTCCTAATAAAGCAGTGCAGGGTAAGTAAGGCCTAGCCGACTACTAACACCAGCAGTACCAACAAGGTCATAAATCAGATCATAAGATCTGTCTAGACCGCCACATGATCAAAGCTGGCCACTTGCCCGCAGTATCTAATGTGCGCGTCTAGTCCTGGAACTTCCCGCAGCTCCGCATAGGCCAATCTCATCGGCCCGCATGAGGTATTCCCCGCATCGAGGGTAGCTACTCCGGCATCGCCCCGACTTCGCACCGCGTAGCGCGACCGCGTGCCCATAAAGGACGTCACTAACTCGGAACTCTCGTAGCTCCGCATAGGCCCCGTGGACCGCATGAGGTATTCTCGAATCATGGTCCTGCATCACTGAGTCTACCGCGTCGGAGGGCTTAACCCCGGAATCATCTCAAGAGATGAATGCCACAATACTATCATAACGATCGATAGTTAATAAGCACAATCAAAGGAAACCCGCTTCACACAAACATCACAAGATACTAACACACGTAGCATCCCAACACGTTTACTTATCAACGCAATCAAGAAAGTATTACAAGGCTATCACAAACCAATACAATCAAGTTGTTCACACAAGGTACCTTCTACTATATGATTAACAAAATCGGGTTTTTATCCCCAAAGTACTTCACACATTAAAATCTTAAAAAAAGATCTGTTTCTTTCACATAAGTCACACAATACGTAGTATAAAATAGAGTGGTATCCTTTTAAGAAAACCAAAACTCTTACCTTTGTAAAATCAAGTAACAACATTATTTTCCAAACGTCCAAGTTTGCCTAATTTCAAATGTTCACGTTTCTTATTTTAGAAAGGTTTCGCAGTTCATAGTCTTATTCATTTAAGAATATAATTCTCTTTTAAACAATCTGGGAAACATAAGCCTTATATGTGAGTAGGATATTCTTGTTTATAACAATCTTTATTACAGCAGCCATGATCTAGGAAATATCATTTTGTCTCATCTTAGCTTCTATGCAGATGGAAGTTTCTACTGGTTTTAATAATACTTAATTGTTCAAAACATTTCCTTTTATTAACGCGATGGTTTGTCGATACACATCCCGATTTCCAAAATCAAGAAACGTTCTTAAGCCGTTATACCTAACTTCCCATAAAGCTAGTATAACTCTTAAGTTCTCAAAAACCAAGTATTACTTCTCTTTCAAAACGATTTCAGAAATCTTTTGAAATACTTCAAGTTCTTTATAATCACACATCAAGCCAGTTATAAACAAATCATTACCTTTTAAAAACCACAAAGTGTTTTCTTATCTACATAAAGCTGTTATAACCAACTTCCCATAAAGCCGTTATAACACTTTATGTTTTAAACCCATCGAATACATTTAGCACATGTACGTTTACCGTACTACATAGTTCACACATATCATGCTAGAAGAGATAGGAAGAGGTTCACATACCTCGCGACGAGTATCGACTAATAGCAAAACGCTCCAAACAGTCGGCTACTCCTTAAGTCAAGTGGATCATTCCACACGTAGCATTCCAACCTATAAGGCCACAAGGCGCTTATTAACATCGTAGAACATTCTACAGAAAATTCGGCAGCACCTCCCCATGCAGCGTAAATCTCCTCTCTAATGGGTAGGCTACAAGCCAACGGGGGTTATACATCTAACCCTAACAGTGCAATTCTACTCGCGGTACTACTACACAAGTCTCATGTCTGATCCTATGTAATTACATTCAAGACTATATATAGTATACTTCAACTATATACTCCTACAACATGTAATATCCAATTACAATCGGGGGACAAGATAATTACCTCGATAAGCCCATAATTATCCAAGTAAAAAGTCGATCCTGGGCAATCGTTTAGCTCAACTCCGAGCGCCCAACCCGCTCTAAACCACCCTTAGAAGTTCTAACCAACTTACACAATACTCCAACTGACTATGGAGATTTTCCTAGGGTTTCGGTTTTGTGACAGGGAAGTATAATAGTATTTCGGGCTTTTCATAGGTATAACCTTAGAATACAACAAGGTATACGGCTAAGGTATTTGGGCATTATAACAATACTTGGAGTATTTCTATACCACAAAGCGGGTATTATACGAAAGCAACTAGCAGTGGTACCCCACGGCTAGCACCTCAGGAGGGGGTGTCTACCCTCGGCCTGCCCACTGGGGACTCTCGGCGAGGGGAGAGAGGGCTCTCGGCAAGACACCACACTAAGGAAGGAAGAAGCTTTCAAGACTTAGGCAATTTGTGAATGAATTAGTCTTCAAAGGAGAGGTATTTATAGGTCAAGTGAAAGCCAACCAATGGCCAAGATTACACCAAGTGTTAGGCAAGTGTAGGGCAAGATTCACCCATGTGTACCTAGCCAACTTGCACACAAAATATCTACCAAAATATCTACCACTTGACATCCCTTTTCGTCCAAGAACCGCCCACCTTGCCCACCAACGAGAGGGTGCCAGTCGCCTCTCGTTGGTCCAAAATGTTCGCCTCTCGGAAAAATCCGCAAAAATACTAAATGACATAGCGGAAATTCCCTACGAAAGTCAGAAAACGTTTGAAAAACGACTCTAGCAAGGGTGTTATGCACAAACATAATTCGGCCCAAAGGTGCCACGTGGGGTGACACGTGTCGCCCCGATTAAATCAAAATATTTCGTCTTCCGAAAATATCCAAAACGGCCAAAATCTCAAAATCAAAGCGGGCCCTACAAAATCAGTAAATTTCTCCGTGGCCCCACGTGACCATTTCCAAAATAAAATTCCATAATTCTCTAATATTCAGAAGTCCGAATACCAAATCGGGAATCAATTCCATTAACGAACCTTTTCCTTCACAAAACCGGAAACTATTCCGTGGAAAAAATCGCCTCTTTCTTCCTTTCCAATCTTTCACGTGTTCTCGCACGCGTCGCCCTCGCATACATACCACGGAACTACGGTATAACATTCTTCCCCAGAAACATTCGTCCGAATGTTCCTTCTAAGTCTCAAACGAACACGTGCGAAGATAGTCTTCACTACTATACTCACGAAACAATCCCGCCACGGTGGCCATGGAAACACTTGCGCCAAAACTTACATCTAAGTCCACGAGGAAACACCTCTACATCACCACAAATACCTCTTCCCGGTCAAAATATACTTCCTTAGTCATCGATACCACTTTTGTCACTTTGTCGCGAGCCTTGCTCGACGACCCAACAAATGGTACCGGCCGCTGTGATCCGGAGGATCTCGTACACTCGAACTCTTACCACATTACGATCGGCGGTTTCCAAAACTCGGGTTACTATCTCTAACGTGGTCATCATTAATCGGGACATTCGGATGGATCTTCGATACTTTCCGATCATAACAATACGAAAGACCGGACGCCCTTCCTCCTAAGTCGGACGGCAAATGCTAACATATAGGCAACTGGCCTATTCTTCACATGAACTCACAAAGGCCCAAAGTAACTCGGGCTAAGTTCCTTTGTTTCCAAAACTCGTCACACCTGCAGGGGTGGTACTTTCAGAAGACCGACCGTCAACTGAACTCTGGCGTCGTCGCCGATTATCGCCGCGATTCTCCGAGCTGCGTAACTTCTTCTAGACAAGCTTTCACTATCCACATCTGCTGGAACAAGATCAACCAACTATCGAACCCCGCCAACATCGAACCAATCGACCGCAACTTACACTTCCGCCCGCAAGTCTTCATAAGGCGACATCCGAACACGAAATGGTAGCTCAACGCTCCTCCACAGAGACAACAATCCTCACAACTACCCGCAAATCCACGCCCGCGGCGGCGAATGCGGTCTGAGACTCACCGAGTTCTTAACACATGCTTGGTAAAACTTCGAAACAAAAACAGTACCACTGGCTCCACTGTCGTCATAAGGTGAAGGTAGGCACCCGTGCAACCTCACAACCTTTTCGGATAACATCAACACCGCCGAGGAACGACCACGATCAAGAACACGATAGTCGCCCCATCGGCCCGACCACGGTCGAACGCATCCACGAACTTGCACGGCTAACTAAACATGGGCCTAACACCTCATGACCCTAACACAAAGAGGACCACCACAACCGACTTACCACCAAACCTACGCGGGTTGACCCGACGTAGCCTCAACCCGCCGGTATTGCATGAAACACTAGCTCCCAAGGAATAATTTCACAAATCATATTACGAAAACCTAGCGGTCTTCCTAGCTCGACGACCTTCTTTCAAATCACGCTACTCGGGACTTATCCCGAACATAGTTCACGTGCACTATGCACTCCTATAAGGGTCAAACATAACACTACACCTTTCTCGAGACGGCCTTACCTCTAAGGTCTTTACGTATAACACTCTAAGGCTCACACCTTCTCTATCCCCCAAAATCTTACTCGGCTAACCCACCATGATTCCTAATCACAACTCACACTCGCTATCGTAACGTAGCACTTAAGGTATACTCACCTTGAAAGTTACCGAAGGACCTGCTGCTGGCCGCCTCTTCGCCGCCTTGGTTAACCCGTCGATCTCTACGTTTCTCGGCTGCTGCGCATAAGCCCGCATACGTGCCATGCTCAAGCCTAATCAAGAATTACTCTTGCACAACCCTCTCTTAGGTAGTCATCAAGACTCGTGGTACATCGGTATAATCTCTGGTAGCCAAATCTATAGCTAGTAACAGGGTCGCCTCTTTGCAATCTATATTCACTGTTCCCGGTCGTGGAACTGAAGGTTCAAATATCATGGCCGCAGAGGAACCGCCGCCGCGTGCTAAACTCACTTGGGGCTAGTGGCGTCAAAACTCCCGAATGAAGCACTACCTAGGTAATGATTGGGCTGTGCCCTCGCCACCCTCCGAACTCTACTCGCGGCTCGGCTGCCTCGCCCTCCTGGGCTCGGGTTGCCCTACGCGGAGGCATAACGATAAGGGAAAGGATTTCGTCAGAGGGTTCAACTTACAACACAGCTCTAAGGCACGATCTCAGAGTGAGAAGAATAGGAACCAATCCTAAATATCCTATAGCCTCCTGATTATTGATGTGGTGCACAACACACCGATAATCAAGACTTCATCGATACGGTTCGTAGACACTTTCCGAGGATTAATCGCTCGATACCACTTTTTCACGACCGGCGGGCGTGATCGTGCCTTACCGGGCACCTAGTGACACAACATCGAGTAATCACGGAACATAAAACAACAACATGAGATAACGAAATATAAAACAATAATCAGGAAAAACTTGCTGTCGGCATATATATAACCATCAACTCTTTTACAAATGAACGACTTAATCCTTTTACCAACCCCGCCACAACAAGATTTACTGCACCTCTAAGAATGATCGACCACAATGGCGGGGCGGGGCCCGCCAAACCCCGAATGTAAACACTTACTACGACGGGGACTATACCACCGATAAGCCTCCGAGAAACGGAGCTTCCCAACGCTGATCGTGACCACGAGAGCTAGGATCAACGATCGATGTACCTCAACTGCGGCATGAACGCACTCGGCCCGAGGTCGATAACAGTGCAGAGTATGTGAAACAAAAAAATAAATACTGTAAATGAAATCATAGTAGTCTATTCAAAGCAGGAGACATGTATGATAACCAAACTACGATTCACCATAAATAAGCGATATGTCAAGTCGTGACTCACGCCTCAAGTCATCACTCAATTTTAACAATGGGTCTCACGCCCACAACATCAATCGTGCCGTGGAATACCTTCCTCACCGCTAGCGTTTATGATATACAAGCACCAAGGAATACATATGAACACGTGTCCCACTGTGTCCTAATAAAACTGCATGCGTAAGTACGAAGGCCTAGCCGACTACTAACACCAGCATTACCAACAAGGTCATAAATCAGATTATAAGATCTGCTGCACCGCCACATGATCAAAGCCGCCACTTGCCCGCAGATCTAATGCGCGTCTAGTCCTGAACTTCCGCAGCCTCGCATAGGCCAATCTCATCGCCCGCATGAGGTATTCCCGCATCGAGGGTAGCTACTCCGGCATCGCCCCGACTTCGCGATCGCGTAGCCACAAGGACCGCATGCCCATAAAGGACGTACACTAACACGGAACTCGTAGCTCGCATAGGCCCCGTGACCGCATGTAGGTATTCTCGAATCATGGTCCTGCATCACTCGAGTCTACCCGCGACGGAGGCGCTTAACCCGGAATCATCTCAAGAGATGAATGCCACAATACTATCATAACGACCGATAGTTAATAAGCACAATCAAAGGAAACCCTTCACACAAACATCACAAGATACTAACACACGTAGCGTCCCAACACGTTTACTTATCAACGCAATCAAGAAAGTATTACAGGGCTATCACAAACCAATACAATCAAGTTGTTCACACAAGGTACCTTCTACTATATGATTAACAAAATCGGGTTTTTATCCCCAAAGTACTTCACATTAAAATCTTAAAAAAGATCTTCTTTCACATAAGTCACACAATACCCGTAGTATAAAATAGAGTACTGTCCTTTTAAGAAAACTAAAACTCTTACCTTTGTAAAATCAAGTAACATTATTTTCCAAACGCCCAAGTTTGCCTAATTTCAAATGTTCACGTTTCTTATTTTAGAAAGGTTTAGCTCATAGTCTTATTCATTTAAGAATATAATTCTCTTTTAAACAACTGGGAAACATAAGCCTTATATGTGAGTAGGATATTCTTGTTTATAACAATCTTTATTACAAATGACCATGATCTAGGAAATATCATTTTGTCTCATCTTAGCTTATGCAGATGGAAGTTTCTCGGTTTTAATAATACTTAATTGTTCAAAACATTTCCTTTTATTAACGCTGCAGTGGTTTGTCGATACACATCCTGATTTCCAAAATCAGTAAAACGTTCTTAAGCCGTTATACCTAACTTCCCATAAAGCTAGTATAACTCTTAAGTTCTCAAAAACCAAGTATTACTTCTCTTTCAAAACGATTTAAATCTTTTGAAATACTTCAAGTTCTTTATAATCACACATCAAGCGCTTATAAACAAATCATTACCTTTTAAAAACCACAAAGTGTTTTCTTATCTACATAAAGCTGTTATAACCAACTTCCCATAAAGCCGTTATAACACTTTATGTTTTAAACCCATCGAATACATTTAGCACGTATGACGTTTATCGTACTACATAGTTCACACATATCATGCTAGAAGAGATAGGAAGAGGTTCACATACCTCGCGACAGTATCGACTAATAGCAAACGCTCAAACAGTCGGCTACTCCTTAAGTCAAGTGGATCATTCCACACGTAGCATTCCAACCTATAAGGCCACAAGGCGCTTATTAACATCGTAGAACATTCTACGTAAAATTCGCGAGACCTCCCCATAACAGCGTAAATCTCCTCTCTAATGGGGCTACCAAGCCAACCAGGGGTTATACATCTAACCCTAACTGTACAATTCTACTCCACGGTACTACTACACAAGTCTCATCAGAATACCCTATGTAATTACAGTTCAGTACTATATATAGTATACTTCAACTATATACTCCTACAACATGTAATATCCAATTACAATAGGGGGACAAGATAATTACCTCGATAAGCCCATAATTATCCAAGTAAAAAGTCGATCCTGGGCAATCGTTTAGCTCCAACTCCGAGCGCTCCAACCCGCTCTAAACCACCCTTAGAAGTTCTAACCAACTTCTACACAATACTCCAACGGACTATGGAGATTTTCCTAGGGTTTCGGTTTTGTGACAGACGGGAAGTATAATAGTATTTCTGGGCTTTTCGTATAGGTATAACCTTAGAATACAACAAGGTATACGGCTAAGGTATTTGGGCATTATAACAATACTTGGAGAGTATTTCTATACCACAAAGGGGGGGTATTATACGAAAGCAACTAGGCTAGGGGGGGGGGGTGTCTACCCCTCGGCCTACCCCACTAGGGGGGGGGACTCTCGGCCAATACACTACACTAAGGGGGAAGGAAGAAGCTTTCAAGACTTAGGCAATTTGTGAATGAATTAGTCTTCAAAGGGAGGGGTATTTATAGGTCAAGTGAAAGCCAACCAATGGCCAAGATTACACCAAGTGTTAGGCAAGTGTAGGGCCAAGATTCACCCATGTGTACCTAGCCAACTTGCACACAAAATATCTACCAAAATATCTACCACTTGACATCCCCTTTCGTCCCAAGAACCGCCCACCTTGCCCACCTGAGAGGGTGCCAAGTGCCGCTCTCGTTGGTCCAAAATGTTCCGCCTCTCGGAAAAATCCGCAAAAATACTAAATGACATAGCCGGAAATTCCCTACGAAAGTCGTGAAAACGTTTTCGTAAAAACGACTCTAACCGGTGTTATGCACAAACATAATTCGCCCAAAGGTGCCACGTAGGGGTGACACGTGTCGCCCCGATTCAATCAAAATATTTCGTCTTCCAAAATATCCAAAACGCCAAAATCTCAAAATCAAAGCGGGCCCCACAAAAGTAAATTTCTCCGTGGGCCCCACGTGACCATTTCCAAAATAAAATTCCATAATTCTCTAATATTCCGAAGTCCGAATACCAAACTGGGAATCCAATTCCCATTAACGAACCTTTTTCCTTCACAAAACCGGAAACTATTCCGTGGAAAAAATCGCCTCTTTCTTCCTTTCCAATCTTTCGTCGATTCTCGTGCGTCGTCCTCGCATACATACCACGGAACTACGGGTATAACGATTATCATTATGCGAGCCTAATCCTCGAACTTCCGCGATCCGCATAGACCACCCAGGTCGCATGAGGTATTCCTCGCATCGGGGGTAGCTAACCGGCGATCAACTCGACTCCGCACCGCATAGTCACATAGACCGCGTAGGTATTCCTCGCGTCAGAACACACCGGAGTGATCATCCTGGAACTCCGTAGCTCGCATAGGTCACACGCACCGCATTTAGGTATTCTCGACGGGGCGCTTAACCCGGCATAACAAGTCAGGGGGGTAAGTGATATAATATCAGCATAACTGCTTGTCGTTAAACAACATAAGCACAACAAGAAAACCCCCTTACACAAACGTCACAAGACACTAACACACGTAGCATCATAACATGTTTACTTATCAAACCAACAAGAAAGTATTACAAGGCTATCACAAGCCAACATAGTCAAGTTACTCACACAAAAGTCACACGATACCCGTAGTATCAAAATAGAGTAACTATCTTTTAAGTAAACCAAAACAATTTCCATACCTTCTTTTTAAACCAATCTTAAGACAAAAGCATGCCTTCATTTTTAAACCATTTTAAGACAAAATCATGCCTTCCTTTAAAAAAAAGACACTTTTTCCTTTTTATAGTCAAGTAGCAATATACTTTTTAAACCAAGTGTCTTACTCTTTTAAAAACAAGTAACCTATACCTTTAAATCAAGTTACTTCTCCTTTCCCAAAATCAAGTTGTTTATAAGTCAAGTCTCTTTACTTTCAAAAAATCAGGCTCTTAATCTTTAAATCATATCTTTTAAGGAAACCAACCTCCAACTTTTAAATGTCAAGTTATCATTTTAAATCCAATGATAAAACCATTCTTTTGTTTTCATAAAGTCGTTATAAATAACTTCCCATAAAGCTATTATAACACTTTATGTTTTAAACCAACCAAGGACAACTATTCTTATTTTCGAAATCAAGATAACTTTATTCTTTAAAAGACCACACACTCGTCACGACCGAACCTCGGGCGTGGATCTGCCTTACCCGGCACCCTAGTGATACACCATCGTGAGAAAATCAGCGGAAATAAAACATGAACATGAATTAAGAGACATGATAAAAACAAAGCAACCAAAACAGCTTGCACTTGATATATACATAAATACCGACGCTTATCCTTTTTACGCATCGCCCACAACATTACTGCACTCTAAGAAGTGATAACAACTATGACGGGACAGGCCCCGCCATACCCCAATGTACAAGAACCTACTGCACTGTGGTAACATACCAAAGATAAGCCTCCGAAGGAACGGAGCTTCCCAACACGCTGAATGTGATCCTAAGCGGGGATCGACAGTCGATGTACCTTTACCTGCGGCATGAACGCAGCCCCCCGAAGGAGGTCAGTACAACAGGTACCAAGTATGTGAAACTGTAAAATACTGTAACTGAAATCATAATAGTCTGTATAAAGCAGGAGACATGTATGATAACCAAACTACGATTCACAAAATAAAAGCGATCATGTCAAGTCGTGACTCACGCCTCAAAGTCATCCTCATGCCCGTGGAACTCCTTCCTCACGGCGATCTAGGTACAAATCATGTGATACGTATAATGTGTCTCACCATCTTATGGACCCAATATAGAAAAGTGTGGAATACATTCCTGCTCATCCCATGAACCTAGAGTCGAGTGGAATACATTCCCGGATGAACCGGTAGTCAAGTGAAATACATTCCCGGATGAACCGGAAATCAAGTGAAATACATTTCCGGATGAACCGGTAATCAAGTGAAATACATTCCCGGATGAACCGGTAATCAAGTGAAATACATTCCCGGATGAACCGGTAGTCGAGTGAAATACATTCCCGGATGAACCGGTAGTCGAGTGAAATACATTCCCGGATGAACCGGTAATCAAGTGAAATACATTCCCGGATGAACCGGTAATCAAGTGAAATACATTCCCGGGTGAACCGGTAGTCGAGTGAAATACATTCCCGGATGAACCGGTAGTCGAGTAGAACACAGTACTTGCACAACAAGGCTATCACACGTAACATGGTCAAGTTTCATAACAACAAGCATAAGAAAGTTACACACAACTCAAGGTACTTTCATTTTATGTCAAAGTCCGGATTTTAACCCTAAAGTACTACGTCCGTTAAATTCCTTTTAAGATCCATTTCTTTTACAAAGGTCACCCGATACCCGTAGTATAAAATTAGAGTGACTAACATTGTTAAGTAAACCAAAATGCTTTCCTTTGTAAAAATTCAAGTAACAACCTTATTTTCCAAACGTTCTAGTTTGCCTAATTTCAAATGCTCAAGTTTCTCATTTTAGAAAAGGTTTCGTAGTTCATAGTTTTAAATCCTTTAAAACATAATTCTCCTTTAAACGTTTTGAGAAACCTATGTCTTATAAGTGAGTAGGTTATTCTTGTTTATAATCAATCTTATTAAGCAGTCATGATCTAGGAAATGTCATTTTGTCTCATCTTAGCTTCTATGCAGATGGAAGTTTCTACTGGTTTTAATAATACTAAATCTGTCCAAAACATTTCCTTTTATTAACGCTGCAGTGGTTTGTCGATACACATTCTGATTTCCGAAATCAGTAAAACATTTTTAAGCCGTTATACCTAACTTCCCATAAAGCTAGTATAACTCTTAAGTTTCCAAAAACCAAGTATTACTTCTTCTCTCAAAATGATTCAAAAGTCTTTTGAAATACTTCAAGTTCTTTATTATCACATAGCCAGCCAGTTATAGTTCAAATCAGTTACCTCTTAAAAACCACAAGTATTTTCTTACCTACATAAAGCTGTTATAACCAACTTCCCATAAAGCCGTTATAACACTTTATGTTTTAAACCAATCAAATACATTTAGTACATGTACGTCTACCGTACTAGATAGTTCACACATATCATGCTAGAAGAGATAGGAAGAGCTTCACATACCTCGCGAAGATTATCGACTAATAGCAAAAAGCTCCAAGTACCTCAAACCGTCGGCTACTCCTTAAGCTAAGTAGACCAAGCCATACGTAGTACTTCAACCTATAGAGGCCACAATGCGCCTATTAACATTTAGATCTCAATGGAGAATATCCTACAGAAAATTCGTGACCTCCCCGCAACAACAGAATCTCCTCCTCTATCGAGGCCGCTACCCAACCGGGGTTAACACGTCGACCGGACGTGTACAATTCTACTACACAAAGAATGCTACACAAGTCTCTTTATGTCTGATCTATGTAATTACGATTCGATTCCTTCTTAAAATTCAGCTTAAGTCGCAAGACATTCTGTAAGTATTATTCGAGCTTAAGTCGCAAGACATTGCCGCACAACTATGTTCAGTTCTATATATAGTATACTTAACCATATACTCCTACAACATGTAATTTCCAATTACAATGTAAGGTCAAGAATGTTTACCTCGATAAGCCCAAAATTATCCGAGTTTATATGTCGATCCTGAGCAAGGTTTAGCTCCTACTCGTGCGCTCAGGACCGCTCCAACCAACCCTTAGAAGTTCTAACCAACTTCTACTAATAACTTCAACAACGGGTGAAGATTTACTTAGGGCTTCGTTTTAGTAGTGAGGAAAGTATAATAGTATTTTACGGGCTTTTGTAAAAGTGGTACTTTGGAAAGTACTACAAGGTATTTGGCTAAAGTATTTTGGGCATTATAACAATACTAGGAGAGTATTTCTATACCACAAAAAGGGTATTATACGAAACCACTAGGCTGGGGGTACCCTAGGCAGGGCACCACAAAGGGGGGGGGAGGGGGGGTCGGCCCAGGCCTTCTCAAAGGGGGAGGGCTATTGGGACGAGCAAGCAAGAGGTAGGGAAAGGTTTTCAAGACTTAGACAATTTTTGGATGAATAAGTTCATCAACTTAGAGGGGTATTTATAGGTCAAGAAATGGCCAACCAATGGCCAAGATCTATCCAAGTGTAAGGCAAGTGTAAGGTCAAGATGAAGCCATGTGTTTGTGGGTCCCACTTGCTCATCAACTACACAAAATATCCTACCTAACCCTTGACCACATTTTTTTGCACAAAAAACGTGCTCACCCTTCCCTTTGGCCGTCCACCCTCTTCCAATGTGAGGGTGACACATGTCACCCTCCCGTTGGTCCAAAATGTTTCGTCTCTCGAAAAAATCCGCAAAAAATATTAATGACATAGCCGGAATTTTCCCTACGAAAGCTGTGGAAACGTTTCGTCGAAAAACGACTCCTTTAGGTAGTTATGCACAAATTCGAAACTTGCCTAACTTTAAGGCTCAAATTATAATACGTACGCCCTCACGTACATACTCTGAAATACGGGGTATAACATTCTCCCCTCCTTAGAAACATTCGTCCCGAATGTTCCTTCTCAAGACGGATAACGATAAAGTTCTTCTAACAAGTTGCCAACGCCACAACTGGCCACGAAATAACACATGCACGCAAATACTTATATCCAAGTCCACGAGGAAACACCTCTAACATCACAAATTTTTGTCACTTTGCCGCGAGGTTCTAGTGTCACTCCGGCGACCCAACAAATGGTACCGGACTGCATGCGATCCCTGAGGTCTAAAATATACATCCTTCGCACCTTCTCCCTTCACAAGAAATGATCACACACGTTCACTTCTCCCCTATCTTGTTGTACCCTTCTCGAACACTCGAACTCTTTCTAGTATCCGTACCACACTTCCGTCAACGTTTCTGTTTTCCAGCACTTGGAGTCACCACCTCCAACTTGGTTATCTGACTAGCCTCAATCTTCCTTAAGGCCATTCCCGCCTTCACGATCCGCTCGTCGAACACTCCACGAACTTATACGATGGTCAATTTAAACTTGGGCCTAGCACCGCGTGACCCTACCACCGGAGGACCACCTGCAGAGTGACCCCACTCAAAACAGTGCGGGTTGGTCCGCAACATAGCCCCAACCCGACCATCGTCGCGCCAACTCTTGCTCCCGACACGGAACAATCTTGCTAAATCACAACATGAAAGATACCACTTTCATTTACCCAACCTGGGACTTATCACACAATACTTTCTAGGCGTAAAATGCACTCGACAAGGATCACTCGAAAAAATCTTGTACTCAAGACGGCCTTACATCTAAGGTCTCACTGTAATATTCTAAGGTTCATCATTTCCTCACCCCTGTGCTTACCCTTTTTCCCAACTGTGTTCCTAAATCGCATTTTAGCACAAAGCTATCCGAATATAACACTTAACACATTAACATAACATCAAAACATACAAGCCTCTAGAGGTTAAGGATATACCGGCTACCGCCCACTCTAATCATAAGTCCGCCTGCCAGGCGCATAATAGAAGGAGATGAACTCGCCATCGATCCGTAGGCTGCGCCAGCTGCCGTACCCTCCTATAAGCACGATCTCGTCACATGGCCACGACGCAGTGAAACAAGCACCGATAAAAAGCGACATTCCCGGGATGATGTTTGCCACATCGCGCATTAATCGGGGGACATGAATCCTTCGCTAGCACTCACGTATACCGTGAACGAAGCCCGGAGCTCGACCAGCTCCGAATACCACTGAACGCCCCAAGGCGGGGACCACTCTGTCTTGGTGGAGGTACATAACTAGGCTCACTGAGGCGGTCCGCCTCGAAAGTTACCAAAGGACCTGCTGCTCGCCCTTCGCTGATCTCGGTCATTCGCCGACCTCTCGTGCCTCACATCCTAGTGCATGAGCTTGCATGCGGGCAATGTCCATGCCGGTGAAGAAGAGCTACACCGCATAAGCCTCGCCAAGTAATCATCTAGCCCGGTGACGTGGCGGTGTACTCATCCTCCATATCGGCTACCACGGCGGAACATACCGAGCTAATGAGTCGAACTCACATTGTACTCTCTAACCGTCGCCCGCCCCCTCAACGTCAAAAATCTGCCGGCGAGCCCTCCTCATCCGGGGGCAAGAAATGTGCAAGAAATGCCCTCGAGAACTCATCCCAAATCTGGAAGTGCATGCTCTTCCCGACAACTCACGAATCAAACCCAATCAGCTGCAGATCACGCGGTGATGCGAACCAATACCACCGACTCGCCTCGAGGCTCGATCACTCTCACGATCCGCAGTGTGTCGGATAAACTCCGAGGTCGCCTCGCCTCTCGATCCATGAACATCGCGGGCTACAACTCGAAAGTCACGTAGCCTCAAACTGCGCTCGGGGTGAACTACGGGTGCTCTTGGGCCGAACTGCTGCATCTAGCCTATCTCATATCGCCACGACCACGGCGATCGCCATCTCCTTGTACCCATCTCATGCTCCGGTGTGGGACCGAGGCTCAGTATCAGAGTCTCGGCAGCCATCGCCGCGGCTCTAAACTCTTTGGTCTTTGTGGCGTCGCTAAACTCGCCGTCGGAGCACTTGTCTCCGTCTTGGCCGCTGCGCCTCGTACTCCTCAGTATCTTACTAATGACTCCTCGATCGCTTTGCCCATCGGGCTCAGGTTGCCTTACGCGGAGGCATAACTGGTAAAGGAAAGGAATACGTCAGAGGGGTTCAACTCATCACACAGCTCTACGACACGATCTTAGAATGAGAAGAATGGAAACCAATCCTAAATGTCCTATAGCCTCCTGATTATAGATGTGGTGCACAACACACCGATAATCAAGACTCTACTAGACACGGTCTGTAGACACTTTCCGAGGACTAACTGCTCTGATACCACTTTTGTCACGACCCGAACCCGGGCCCGTGACTGGTGCCTTACCCCGGGCACCCTAGTGATACACCATCAGAGAAAATCAGCGGAAATAAAAACATGAACATGAATTAAGAGACATGATAAAAAAATAGGCCAACCAAAACAGTTGCCTTCAGTATATATACATAAATACGACGATTTATCCTTTTTACAGCCCACAACAAGATTACTCTGCACCTCTAAGTGACAACAACTATGACGGACGGGGCCCCGCTATACCCGAATGTACAAGAACCTACGCACTCGGGGTAACATACCAAAGATAAGCCTCAAGGAACGGAGCTTCCAACACGTGAATGTGATCCTAAGCGGGGATCGGCGATCGATGTACCTTTACTCGCGGCATGAGCGGCCCCGAGAGGCGATAACAATTGCAGTATGTGAATCGTAAATCAGTAAATGAAATCATAATAGTCTATATAAAGCGGGAGACATGTATGATAACCAAACTACGATTCACAACATAAAAGCGATCATGTCAAGTCGTGACTCACGCCTCAAAGTCATCCTCGTACGTGGAACTCCTTCACCGCGTGATCTAGGTACAAATCATGTGATACGTATAACGTGTCTCGGCCCATCTTATGGACCCAATATAGAAAAGTGTGGAATACATTCCGGTTCATCCCATGAACCGGTAGTCGATTGGAATACATTCCCGGATGAACCGGTAGTCAAGTGAAATACATTCCCGGATGAACCGGAAATCAAGTGAAATACATTTCCGGATGAACCGGTAATCAAGTGAAATACATTCCAGGATGAACCGGTAATCAGTGAAATACATTCGGATGAACCGGTAATCAAGTGAAATACATTCCGGATGAGCCGGTAGTCGAGTGAAATACATTCGGATGAACCGTGTCAAGTGAAATACATTCGGATGAACCGTAATCAAGTGAAATACATTCCCGGGTGAATCGGTAGTCGAGTGAAATACATTCCCGGATGAACCGGTAGTCGAGTAGAACACAGTACTTGCACAACAAGGCTATCACACGTAACATGGTCAAGTTTCATGACAACAAGCATAAGCAAGTTACACACAACTCAAGGTACTTTCATTTTATGTCAAAGTCCGGATTTTAACCCTAAAGTACTACGTCCGTTAAATTCCTTTTAAGATCCATTTCTTTTACAAAGGTCACCCGATACCCGTAGTATAAAATTAGAGTGACTAACATTGTTAAGTAAACCAAAATGCTTTCCTTTGTAAAAATTCAAGTAACAACCTTATTTTCCAAACGTTCTAGTTTGCCTAATTTCAAATGCTCAAGTTTCTCATTTTAGAAAAGGTTTCGTAGTTCATAGTTTTAAATCCTTTAAAACATAATTCTCCTTTAAACGTTTTGAGAAACCTATGTCTTATAAGTGAGTAGGTTATTCTTGTTTATAATCAATCTTATTAAACAGCCATGATCTAGGAAATGTCATTTTGTCTCATCTTAGCTTCTATGCAGATGGAAGTTTCTACTGGTTTTAATAATACTAAATCTGTCCAAAACATTTCCTTTTATTAACGCTGCAGTGGTTTGTCGATACACATTCGATTTCAAATCAAGAAACATTTTTAAGCCGTTATACCTAACTTCCCATAAAGCTAGTATAACTCTTAAGTTTCCAAAAACCAAGTATTACTTCTTCTCTCAAAATGATTCAAAAGTCTTTTGAAATACTTCAAGTTCTTTATTATCACATAGCCACCGCTTATAGTTCAAATCGTTACCTCTTAAAAACCACAAGTATTTTCTTACCTACATAAAGTCATTATAACCAACTTCCCATAAAGCCGTTATAACACTTTATGTTTAAACCAATCAAATACATTTAGTACATGCGTCTCTACCGTACTAGATAGTTCACACATATCATGCTAGAAGAGATAGGAAGAGGTTCACATACCTCGCGAAGATTATCGACTAATAGCAAAAGCTCCAAGTACCTCAAACCGCGGCTACTCCTTAAGCTAAGTAGACTGAGCCATCTTGTCACGACCGATTCAAGACGTGGTCGTGCCTACCCTGCACCTAGTGATACAACATCGCAGTAATCACGAACATAAACGATACAAGACATATTATGAAATATGAAACAATAATCGAGAAAACTTGCCTTTGGCATATATAGAAATAACAACTTTTACAAAATGAACAGTTTAATCCTTTTCACAAACCACACTTGCAGCGGTACTACACCTCTAAGAAATGATACGACAACAATGGCGGGACGGGGCCCCGCTATACCACGAATGTAAACACCTACAACAACAGGAATATACCATGATAAGCCTCCGAGAAACGGAGCTTTCCCAACGAATGAACTTGACCACTAGGCGAGGATCGATGGCGGTGTACCTGCGGCATGAACGCAGCCTCAAGTCGAGGTCTGCAACAGTGCAGGAGTATATGAAACAAAATAATAAATACTGTAAATGATCTCATAGTAGTCTATACAATGCAGGAGACATGTATGATAACCAAACTACGATTCACCATAAATAAGCGATCATGTCAAGTCGTGGACTCACGCCTCAAGTCATCACTCAATTTAACAATGGGTCTCACGCCCACCATCAATCGTGCGTGGAATACCTTCCTCACCGCCGCGATTTATGATATACAAGCACCAAGGAATGAACACGTGTCCCACTGTGTCCTAATAAAACAATGCAGGGTAAATGCGAAGGCATAGCCGACTACTAACACCACGCATGCAACAAGGTCATAAGGCGTGTCATGATATCTGTCTGCATCGTCACATGATAAAAGGCCCGGTCACTCGCCCGCGATATCAAATGTGCGCGTCTAGCCACGGAACTCTCCGCACTCGCGCGTAGGCGGTCGGATAGGCCCGCGTGAGGTATAACCCCGCATCGAGGTAGCTATTCCGGCGTCGCCCCGACTCGCGATCCGCGTAGCGCAAGGACCGCGTGACCACAAGGGCGCGCAACACTGGAGCTCCCGTAGCTCGCACGGATCCCTCGACCCGCATGAGGTATTCTCGAATCATGGTCCTGCATCACTGAAGTCTACCCGCGTGGAGGCGCAACCTCCTGACACAAGTCAAGGTGAGTGGTACAATACCAACATAACGGTGATAGTCAAACAACTTTAAGCGCGATCGAGGAAAACCCCTTTACACTAACATCACAAGATACTAACACACGTAGCATCCTAACATGTTTACTTCTCAAATCAACAAGAAAGTATTACAAGGCTATCACAAACCAATACAATCAAGTTATTCACACAAGGTACTTTCTACTAACAAGTTCGGGTATCTAACCCCAAAGTACTTCACATTAAATCTTTAAAAGATCTGTTTCTTTCACATAAGTCACACAATACCGTAGTATAAAAATAGAGTGATCATTCTTTTAAGAAAACCAAAACTCTTACCTTTGTAAAATCAAGTAACAACATTATTTTCCAAACGTCCAAGTTTGCCTAATTTCAAATGTTCACGTTTCTTATTTTAGAAAGGTTTCGTAGTTCATAGTCTTATTCATTTAAGAATATAATTCTCTTTTAAACAATCGGAGAAACATAAGCCTTATATGTGAGTAGGATATTCTTGTTTATAACAATCTTATTACAGCAGCCATGATCTAGGAAATATCATTTTGTCTCATCTTAGCTTCTATGCAGATGGAAGTTTCTACTGGTTTTAATAATACTTAATTATTCAATGCATTTTCCTTTATCAACGCTGCAGTGGTTTGTCGATACACATTTCTGATTTCCGAAATCAGTAAAACATTTTCCCTTTTAAAAACCAAGTACTCATTTCTCACGAATGAGGTTTCACACAAAATTCATATAATTCATTTAAGTTAAGTCTCTTATCTTACAAGATCAAGTCTCTTAACTTTTAAAATAAATAAATCATTCGTTTTATCTCTCTTAAGCCGTTATACCTAACTTCCCATAAAGCTAGTATAACTCTTAAGCTTTTAAAACCAAGTATTACTCTTCTTTTAAAAACAGTTCTAATTCTCTTGAACTACTTCAAGATTATATCATTCGGGCTTAAGTCAAAAGACATTTGCGTACAACCACGTTCAATTAATACACGTCGCTCACCGTACTACATAGTTACACACATATCATGCTAGAAGAGATAGGAAGAGGTTCACATACCTCGCGACGATTATCGACTAATAGCAAATCGCTCATGGCTATAACCCGGCTAGCCTGGTCCACCTTCTCAAGTAGCACATGCTACTCGCAGAACATTCAACCTATACAGGTTACACAAGTCTATCAAAGTCTAGACTTCTCGGTAGAATAAATCTAGATGCAAGATCCTACGGGAAATTGGGCGACCGCTTCCGTCACAACTACACAAGTCTCACTGTAATACGGTCTATGTAATTACAATTCGATTCGATTCTTGTGCTTAAGTCAAGGACATTGCCACAACATTAAGTTCAAGACTATATATAGTATACTTCAACTATATATTCTAACATTATGTAATTTCCAATTACAATAGAGGACAAGATAATTACCTCGATAAGCCCATAATTATCCGAGTTTAATGTCGATCCTTAGCAAGGTTTAGCTCAACTCCGAGCGCTCAACCGCTCTAAACCACCCTTAGAAGTTCTAACCAACTACACAATACTCCAACGGACTATGGAGATTTTCCTAGGGTTTCGGTTTTGTATCGACGGAAAGTATAATAGTATTTCGGGCTTTTCAGATAGGTATAACCTTAGAATACAACAAGGTATACGGCTAAGGTAATTTGGGCATTATAACAATACTTTGAGAGTATTTCTACACCACAAAGGGGTATTATCTGAAGCAACTTGGCTAGTGGGTACCCTACGGCCATACTACTAGGAGGGGGTGTACTTCTCGCCAAGGCCTCTGGAGAGGGGAGGCCTCTTGGCCGAACTCAACACTAAGGGAGGGAGAAGATTTAACACTTAGAAACATTTAGGAAAGGATGAAGAATTCATCAAAGGGAGAGGGTATTTATAGCACAAGCCAAGGCCAACCAATGGCCAAGATTGAGCCAAGTGCTACACAAGTGTAGGGCAAGATATGCCCAAGTGCCCCAGTCCCTACTCCTTAAAACCCTCACAAATATCTACCAAAATATCTACCACTGACCTCCCGATTCGTCGTACGCGCCACTTGCCGCTGATGAGAGGGTGCCAAGTGCGCCCTCTCGTTGGTCCAAAATGTTCCGCCTCTCGGAAAAATCCATAAAAATAAGAAAAGACATAGCCGGAATTTTCCGCCCATGAAGTTATGTAAAGCGTTTCGTCGAAAACGACTCTAACAGGGTGTTGTGCACAAATGCCATTCGGCAGCCACTGGCGGGGTGACACGTGTCACCCTCCTATTGGCCCAAAATAAAACATCTTCCAAAATATCCACAATGGCCAAAATCTAAAACAAAGTGGGCCCTTAAAAACAGTAAATTTCTCCGTGGGCCCACGTGACCATTTCCAAAATAAAATTCCATAATTCTCTAATATTCCAGAAGTCCGAATACCAAATCTGGGAATCCAATTCCCATTAACGAACCTTTTTCATTCACAAAACCGAAACTTTTCCGTGGAAAAATCGCCTCTTTCTTCCTTTCCAATCTTTACGTCGTATTCTCGCACGCGTCGTCCTCGCATACATACCACGGGACTACGGTATAACATTCTTCCCCTTAGAAACATTCGTCCGAATGTTCCTTCTAAGTCTCAAAACGAACGCGTGCGGTATAGTCTTCACTACTATACTTACGAAACAATCGCCACGGTGTACGAAATACCACGCAAAATACCTACATCCAAGTCCACGAGGAAACACCTCTAACATCACCACAAATAATACTACTTTTGTCACTTTGTCGCGAGCCTTGCTCCAACGACCCAACAAATGGTACCGCATGCGTCGATCACCAAGCCGTCGTGCACTCGACTTACCATATTTACGATCGCTTTAGTATCCAAAACTCGGTTACTATCTCTAACGTGGTCATCATTAATCGGGAACATTCGGATGGATCTTCGATACTTTCCCGAACATAACAATACGAAAGACCGGACGCCCTTCCTCCTAAGTCGGACGGCAAATGCTAACATATAGGCAACTCGCCTATTCTTCACATGAACTCACAAAGGCCCAAAGTAACTCGGGCTAAGTTCCTTCGCTTCCAAAACTCGTCACACCGTCCGGTGGTACTTTCAAGAAGACCGACCGTCAACTGAACTCTGGCGTCGTCGCCGATTATCCGCCACGATTCTCCTGCGAGCGTAACTTCTTCTAGACAAGCTTCACTATCCACATCTGTGGAACAAGATCAACCAACTATCTGAACCACGCCAACATCGAACCAATCGACCGGCAACTTACACTTCCGCCCGCAAGGCTTCATGGCGACATCCGAACACCGAAATGGTAGCTCAAACGCTCCTCCACAGAGACAACAATCCTCACAACTACCTCGAAATCCACGACCGCCCGGGGCGAATGCGGTCGAGACTCACCAGTTCTTAACACA
Source organism: Przewalskia tangutica (assembly GCA_029844215.1). Lineage (NCBI taxonomy): Eukaryota > Viridiplantae > Streptophyta > Magnoliopsida > Solanales > Solanaceae > Przewalskia > Przewalskia tangutica. The sequence continues at coordinate 35,812,713 of CM056718.1, forward strand.
TGCTTGGTAAAACTTCCGAAACAAAAACAGCCGTAACACGGGCTCCATCAGTCATAAGGTGAAGGTAGGCACCTGCAGCCTTACAACCTTTCGATAAATCAACATGCCAGTGAACGGTCCGATCAAGAACACGATGGGCTGCCCCATCGCCCGACCACCGGTCGAACGCATCCACGAACTCGTCGTTGGTTAACTAAACTTGGGCCTAGCACCCTCGTGACCCTACCACAAGGCGGGACCACCACAACCGCACCCGCGCCATACATACCGCGGGTTGACCCGCGTGGCCTCAACCCGACCCGGCAACGCGCAATACTAGCTCCGATCGAACAATCTCACTAATCACGTTACGAAAACCTAGCGGTCTTCTTAGCTCAACTACCCTCTTCATTTCACACTACTTGGGACCTATCCCAAACACACTCACGTGCACTATGCACTCCTATAAAGTCAAACATAAACATACGCCTCTGCCGAGATGGCCTTACCTCTAAGGTCTTTGCGTATAAAGCTCTAAGGCTCACACTTTCTCTATCCTCCAAAATCTTACTCGGTTAACCCACCATGATTTCTAATCACAACTAACACACTACTATCGTAACATAGCACTTAAGGTATACTCACCTTGAAAGTTACCAAGGACGCTCTGCTCACGCCCTCTTACGATGTCCTTGGTTAACCCGTCGATCTACGTTTCTCGGCTGCGCATAAGCCCGCATACGTGCCATGCTCAAGCCCAATCAAGAATTACTCTTGCACAACCCTTTCTTAGGTAGTCATCAAGACTCGCGGTACATCGGTATACTCTCTGGTAGCCAAATCCATGGCTAATGCGGTCGCCTCTTTGCAATCTAAATTCTCTGTTCGGCCGTGGGCGAAGGTTCAAATATCATGGCGCGCAGGAACTGCCGTCGCTGCTAAACTCCAGGGCTAGTAACGTCGCAGAAATCCCGAATGAAGCACTACCTAGGTAATGATTGGGCTGTGCCCTCATGACCCTCGTATTCTACTCGCGGCTCCTGCCGCCTTGCCTCCCGGGCGGGTTGCCCTACGCGAGGCATAACGGTGAGGAAAGAAATACGTTTAGAGGTCCAACTTAAAACACACTCTAAGGCACGACCTCGAGTGAGAAGAATAGAAACCAATCCTAAATATCCTATAGCCTCACGATTATTGGAGTGGTGCACAACACACCGATAATCAAGACTCATCGGATACGGTCAGTAGACACTTTCCGAGGATTAATCGCTCGATACCACTTTTGTCACGACCGATTCGGGCGTGATCGTGCCTTACCGGGCACCCTAGTGATACAACATCGTAGTAATCGGAACATAAAGCGATACAAGACATATTATGAAATATGAAACAATAATGAGAAAACTTGCCTTTCGGCATATATAGAAATAACAACTTTTACAAAATGAACAGTTTAATCCTTTTCACACCCCTGCCCACGACAGTACTACAGACCTCTAAGAAATGATACGACAACAATGGCGGGACAGGGCCCCGCTATACCACGAATGTAAACACCTACAACAAGGAATATACCATCGATAAGCCTCCGAGAAGCGGAGCTTTCCCAACAATGACGTGACCACTAAGAGCGAGGATCAATGACTGGTGTACCTTTACCTGCGGCATGAACGCAGCCCCCCGAAGGAGGTCAGTACAACAGGTACCGAGTATATGAAACAAAAAAAATAAATACTGTAAATGAAATCATAGTAGTCTATACAAAGCAGGAGACATGTATGATAACCAAACTACAGTTCACCATAAATAGCGATCGTGTCAAGTCGGGGACTCACGCCTCAAGTCATCACTCAATTTAACAATGGGTCTCACGCCCGCACATCAATCGTGCGTGGAATACCTTCCTCACCGGCGATTTATGATATACAAGCACGAGGAATGAACACGTGTCCCACGTGTCCTAATAAAACGATGCAGGTAAGTGCGAAGGCATAGCCGACTACTAACACCAGCGATGCCAACAAGGTCATAAGGCGTGTCATGATATCTGTCTGCACCGTCACATGATAAAAGCCGGTCACTCGCGCAGATATCAAATGTGCGCGTCTAGCCACGAACTCTCGCAGACTCGCGTAGGCGGTCGGATAGGCCGCGTGAGGTATAACCCGCATCGAGGGTAGCTATTCCGGCGTCGCCCCGACTCGCGATCCGCATAGCCCGCGAGACCGCATGACCACAAGGGCGCGACACTAACCCGAGCTCCGTAGCTCGCGTGGATCCTCGGACCCGCATGAGGTATTCTCGAATCATGGTCCTGCATCGCTGAGTCTACCCGCGTCGGAGGCGGCTTAACCTCGGACACAAGTCAAGGTGAGTGGTACAATACCAACATAACGGTGATAGTCAAACAACTTTAAGCGCGATCGAGGAAAACCCCTTTACACTAACATCACAAGATACTAACACACGTAGCATCCTAACATGTTTACTTCTCAAATCAACAAGAAAGTATTACAAGGCTATCACAAACCAATACAATCAAGTTATTCACACAAGGTACTTTCTACTAACAAGTTCGTATCTAACCCCAAAGTACTTCACACATTAAATCTTTAAAAGATCTGTTTCTTTCACATAAGTCACACAATACGTAGTATAAAAATAGAGTGATCCTTTTAAGAAAACTAAAACTCTTACCTTTGTAAAATCAAGTAACAACATTATTTTCCAAACGTCCAAGTTTGCCTAATTTCAAATGTTCACGTTTCTTATTTTAGAAAGGTTTAAGTAGTTCATAGTCTTATTCATTTAAGAATATAATTCTCTTTTAAACAATCGGAGAAACATAAGCCTTATATGTGAGTAGGATATTCTTGTTTATAACAATCTTATTACAAAGACCATGATCTAGGAAATATCATTTTGTCTCATCTTAGCTTCATGCGGATGGAAGTTTCTCTTGGTTTTAATAATACTTAATTATTCAATGCATTTTCCTTTATCAACGCTGCGGTGGTTTGTCGATACACATTTACGATTTCCAAATCATAAAACATTTTCCTTTTAAAAACCAAGTACTCATTTCTCACGAATGAGGTTTCACACAAAATTCATATAATTCATTTAAGTTAAGTCTCTTATCTTACAAGATCAAGTCTCTTAACTTTTAAAATAAATAAATCATTCGTTTTATCTCTCTTGCCGTTATACCTAACTTCCCATAAAGCTAGTATAACTCTTAAGCTTTTAAAACCAAGTATTACTCGTTCTTTTAAAAGCAGTTCTTAATTCTCTTGAACTACTTCAAGATTATATCATTCGGGCTTAAGTCAAAAGACATTGCCGTACAACTACGTTCAATTAATACACGTACGTCTACCGTACTACATAGTTACACACATATCATGCTAGAAGAGATAGGAAGAGGTTCACATACCTCGCGACGATTATCGACTAATAGCAAATCGCTCCACGGCTATAACCCAGCTAGCCTGGTCCACCTTCTCAAGTAGCACATGCTACTCGCAGAACATTCAACCTATACAGGTTACACAAGTCTATCAAAGTCTAGACTTCTCGGTAGAATAAATCTAGATGCAAGATCCTACGGGAAATTGGGCAGCCGCCCTACCCACAAACTACACAAGTCTCATGTCTGATACACCATGTAATTACGATTCGATTCGATTCTTGGGCTTAAGTCAAGGACATTGCCACAACATTAAGTTCAAGACTATATATAGTATACTTCAACTATATATTCTAACATTATGTAATTTCCAATTACAATAGAGGACAAGATAATTACCTCGATAAGCCCATAATTATCCGAGTTTAATGTCGATCCTTAGCAAGGTTTAGCTCGACTCAGGCGCTCAACCAGCTCTAAACCACCCAGAAGTTCTAACCAACTTCTACACAATACTCCAACGGACTATGGAGATTTTCCTAGGGTTTCGGTTTGGTGGTGACGGAAAGTATAATAGTATTTACGGGCTTTTCAGATAGGTATAACCTTAGAATACAACAAGGTATCACTAAGGTAATTTGGGCATTATAACAATACTTTGAGAGTATTTCTACACCACATGAGGGGTATTATCTGAAAGCAACTTGGCAGGGGGTACCCACGGCCATACTACTAGGAGGGTGTACCCTCGGCCAGCCTCTAGGAGAGGGAGGCCTCTTGGCGAACTCAACACTAAGGGGAGGAGAAGATTTAACACTTAGAAACATTTAGGAAAGGATGAAGAATTCATCAAGGGAGAGGGTATTTATAAAGAAGCCAAGGCCAACCAATGGCCAAGATTGAGCCAAGTGCTACACAAGTGTAGGGCAAGATATGCCCAAGTGCCCCTAGTCCCTACTCCTTAAAACCCTCACAAATATCTACCAAAATATCTACCACTGACCTCCCGATTCGTCCCGTATGCGCCCCACTTGCCCACTGATGAGAGGGTGCCAAGTCCGCCTCTCGTTGGTCCAAAATGTTCCGTCTCTCGGAAAAATCCGCAAAAATAAGAAAAGACATAGCGGAATTTTCCTTCGCAAGTTATGTAAAGCGTTTAGTCGAAACGACTCTAACCGGTGTTGTGTGCACAAATGCCATTCGGCTAAGCCACTAGGCGGGGTGACACGTGTCACCCTCCTATTGGCCCAAAATAAAACATCTTCCAAAATATCCACAATGGCCAAAATCTCAAAACAAAGTGGGCCCACAAAACAGTAAATTTCTCCGTGGGCCCACGTGACCATTCGAAAATAAAATTCCATAATTCTCTAATATTCCAGAAGTCAGAATACCAAATCACGGGAATCAATTTCCATTAACGAACCTTTTCCTTCACAAAAACCGGAAACTTTTCCGTGGAAAAATCGCCTCTTTCTTCCTTTCCAATCTTTCTGTCGTATTCTCGTACGTACGTCCTCGCATACATACCCTGGGACTACGGGGTATAACACATACGTAGTACTTCAACCTATAGAGGCCAAAATGCGCCTATTAACATTTAGATCTCAATGGAGAATATCCTACAGAAAATTCGCGAAGACACCCGGCGTAAATCTCTCCTCTATCGGTAGGCTACCAAGCCAAACCGGGGGGATTAACACGTCTGTCCGGACGTGTACAAATCTACTACAGCAATGCTACACAAGTCTACTGTCTGATACCCTATGTAATTACGATTCGATTCACTTCTTAAAATTCAGCTTAAGTCGCAAGACATTGCTGTAAGTATTATTCGAGCTTAAGTCGCAAGACATTGCCGCACAACTATGTTCAGTTCTATATATAGTATACTTAACCATATACTCCTACAACATGTAATTTCCAATTACAATGAAGGTCAAGAATGTTTACCTCGATAAGCCCAAAATTATCCGAGTTTATATGTCGATCCCTGAGCAAGGTTTAGCTCTACTCAGTGCGCTCAGGCCGCTCCAACCAACCCTTAGAAGTTCTAACCAACTTCTACTAATAACTTCAACAACGGGTGAAGATTTACTTAGGGCTTCGTTTTAGTGATGAGGGAAAGTATAATAGTATTTTACGGGCTTTTGTAAAAGTGGTACTTTGGAAAGTACTACAAGGTATTTGGCTAAAGTATTTTGGGCATTATAACAATACTAGGAGAGTATTTCTATACCACAAAAGGGTATTATACGAAAACCACTAGGCTAGGGGTACCCCTCGGCAGGAGCACCACAAAGGGGAGGGGTTTCGCCAAGGCCTTCTCAAAGGGGAGGGGCTATTGGACGAGCAAGCAGAGGTAGGGGAAAGGTTTTCAAGACTTAGACAATTTTTGGATGAATAAGTTCATCAACTTAGAGGGTATTTATAGGTCAAGAAATGGCCAACCAATGGCCAAGATCTATCCAAGTGTAAGGCAAGTGTAAGGTCAAGATGAAGCCATGTGTGTGTGGGTCCCACTTGCTCATCAACTACACAAAATATCCTACCTAACTCTTGACCACATTTTTTTGCACAAAAACGTGCTCGCCTTCCCTTTGGCCGTCCATCTTCCAATGTGAGGGTGACACATGTCACCCTCGTTGGTCCAAAATGTTTCGCCTCTAAAAATCCATAAAAAATATTAATGACATAGCCGGAATTTTCCCTACGAAAGCTGTGGAAACGTTTCGTCGAAAAACGACTCCTTTAGGTAGTTATGCACAAATTCGAAACTTGCCTAACTTTAAGGCTCAAATTATAATACGTACGCCCTCACGTACATACTCTGAAATACGGGGTATAACACACCCATTACTCATGAGTGAGGTTTTACAACTTTTTAACATAATTCAAGTCCTTAATATTTCATAACAAGTCACTTAACTTTGGAATCAAGTCATGGACACAAAAGGAAAATCAAATTCCTTTAAACACACGTGCGTCTACCGCACTATATATATTTCACAAATATCATGCTAGAAAGGATAGGAAGAGGTTCACATACCTCGCGACGATTATCGACAATAAACAAAATGCTCCAAGTACTATAACCCTGCTAGCCTTTTGTCACGACCCGATCTCGGGCCCGTGACTGGTGCCTTACCCCGGGCACCCTAGTGATAACAACATCAGAGAAAATCAGCGGAAATAAAATTTAAACAGGAAACAAGATACAACATAAGAAAACAGGCTAACCAAAACGGTCACCTTCGTGTATATACATAAAACCGAACAGTTACAATCCTTTACAAACCACCGCCACAATGATTTTACGCACTTAAGAATGTAACAACAACTATGACGGACAGGGGCCCGCCATACCCGTGAATGTACAAGTACTACAATGACAGAGGACTATACCAAAGATAAGCCTCGGAGAAAGCGGGCTTCCAAGTTGAACTGCGATCCTATGAGCGAGGATCAACAACTGGTATACCTCTACCTGCGGCATGAACGCAGCCCCCCGAAGGAGGTCACTACAACAAGTACCAAGTATGTGAAACTGAAAATACGGTGATAGAATCATAGCAGTTTATATAAAACAGGAGACATGTATGATAACCAAACTACGATTACAACTGTAGCGATCATGTCAAGTCGGGGACTCACGCCTCAAAGTCATTACTCAAATATAACTATGGGTCTCACGCCACAATATCAATCATGCGCGTCGTGGCGCGTGCCTCCGAATTCTCCATCGGTGTAGACATGTCCGTGATGCAATAATAACAATATATCGTAATCAACCTGCCAGACGTACGTGGCCGGAATTCTTCATCGGTGCGACATGTCAATGTAACAATAATAGCAATATACCGTAATCAACCCGTCGCGTAGCCATGCCCCTAATTCTTCATCGGTGCAGACATGTCCATGTAACTACAATAACAATATACCGGGTGATTAACCCGCTGTATGGCCGCATGCCCCCGGAATTCTTCATCGGTGCAGACATGTCCATGTAACAATAATAATAATATACCGGGAAATCAACCCCGTCGCATGGCCACATGCCCCCGGAATTCTTCATCGGTGCAGACATGTCCATGTGACAACAATAACAATATACCGGGTGATTAACCCGCTGCATGGCCGCATGCCCCCTGAATTCTTCATCGGTGCAGACATGTCCATGTAACAATAATAGCAATATACCGGCCCTCCATCGAGAGACACGGTAGCATAAGAATACAACTTTTGCACAACAAGGCTATTACAAGCAAGCACAAGCAAATTACCATACTTCTAGACTCTCATTATTATGTCAAAATCCGGGTTTTAACCCCAAGTACTACATACTTCAACTCTTTTAAAAAGACCCATTTCTTTCAAAAAAGTTACATGATACTAACGCTCGTAGTATCCAAAATAGAGTAACTATTATTTTAAGTAAACCAAAACAATTTCCATACCTTCTTTTTAAACCAAATCACTTCTCCCTTTAAAGTCAAGTTACCATTTTTAATCCGACAATAAAACCATTCTTTCTTTTTCATAAAGTCGTTATAACTAACTTCCCATAAATCTATTATAACACTTTATGTTTAAAACCAACAAAAACCACTCAAGTCCTTAACATTTCACAGCAAGTCACCTAGCTTTAAAATCAAGTCAAGGACACAAAAAGGAAGTTAAACTCCCTTAACACACGTGCGTCTACCGCACTATATATTTCACAACAATCATGCTCAAGAGTATAGGAAGAATCACATACCTTTTCGGCTTAGTCCACAAGCCAAGTCGAGTATGCCGCGCGTAGAAAAATCCACCTATAACAACCACAATATATCTATCAACCTCTAGCTCTCTTCGTAGCATATTCTAAGTAAACAGTTCCTTATTCTACGGAAAATTCGGCAGCACCTCCCCCCCGCAATCACATAAATAACCTCCCCCTAACAAGGCCTGCTACCAAGCCAACAACTCCAAGGGGATTACACGTCTAACCGGACGTGTTCAAATCTGCTACGCAATAATACTACACAAGTCTACTGTAAATACAATCCAATGTAAATACAGTTCAATCCTTTATAAACATCCTTCCAATATATCTTATACTCAATTCTAAACTGCTACAATATGTAATATCCAATTACAAAAGGGAGACATAGATCATTACCTCGATAAGCCCAAAATTATCCAAGATTATAAGTCGATCCTGAGCAACGTTTAGCTCCAATTCCTTACGCTCCAACCCGCTCCAAGCAACCCTTAGAAGTTTCTAAACAACTTCTCTTAACACTTCATCCAAGCTATGAAGATTTTTCTAGGGTTTCATTTTGCGACTATTGGAATAAAGTAGTATTTCCGGGCTCCTAGTATTGAAATAACTTTGGAATACAACTAGAGATACTAGGCTAAGGTATTTGGGATTATACTACAATACTTGAAGTATTTCTACACAAGGTGGGGGGAGGGGGACGAAAACACCACAAAGGGGAGGGGATATTTTGCCTTGGAAAAATCTTTAAGTGAAGGATGAAATTAGTCTTCAACTAAGGGGGTATTTATAGAGGAATCAAGGGTCAAGATCTATGCAAGTGTGTGGTCAAGATTGGGCCATGTGTGTGTCGGTTCCACCACACCACATGGCCAACGAAAATGGAAGCCAAGTGTGATGACCATTTCGGCCAAGGGACAAGTGGCAAGACACTTGTCCCTCCAATTCGGCCAAGGTGCCACATAGGGGTGACACGTGTCGCCCCCCTACTCGTCCAAAATATTTCGTCTTCCGAAAATATCCAAAATACCGAAAATCTCAAAAACAAAGTGGGCCCCACAAAACCGTAAATTTCCCCCGTGGGTCCCACGTGACCATTTCCGAAAATAAAATCTCATAATTCTAATATAATCCAAGAAGCCCAAATACCAAACGGGAATCCATTCCATCAACGAACCTTTTTCCTTCACAAAACCGAAACTTTTCAATAAAAATCACATCTTTCTCTTTCCAATATTATCGCCGATTCTCGCACGCACGCCCTCACATACATATCTCGGAACTACGGGTAACATTCTTCCTTAGAAACATTCGTCCCGAATGTTCCTTCTAAGTCTCTAAACATACGCAGCCAGATAGTCTCCACTACTACACTTACAAAACCGATCATGCCACCAATGGCCAGAATATAACAGGTGCGCAAAACTCAAATCCAAGCCAACGAGGAATCACCTCTAACATCAGAAAAAGCTCCCACCCAAGGTCTAAAGGATACTCCCTTCGCATCTTCACTTCACAACAAAAATGATCACTTCCGTTCTTATAACACATGTTCGCTTCTTTTCTTACTCGTCGTACCCTTCTCGTATACCTGAACTCTTTCTATTACACGTACCACACTTCAGTTACCGCTTCAATTTCCAAAACTTTGGAGTCACTACCTCCAAACTTGGTCATCTCACTAGCTTCAATTTCCTCTAAGGCCATTCCCGGCCATCACGATCCGATTCTGGTCGAACGCATCCACGAACCCGTACGATGGTTACCTAAACTTGGGCCTAGCACCCTCGTGACCCTATCACACAGCGGGACCACCACAAATTGACCCCACCCTATTCCGGGCTACGGGTTGACCCGCGACCTTGCCTCAACCCGACCCATTTCGCGCCAAGCTCTTGTTCCCCGATCCGGAACAATCTCACAAATCAAGTCACGAAAATCTAGTGGTCTTCTTAGCTCAACTACCCTCTTTCATTTCACACCACTCAGGGACTTATCACACAAATATACCCCACGTATACTATGCACTCCGATAAAGGTCAATTATAAAAATAAATCTTTTACTCGAGACGGCCTCGCCTCTAAGGTCTCCACGTATAATATTCTAAGGCTCACAATTTCCCTGCCACCAAACTTACCTCTTCAACTAATCATGTTCTCTAAATCACAATTTAACACAATGCGATCAGAACATAACACTTAAAATATACTCATCTTATCACACATACTAATCTCTAGAGGGTTAAGGATATACCTGTAACTACCGCTTCACTCTAATCACATACCGCAGGCGATAACTGTAGAAGGTGATGAACCAACCATCGATCCGAAGGTGAGTCGTAACATCCGCTACCTCTGGTTGGACATTTCCTCGCAAACTGGCCCTGACGGCCGCAAATATAATGTGCTCCTCGCAGACGACACTTCCCAAACGGGTCAACCATTGACCACACCGAGGTAGGTGGCCGTCCGCCAACACCCTACTCTCCCGAAACTCAATCTGGAGATCCGACTCGCCTCAATACCTGGACGCCCGGCGCCGCGAGGACCACTCAGATCTTGGCGGAGGCGTATAACTAGTCTTCTGGCGAGGCGCCCGCCGAAGTTACCAAAGGACCTCGCTGTCCCGGCCTTCTTCTTGGTATCGTCAATCCGCCGCCTCTCCGCTCACACCTGCGCATAAGCTCGCACGCAGCAATGTCCATGCCCGGCTGAAGAGCTACACCCGAGCAAGACTCTGCCAAGTAGTCATCGAGCCCCGTGACGTAGCGGTGCACTCTGTCCTCCATATCTGCCACCAACGCAGGGACATATCGAGCCAACGAGTCGAACTCCACGTTGTACTCCCAACCGTCGCCTCTCTCTCGCCTCAAGATCGTAAATATGTCGCCTGCGTTTCCTCATCTCGCGAGGCAAGAAATGGCCGAAATGCCTCCGAGAACTCGCCCCAAACAACCGAGGCGCATGCTTCTCCGACAGCTCCCACGACCAAAACCACGATCGCAGATCACGCAGCCGATGCGAACCTAAGACCACCGACTCGGTCTCCAAGCCTTGATCACTCATGATCCACGTAATTGTCGGATGAACTCCCGTGGATCATCCTCGTGCTGACCGTAGAACTCGCGGTCGCAACTCGTAAAGTCCCGGTCTCAAACTATCCGATGCGGGATGAACTACGGTACTACTGAATCGCCGTGATCCATTTATCCTCGTGTCGTGCCACGATCCTGGCTAATAATTGGGCCATCTCCTTGTAACCCATATTGTCACGACCCGAACCTGGGCCCGTGACTGGTGCCTTACCCCGGGCACCCTAGTGATACACCATCAGAGTAATCAGCGGAACATACAACGATACAAGACATATTATGAAATATGAAACAATAATCTGAGAAAACTTGCCTTTTCGGATATATATAAATAACAACTTTTTCAACATGAAATGCTTTAATCTTTTTACAAACCCCGCCACAACAAGATTACGGACCTCTAAGAATGATACGACAACAACGGGCGGGGCCCCGCCAAACCCCTGAATGTAAACACTTACTACGACATGGGACCATCCCACTGATAAGCCTCCGCAGAAACGGAGCTTCCAAACCGCTGAAACTGTGACCCTGAGAGCTAGGATCAACGACTGGTGTACCTCAACCTGCAGCATGAACGCAAATCAAGGCGAGGTCGCACAACAGTGCCGAGTATGGGAAACTAAAATATCAGAATGAAATCATAATAGTCTATAAAGCAGAGACATGTATGATAAGCAAACTACGCTCACAACAAATAAGCCATGTCAAGTCGTGACTCGCCTCAAAGTTATCACAATAAAACCGTACGGTGCTACTAGTAAGGCATAGCCTACTACTAAGAGCCACAGTTCAAAAAATAACACACACGGTATCCGGAGGTCTTTCTAGACCGCACCAGATGATCGGCCGCCACTCGCCCGCAATATCAATGTCGCGTCTATCCTGGAACTCTCGCAGCTCGCATAGGTCACACACGGACCCGCATGAGGTATTCTCGAATCATGGTCCTGCACCTCCCGAGGTATACCCCGCATCGGGCGGCTAACCTCGGTATCCGCCTAGGCTCCCGCAACCCGCATAGTCTCAAAAGACCGCATAGTCTCAACAGACCGCATAGGAATCCCCGCATCGGGCTAAACACCCGAATGATCAATCCCGAGCTACCGCGCTCGCATAGTCACGAGGACCGTGATAGCCGTAAAGACCGCGTCAAGGGTGGCAAGCCCTCGGTATAATAAGTCAAAGGGTATGTGATACAATAATAAGATAACGGGCTTAACGCTTAACAACGTAAGCACAACAAGAATGACCCCTTACATCACGATCACACAAGATACTAACACACGTAGCATCCTAACATGTTTACTTATCACATCAACAAGAAAGTATTTACAAGGCTATCTCAAACCAACACAATCAAGTTATTCACACAAGGGTACTTTATGCTAACAAGTTCGTATCTATCCCTAAAGTACTTCATACATTAAAGCTTTTAAAAGATCCATTGCTTTCACATAAGTCACACAATACCCGTAGTATAAAATAGAGTGACTGCCTTTTAAGTAAACTAAAACACTTACCTTTGTAAAATCAAGTAACAACATTATTATCCAAACGCCCAAGTTTGCCTAATTTCAAATGTTCACGCTTCTTATTTTAGAAAGGTTTCGTAGTTCATAGTCTTATTCATTTAAGAATATAATTCTCTTTTAAACTATCTCGAGAAACATAAGCCTTATATGAGTAGGATATTCTCGTTTATAACAATCTTATTACAAAGACCGTGATCTAGGAAATATCATTTTGTCTCATCTTAGCTTCTATGCGGATGGAAGTTTCTACCGGTTTTCTTAATACTTAATTAGTCAAAACATTTCCTTTTATTAACGCTGCGATGGTTTGTCGATACACATTCGATTTCAAATCAAGAAACATTCTAAGCCGTTATACCTAACTTCCCATAAAGCTAGTATTACTCTTAAGTTTTCAAAACCAAGTATTACTTCTTCTTTCAAAATGATTCAAAATCTTTTGCAATACTTCAAGTTCTTTATTAACACATAACAAGCCGCTTATAGTTCAAACCGATTACCTTTTAAAACCACATGTATTTTCTTACCAACATAAAGTCGTTATAACTAACTTCCCATAAAGCCGTTATAACACTTTATGTTTCAAACCAATCAAATACATTAAACACACGTGACGCTTACCGCATTACATAGTTACACACATATCATGCTGAAGAGATAGGAAGAGGTTCACATACCTCGCGACGAGTATCGACTAATAGCAAAACGCCCAAGTACCTCCAACCGTTGGCTACCCTTAAGCCAAGTAGATCGCGCCATACGTAGTACGCCAACCTATAAGGCCACAAGGCGCTTATTATCATTTAGATCCCTTCAGAGAACATTCTACGTAAAATTCGGCAAAGACTCTCCCGCAACAGAAATCTCCTCCTCTATCTGGGCCGCCATCAAGCCAACCGGGGGTTCATACATCTAACCCGAACGGGTACAATTCTACTCCACAAGATTACTACACAAGTCTACTCAGAATACACCCTATGTAATTACAGATGGGATTCTTGAGCTTAAGTCAAAAGACATTGCCAACTAACTACGTCGATTCTATATATAGTATACTTCAACTATATAGTCTAACAATCATGTAATTTCCAATTACAATAGAGGACAAGATAATTACCTCGATAAGCCCATAATTATCCAAGTATAAAGTCGATCCCGGCAATCGCTTAGCTCCAACTCCGTGTGCTCAGACCCGCCCAAACAACCCTTAGAAGTTCTAACCAACTTCTACTTATGACTCCAACTAACTATGGAGATTTTCCTGTGGTTTCGGTTTTGTGGACTGACGGAAGTATAATAGTATTTCGGCTTTTCAGATAGGTATAACCTTAGAATACAACAAGGTATACTAAGGTAATTTGGGCATTATAACAATACTTTGAGAGTATTTCTACACCACAAAAAGGGGGTGTATTATACGAGACAACTAGGCTAGTGGGTACCCCACGCCACACTACTAGGAGTGGGCGCTACTCGGCCAAGGGGGCCTCACGAAATGGGGAGGGACGAGAACAATAGAGGGGGGGAGAGTCTTTCAAGACTTAGAGATTTTTAGGATGAATAAGTCTTCCAAAGAGGTGGGTATTTATAGGACAAGCCAAGGCCAACCAATGGCCAAGATCTTGCCAAGTGCATAGCAAGTGTAGGGCCAAGATCTTGCCAAGTGCACCCTAACCAACTAACACAAAATATCCTACCAACCCTTGACTATTTCAACCACACTTTCGGCCAAGCCTTTTACCGTCCAAGCCTAACCAATGAGAGGGTGACAAGTGTCGCCCTCTTGTTGGTCCAAAATGTTTCGTCTCTCGGAAAAATCCGCAAAAATTAAAAATGACATAGCCGGAAATTCCCCTACGAAAGCTGTGGAAACGTTTCGTCGAAAAACGACTCTAATCGGGGGTTGTGAACAAATGCACTCGCCAAGCCTAAATCACAAGTTCAAATTTTCTACGCACGTCCTCACGCATACTCTGGAAATACGGGGTATAACATTCTCCCCTCCTTAGAAACATTCGTCCCGAATGTTCTTTCTAAGCCTCAAAACAAACGCGCGCCAGTATAGTCTTCACTACTTATTCTTACGAGAACCAACCTGCCACATCTGGCCACAGAAACACCCGCGCACATAAAAACTTACATCCAAGTCCACGAGGAAACACCTCTAACCTCACCAAAATGATACCACTTTGTCACTTTGCCTAAGATACCACTTTGTCACTTTGTCGCGAGCCTTGCTCCGACGACCCAACAAATGGTACCGGCCGCACGCGATCATCGTTCGCCAGACACTCGAACTCTTACCACATTTCGATATCGCTTTAGTTTCCAAAACTCTGGTTACTATCTCTTAACGCGGCATCATTAATCGGGAACATTCTCGATGGATCTTCGATACTTTCCGAACATAACAATACGAAGACCGGACGCCCCGCCTCCTAAGTCGGACGGCAAATGCTAACATATAGGCAACCCGCCTATTCTTCACATGAACTCACAAAGGCCCAAAGTAACTCGGGCTAAGTTTCTCTCGCTTTCCAAAACTCGTCACACCCAAACCGGTGGTACCTTCAAGAAGACCGATCACAACTCAACTCTAAACGCCGCCGCCGATTATCCGCACGATTTCTCCGAGCCGCTAACCTCTTCTAGACAAGCTTCACCCTATCCACATCCTGCCGAACACGTATCAACCAATTTTCTCAACCTTGCCAACATCGAACCAATCGACCAAGAACTTACCCTTCCGCCCTACAAGGCTTCATAAGGCGACATCCGAACATTGAAATGGTAGCTCAAACACTACCTCCACAGAGACAACAATCCCCACAACTATCCTCAAATCCAAACACCGGCCCGGTGGCGAATGCGATTCTCGAGACTCACCGAAGTTCTTAACACATGCCCGTAAAACTTCCGTAAACAAAACAGCCATAACTGGCTCCACTGTCATCATAAGGTGAAGGTAGGCACCGTGCAGCCCTACAACCTTTCTCGATACAACAACATCGCCGAGTGAATGGTCCCGATCAAGAACACGATGGGCTGCCCATCGACCCGACCACCGGTCGAACATATCCACGAACTCGTATGCTGGTTAACTAAACTTGAGCCTAACACCCTCACAACCCTAACACAAGGCGGGACCACCATAACCTGACCCCACCACCAAAACTACCGCGGGTTGACCCGCAACGGGGCCTCAACCCGACCCGGCAACGCGCACAAAACTAGCTCCCCGATCCGGAACAATCTTACTAATCACGTTTCGAAAACCTAGCCTTCTTAGCTCAACTAACCTCTTTCATATCACGCTACTCGTGACTTATCCCACAACCATAGCCCACGCACCATGCACTCGATAAGGATCAAACATAACACTACACCTATACTCGACGGCCTTACCTCTAAGGTATATACGTATAAAACTCTAAGGCTCACACCTTCTCTGTCCCCCAAATCTTACTTGGTTAACTAACCAAGATTTCTAATCACAACTAACACACTGCTATCAGAACATAGCACTTAAGGTATACTCACCTTATCACACATACAGATCTCTAGAGGGTTAAGGATATATCTATATCTACTGCTTCACTCCCCTTAGTCGTTCTAATCAAACTCGCCTGCAGGCGATAGCTAAGGAAGATGACGAACTACCCACCGATCTCAAGGCTAAGTCCTCCTACAAGGACACTCTTCGACACGCACCACGATGGTCATAGGTACAACAAGTACCAACTAAAAGACGACATTCCCGATGGCGACGCCTTCACACAGGAACCTAAGCCCGAGTTCTCGACCGACTCCGCATACCCCGAATGTCCCGAACTCCGGAAGACCACTCTGACCGCGGAGGTGCATAATCTAATCTGCCGCGAGGTGACTCGCCTCGAAAGTTACCAAAGGACCTTGCCGCTCGCCTCTTCTGTTGTCCTTCGTTAACCCGTCGATCTCTACGTTTCTCGGCCTGCTGCACATAAGCCCGTACACAGGCCATGCTCAAGCCTAACTGAAGGATTACTCTTGCACAACCTTCTCTTAGGTAGTCATCAAGACTCGCGATGCATCGGTATACTCTCTGGTAGTCAAATCCATAGTTAGTAATGCGCCGCCTTGAAATCTATATTCACTGTTCGATCGTGGCCGCGAAGGTTCAAATATCATGGCAGCAGTAGGAACTGCTGCCGCCGTTCTAAACTCTGCTGGGGATAGTGACGTCGCAGAACTCCCCGAATGTAGCACCACTCAAGGTGACAATTGGGCCTGTGCCAACGTAACCTCTCAGATTTACTCGCAGCCTCGCCGCTTTGCGCCTCCGGGCCCGGGTTGCCTACGCGAGGCATAACGATAAGGGAAATAATTTCGTCAGAGGGTCCAACTTACAACACAGCTCTAAGGCACGATCTCAGAGTGAGAAGAATAGAAACCAATCCTAAATACCCTATAGCCTCCTGATTATTGGTGTGGTGCACAACACACCGATAATCAAGACTTCATCGATACGGTTCAGACACTTTCCGAGGATTAATCGCTTAATACCACTTTTGTCACGACCAACTCGCGTGGATCGTGCCTTACCCCGCACCCTAGTGATACACCATCGAGTAATCACGAACATACAACGATACAAGACATATTATGAAATATGAAACAATAACTGAGAAAACTTGCTTTCTAAGATATATATAAATAACAACTTTTTCAACATGAGCAGCTTTAATCTTTTTACAAACCCCGCCACAACAAGATTTACTGCACTTCTAAGAATGATACGACAACAACGGGCGGACAGGCCCCGCCAAACCCCGAATGTAAACACTTACTACGACAGGACCATACCATCGATAAGCCTCCGAGAAACGGAGCTTTCCCAAACGCCAAACCGTGACTCGAGAGCTAGGATCAACGATCGTGTACCTCAACTGCGGCATGAACGCACTTCGGCGAGGTCAAGACAACAGTGCAGAGTATGGGAAACTAAAAATATCAGAATGAAATCATAATAGTCTATAAAGCGGAGACATGTATGATAAGCAAACTACGCTCACAACAAATAAACAAATATGTCAAGTCGTGGACTCGCCAAAGTTATCACAATAAAACCGTGACGGCAAGTACGGCGCATAGCCGACTACTAAGACCCACGCATCAAAAATACCACAAATCAGTATCCCGAGGTCTTTCTAGACCGCACTACATGATCGGCCGCCACTCGCCCGCAATATCAATGTCGCGCGCTATCCTCGAACTCTCGCAGCCCGCGATAGGTCACACACGACCCGCATGAGGTATTCCTCGAATCATGGTCCTGCATCGCTCGAGGTATACCCCGCATCGGCGCAGCTAACCTCGTATCCGCCTAGGCTCCCGCAACCCGCATAGTCTCAAAAGACCGCATAGTCTCAACAGACCGCATAGGAATCCCCGCGTCGTGCTAAACACCGGAATGATCAATCCCGAGCTACCGCGACTCGCGTAGTCACGAGGACCGTGATAGCCGTAAAGACCGCGTCAAGGTGGCAAGCCCTGTATAATAAGTCAAAGGGTATGTGATACAATAACGATAACCGCTTAACGCTTAACAACGTAAGCACAACAAGAATGACCCCTTACATCACGATCACACAAGATACTAACACACGTAGCATCCTAACATGTTTACTTATCACATCAACAAGAAAGTATTTACAAGGCTATCTCAAACCAACACAATCAAGTTATTCACACAAGGTACTTTATGCTAACAAGTTCTGTATCTATCCCTAAAGTACTTCATACATTAAAGCTTTTAAAAGATCCATTGCTTTCACATAAGTCACACAATACCCGTAGTATAAAATAGAGTGATCATTTTTTTAAGTAAACTAAAACACTTACCTTTGTAAAATCAAGTAACAACATTATTATCCAAACGTCCAAGTTTGCCTAATTTCAAATGTTCACGTTTCTTATTTTAGAAAGGTTTCGTAGTTCATAGTCTTATTCATTTAAGAATATAATTCTCTCTTTTAAACTATCTCGAGAAACATAAGCCTTATATGAGTAGGATATTCTCGTTTATAACAATCTTATTACAAAAGCCCGTGATCTAGGAAATATCATTTTGTCTCATCTTAGCTTCTATGCAGATGGAAGTTTCTAACGTTTTCTTAATACTTAATTAGTCAAAACATTTCCTTTTATTAACGCCGCAGTGGTTTGTCGATACACATTCGATTTCCAAATCAAGAAACATTCTTAAGCCGTTATACCTAACTTCCCATAAAGCTAGTATTACTCTTAAGTTTTCACAAACCAAGTATTCCTTCTTCTTTCAAAATGAGTCAAAAATCTTTTGCAATACTTCAAGTTCTTGATTAACACATAACAAGCCGCTTATAGTTCAAACCGTTACCTTTTAAAACCACATGTATTTTCTTACCAACATAAAGTCATTATAACCAACTTCCCATAAAGCCGTTATAACACTTTATGTTTCAAACCAATCAAATACATTAAACACATGACGTCACCGCACTACATAGTTACACACATATCATGCTAGAAGAGATAGGAAGAGGTTCACATACCTCGCGACGAGTATCGACTAATAGCAAACGCCCAAGTACCTCCAACCGTCGGCTACTCCTTAAGCCAAGTAGATCGCGCCATACGTGAAGTACGCCAACCTATAAGGCCACAAGCGCGCTATTATCATTTAGATCCCTTCAGAGAACATTCTACGTAAAATTGAAGACTTCCCCGCAACAACAGAAATCTCCTCCTCTATCTGGGCCGCCATCAAGCCAACCGTGGGGTTCATACATCTAACCCGAACGGTACAATTCTACTCCACAAGATTACTACACAAGTCCATCTGAATACACCCCATGTAATTACAGCTCATTGGGTCAGTTCTTCAGCTTAAGTCAAAAGACATTGCCAACTAACTACGCTCGATTCTATATATAGTATACTTCAACTATATAGTCTAACAATCATGTAATTTCCAATTACAATAGAGGACAAGATAATTACCTCGATAAGCCCATAATTATCCAAGTATAAAGTCGATCCCGGCAATCGCTTAGCTCAACTCCGCAGGTTCGACCCGCTCCAAACAACCCTTAGAAGTTCTAACCAACTTCTACTTATGACTCCAACTAACTATGGAGATTTTCCTGGTTTCGGTTTTGTGGACTGACGGAAGTATAATAGTATTTCTGGCTTTTCAGATAGGTATAACCTTAGAATACAACAAGGTATACTACTAAGGTAATTTGGGCATTATAACAATACTTTGGAGAGTATTTCTACACCACAAAAGGGTGTATTATACGAGACAACTAGGCTAGTGGGTACCCAGGCCAAACTACTAGTGGGAGGCGCTACTCGGCAAGGGCCTCGCGAAATGGGGAGGGACGAGAACAATAGAGGAGGGGAGAGTCTTTCAAGACTTAGAGATTTTTAGGATGAATAAGTCTTCCAAAGAGGCTGGTATTTATAGACAAGCCAAGGCCAACCAACGGCCAAGATCTTGCCAAGTGCATAGCAAGTGTAGGCCAAGATCTTGCCAAGTGCACCCTAACCAACTAACACAAAAATATCCTACCAACCCTGACTATTTCAACCACACTTTCGCCAAGCCTTTACCGCCCAAGCCTAACCAATGAGAGGTTGACAAGTGTCGCACTCTTGTTTGTCCAAACTGTTTCGTCTCTCGGAAAAATCCGCAAAAAATAAAAATGACATAGCCGGAAATTCCCCTACGAAAGTGGAAACGCTTTCGAAAAACGACTTAATCGGGGTTGTGAACAAATGCGATTCGCCAAGCCTAAATCACAAGTTCAAATTTTCTACGACGCCCTGCGCATATACTGAAATACGGTATAACACATATCCTCTGCTTCCAAGCCGTGGATCGAGGCTCGTGCACGGTGGCCTCGTAGAGATCGCCGCCGCTTCTACTCGCAGCCTCCTCGCCGCTCGCCTTCGGGCTCGTTGCCTTCGCGCGAGGCATAACTGGCATAAAAGAATACGTCAGAGGGAGTCCAACTTACAACACATCTCTAAGGCACGATCTCAGAGTGAGAAGAATAGAAACCAATCCTAGATATCCTGCAGCCTCCTGATTATAGGTGTGATGCACAACACGCCGATAATCAAGACTCTACTAGATACGGCCTGTAGACACTTTCCGAGGATTAACTGCTCTAATACCACTTTTGTCACGACCCGATCTCGGTCCCGCTACTGGTGCCTTACCCCGGGCACCCTAGTGATAACAACATCAGAGAAAATCAGCGGAAATAAAATTTAAACATGAAACAAGATACAACATAAGAAAACAGGCTAACCAAAACGGCCACCTTCGTGTATATAC
This sequence comes from Przewalskia tangutica, assembly GCA_029844215.1. NCBI lineage: Eukaryota > Viridiplantae > Streptophyta > Magnoliopsida > Solanales > Solanaceae > Przewalskia > Przewalskia tangutica. Next base: position 35,833,858 of record CM056718.1, read on the forward strand.
ATAAAACCGAACAGTTACAATCCTTTAAAACCCTGCCCACAACAGTACTACAGACCTCTAAGAATGTAACAACAACTATGACGGGACAGGGCCCCGCCATACCCCTGAATGTACAAGTACCTATAATGACAGGGGACTATACCAAAAGATAAGCCTCCGGAGAAACGGAGCTTCCCACAATCGCGATCCTATGAGCGAGGATCAACAATCGTGTACTCTACCGCGGCATTAACGCAGCCGGGCGAGGTCGACAACAAGTACCAAGTATGTGAAATCAAAATACGGTGATAGAATCATAGCGGTTTATATAAAGCAGAGACATGTATGATAACCAAACTACGATACAATCTGAATCGTCATGTCAAGTCGTGACTCACGCCTCAAAGTCATTACTCAAATATAACTATGGGTCTCACGCCACAACATCAATCATGCCCGCGTCACGGCGCATGCCCCTAATTCTCCATCGGTGTAGACATGTCCGTGATGCAATAATAACAATATATCGTAATCAACCTCGCCAGACGCCACATGCCCCAAATTCTTCATCGCAGACATGTCCATGTAACAATAATAGCAATATACCGTAATCAACCGCCGCACGCCACATGCCCCCGGAATTCTTCATCGGTGCAGACATGTCCATGTAACTACAATAACAATATACCGGGTGATTAACCCGCTGTATGGCCGTATGCCCCTGGAATTCTTCATTGGTGCAGACATGTCCATGTAACAATAATAACAATATACCGGGTAATCAACCCCGTCGCATGGCCACATGCCCCCGGAATTCTTCATCGGTGCAGACATGTCCATGTGACAACAATAACAATATACCGGGTGATTAACCCGCTGCATGGCCGCATGCAACCGGAATTCTTCATCGGTGCAGACATGTCCATGTAACAATAATAGCAATATACCGACCCTCCATCGAGAGACACGGTAGCATAAGAATACAACTTTTGCACAACAAGGCTATTACAAGCAAGCACAAGCAAATTACCATACTTCTAAACTCTCATTATTATGCCAAAATCCGGGTTTTAACCCCAAGTACTACATACTTCAACTCTCTTAAAAAGACCCATTTCTTTCAAAAAAGTTACATGATACTAACGCTCGTAGTATCCAAAATAGAGTAACTATTATTTTAAGTAAACCAAAACAATTTACATACCTTCTTTTTAAACCAAATCACTTCTCCCTTTAAAGTCAAGTTACCATTTTTAATCCGATAATAAAACCATTCTTTCATTTTCATAAAGTCGTTATAACTAACTTCCCATAAAGCTATTGTAACACTTTATGTTTAAAACCAACAAAAACCACTCAAGTTCTTAACATTTCACAGCAAGTCACCTAGCTTTAAAATCAAGTCAAGGACACAAAAAGGAAGTTAAACTCCCTTAACACACGTGCGTCTACCGCACTATATAGTTCACAACAATCATGCTCAAGAGTATAGGAAGAATCACATACCTCTTCGGCTTAATCCACAAGCCAAGTCGAGTATGCCGCGCGTAGAAAAATCCACCTATAACAACCACAATATATCTATCAACCTCTAGCTCTCTTCGTAGCATATTCTAAGTAAACAGTTCCTTATTCTACGGAAAATCGGCGACCTCCCCGCAATCACATAAATAACCTCCCCCCTAACAAGGCCTGCTACCAAGCCAACAACTCCAAGGGGATTACACGTCTAACCGGACGTGTTCAAATCTGCTACGCAATAATACTACACAAGTCTACTGTAAATACAGTCCAATGTAAATACAGTTCAATCCTTTATAAACATCTTTCCAATATATCTTATACTTAATTCTAAACTGCTACAATATGTAATATCCAATTACAAAAGGGAGACATAGATCATTACCTCGATAAGCCCAAAATTATCCAAGATTATAAGTCGATCCTGAGCAACGTTTAGCTCCAATTCCTTACGCTCCAACCCGCTCCAAGCAACCCTTAGAAGTTTCTAAACAACTTCTCTTAACACTTCATCCAAGCTATGAAGATTTTTCTAGGGTTTCATTTTGCGACTATTGGAATAAAGTAGTATTTCCGGGCTCCTAGTATTGAAATAACTTTGGAATACAACTAGAGATACTAGGCTAAGGTATTTGGGATTATACTACAATACTTGAAGTATTTCTACACAAGGTGGGGGAGGGGGACGAAAACACCACAAAGGGGAGGGGATATTTTGCCTTGGAAAAATCTTTAAGTGAAGGATGAAATTAGTCTTCAACTAAGGGGGTATTTATAGAGGAATCAAGGGTCAAGATCTATGCAAGTGTGTGGTAAAGATTGGGCCATGTGTGTGTCGGTTCCACCACACCACATGGCCAACGAAAATGGAAGCCAAGTGTGATGACCATTTCGGCCAAGGGACAAGTGGCAAGACACTTGTCCCTCCAATTCGGCCAAGGTGCCACATAGGTGACACGACGCCCTACTCGTCCAAAATATTTCGTCTTCCGAAAATATCCAAAATACCGAAAATCTCAAAAACAAAGTGGGCCCCAGAAAACCGTAAATTTCCCCCGTGGGTCCCACGTGACCATTTCCGAAAATAAAATCTCATAATTCTAATATAATCCAAGAAGCCCAAATACCAAATCTGGGAATCCAATTCCCATCAACGAACCTTTTTCCTTCACAAAACCCGGAAACTTTTCAGTCGAAAAATCACATCTTTCTCTTTCCAATATTACTGTCGTATTCTCGTACGTACGTCCTCACATACATATCCTGGAACTACGGGGGGTAACATTCTTCCCCCCTTAGAAACATTCGTCCCGAATGTTCCTTCTAAGTCTCTAAACATACGTGTGCCGGTATAGTCTCCACTACTACACTTACAAAACCGATCATGCCACCAATGGCCAGAATATAACAGGTGCGCAAAACTCAAATCCAAGCCAACTAGGAATCACCTCTAACATCACAAAAAGCTCCCACCCAAGGTCTAAAGGATACTCTCTTCGCATCTTCACTTCACAACAAAAATGATCACTTCCGTTCTTATAACACATGTTCGCTTCTTTTCTTACTCGTCGCACCCTTCTCGTATACCTGAACTCTTTCTATTACACGTACCACACTTCAGTTACCGCTTCAATTTCCAAAACTTTGGAGTCACTACCTCCAAACTTGGTCATCTCACTAGCTTCAATTTCCTCTAAGGCCATTCCCGGCCTTCACGATCCGATTCTGGTCGAACGCATCCACGAACCTGTACGATGGTTACCTAAACTTGGGCCTAGCACCCTCGTGAACCTATCACACAGCGGGACCACCACAAATTGACCCCACCCCATTCCGGGCTACGGGTTGACCCGCGACCTTGCCTCAACCCGACCCATTTCGCGCCAAGCTCTTGTTCCCCGATCCGGAACAATCTCACAAATCAAGTCACGAAAACCTAGTGGTCTTCTTAGATCAACTACCCTCTTTCATTTCACACCACTCAGGGACTTATCACACAAATATACCCCACGTATACTATGCACTCCGATAAAGGTCAATTATAAAAATAAATCTTTTACTCGAGACGGCCTCTCCTCTAAGGTCTCCACGTATAATATTCTAAGGCTCACAATTTCCCTGCCACCAAACTTACCTCTTCAACTAATCATGTTCTCTAAATCACAATTTAACACAATGCGATCAGAACATAACACTTAAAATATACTCATCTTATCACACATACTAATCTCTAGAGGGTTAAGGATATACCTGTAACTACCGCTTCACTCTAATCACAGTCCTGCCCTGCAGGGCGCATAACTAGAGAAGGTGATGAACCAGCCACTGATCCTGAAGGCTGAGTCGTAACATCCGTGCTACCTCTGGTTGGACAGTTCCTCGCAAAATGGCCCTGACGGTCGCAAATATAATAGGCTCCCTTGGCAGCACGACACTCCCCAAAATGGGGTCAACCACATTGACCACACCGAGGTAGGGGTGGCTGCATCTGGCCAACACCCCTACTCTCCTGAAAACCTGAATCCTTGGAGCTCTGACCTGCTCCTGAATACCCTGGACGCCGTGAAGGTTGTGGAGGACCACTCTGTACTGGCGGAGGTGTATAACTAGTCTGCTGCTGAGGCGGTCCGCCTCAAAAGTTACCAAAGGACCCTGTTGTCCTGGCTTTCTTCTGCTGGTATTGGTCAATCCATCAGCCTCTCTGTTCCTCACACCCAAGTGCATAAGCCTGCATGCGGGCAATGTCCATGCCCGGCTGAAGAGCTACACCCGAGCAAGACTCTGCCAAGTAGTCATCAAGCCCCGTGACGTAGCGGTGCACTCTGTTCTCCATATCTGCCACCAACGCAGGGACATATCGAGCCAACGAGTCGAACTCCACATTGTACTCCCGAACCGTATGCCCTCTCTGTCTCAGCATCAGAAATATGTCGGCCCGTGCTCTCCTCATCTACGGAGGCAAGAAATGACTGAGAAATGCCTCCGAGAACTCGTCCCAAACAGCTGGAGGCGCATGCTCCCTCCGGGACAACTCCCACGAATCAAACCAGTCGACTGCAGTATCACGCAGCCGATGCGAACCTAAGACCACTGACTCGGTCTCCGAAGCCTTGATCACTCTTATGATCCGCTGTAACTCTCGGATGAACTTCTGTGGATCATACTCAGGCCTTGACCCGTAGAACTCTGGTGGGCTGCAACTCAGAAAGTCCCGAAGTCTCAAACTATCCGATCTGGGATGAACTATGGGTACTACTGTAACTGCTGCATCCAGCCTATCCCCGTGTCGTGCCACGATCCTGGCTAATAATTGGGCCATCTCCTTGTAACCCATCTCCTCTGCTCCAGCCGCGGATGGAGGCTCGTGTACGGTGGCCTCGATGAGATCGCTGCCGCTTCTACTCGCAGCCTCCTCTCGCCGCTCGCTCTTCGGGCTCGTTGCCTTGCGTGGAGGCATAACTGGCATAAAAGAATACGTCAGAGGGTGTCCAACTTACAACACAACTCTAAGGCACGATCTCAGAGTGAGAAGAATAGAAACCAATCCTAGATATCCTGCAGCCTCCTGATTATAGGTGTGGTGCACAACACGCCGATAATCAAGACTCTACTAGATACGGCCTGTAGACACTTTCCAAGGATTAACTGCTCTGATACCACTTTTGTCACGACCCGATCTCGGTCCCGCTACTGGTGCCTTACCCCGGGCACCCTAGTGATAACAACATCAGAGAAAATCAGCGGAAATAAAATTTAAACAGGAAACAAGATACAACATAAGAAAACAGGCTAACCAAAACGGTCACCTTCGTGTATATACTGTTATACCCCGTAGTTCTGACCCTACGTATGAGAGCGTACGAAAGCATGTGAGACTTAAAATTTTCTAAGGATAGGTTGACAGATTGTTCCGGATGGATTTTTAGTCAACTTGGAAGCGGGTTATGACCCGGTACATTGAGAGTTCCTAACGCAACCAACCGTTCGTCGATAGGACGTCGGAGTAGAAAGTTATGGGAGTTACAAGTTCAGTGCGCAGACGGACAGAAATGCGATTCAGGCAAAGGCAAATGGCCGCACGGCATCGGCGGTCGCCGGTTGGCCGCAGCGCCGCGCGCAGATGCCAGGCCGCGCCGGAAGTTCAGAGGTCGCGGAGGTTTTCAGCCAGCGCGGCTGGCGGATCATGGCCGGCTGCGTGGCCGCGCCGAGGCGGGATTTTTTGGGCGGAAAAACTTAGGAGAGTCTGATTTCTCTTTTAAAAAGGCCATGGGAGGGTGACAAGTGTCCCCCCCCATCTGATTTTTCTTGCATGTCTTATATTGACCAAGTCTTGAAGACTTGGTCATCTTTCAAACCCCTCTCTCTCTCTAAATTAGCTCCTCCTTCTCTCTACATTTCAAAGAGAAATTATAGCCTTAGGAAAAATCTGAAAAGTTAAGAACAAGAAGGAAGCTTGTGGCTAGCTTGTTGGTGTTGTTGTGGTGGTGTTCTTGGCAAGGAAGCTAGCAAAATATATGGAATAAATTTGGCTAAAGCTCTAAGGTAATGATTCTTCCTTTATAATTAGTTTTTAGTGTTGCATGTTAAGAAGAAAGAACTTGTGGTAGTGAATAATGAACTTAGAGTCCTTGCATGTAAGAAATGTGGTTTGGATATGAAGGATTGGTTAAGAAAAGATATTATGAGCATGTTGTTGTTATACCCCGTAGTTCCAGGGTATATAGGTGAGGATGTACGTGCGAGATTACGACAGAAATTTTGGAAAGAAAGAAAGATGTGATTTTTCGACGGAAAAGTTTCCGGTTTTTGTGAAGAAAAAGGTTCGTTAATGGGAATTGGATTCCCAGATTTGGTATTCGGACTTCTTAGAATATTTGAGAATTATGGAATTTTATTTCCGGAAATGGTCACGTGGGGCCCACGGGTGAAATTCTACGGTTTGTGGCCCGCTTAGTTTTTGAGATTTTGGCCATTATGGATATTTTGGGAGATGAAATATTTTGGGCAGGAGGCGACACGTGTCACCCCTAGGTGGCCCTTGGCCGAAATTAGCTAGATGCTGGCAAGCAGTGGCCAAGTCTTGCTAGATATTTTGTGTGGACAAGTGGCTTGTGGTCCCACCCACACTTGTCCCCAATCTCAACCACACACTTGCCTTCATCCTATCCCTTGGTTGTCCTATATATGCACCCTTAGTTGATGAAATCTTCCACACTTAGACATTTGAAGACTTGAAAACCCTCCTTCTCCTTGACCTAGAGCTCTCGGTTTGCCCCATTTCTTGAGCAAAATTTGTCCAACAATTCTTAAACTCTCAAGTGTTCTTCCCTAAGGTGTTAGGAAGATTGTGTACCAAGAGTTGGAAAAGATTTCACACCCCTAGCCTTGAAGGGATGCCGCCGAAAGTTGTCATCTTTGAAACCTAACTGTTCTTCACTTTTTGGAGTTGAATCTTGAAGAGAAGTTGGTTAGGAGCTTCTATGGGTTGCTTGTAGCGGATTGGAACGTAAAGATTTGGAGCTAAGACTTGCTTGGAGCGACTTTAAGAACTTGGATATTTTTGGGCTATTTGAGGTAGTGGAACTTAAACCTCGTTGTGAATTGGTTGTTATACATATATTATAAGTATATTATGGATTATATAATATATGGAGTAAGTTTGGAAGAGTTGGATCTTGTTAACTTGTTAAAAGAAAGGATTGGCCGTTTGCCATTAAAATGGTAAAACGTATCTTACTTGCTAAGAAGCTAATAACAAAGTAACTATAACTTATATTAAGAATGGAAATATAAGTTGGATGACTAATGAGTAAATTGGATAAGTAAAATGGACAAAGTTGCCAAGGACCCCAACTTAGAATTGTATTTACTTTTGGATGATTTACTTTGGACCGTATTTACTTTGGATCAGTATTTACATCGATCAGTATTTACATTTCATTGGGGAAGATTTTTCCATCGCGGTCGGTTTGGGCGTGTGATCCCCGGGTTAATTATTGTATTGTTAGGAAGGGGTGAGAGTCAACCGCGTTACGGTTGGCGCGTAATCCCCTTTTTTACTTATTGTTGTTATGGGCGTGATAGTAAACCGCGCACGGCCGGCGCGTAATCCCCTTCTTTTACTTATTGTTGTTATGGAGGCGTGATAGTAAACCACGTTACCGTTTGGGCGTGTAATCCCCTTCTTTATGTTGTTTAATTATTACGCCTTATATATATATATGGTATATATATTACGGTTATTCAGGCCTTGGTAAAAGATGGAAAAGTGAGTATAAACGGGGGAAGTGCTGCCGAAATTTCCGTAGATTTTGAGGGCTTTTTATTGGTATAAGTCTTCAATGATAAGAAAGGTTTGATAGGAGTACCATGACCATTTTAGGAGTGGAGTACTACGTGTGGCGTGATCTACTTGGCTTAAGGAGTAGCCGACGGGTTGAAGTACTTGGATCTTTTTGCTTATTGTCTATAAATCGTCGCGAGGTATGTTAACCTCTTCATATCTTTTCTAGCATGATTGTTGTTAACTATTTAGTACGGTAGACGCATACGTGCTAAGTGATTTGGTTGGTTTAAAACATAGGGTGTTATAATAGCTTTATGGGAAGTTAGTTATAACGACCTTATGTAGTGAAAATGGTTTACTGATGTTAGAAGTTAAGAGACTTGATCTTATAAGATAAGAGACTTAACTTATTTGTTTTAATGTGGATGTTTGTGTGAAACCTCATTCGTGAGTAATGAGTACTTGGTTTTTAAAGGGATAATGTTTTACTGATTTCGGGAATCAGAATGTGTCTCGACGCACCATTGCGCGTTAATAAAGGAAAATGTATTGAATAATGATGTGTTGTATTAAAACCAAGAGAAACCTCCATCTGCATGAAGCTAAGATGACAAAATGATATTACATTTTCTAGATCATAGTTCTTTGTAATAAGATCGTTATAAACAAAGAATAAACTACTCACATATATGACATATGTTACTCAATTGTTTTAAAAGAGATTAAGACTATGAGTTATGAAACCTTTCTAAAATAAGTGACTTGAGCATTTGAAAATGAGAAGCTTGAGTAATTGAAACTAGGCAAACTGGAACTTAGGAAAAGAATGTTGTTACTTGATTTTGAAAAGGAATGTGGGTTGGTCATTCTAATACTATGGGTATAGGGTGACTTTTATAAAAGTAATTGATCTCTTTTTAAAGAACTTAACGTATGTAGTACTTTGGGGTTAAAAACCCGGACTTGGGCATAAAATGAAAGTACTTTGAGTTGTGTGAAACTTGCCTATGCTTGTTGTTGTGAAACTTGCCTATGCTTGTTGTTGTGAAACTTGCCTATGCTTGTGATGATAGCCTTTGTGCAAGTGGTATTTCGGTTACCGCGTCTCGATAGAGGCCGGCCGACTTGTCGAGAACTTACTTGACGCGTGGCAGTGATGGAGAATTCCACGGGTATGTTTCCATTTTGATTACTGTCTTGTTGTTGATGTCACATGGACATGTCTACACCGATGCAGTATTCCGGGGGCATGCGGCCATGCGGCCGGGTTGATTACCCGATATATTGTTATTGTGGTTACATGGACATGTCTACACCGAGGTAGAATTCCGGGGGCATGTGGCCACGCGCGGTTGATCACCCAAAGATATTATTGTTGATGTCACATGGGCGTGTCTACACCGAGGTAGAATTCGGGGCACGCGTGGGCATTGGTATTATTGTTGCATCATGGACATGTCTACACCGTCGCAGATTCCGGGCATGCGGACATGATGCGAACATGATTGATGTTGTGGGCGTAAGACCCATAGTTATATTTGAGTGATGACTGAGGCGAGTCCTCGATCGACATGATCGCTTTTATGTTGTGAATCGTAGTTTGGTTATCATACATGTCTCGCTTTATATAGACTAGTATGATTTCATTACGCATTTTTACGATTTCACATACTTGGTACAATTGATCGACCTCCTTCGTGGCTGCGTTCATGCCGCAGTAGAGGTACATCGGCCGTGGATCCTCGCTCTTAGGATCTCGCCGGCGTTTGGGAAGCTCCGTTTCTCGGAGGCTTATCTTTTGGTATGTGTTCCCCGAGTTGTAGGTTCTTGTACATTCGTGGTATGGCGGCCCTTTCCGTCATAGTTGTTGTAAATCTTAGAGGTCTGTAGAGTACCGCCAGCGCGTGGTTTGTAAAAGGGATTAAACTGCTCGTTTTGAAAGAGTTGTATTTATTATGTTATTGGAAGGTAACCGTTGGTCCTGCTTTATGTTCATATATCTGCTTCTTGTTTAAGTTTTATTTTCCGCCTGGTTTTCTCTCGATGATTGTATCACTAGGGTGCCCTGGATAAGGCACGATAGAACGCCCCGAACGGTCGTTACAAAAGTGGTATCGAGCGATTAATCCTCGGAAAGTGTCTACGCACCGCGGTCTAGTAGAGTCTTGATTATCGATGTGTTGTGCACCACATCTATAATCGTGAGGTCGCAGGACATTTAGGATTGGTTTCCATTCTTCTCATTCCGAGATCGTGCCTTAGAGTTGTGTGGGAAGTTGGACCCCTCTGACGTATCTCAGTTTTACCAGTTATGCCTGCGCGCAAGGCAACCAGAGCCCCGAAGGCAAGACCGAGGGAACCGCTAGTGAGATACTGAGGAGTACGAGGCGCAGCCCGCATGCACGAGGTTGTGCTTGACGGCGGAGCCAGGACGCCGCCACCAAAGAGAGGTTAGGAGCGCAAAGAATGGCCGCCGAGACCGCAGCACTGAGCCTCCACCCCACACAGGGGCGGAGGAGATGGGTTATAAGAGATGGCCCGATTCTTGGCCGTGGTCGTGGCCGATATGAGGATAGGCCGGATGCAGCAGCCTGGGCCCAGAGCACCATGGTTCACCCCCGAGCAGATAGTTTGAGGCTACGGGACTTTCTGAGTTGTAGCCCGCCAGAGTTTTATGGGTCGAGGCCTGAGGATGATCCGCAGGAGTTCATCCGGCAGTTACAGCGGATCATGCGGGTGATCAAGGCTTCAGAAACCGAGTCTGTGACCTTTGGTTCGCATCGGCTGCGTGATACCGCAATCGATTGGTTTGATTCATGGGAGCTTTCCCGGGGAGAGCATGCACCTCCAGCAGTATGGGATGAGTTTTCGGGCGTTCATGCACTTCTTGCCTCCGCATTGGCGAGGGCACGCCGACAAATTTTTGATGCTTAGACAGAGCGCGTGCGGTTCGGGAGTACAATGTGAGTTCGACTCATCGTCTGGCGTCGCCCCGTTGGTAGCTAGTATGGAGGATCGAGTGCACCGATATGTTACGGAGGCTCGATGATTACATGTCGAGGCATGTTCAGAGTAGCTCTTCACCGGCATGGACATTGCCCGCATGCAGCTCATGCACCGGGATGTGAGGCACGAGAGGTCGACGGAATGACCAAGATCGCCAGAAGAGGCCGAACAACAGGTCCTTGGTGACTTTCGAGGCGGACCGCCTCGAAAGATACTAGTTTTGTACCTCCGCGGTCTGCAGTGGTCCTCCACAACCTTGAGTATTCGGAGCGGTCGTGGCTCCAGGGTTCGAGTTTCGAGGAAGTGCGGTGTTGGCGGATGCGGTCACCCCTACCGGTGTGGTCGATGTGGTAGACCGCATTTCGGGAGTGTCGTGGTGCCAGGAGCTTGTTATTTTTGGCGGCAGCGGGCCATTTTGCGAGGAACTGTCCACCAAGGGTAGCACGGATGTTACGACTCACCACCGGATCGGTGGTGGTTCATCGCCTTTCATACGATGCCTGCAGGCGTGCCTATGATTAGAGTGAGCGGTAGCTTGTGTATATCCTTAACCCTCTAGAGTTTGGTTTGCGCGATATGATGATCTTATTATTGTGTGCATGTACGGATAGCGTTGTGTTGTTTGTAAGTTAGAAAACATGGTTAGTTGGAAGGATAAGTGTGGGGCATGGAAAGTGTGAACCTTAGAGTTTTATACGGAGACCTTAGAGGCGAGGCCGTCTTGAGTGGGTGATTTTACGGTTGGTCTTTGCCATGTACTTGGTATCGGGGAAATATTGTGGGATAATTACATGGGTAGTGTGAGATGGAAGTGGTAGCTTTCATGACGTGAATTAGTAAGATTGTTCCGGATCGGAACAAGAGTTGGCGCGTTTAGGGTCGGGTTGAGGCCATTTGCGGGTCAACCCGCAGCCCATATTGAGGTGGGTCGGTTCGAGGTGGTCCCGCCAGTGGTAGGGTCACGAGGTGCTAGGCCCAAGTTTAGGTAACCATCGCACGAGTTCGTGGACGCGTTCAACCGAATCGGATCGTGAAGGCGGAATGGCCTTAGAGTAAATCGCTAGTGGAGCCGTTGTAAGATTAGAAATGATTCCTCGTTGGCTTGGATTTGAGTTTTGCGCACATGTTATATTCTCGCCATTGGTGGCATGATCGGTTTTGTAAGTATAGTAGTGAAGACTATACCGACACAAGTGCGTTTGGAGACTTAGAATGAACATTCGGACGAATGTTTCTGGGGAAGAATGTTATACCCGTAGTTCCGTGGTATATAGGTGAGGATGTGCGTGCGAGATTACGGCGAAATTTTGGAAAGAAAGAAAGATGTGATTTTTTCACTAAAAGTTTCGGTTTTGTGAAGAAAAAGGTTCGTTAATGGGAATTGGATTCCCGATTTGGTATTCGGACTTCTTAGAATATTTGAGAATTATGGAATTTTATTTCCGAATGGTCACGTGGGCCCACGTGAAATTTACGGTTTTGTGGGGCCCGCTTAGTTTTTGAGATTTTGGCCATTATGGATATTTTCGAGATGAAATATTTTGATTTAGTAGTGAGGCGACACGTGTCACCCTCAGGTGGCCCTTGGCCGAAATTAGCTACAAGTGGCAAGACAAGTGCCAAGTCTTGCTAGATATTTTGTGTGGACAAGTGGCTTGTGGGTCCCACCCACACTTGTCCCCAATCTCAACCACACACTTGCCTTCATCCTATCCCTTGGTTGTCCTATATATGCACCCTTAGTTGATGAAATCTTCCACACTTAGACATTTGAAGACTTGAAAACCCTCCCTTCTCCCTTGACCTAGAGCTCCTGGTTTGCCCCCATTTCTTGAGCAAAATTTGTCCAACAATTCTTAAACTCTCAAGTGTTCTTCCCTAAGGTGTTAGGAAGATTGTGTACCAAGAGTTGGAAAAGATTTCACACCCTAGCCTTGAAGGGATGCCTTGGCCGAAAGTTGTCATCTTGAAACCCTAAGTGTTCTTCACTTTGAGTTGAATCTTGAAGAGAAGTTGGTTAGGAGCTTACATGGGTTGCTTGTAGCGGATTGGAACGTAAAGATTTGGAGCTAAGACTTGCTTGGAGCGACTTTAAGAACTTGGATATTTTTGGGCTATTTGAGGTAGTGGAACTTAAACCTCGTTGTGAATGGTTGTTATACATATATTATAAGTATATTATGGATTATATAATATATGGAGTAAGTTTGGAAGAGTTGGATCTTGTTAACTTGTTAAAAGAAAGGATTGGCCGTTTGCCATTAAAATGGTAAAACGTATCTTACTTGCTAAGAAGCTAATAACAAAGTAACTATAACTTATATTAAGAATGGAAATATAAGTTGGATGACTAATGAGTAAATTGGATAAGTAAAATGGACAAAGTTGGCAAGGACCCCAACTTAAGGATCAGATTTACTTTGTTTTGGTATTTACTTTGGACCGTATTTACTTTGGACCGTATTTACATTTCGCGGCGGGAAGATTTTTCAATCGCGTTCCGTTTGGGCGTGTGATCCCTTTTAATTATTGTATTGTTATGAAGGCGTGATAGTAAACCGCGTTCACGGCCGCGTACTCCCCTTTTTTTACTTATTGTTGTTATGGAGGCGTGATAGTAAACCGCGTTACCGTTTGGGCGTGTAATCCCCTTCTTTATGTTGTTTAATTATTACGCCTTATATATATATATGGTATATATATTACTGTTATTCGGGCATTGGTAAAAGATGGAAAAGTGAGTATAAACGGGAAGTGTCACAAATTTCCGTAGATTTTGAGGGCTTTTTATTGGTATAAGTCTTCAATGATAAGAAAGGTTTGATAGAGTACCATGACCATTTTAGGAGTGGAGTACTACGTGGCGTGATCTACTTGGCTTAGGAGTAGCCGACTGTTGAAGTACTTGAGCGTTTTGCTTATTGTCGATAAATCGTCGCGAGGTATGTGCACCTCTTCCTATCTTTTCTAGCATGATTGTTGTGAACTATGTAGTACGGTAGACGTACAAGTGCTAAGTGATTTGGTTGGTTTAAAACATAGGGTGTTATAATAGCTTTATGGGAAGTTAGTTATAACGACCTTATGTGAAATGAAAATGGTTTCTTGATGTTAGAAGTTAAGAGACTTGATCTTATAAGATAAGAGACTTAACTTATTTGTTTTAATGTGGATGTTTGTGTGAAACCTCATTCGTGAGTAATGAGTACTTGGTTTTAAAGGGATAATGTTTTCTTGATTTCGAATCGAATGTGTATCGACAGCACCATCATAGCGTTAATAAAGGAAAATGTATTGAATAATGATGTGTTGTATTAAAACCAAGAGAAACCTCCATCCGCATAGAAGCTAAGATGAGACAAAATGATATTACATTTTCTAGATCATGGTCTTTGTAATAAGATCGTTATAAACAAAGAATAAACTACTCACATATATGACATATGTTACTCAATTGTTTTAAAAGAGATTAAGACTATGAGTTATGAAACCTTTCTAAAATAAGTGACTTGAGCATTTGAAAATGAAGCTTGAGTAATGAAACTAGGCAAACCGAACTTAGGAAAAGAATGTTGTTACTTGATTTTGAAAAGGAATGTGGGTTGGTCATTCTAATACTATGGGTATAGGGTGACTTTTATAAAAGTAATTGATCTCTTTTAAAGAACTTAACGTATGTAGTACTTTGGGGTTAAAACCCGACTTGGGCATAAAATGAAAGTACTTTGAGTTGTGTGAAACTTGCCTATGCTTGTTGTTGTGAAACTTGCCTATGCTTGTTGTTGTGAAACTTGCCTATGCTTGTGATGATAGCCTTTGTTGTGCAAGTGTGGTATTTACCGTATTACCGCTGCTCTCGATGAAGTAGGTCGACTTGTTGAGAACTTACTTGGACGTGCTGGCAGTGATGTAGAATTCCACGTGTATGTTTCCATTTTGATGACTGTTTTGTTGTTGATGTCACATGGACATGTCTACACCGATGCAGATTCCGGGCACGCCGTTATACCCCGTATTTCCAGTATGTACGTAAGGAATACGCATAAAAGTTTGGCTTTAAAGTTAGCCTCGACGCTTTATTTGTGCACAACACACTAGAAGAATCGCTTTCCGACGAAACGTTTCCACACTTTCGTGAGAAAATTCCGACTATGTCATTTAGTATTTTTGCGGATTTTTCCGAGAGACGAAACATTTTGGACCAACGGGAGGCGACACTTGTCACCCTCCAATCGTGGACTTGACACGCAATAGGCCGATTGGGTTGGCTTCTTTTGTCTTGGAGTTGGTAGGATATTTTGTGTGCAAGTTGGCAAGGACACTTGCCTAAATCCTCACCCTACACTTGCCTTGCACTTGTCTTAATCTTGGCCATTGGTTGGCCACTTCTTGACCTATAAATACCCTTAAGATGAAGAGTTCTTCATCCACAAATCTTCCAAGTCTTGAAAAATCCTCCCTCTCCCTTTG
This sequence comes from Przewalskia tangutica, assembly GCA_029844215.1. Lineage (NCBI taxonomy): Eukaryota > Viridiplantae > Streptophyta > Magnoliopsida > Solanales > Solanaceae > Przewalskia > Przewalskia tangutica. The sequence goes on from CM056718.1 coordinate 35,849,120, forward strand.
TGAGCTTTTCGTCCAACACCCCTTCCTCCTCATGAGTTTGGTAGAGGCCTAACCCCTAGCCTAGCCGAAATCTACCTCCCTTGGTAGAAAAGTTGTCTTCTAGTATCGTTATAATGCCCAAAATACCCTAGCCCAATTCCTTAGTCTTTGGTAGAAGTTGTGAAGAACTTCTAAGGTTTCTTAGAGCTACCTGCATAAACTTAGAGCTAAACCTTGCTCAGCGCGACTTTATCTAGGATATTATTGGGCTTACCGAGGTAACTAATCCTAACCTCTTTTGAATTAGAGAATACTTACTGTTGTAGTATTAGAACAAGTATTAGATACTTAGAAGAATATCACGAATAGAATTGAACTGTTATCACAGTAGAAGGGTTTAAAGAAGAATAATTGAATCATTTCACTTAGATCGTTTTCACAAAGAGACTTACATAGCTCACCGGTAGGGTTGTCGCCCGACTTATCGTAGAATTATGAACCCTCTGCTTAGAATGACCTTCTGAGTAGTCTAGACTTTGATTGATGTCTCGTGACTATTATAGGTGACTCTGCTTGCGACATATTCAACTTGGCGGTGGTTTTCACGAGAAGGTATGTGATTCTTCCCAAAGCATGATATTTTACAATATATAGTACCAGTGACGCATACGTGTTAATCGAATAATAACTACGGCAATGTCTTTGACTTAAGCCTGAATAATACTTATGGCAATGCCTCACGCTTAAGCTTTGAATAATACTTATGGTAATGCCTCACGCTTAAGCTGAATAACAAAGAATGAAAACATTTCAAAAGAATATGAATCATTTTTAATGAAGATAAATAATTGGTTTTTTTAACAAAGGCTTAAGAGTTATGCTAGCCTTACGGGAAGTTAGGTATAACAACTTAAGAATGATAAAAGGAACTGCTTACTTGTTTGTTTATAAAAGCCTTGTATTGATCTCTCGTAAGTGTAGTAAGATTGTTTGATAAGTAGACATATCATGATGCTACCGTGTTAGTGTCTTGTAACGCCGTGTAAAGCGGGTCATTCTTCCGGCTTACGTTGCTAACCGTAAGTCCGTTGTAATCATTCGTATCACCTACCCTTGACTATTATACCGGTGGCTTGCCCCTCGACGCGGTCTATACGGCCTATGCGGCTGTGAGACTATGCGAGCAGCGGTATGCTCCGTGATTGATCATTCCGGCGCCTAGCCTGACGCGGGGATTCCTATGCGTCCGCTGAGACTACGCGGTCTTTTGAGGCTATGCGGCCGCGGAGCCTAGGCGGACGCCGGGGTTGGCTGCCCCGTCGCGAGGGCTACCTCACGCGGCCCACGCGTGACCTATGCGGCCGCGAAGTCGAGACTAGGCACGCAGAATGATACTATGGGCGATCGCCTTGCTTCGATCATTCGCGGTCTAGAATAGACTTCACGCTCTTCCATTCCCGTTGTTGTTTGTGATGTGGCACTATGTGCAAATTGAACCGATTGTATTTGTGAAAAGGTTTTAAATACTTTGATTTCATTTCGCCTTATAGTTTCACATACTTGGCAATTGTTAGATCGACTCTCCCGGGCTGCGTTCATGCCGCAGTAAGGGCAAGGTGTGCTAGATCCACATCCTTAGGATCTTTGCGTTGGTGTCGTGAGCTCCATCTTCTCCGAGGCTCTACTTTGGGTATGATCTCTCATTGTAGATAGTTTTGTGCAGTCGGGGTATGGCGGGCCCCGTCCCGCCATAGTTGTTTACTTCTTGAGGTCCAGAGTACTATTGTACAGTTGGGATGTAATCGCAAAACTTGAGTTATTTATATTATGCCGAAAGACAAGCTTTTCATCGATAAACTGTCTTACTTTATAAAGCTGCTTCGTCTTGTTTTATATTCCGCCGTTACTCGATGTATGACTACTTGGGTGCCGGTAGGCACCGCCACGCCCTGAACGGGTCGTGACAAAAGTGGTATCGAGCGATTAATCCTCGGAAAGTGTCTACAGACCGTATCTAGTAGAGTCTTGATTATCGGTGTGTGCACCACGCCAATAATCGTGAGGCTATAGGATATTTAGGATTGGTTTCATTCTTCTCATTCCGAGATCGTGCTTTAGAGTCGTGTTATAGGTGGACCCTCTAACGTATTCCTTTCCTCGTATGATTATGCCTCCACGTAAGGCAACCCGCCCGATGGCAAGGCAATGAGGAGTCGCTAGCAGACACCCAGAGTTACGAGGGCTCGTGCCCGCCTATACCGAGACGGCGAGTTCTATGACGCCGCCGCCCAAAGAGAGACCACAGCACCCACACCCCGCCCCACACCGGGCGGAGGAGTTAGGGTACAAGGAGATGGCCCACTATTGGCTAAAGTTGTGGCCCGATACGGAGAGACCGACGCGACAGCCTCAGCTCAGCTCGGCCGCACTCGTAAGGCACCCGAGGCGTATAGTTTGAGGCCGCGAGATTTCTTGAGTTGTAGCCCGCCAGAGTTTTACTGTCGAGGCCGAGGATGATCCGCAGGAGTTCATCCGCCACCGCAGAGGATTATGCGGTGATCGTGGCTTCGAGATCGAGGTCGGACATTCGGTTCAGACGGCCGCGCGTGACACCGCAGCCGATTGGTTTGATTCATGGGAGCTTTCGGGAGAGCATGCACCTCCAGCAGATGGGATGAGTTTTGAGGCTTTTTCACACACTTCTTGCCTCCGCAGATGGCGAGGGCACGAGCCGATAGATTCTGTGCCGCGAGGGGACGCACCGTCGTGGAATACAATGTCGAGTTTGATTCTTTGGCTAGATATGTCCCAAAGATTGGTAGCAGATATGGAGGATGTGGTACACCGCCACGCCACCGGCTAGATGATTATATGGCCGAAGTCATGTGCGGTGTTTCTCTTCACCGTATGGACATTACCCGCACGCAGCCCATGCACTAGGATGCGGCGAGCGCGAGACCGCCGGTAGAGCGATATCGCCAGCAGGTAAGGCCAAGACGGCCGGTTCTTTTGGTGGTCCTCGTGGTGGCGGCATCGCAGAAGTCCAGATTTGCACCACACCAGCCGCAGAGCGCCTACCTCATTTTCAGCCCAAACCAGAGCGGTCGGGCGGTCGTGGCCCCAGACTTCGGATTTGCGGTAGCAGGGTGCTAACCGCTCGAGGTTCCGCGCCCGCTGTGCGTGGCGTATACCATTCGGGAGCCAGACCGAGCTTGCTATACTTGTGGCCGCAGGTCACTTTGCGAGAGTTTGTCCGACCGGGCGGCGCTCGGTGGTAGGCTCACCTACGTGGTCTCGTCGCTTCTTCATCCTCGACAGCTACTCGCCGAGGCAAGGTACACATGGATCGGTCGCGGCAGAGGTCGTGGGCGCAGTCCGCTTCTAGCGGTCCTCGAACCGCATTTATGCTTTGTCCACCGACAGATCGTGAGGCCTCACCGATGTCGCCACAGTACCTTATCGCTCGGTTTGGTGTGTATGCTTTGATAGATCCGGTTCTACTCATCCTATATATCTCCCTTGTTGCTAGTAGGATAGGGATAGAGCACGAGTCCATAGACTTTTCGAGGTAGCTACGCCAATGGGTGATTCGTGGTAGCTCGGCGGGTATATGAGCTTGTCCCGTGACCATTCGCGATGCCGGACCTCAGCCGACTTGATAGAGTTGGAGATGATTGACTTCGACGTGATTATGGGGATGGATTGGCTAGCTTGCTACGCCAATGTAGACCGCAGAGAGAGTAGTACGGTTCCAGCTCGGCGAGCCATTGTTGAGTGGGAGGAGCACCAGACGCCGGCGGTAGGTTTATTTCCTACCTCAAGGCTAGGAAGATGGTACGAAGGGTATATCTACCATCTCGTTCGTGTTTGATAATCAAGGCGCGTACTGCATTTTCGGGCCGAAGAGTCACGAGTTCCCGACGTGTTTCGGATGACCTCCCGTATCCTCCCGAGAGGAGATTGAGTTTGTATTGACATATTGCCGGACACTCGCCTATTTCCATTCCGCCATACGTGATGGCACCGCCGAGTTGAGAGAGTCAAGGATCACTTAGAGATTTCTTTGGAGAAGGGTTTTATCGGACCTAGTGTTTCTCCCGGGGCGCCAGATTGTTCGTGAAGAAGACGGACGCCGCGCACGTGTGTTGACTACAGCACCGAACAAAGTGACCATTAAGAATGATACCCCTTCCTGTGATTGATGATTTGTTCGACCATTGCGGTGGCGAGATGTTTCTCCAAGATTGATCCGTTCGCTATCATCGTTCGTGTCGAGAGGCGATGTCCCTAGATCGCATTCCGACCCAGACGCATTATGAGTTCGTGGTCATGTCTTTGGTTGACCAATGCTCGTGCAGATTCATGGATTTGATGAACCGAGTGTTCAAACCATTTTGGACACGCTTGTGATAGTGTTCATTGATGATATCGTTTATTCTCGCCAGAATGGAGCATGCGAGCATTTGGCGATCAGGCCGATGCTTCCAGACCAGCAGATTGTACGCCAAGTTTTCCAAATGTGAGTTTTGTTGACTTGATGGCGTTTCTTGGGCATATTGTCGGGGCCGATGGCATTCGAGTGGATACGCCAAGATCGGCGATCAGACTGCCTAGACCTACTACTCCGGCAGAGGTTCGCAGCTCGGGCCTTGCGAGATATTATCTCGGTTCGTGGAGAAGTTTGCTTTATCTCGCACCATTGACTAGGCCGACTCGTAAGGCGCAAGTTTGATGGATCGATGCTTGTGGCGTGGTTTCGATTCTTGAAAGAGAGATCGACGACCGCCCCGCTCTTACTCTTCCGCAGGTCCAGACGTTATGTCGCGGTATTGTGACGCGCCGTGCATCGGTTGGGATGTGTGTTGATGCAAAGATGGCAGGGTTATAGCATATGCATCCCGACACCAAGAAACACGAGGAACTACCCCACCCATGATTTGGAGTCGCACCGTAATTCACGCTTTGAAGATCCGAGGCACTATTTGTATGGGGTTCACGTGGATATTTATACGCACCACAAGAGCCTCCAAGATATCTTCACCAGAGGAGCCGAACTTACACGGCAGACGGTGGTTGGAGTTGCTTAAGGATTACGATGTTGATATCCCGCACCACCCGGGAAGGCCAATGTTGTGGCGTATGCCTAGTCGTAGGTCGATGGGAGCCTATCGATGTGCAACAGATAGGAGGGACATGGTTCGTGATTTGCATCGCTAGCGAGCCTTGGTGTCCGCTTGATTGATTCTCGATAGCGGTGGGGTTAGAGTTCGTGAGGTTGCCGAGTCTTCCATCGTCGGCGAGGTGAAGAGGCAACAGCTCGAGGATCCACTTTGATTCGATATCGTGATACGACTCTTCGTGAGGGCGCGGTCCTGAGGTAGCACCATGGGGTGCTAAGGTTTGAGGGCGCATCGTGTGTTCCGGATGTTTGTGACTTCGCAGCAGGTTCTTGGGAAGCACACGCTAAGCGTTACTATCCATCCGGGTCGACCAAGATGTACCACGACCTTAGATCCGTATTGGTGGGATGGCTTGAAGAGAGACGCTGCAGAGTTCGTAGCTCGCCCGTGTTGTCGCAGTGAAGGTAGAGCACCGCAGGCCCGTGGCTTGTTACGCATTTATCGAGATCCCGACCGAAGTGGGAGGTAATCAACATGGACTTTATCACGGATTACCTCGCACTCGGAGGAGACATGATTCTATATGGGTTATCGTCGACAGTCGACGAAATCAGCCCACTTTCTTCCCGTCCGACGACTTTTTCACGAGGATTATGCGCACTTTACATCCGAGAGATCGCCGATCGCATGAGTCCCTATTTCGATCATATCGATGCAGGAGCCAGCCACGGCTAACTTGGAGGTCTTTCCAGAGGTTTAGGACGCAGTGAGCTCGAGCATCGCATTTCATCCACGCATGCACGGACAGCAGAGCGCACTATCCGCACTTCGAGGATATCCGCGAGCTTTGGTTATTGACTTCAGTGGTAGTTGGGAGGATCATTTGCCTCTAGTTGAGTTTGCGTATAATAATAGCTACCACTCCAGATTCGGATGGCGCCTTATGAGGCCTTGTATGGGAGGAAGTGCAGACGCCATAGGTTGGTTCGATGTGGGCGAGGTAATGCAGTGGGACCAGATTTGGTGCAGCAGTGGATAAGGTGAAGCTTATCCGAGAGCGACTATCGACACCGTAGTCGATGTAAGTCGATGCAGATCATCGCCGCCAGATCCGGAGTTCGCAGATGATTGGGTTTTCCTAGCGTGTCACCCATGGCGGTGTGATGAGATTCGGGAAGAAGGGAAACTCACCAAGGTACATCGGGCCGTTTCAGATTGTCCGCAGGTAGGCAAGGTTGCTTCACGAGTTGAATCTGCCATCCGATCCGGAGGCGCGCATCCGTGTTTCACGTATCTATCCGAGGAGATGTATCGGATCCATCTAGGTACACCCGTGACGATGTCGGTGATCGAGGGGTTATCGTATGAGAGATTCCCATAGCGATAGTCGATCGTCGAGTTAGCGTCTGCGACGGCGGACGTGGCTTCCACAAAGTCTTGTGGCGGAACGAGCTCGTGAGAGGAGATGACGTGGGAAGCCAAGAGGACATGAAACAGTAGTATCCTCACCTATTCCCCACACCTCCGTAATTCACTTTCCTACTTGTAAATTTCCATTATCATTTATGCCTAAGTGTTGTTTTGTGGCCGTGTGGCATTTGCTAATCGTTTAAGCTTCTTCGATAATCGTTTGAGAAGGAACATTCGGGACGAATGTTTCGCGAGGGGAGAATGTTATACCTCGTATTTCCAGTATGTACGTAAGGGAATACGTCTAAAAAGTTTGGCTTTAAAGTTAGCCTCGACGTTTTATTTGTGCACAACACACTAGAAGAATCGTTTCCGACGAAACGTTTCCACTTTCAGAGAAAATTCCGACTATGTCATTTAGTATTTTTGCGGATTTTTCCGAGAGACGAAACATTTTGACCAACGGAGGCGACACTTGTCACCTCCAATTGGTGGACTTGACACGGCAATAGGGCCGATTGGGTTGGCTTCTTTTGTCTTGGAGTTGGTAGGATATTTTGTGTGCAAGTTGGCCAAGGACACTTGCCTAAATCCTCACCCTACACTTGCCTTGCACTTGTCTTAATCTTGGCCAGTGGTTGGCCACTTCGACCTATAAATACCCTTAAGATGAAGAGTTCTTCATCCACAAATCTTCCAAGTCTTGAAAAATCCTCCTCTCACTTTGTGAGCTTCTCGTCCAACACCCCTTCCATCCCCGTGTGAGTTTGGCCGATGGCGTAACACCCCCTAGCATAGCCGAAATCTACCCCCGCTCCCTTGGTAGAAAAGTTGTCTTTTAGTAGCGTTATAATGCCCAAAATACCCTAGCCCAATTCCTTAGTCTTTGGTAGAAGTTGTGAAGAACTTCTAAGGTTTCTTGAGCTACCGCATAAACTTAGAGCTAAACCTTGCTCAGCGCGACTTTATCTAGGATATTATTGGGCTTACCGAGGTAACTAATCCTAACCTCTTTTGAATTAGAGAATACTTACCGTTGTAGTATTAGAACAAGTATTAGATACTTAGAAGAATATCACGTAATAGAATTGAATCATATCACGTAGAAGGGTTTAAAAGAAGAATAATTGAACTGTACTCACTTAGGACTGCTTTTCACAATGAGACTTACATAGCTCACCGGTAGGTTGTCTTTGCCCGACTTACCGTAGAATTATGAACCCTCTGCTTAGAATGACCTTGAGTAGTCTAGACTTTGATTGATGTCTGTGACTATTATAGTGACTCTGCACGACATATTCAACTTGGCGGTGGTTTTCACGGTAAGGTATGTGATTCTTCCCAAAGCATGATATTTTACAATATATAGTACTTGAGACGCATACGTGTTAATCGAATAATAACTACGCAATGTCTTTGACTTAAGCCTGAATAATACTTATGGTAATGCCTCACGCTTAAGCTCGAATAATACTTATGGTAATGCCTCACGCTTAAGCTCAATAACAAAGAATCAAAACATTTCAAAAGAATATGAATCATTTTTAATGTAAGATAAATAATTGGTTTTTAACAAAGGCTTAAGAGTTATGCTAGCCTTATGGGAAGTTAGGTATAACAACTTAAGAATGATAAAAAGGAACTGCTTACTTGTTTGTTTATAAAAGCCTTGTATTGATCTCTTAAGTGTAGTAAGATTGTTTGATAAGTAGACATATCATGATGCTACCGTGTTAGTGTCTTGTAATCTTGTGTAAAGGGTCATTCTTGCCGTGCTTACGTTGCTAACCGTAAGTCCGTTGTCTTTATCGTATCACCTACCCTTGACTATTATACCGGGCTTGCCCCTCGACGCGGTCTATACGGCCATGCGGTCTGTGAGACTATGCGAGCAGCGGTATGCTCCGTGATTGATCATTCCGGCGTCTAGCACGACGCGGATTCCTATGCGTCCGCTGAGACTACGCGGTCTTTTGAGGCTATGCGGTGCGGAGCCTAGGCGGATGCCGGGTTGGCTGCCCCGATGCGAGGGCTACCTCACGCGTCTACGTGTGACCTATGCGGTGCGAAAGTCGGGACTAGGCACGCGCATGATACTATGGGCGATTGGCCTTGCTTCGATCATTCGCGGTCTAGAATAGACTGTACGCTTTCCATTCCCGTTGTTGTTTGTGATGTGGCACTATGTGCAAATTGAATCGATTGTATTTGTGAAAAGGTTTTAAATACTTTGATTTCATTTGATTCCTTATAGTTTCACATACTTGGTACTGTTGTCGACCTCCTTGGGCCGCGTTCATGCCGCGGTGGCAAGCAGTGCTAGATCCACATCCTTAGGATCTTTGCGTTGGTGTCGAGCTCCATCTTCTCCGAGGCTCTACTTTTGGGTATGATCTCCTGTATTGTAGATAGTTTTGCAGTCGGGTATGGCGGGCCCTGTCCCGCCATAGTTGTTTACTTCCAGAGGTCTGTAGTACTATTGTGCAGTTGGGATGAATCGCAAAACTTGAGTTATTTATATTATGCCGAAAGGCAAGCTTTTCATCGATAAACTGCTTACTTTATAAACTGTTTCTGTCTTGTTTTATATTCCGCCGTTACTCGATGTATGACTACTTGGGTGCCGGTAAGGCACGATCCTGCCCGAACGGTCGTGACACGCGCTACGCGCCGGTTGATTACCCTATATAGTGTTAGTGTTGTTACATGTACATGTCTACAACGAGGTAGAATTCGGGGCATGTGGCGCGGCGAGGTTGATCACCCAAGATATTATTGTTGATGTCACATGGACGTGTTCACACCGAGGTAGAATTCCGGGGCATGTGGCCGTGGGCATTGGTATTATTGTTGCATCATGGACATGTCTACACCGATGCACTCCGGCATGCGGACATGATGCGAACTTGATTGATGTTGTGGGCGTAAGACCCATAGTTATATTTGAGTGATGACTTGAGGGCGTGAGTCCCTGACTGGACATGACTGCTTTTATGTTGTGAACTGTAGTTTGGTTATCATACATGTCTCCTGCTTTATATAGACTAGTATGATTTCGTTACGCATTTTTACTGATTTCACATACTTGGTACTGTTATCGACCTCCTTCGGGGCGTTCATGCCGCAGTAGAGGTACATCGGCCGTGGATCCTCGCCTTAGGATCTCGATTCGGCGTTTTGGGAAGCTCCGTTTCTCCGAGGCTTATCTTTTGGTATGTGTTCCCGAGTTGTAGGTTCTTGTACATTCGTGGTATGGCGGGCCCTGTCCGTCATAGTTGTTGTAAATCTTAGAGGTGCAGTAATCTTGTTGTGGCGGTGGTTTGTAAAAAGGGATTAAACTGTTCGTTTTGAAAGAGTTGTATTTATTATGTTATTGGAAGGTAACCGTTGGGTTGGCCTGTTTTATGTTCATATATCTGTTTCTTGTTTAAGTTTTATTTTCCGCTGGTTTTCTCTGATGATTGTATCACTAGGGTGCCCGGGATAAGGCACCAGTAACGGGCCCCGGAACGGGTCGTTACAGTTGTAGCCTAAAAACTACTTTAGAATTTTTAAGTGTATTGTTGTACCAAATGGGGCAGAATTTTACACACCCAAGTTTGGAGGTGTAATCCCCTTTAAAAATGTTGGATTGTTGAGTCTTAAATGTGGTGTTTGGATGATAAATTCGGCCTTGAGAAAGGTGGCAAAGTGAGTAGAAACAAAGGAAATGCTGCCCAATTTTCCATAGGATTTAGTGACTTTGAACTTGGATTGTTCTACTTTGAGATTAGAGGTTAACAAACGTATCATGATTATTATAGGTTGAAATATTACTTGCGGTAGTTGAGCTTAGCAAGTGGATTGACCAAAGAGGTATGTGAAACTTTCCTATCTCTTGAGCATGAGTAGTTGTACCTATGTAGTACGGTAGACGTACAAGATTTGATATCTTTCACTTGTGTTAAAAAGTATATGCTACTTGTTTCATTTCAAAAGTATAAGTCCCTCGGTTTTAGGGAAAATGTATTTGACAAAGGGATAACACTAATATAATGACTTTATGGGAAGTTGGTTATATTAGTTTTCTTGAAAGGTTCACAAAGAAAGGTTTACTCTAATTAAAACAAGTACGGGTAAAGGATTTGAAACTAAGAAAGGTGAATTGATTTTTAGGCATTGGTTGCCTAAGGTTTTAAAGGAAATGAAGTCACTTGATTTAGAAGCCTATTATATTTCTAAAAGGAAATGTGACTTGTCTTGAAAGAAATCGTAACTTGATACTATGGTGATTAGTAACTTGGAATTTTTGTATAAAAAGAGTTATTTCTTAAAAAGTTAGAAGTACATGGTACTTGGGTTGAATTCCCGGATTTTCTATTAAATGACATGTTAGTGCCTTAGGATACTAAAATGAGAGGATATATTAATAATGTTAATAAGAAGTTAGGGGATTTCTTAACTTGCTTATGTTATGATAAGCCGGTAGTGCTTATGTTATGATGTGATAGACCGGTAGTGCTTATGTTATGTATGATAGCCGGATGAGCTATGTTATATATTTATATTATTACGGGGTAAACCCCGGGTTATTATTTATGCCATGGATTTGCTACCCATGATGCGAGTGCGGCGCTTGCACTCATGCGGATCCGGACCACAGGATCCATGCGGGTGAAATAGTCCCATGCGAGTACGGCGATGGTACTCATGCGGGTCCACAAGATCCATGCGGGTGAAATAGTCTCATGCGGGTGAAATAGTCCTATGACGAGGCGGATGACCTCATGCGGGTCCACAGGACCTATGCGGGTGAAATAGTCCCAGGAGTAGGATTGCTTAATGATACTACGGGCGAGGTACCCTGTTTTGATCATGAACTTCCTATTTTTATGCAGTATATATATACACTTGTTACTCTCATTGTTAGTAAGGCACAGTGCAAGGAAATTGGTTTTTATCTATGACTCCAGCTTATATTTTTTACTTATGATATTATCACAGTATTTTCCAGTTTTACATACTTGGTACGTTGTGTCGACCCCTTCTGGCCGCGTTCATGCCGCAGGTAAGGGTAAGCAGGTGGTGGATCCTCATTCTTAGGATCTTTGCTCAGGTGTCAGAAGCTCCATTTCTCCGGAGGCTTGACTTGACTTTTGGTACGGTTCTCCCTGATGTTGCAGGTTTTGTGTACATTCAGGGGTATGACGGGGCCCTGTCCCGTCATGGTTGTTACAAACTCTTAGAGGCCTGTAGTCCGGTTATAAATTGGGTTGTTAAGGATGTAACTGTTCAGTTCTGTTTTATTTGTGTTACGGAAAGGTAGCCATTCTTGGGTTAGCCTATTTTATCTTATGGTTCTTGTTTGTGAGTTTATTTCCGCTGATTTTCTCTGATGTTGTATCACAAGGGTGCACGGGGTAAGGCACCAGTCACGGGTCCGAGGTCGGGTCGTGACATATACATAAAACCGAACAGTTACAATCCTTTACAAACCCTGCCCACAACAGTACTACAGACCTCTAAGAATGTAACAACAACTATGACGGGACAGGGCCCCGCCATACCTCTGAATGTACAAGTACCTACAATGACAGGGGACTATACCAAAAGATAAGCCTCCGGAGAAACGGAGCTTCCCAACGCCAATGCGATCCTATGGCGAGGATCAACAAGCGGTGTACCTCTACCGCGGCATGAACGCACTCGGGCGAGGTCAGTACAATAGGTACCAAGTATGTGAAACTGAAAATACGGTGATAGAATCATAGCAGTTTATATAAAACAGGAGACATGTATGATAACCAAACTACAGTACACAATCTGTAAGCAGTCATGTCAAGTCAGGGACTCACGCCCTCAAAGTCATTACTCAAATATAACTATGGGTCTCACGCCCACAACATCAATCATGCCCGCATCATGGCCGCATGCCCCCGGAATTCTCCATCGGTGTAGACATGTCCAGGATGCAATAATAACAATATATCGGGTAATCAACCCTGCCGCATGGCCACATGCCCCCGAAATTCTTCATCGGTGCAGACATGTCCATGTAACAATAATAGCAATATACCGGGTAATCAACCCCGTCGCATGGCCACATGCCCCCGGAATTCTTCATCGGTGCAGACATGTCCATGTAACTACAATAACAATATACCGGGTGATTAACCCGCTGTATGGCCGCATGCCCCCAGAATTCTTCATCGGTGCAGACATGTCCATGTAACAATAATAACAATATACCGGGTAATCAACCCCGTCGCATGGCCACATGCCCCCGGAATTCTTCATCGGTGCAGACATGTCCATGTGACAACAATAACAATATACCGGGTGATTAACCCGCTGCATGGCCGCATGCCCCCGGAATTCTTCATCGGTGCAGACATGTCCATGTAACAATAATAGCAATATACCGGCCCTCCATCGAGAGACACGGTAGCATAAGAATACAACTTTTGCACAACAAGGCTATTACAAGCAAGCACAAGCAAACTACCATACTTCTAGACTCTCATTATTATGCCAAAATCCGGGTTTTAACCCCAAGTACTACATACTTCAACTCTCTTAAAAAGACCCATTTCTTTCAAAAAAGTTACATGATACTAACGCTCGTAGTATCCAAAATAGAGTAACTATTATTTTAAGTAAACCAAAACAATTTCCATACCTTCTTTTTAAACCAAATCACTTCTCCCTTTAAAGTCAAGTTACCATTTTTAATCCGATAATAAAACCATTCTTTCCTTTTCATAAAGTCATTATAACTAACTTCCATAAAGCTATTATAACACTTTATGTTTAAAACCAACAAAAACCACTCAAGTCCTTAACATTTCACAGCAAGTCACCTAGCTTTAAAATCAAGTCAAGGACACAAAAAGGAAGTTAAACTCCCTTAACACACGTGCGTCTACCGCACTATATAGTTCACAACAATCATGCTCAAGAGTATAGGAAGAATCACATACCTCTTCGGCTTAATCCATAAGCCAAGTCGAGTATGCCGCGCGTAGAAAAATCCACCTATAACAACCACAATATATCTATCAACCCTAGCTCTCTTCGTAGCATATTCTAAGTAAACAGTTCCTTATTCTACGGAAAATTCGGCGACCTCCCCGCATGATCACATAAATAACCTCCCCTAACAAGGCACGCTGCGAGCCAACAACTCAGGGATTACACGTCTAACCTGACGTGTTCAAATCTACGCAATAATACTACACAAGTCTCATCAGAATACAGTCGATGTAAATCTGATTCAATCCTTTATAAACATCCTTCCAATATATCTTATACTCAATTCTAAACTGCTACAATATGTAATATCCAATTACAAAAGGGAGACATAGATCATTACCTCGATAAGCCCAAAATTATCCAAGATTATAAGTCGATCCTGAGCAACGTTTAGCTCCAATTCCTTACGCTCCAACCCACTCCAAGCAACCCTTAGAAGTTTCTAAACAACTTCTCTTAACACTTCATCCAAGATATGAAGATTTTTCTAGGGTTTCATTTTGCGACTATTGGAATAAAGTAGTATTTCCGGGCTCCTAGTATTGAAATAACTTTGGAATACAACTAGAGATACTAGACTAAGGTATTTGGGATTATACTACAATACTTGAAGTATTTCTACACAAGGTGGGGGAGGGGGACGAAAACACCACAAAGGGGAGGGGATATTTTGCCTTGGAAAAATCTTTAAGTGAGGGATGAAATTAGTCTTCAACTAAGGGGGTATTTATAGAGGAATCAAGGGTCAAGATCTATGCAAGTGTATGGTCAAGATTGGGCCATGTGTGTGTGGGTCCCACCACACCACATGGCCAACGAAAATGGAAGCCAAGTGTGATGGCCATTTCGGCCAAGGGACAAGTGGCAAGACACTTGTCCCTCCAATTCGGCCAAGGTGCGACATGGGGGTGACACGTGTCGCCCCCCTACTCGTCCAAAATATTTCGTCTTCCGAAAATATCTAAAATACCGAATATCTCAAAAACAAAGTGGGCCCCACAAAACCGTAAATTTCTCCCGTGGGTCCCACGTGACCATTTCCGAAAATAAAATCTCATAATTCTAATATAATCCAAGAAGCCCAAATACCAAATCTGGGAATCCAATTCCCATCAACGAACCTTTTTCCTTCACAAAACCCGGAAACTTTTCCGTCGAAAAATCACATCTTTCTTTCTTTCCAATATTACTGTCGTATTCTCGTACGTACGTCCTCACATACATACCCTGGAACTACGGGGTGTAACACCTTTTCCACCCTTCAAGTAGAATACGCTACTCGTAGTACTTCAACCTATAATGGCCATAAAACGGTTATTAACTTTTAGATCCCTTCGTAGAATATTTCTAAGTACAAGGTTCCTTATTCTACGGAAAATTCGGCAGCACCTCCCCCCCCCCTCCCCCGTAACCACCAAACTCTCCTCCTCTATCAAGGCCCGCTACCAAGCCAACAACTCCAAGGGGGGGTGTTACACGTCTAACCGGACGTGTACAACACTGCCCCGCAATAATACTACAAGTCTACTGTAAATACAGTCCAATGTAAATACAGTTCAATTCTTTATAATTATTCTTCCAATATATCTTATACTCAATTCTAAACTACTACAATATGTAATATCCAATTACAATAGGGGGACAAAGATCATTACCTCGATAAG
Source organism: Przewalskia tangutica (assembly GCA_029844215.1). NCBI lineage: Eukaryota > Viridiplantae > Streptophyta > Magnoliopsida > Solanales > Solanaceae > Przewalskia > Przewalskia tangutica. The sequence goes on from CM056718.1 coordinate 35,864,304, forward strand.
CCCAAAATTATCCAAGATTTATAAGTCGATCCTGAGCAACGTTTAGCTCCAATTCCTTACGCTCCAAACCGCTCCAAGCAACCCTTATACGCTCCTAACCAATTCCTCTTCAAGATCCAACTCCAAAAAGTGAAGAGCACTTAGGCTCAAACCATGGCAAGTTTCGGCCAAGGGGGGATTCTAGGGCTAGGGGTGTGAAATCTTTTCCAACTCTTGGTACACAATCTTCCTAACACCCTAAGGAAGAACACTTATAAGTTTAAGGATTTTTGGACAACTTTTGGCTAAGGGGGAGGGCTTAAAACCGAGAACCACAAGGAGAGGGGAGGGAGTATTTTTTTTGCCTAAGAACTATCTCAAGTGTGGATGAAATTAGTCTTGCACTCAAGGAGTATTTATAGAGAAATCAATGGTCAAGATCAAAGCAAGTGTATGGTGAGGATTAGGGACAAGTGTGTGTGGGTTCTTCCAACCAAATGCCCACCACAACTTTGAGACAAGTGTCCACCACAACAATGAGACATGTGGCTAGCCACATGTCTCAAAAAACGTCCAAGGCCCCATATCTTTCGGCCATAGGGCCACATGGGGTGCCATGTGTCGCCCTCATACTCGTCCAAAATATTTCATCTTCCGAAAATATCCGTAATGCCACAAATTTCGAAAATAAAGTGGGCCCTACAACCGTAAATTCCTCCCGCGGGCCCCACGTGACCAATTCCGGAAAATAAAATCCAAAATTCTTAAATAATCCCGGAAGTCCGAATACCAAATCTGGGAATCCAATTCCCATTAACGAACCTTTTTCCTTCACAAAATCCGGAAACTTTTCCGTCGAAAAATCACATCTTTCTTCCTTTCCAATTTTAATGTCGTATTCTCGTACGTACGTCCTCGTAAACATACTCTGGAACTACGGGGTGTAACATTCTTCCCCCCTTAGAAACATTCGTCCCGAATGTTCTTTCTAAGTCTCCCAACATGCTTGCGCCGGTATAGTCTTCCCTACTATACTTACAAAACCAATTATGCCACACATGGCCATAATACAACATACTCGCAAAAACTCACATCCAAGCCAACGAAGGATCATCTCTAAAGCGTATAACAATACTAATAGCTCCACCCAAGGTCCAAAGGATACTTTCTTCACATCTTTACCTTATAAAAAGGACACTTCCATCTTCTTAACACATCTTCGCCTCTTTTCTTACTTGTCGTACCCTCCTCGTACACTCGAACTCTTCCTAATATACGTACCACATTTCTGTCATTGCTTCAGTTTCCAAAATCTCGGGGTTACTATCTCCAACTTGGTCATCATTAACTGGGAACACTCTGGATGGATCTCCGATACTCTTCCGAAACATAGCAACATGGAATACTGGACGTCGCCTCCTAAGTCGGACGGCAGTGCTAACTTATAGGCAACCTGGCCTATTCTACAACGATCTGAAAAGGCCTAAAGTACCTCGGGCTAAGTTTCCCCTGCTTTCCAAATCTCGTCACACCCTTCCGGGGTGGTTCCTTCAAGAAGACCCACCGTCAACCTGAACTCCAAGTGTCGACGCCGATTATCCACACGACTTCTGTTGACTCTGAGCTGCTAATAACTTCTTCTGGATAAGCTTCACCTTATCCACATCCTGCTGAAACAAGTAGGGACCAACTATGTCATGACCCGTTCCGGGGCCTGTGACTGGTGTCTTACCCGGGTACCCAAGTAGTCATACATCAGAGTAATCAGCGGAATATAAAAACAAGACATGAAACAAATGTAAATTGAGACACAGTTTACATATGAGAAAATGTCGCCTTTCGGCATATATATATAAAGAGTGAACAGTTACATCCCAACTTTACAACATGACTACAGACCTCTAGGAATGTAAACAACTATGGTGGGACAGGGCCCCGCCATACCCTGAATGTACATATATCTACAACATCAGGGAGAACCATACCAAAAGTCGAGCCTCCGGAGAAGATGAAGCTCCTGACACCAAAGCAAAGATCCTAAGGATGCGGATCTAGCACCTGCTTGCCCTTACCTGCGGCATGAACGCACTTCAAGGAGGTCGCATAACAGTACTAAGTATGTAAAATCGTAAAGCATCAAGTAAAATCAAAGTATTTAAAACCATTTGCAAATACAACTACCTAATCGCATATAGTGCCACAACATAAACAAGAGCAAAATAGAAATAATGTAACTGGTCTTATCTAGGTCGCGAATGATCGAAGTAAGGCCAATCGCCCATAGTATCATTATGCGTGCCTAATCCTGGACTTCCCGCAGTCCGCATAGGTCACACATAGACCCGCATGAGGTATTCCTCGCGACGGGGTAGCTAACCCTGCATTCTCCTCGACTCCCGCATCGCATAGTCTCAATAGACCGCATAGTCACATGCATCGCATAGGGCATCCCCGTGACGGATAAACACCCGAATGATCCATCCCGAACTCCCGCACTCGCATAGTCACACGCATCGCATAAGCCGTATAGACCGCATCAAGTGGCAAGCCCTGTATAACAAGTCGAGGGTATGTGATATAATAACAAGATAACGGTCTTAACGCTTAACAACGTAGAACAAGAATAACATCACAAGACACTAACACACGTAGTATCATAACATGTTTACTTATCAAACCATCTTTCTATACTTTGCGAAGTCAATACAAGATTTTCATAAACAAACAAGTAAAACCGCCTTTTATCTTTCTTAAGTCGTTATACCTAACTTCCCATAAAGCTAGTATAACTCTTAAGCTTTTGTTTTAAAAACAATATTCTTCTTCTTTCAAAATGATTTATAATTCTTTTGAAAGACTTCAAGATTCTTATTATTCAGCTTAAGTCAAAAGACATTGCCGTAAAACTACGCCCGCTAACACACGCACGTCTACCGTACTATATATATATTTTAAAATATCATGCTCAAGAGTATAGGAAGAATCACATACCTTCTACGAAACCACCGCCAAGTCGAATATGTCGCGCAGAGTATCGACCTATAATACCAAATCGCCTATCAACGTCTAGACTATATCGTATAAAGTTCTAAGCGAGAGGTTCTCTATTCTACGGAAAATTGGGCAAAGACTTCCCTACCCAAGCTACTCAAGTCTCATCAGAATACAAATTCCATGTAAGTACAGTTCCATCTTTTTTATTATTCTGCTGATGTGATTTCAGTTCAAGTCTGTCATTAATAACCTTCGACGTATCTTATACTCAAGTCTTAACTATTCTTATATGTAATATCCAATTACAATAGAAGGACAAGAGTATTTACCTCGATAAGCCCAAAATTATCCAAGTTAAAAGTCGATCCTGAGCAAGGTTTAGCTCCTAATTGACGCTCCGCTAGCTCCCAGAAACCCTTAGAAGTTCTACACAACTTCTACTTAAATACTATCAGGGATTTGGGCTTGGGTATTTAGGAATAGTAACGATACGTGGAAGACAACGTTCTACCAAGGGGGTTTCACAGAGCAACTAGGCTAGAGGGAAGATGTTTCGCCAAGGGCCTTCTCAGGGAAGGGAGTGTCACAAACACTACAAGAGAGGAAGGATTTTCAAGACTTGGAGAAGTGATTTGTGGATGAAGAAAACCTTGAGTGGGTATTTATAGGGCTTTCAAGGGCCAAGATGAAGCCAAGTGGTAGGCAAGTGTAGGGTGTGGATTCACCCACGTGTCCTTATCCATCTACTACACAAAAATATCCTACCTAACCTTGACCAAAGTTTGGCCACAAAATCGTCCAAGAACGTCCCCATTCCGCCAACTCGAGGGTGACAAGTGTCGCCTCTCGTTGGTCCAAAATGTTTCATCTCTCGGAAAAATCCGCAAAAATAATAAATGACATAGCCGTAATTTTCCTACGCAAGTTTTGTAAAATGTTTAGCCAAAAACGATTCTTTTAGTGGGTTGTACAAGTTTTTCGTCCAATGCCTAACTTTAAAGCTAAACTTTTAGACGCACGCCTCACGCATATACTGAAATACGGGTATAACATTCTCCTCTTAGAAACATTCGGCCCCGAATGTTCCTTCCCAAGACAGATAATAATAAAGTTCTTGATAACTTAAACAGTTTGCAAATGCCACACATGGCCACAATTCAGCACTTAAGCAAATATGACAATGAAAATTTACAAGTAGGAAAGTGAGTTACCTGGAGGTGTGGGGAATAGGTGAGGATACCTCTGCCTCATGTCCTCCTCAGCTTCCCATGTCATCTCCTCCCTGAGCTCGTTCCGCCACAAGACTTTGACGGAAGCCACGTCCTTGGTCCGCAGACGCCTAACCTAACGATCAATTATCGCTATGGGAATCTCCTAATACGATAACCCCTCAGTCACATGGAAATCGTCAATCGGGCGTACTCTAGATGGATCCCCGATACATCTCCTCAGCATAGAAACGTGAAAAACCGGATGCACTGCCTCCAGATCGGACGGCAGATCCAACTCATAGGCAACCTTGCCTACCCTGCGGACAATCTGATAGGGCCCAATGTACCTTGGGCTGAGTTTCTCCTTCTTCCCGAACCTCATCACACCCTTCATGGGTGACACCTTCAGGAAAACACAATCATCAACCTCGAACTCCAGATGCCGACGACGATGATCTGCATATGACTTCGGCCGACTCGAGCCGCCAAGAATCGCTTCCCGGATAAGCTTCACCTTATCCATCGCTCACGCACCAAATCTGGTCCCACTAACTGCACCTCGCCCACATCGAACCAGCCTATCGGCGATCTGCACTTCCTCCCGTACAAGGCCTCATAAGGCGCCATCTGAATACTGGAGTGGTAGCTATTATTATATGCAAACTCAACTAGAGGAAAATGATCCTCCCAATACCCTCGGTCAATAACACAGCTCGCAAAGATATCCTCGAGTCGGATAGTGCGCCACCGTCTGCCTGCTCTCAGGATGGAATGCGAGACTGTGCTCACTGCGCCCCTAAACCCTTTTCGGAAAGACCTCCGAGTTAGCCAAATCGGGCTCATCATGCGATATGATCGAAATAGGGACTCCATGCGATCGACGATCTCTCGGATGTAAAGTCCGCATAATCCTCACCAAAAAGTCGCCCCGACGGAAGAAAGTGGGCTGATTTCACATCTGTCGACGATAACCCGATAGAATCATGCTTCCTCCGAGTGCGAGGTAATCCCGTGATAAAGTCCATGTTGATCACCTCCCACTTCCGTGTCGGATCTCTATCGTCGCAACAAACCACCGGGCCTCTCGTGCTCTACCTTCACCGCCGACAACACGCATCGAGCCACAAACTCGCAACGCCCCTCTTCAAGCCATCCCACCAATACACGGATTCGAGGTCGTGGTACATCTTGGTCGACTTCGATGGATAGAGTAACGCGGCGCTGTGTGCTTCCCCTAGAACTCCGCCAAGTCCTGCAATATCCGAACACACAACTCGCTTCGAACCTTAGCACCCCATCAAAGCACCTCAAAAGGACCCTTCCTCACGAAGAGTCAGATCACGGTACCGTCAAACCGATCTCAAACTGCTTCTCTTCACCTCGACGATGGAAGACTCGGCAACCTCTCGAACTCGAACCCCACCGCTATCTAATCAATCAAGCGGACACCAAGGCTCGCTAATCGATGCAAATCGCGAACCATGCCTCCTCTCCTTGCACATCCGATAGGCTACCCATCGACCTACGACTGGCGGCATCCGCCATAACATTGGCCTTCCCGTGGTACAGATATCAACATCGTAATCCTTGAGTAACTCTAACCACCGCCTTCGCCGTAAGTTCGGCTCCTCTGGCCGAAGATATACCGAGGCTCTTGTGGTCAGTATAAATATCCACATGAACCCCATACAAATAGTGCCTCCAGATCTTCAAGGCGTGAATCACCACGCCAACTCCAAATCATGGGTGGGTAGTTCTCTCATGTTTCTTAAGCCGGGATGCGTGCGCTATAACCTTGCCCCGCCGCATCAACACACATCCCAACCCGATGCTCGACGATCACAATACACGACATAACCGCCGGACCCTCCGGAAGAGTAAGAACGGGCCGTCGCGCCTCTCCTTCAAGAATCGGAAACCCCGCCACACACATCACCATCAAACTTAGCCGCTTTACGAGTCACCTAGTCAATGGTGCGAGATAGAAGCAAACTTCTACGAACCACCGATAATAACTGCAAGGCCCGAAATCGCGAACCTCTGCCGGAGTAGTAGGTCTAGGCCAACTCGATCGCTTCGATCTTGGTCGATCCACCAATACCATCGGCCCCGACTATATGCCCAAGAAAAGCCACCAAAGTCAACCAGAACTCACCTTTCGAAAACTTGGCGTATAACTGCTATTCCTGGAGAACTCTCAAAGATCGCCTCAAATGCTCCGCATGCTCCTCGCCCGAGCGAGAATAAACCAAGATATCATCAATGAACACTATCACAAACGTGTCCAAAATGGCTTGAACACTCGGTTCATCAAATCCATGAATACCGCCGAGCATGGTCAACCCAAAAGACATGACCCTTAACTAATAATGCCCGTACCGGGTACGGAATGCAGTCCTAGGTACATCCGCCTCTCTGACTCGCACCTGATGATAGCCCGATCGCAGATCAATCTTGAGAAACATCTCGCACTTCGCACCGGTCGAACAAATCATCAATCACGGGAAGGGTATCTGTTTAATAGTCACCTTGTTCACCGCTCAGATCAACACACATGCGCAGCGTCCCATCCTTCTTCTTCACGAACAATACCGGCGCTCCTGTGGAGAAACACTAGGCACGATGAAGCCGCTTCTCCAAAGAAATCTCTCACCGGTCCTTCAACTCTCTCAACTTGGCGTACATTCTCAGTATGGCGGAATGGAAATAGCCGAGTGTCCGCAAAGATATCGATACAAAACTCTATCTCCTCTCGGGAGGGATACCCGAGGTCGCCTGAAACACATCCGGGAACTTCTCGACAACCGAATCGATCAAAGTCCGTACCGTAGCCTCAGTATCAAACACCCGAATGAGATGGTAGATATACCCCTTCTGCACCATCTTCCTAGCCTTGAGGTAAGAAATAAACCTACCCATCGACGACACAGTGTTCCCCTCCCACTCAATAACCGGCTCCCCAGGAAACTGGAACCGTACCACTCTCTCCCTGCAATGTACACTGGCATAGCAAGAAGCTAACCAATCCATGCCCATGATCACATCGAAATCAGTCATGTCCAACTCTATCAAGTCGGCTAGGGTCTGATGACTGCATAAAGTCACTGGACAAGCCCTATATACACGCCGAGCTACCACCGAATCACCCACTGGCGTAGCTACCTCAAAAGGGTCTATGGACACATGCTCTATCCTTATCCTACTAGCAATAAGGGGAGATATATAGGACAGAGTAGAACCCGGATCTATCAAGGCATACACATCACAACCGAACCGATAAAGTACTGCGGCGTCGCCGCGATGCCTCACGATCCCGCCTACCGACAGGCATAAATGCGATTCGAGGATCGCTAGAATCGGGACCCGTACACGACCTCTGTCGCGACTGGCCGTCCACGAGTACTCGCCCGGGCGTAATCGTAGGGATGAATACCCGACAACGCACTCGGCGACCACTTACCTCTGCGCTCTCGATCGGACAGCTCGTGATAATGACCTGCTGGCCACAAGTATAGCAAGCTCGGTAGTACCACAGCTCTCGAATGGAATCTACCACAACGGACACACCGAGCGGACCTCGATCGGTTAGCACCTTGCTACCCGTAGTCCAAGTCCTGGGCCCCGACACGCCCCGAATACTCTGGCCGCACCGATGATGTGGGAGTGCTCGAGCCGGCCGGGTGCAAATCTAGACGTCACGAGGCCGCCCACCCCGTGAGCTACCAAAGATCCGCCGCTCGCCTTCTTCTTGGCGATATCTGTCGACCGTCGGTCTCTACGCCTCGCATCCAAGTGCATGAGCTCGCATGCGGTAATGTCCATACCGGTGAAGAGCAACACCCGCACAAGACTCGCCATATAATCATCTAGCCTGGCGTGGCGGTGCACCACGCCCTCCATATCTGCTACCAACGCAGGGACATATCGAGCCAACGAATCGAACTCAACGTTGTACTCCTAATCGCGCCTCTCGCCTCAAAGAACAAAAACTTGTCGCCCGCGTGCTCTCATCCGCGGAGGCGAAGTGAGTGAGAAAGCCTCCGAGAACTCGTCCCATATCGCGGAGCGCGTGTCTCCCGAAAGCTCCCACGAATTAAACCAATCGATCGCGGTATCACGCGGCCGATGCAAACCAAGATCACGGACTCGGTCTCAAGCCTTGATCACCCGTGACGATCCTTCAGAATCGGCGGATGAACTCTGCGGATCATCTCGAGCCTCAACCCAGAACTCGCGCTACAACTCGAGAAAATCACGTAGCCTCAAACCGCTCGATCTCGGGTTAACCATGTGCATCGGCTGAATCGAATCCAGATTCAAATTTATCTCATGTTCGCCACAATCTCGCCAATAGCCGGGCCATCTCCTTGTACTAACTCTCCGCCCAGCCGTGGATGCGAGGCGCGGTATTGTGGTCTCGCTGGGCCGGCGGCGTCATGGAACTCGCCGCTGCCTCGTATAGATCGGGCTCGAGCCTCGTGACTCGGTGTCCGACTAGCGCCTCCTCGCCGCTTTGCCCTTCTGGGCCCGGGTTGCCTTACGTGGAGGCATAACTGTTACCGAAAAGGACTACGTTAGAGGGGTCCAACTTATAACACCGCTCTAAGGCACGATCTCAGAGTGAGAAGAATGGAAACCAATCCTAAATATCCTATAGCCTCACGATTATTGGTATGGTGCACAACATACCGATAATCAAGACTTACTAGATACGGTCAGACACTTTCCGAGGATTAATCGCTCGATACCACTTTTGTCACGAATTCGCTCGGCTCGTGGATCGTGCCTACCCGCACCCAAGTAGTCATACATCGAGTAATCAGGAATATAAAACAAGACATGAAACAAATGTAAATTGAGACACGCTTTATCTCGAGAAAATGTCGCTTTTCGCATATATATATAAAGAGTGAACGATACATCCCAACATTACAACATGACTACGCACTTAGAATGTGAACAACTATGGCGGACAGGCCCCGCCATACCCTGAATGTACATATATCTACAACATCGTGAGAACCATACCAAAAGTCGAGCCTCCGAGAAGATGGAGCTCTCGACACCAACGCAAAGATCCTAAGGATGCGGATCTAGCACTGCTGCTTACCGCGGCATGAACGCAGCCCAAGAGGTCGATAACATGTACTAAGTATGTGAAACTGTAAAGTACTGAAGTAAAATCAAAGTATTTAAAACCATTTGCAAATACAACCAGTTTAACTGCACATAGTGCCACAACATAAACAAGAGCAAAATAGATATAATGTAACTGGTCTTATCTAGGCCGCGAATGATCGAAGCAAGGCGATCGCCCATAGTATCATTATGCGTGCCTAATCTGGACTTCCCGCATCGCATAGTCACACACGCACTGCATGAGGTATTCCTCACATCGGGGTAGCTAACCCCTGCACTCCTCGACTCCCGCATCGCATAGTCTCAATAGACCGCGTAGTCACACTGCATCGCATAGGTATCCCAGACGGGATAAACACCCGGAATGATCCATCCTAGAACTCCCGCAGCTCCGCATAGTCACACAGACCGCATAGGCCGTATAGACCCGCATCAAGGGTGGCAAGCCCTCGGTATAACAAGTCAAGGGGGTATGTGATATAATAACAGTACAACGGTCTTAACGTTTAACAACGTAAGCGCAACAAGAATAACATCACAAGACACTAACACACGTAGTATCATAACATGTTTACTTATCAAACCATCTTTCTATATTTTGCAGAAGTCAATACAAGATTTTCATTAACAAACAAGTAAAACCGTTCCTTTTATCTTTCTTAAGTCGTTATACCTAACTTCCCATAAAGCTAGTATAACTCTTAAGCTTTTTGTTTTAAAAACAATATTCTTCTTCTTTCAAAAATGATTTATAATTCTTTTGAAAGACTTCAAGATTCTTATTATTCAGGCTTAAGTCAAAATACATTGCCATAAAACTACGTCCAGTTAACACACGTACGTCTACCGTACTATATATATATTTTAAAATATCATGCTCAAGAGTATAGGAAGAATCACATACCTTCTCGGCGAAAACCACCTGCCAAGTCGAATATGTCGCGCGCAGAGTATCGACCTATAACAGTCAAATACGTCTATCAACGTCTAGACTATCTTCGTATAAAGTTCTAAGCAGGATTCTCTAATCTACGGAAAATTGGGCAGACTTCCCTACCCAAGCTACTCAAGTCTCATCAGAATACAGTCCTATGTAAGTACAGTTCAATCTTCTTTATTATTCTTCTGATGTGATTTCAATTTAATTCTTTCTTTAATAACCTTCTAAGTATCTTATACTCAAGTCTTAACTATTCTTATATGTAATATCCAATTACAATAGAAGGACAAGAGTATTTACCTCGATAAGCCCAAAATTATCCAAGTTAAAAGTCGATCCTGAGCAAGGTTTAGCTCCTAATTGCACGCTCCGATAGCTCCAAGAAACCCTTAGAAGTTCTACACAACTTCTACTTAAATACTATAAGGGATTTGGGCTAGGGTATTTAGGAATAGTAACTATACTTGGAAGACAACTTTCTACCGGGGGTTTCACAGAGCAACTAGGCTAGAGGGAAGATGTTTCGCCGAGGGCCTTCAAGAGGGGAGTGTTGGGCGAAACACTACAAGAGAGGGGGAAGGATTTTCAAGACTTAGAGAAGTGATTTGTGGATGAAGAAAACCTTCAAGTTAGGGGGGTATTTATAGGGCTTTCAAGGGCCAAGATGAAGCCAAGTGGTAGGCAAGTGTAGGGTGTGGATTCACTCATGTGTCCTTATCCATCTACTACACAAAAATATCCTACCTAACCTTGACCAAAGTTTGGCCACAAAATTGTCCAAGAACGCCCCAATTCCGCCAACTCAGGGTGACAAGTGTCGCCTCTCGTTGGTCCAAAATGTTTCATCTCTCGAAAATCCGCAAAAATAATAAATGGCGTAGTCGTAATTTTCCTACGCAGTTTTGTAAAGCGTTTCATCGTGAAACGATTCTTTTAGTGGGTTGTGCACAAGTTTTTCGTCCAATGCCTAACTTTAAGGCTAAACTTTTGTACGTACGCCCTCACGTACATACTCTGGAAATACGGGGTATAACAAACTATCTGAACCTTGCCAACATCGAACCAATCGACCGGCAACCTACACTTCCGCCCATACAAGGCTTCATAAGGCACCATCCGAATACTGAAATGGTAGGTAGTATAATACTCACTCAACAAGAGGCAAATAATCCTCACACTACCTGAAATCAAAACACCGCCCGTAACCTATCCTCAAATGTTCGATAAAGCGCGTTGTTCGTCCGCGTCGGCCGAGGTGAATGCACATCGAGACTCACCTGAGTTCCTAACCCCGCCGTAAAACCTCCCAAAAGAAATAGCCATAAACCGGCTCCACCGCTGTCGTAAAATAAAAGTAGGAACCGTGCGCCTTACAACCTTTACGATATACAACATCTCGCATAACCTCCGCCGAGTAAATGCTCGACTAAAAGACACGATGGTGACCCATCGCCCTACTACTGGTCGAACGCATCCACAAACTCGTACGATGGTTACCTAAACTTGGGCCTAACACCCTCGTGACCCTATCATCTAGCGGGACCACCTCAAACTGACCCCACCACATTCCGGGTTGTGGGTTGACTCGCGATATGGCCTCAACCCGACCCACTTCGTACTAAACTCTCGTTCCTGGTCCGGAACAATCTCACTATTCAAGTCATGAGAACCTAGTGGTCTTCTAAGCCCATCTACCCACTTCCCTTTCACACCACTCATGTACTTATCACCTGAAAATACTCCACGTATACAATGTACCCTGACAACGATCAAACGTACAATCCTTTACTCAACATGGCCTTGCATCTAAGGTCTCCATGGTTATCTGTATTCTATGGCTCAAAATTGTCTCGTCCCCAGACTTACCCTTTTCAACTACCCATGTTTTCTAATCCACACCTAACACCATGCTATCCGCACATAGTACTCCACATGCATCTACCATAACGACATAAACAAGTCTCTTAAGGGCTGAAGATATCTCTGTAACTACTGCCTCACTTTCCCTTTGTCGCTCTAATCAAATCCTGCTCTGTTGGCGATAACTCTGAAGGTGATGAACCAGCCATCGATCCCGGCGTCGAGTCGTAACATCCGCGCCACCTCTGGTCGGACAATTTCTCGCAAAATGGCCCTGCTGGCCGCAAGCCTAACAAGCTATCTAAGTAGTATGACACTCCCCATAAGAACACCTACCACAACGGCCATACCGAGGTGGGGTGGCCTCCTCTGGCTAACACTCCTTCCTCTCCGAACCACTGAATCCGCAACTGACTTGGTAGGCTAAGTCATTCCACTTGTATCCCTCCTACTAGGACATCCTCTCATCACATGGCCCTGACGGCCGCTAGTAAAACAAGTACCAGTAAAAAGATGACATTCCCCGGGATGACGCCTACCACATAGTGAACACTGAGGAAAATCAACTGGTGGCTAGAACCTATGTAAATCATGAACTAAACCACGAGTTCGACCAACTCCTAAATACCCCGAACATCTGAAGTGCAGCGAGGACCACTCAGATCTTGGCGAGGCGCATAACGATGCTGCGAGAAGGTCCGCTCGAAAGTTACCAAAGGACCGCTGTTCTCGCCTCTTCGCGATCTTGGTTAATTCGTCGATCTCTACGTTCTCGATCGATGCGCATAAGATCAGACGCGGCAACGCCCATGCTCGATGAAGAGTTACTCTTGTACCTCCCTTCACTAGATAATCGTCAAGTCCTGTGACATATTGGTACACTCTATCCTCCATGTCTTCCACCAAAGCGGGGACATAACGAGCCAATGAGTCAAATTCGATACTGTATTCCCGAACCGTCCGCCTGTTCTGCCTCAACCTCATAAATCTATCTGCCCGAGCTCTCATCCGCGAGGCAAAGTGTAAGAAATGCCTCTAAGGTTTTGATCACTTCCATGATCCACTGAATCGTCGAATAAACTCGAGGATCTTCTCGCTTCTCAATCCATAGAACTCGGGTGGACTGCAACTCAAGAAGTCCCGAAATCTCAACTATTGGATCTAGGGTGAACTACTGATACTACCGGAACCTCTGACTCTCGTCTGTCCTCATGCCTCGCTACAAGCCTAGCTAGTAACTGGGTCATCTCCTAGTAACCATATCCTCGGTTCCTGGCCGTGGAACTAGAGGCTCAGGTATCGTGGTCTCAGTAGCTACTACTACTGCTCTAAACTCTCCTGGGGCTAGCGGCGTCGCAGAACTCCCCGAATGAAGCACTATCTCAGGTAATGACTGGCCTGTGCCCTCGTAACCCTCTGTGCTCTACTCGCAGCTCCCTCTGCTGCCTTGTCCTCCTGGGCTCTGGTTGCCTTGCGTAGAGGCAAAATTAGCACATACGAATACGCTGTAGGAGTCCAACTTATAACACGGCTCTAAGGCACGATCTCGAGTGAGAAGAATGGAAACCAATCCTAAATATCCTGCGACCTCACGATTATAGGTGTGGTGCACAACACGCCGATAATCAAGACTCTACTAGATACGGTCAGAGACACTTTCCGAGGATTAAGCGCTCGATACCACTTTTGTCACGACCGACTCGGCCCGTGGATCGTGCCTTACCGGGCACCCTGGTGATACAACATCGAGAAAATCAATGGAAATAAAAACTTACACATGAAACAAGATATACAATAAGAAAAATAGGCTAACCAAAACGGTCACCTTTCTGCATATATATAAAAATGATTAAACTCAACGATACATCCTTTTACAAACCCCGCCACAACAAAGGCATGCACTCTAAGAATATAACCATAACTACGACGGGACAGGGGCCGCCATACCCACGAATGTAAGTACCTACAACGGCGGACTATACTAAAAGATAAGCCTCCGGATAAACGAGCTTCCAAACGTTGAATCGTGATCCTATGGCGAGGATCGGCGGTCGTGTACTCTACTGCGGCATGAACACGGCCCAAGGAGGTCGATAACAGTACCAAGTATGTGAAATCAGAAAGCATCAAATAAAATCATAACATTTTAAAACCAATTACAAATACGCATTTAACAACCAATTCAACCGCATATAGTGCCACAACATAACAAGAGCAAAAATAGGTATAACGTAATCGGTCTTTTCTAGCCGCTAATGATCGGCAAGACCAATCGCCCATAGTATCATTATGCGAGCCTAATCTCGAACTTCCGCACCGCATAGACCACCTAGGTCCGCATGAGGTATTCTCGTATCGGGGTAGCTAACCCTGCGTCAACATGGACTCCCGCACCGCGTAGTCACACGCATCGCGTGAGGTATTCCTCGTGTCGGCGTAACACACCCGAGTGATCATCCCGAACTCCCGCACTCGCATAGGTCACATGCACCGCGTGAGGTATTCCCGTCGGGGCGCTTAACCTCGGCATAACAAGTCGTGGGTAAGTGATATAATATCGAGATAATCGCTATCGTTAAACAACATAAGCACAACAAGAAAACCCCCTTACACAAACGTCACAAGATACTAACACACGTAGCATCATAACATGTTTACTTATCAAACCAACAAGAAAGTATTACAAGGCTATCACAAGCCAACATAGTCAAGTTACTCACACAAAAGTCACACGATACCCGTAGTATCAAAATAGAGTAACTATCTTTTAAGTAAACCAAAAACAATTTTCATACCTTCTTTTTAAACCAATCTTAAGACAAAAGCATGCCTTCCTTTTTAAACCATTTTAAGACAAAATCATGCCTTCCTTTAAAACAAAGACACTTTTTCCTTTTTAAAGTCAAGTAGCAATATACTTTTTAAACCAAGTGTCTTACTCTTTTAAAAACAAGTAACCTATACCTTTAAATCAAGTTACTTCTCCTTTCCCAAAATCAAGTTGTTTATAAGTCAAGTCTCTTTACTTTCAAAAATCAGGCTCTTAATCTTTAAATCATATCTTTTAAGGAAACCAACCTCCAACTTTTAAATGTCAAGTTATCATTTTAAATCCAATGATAAAACCATTCTTTTATTTTCATAAAGTCGTTATAAATAACTTCCCATAAAGCTATTATAACACTTTATGTTTTAAACCAACCAAGGACAACTATTCTTATTTTCGAAATCAAGATAACTTTATTCTTTAAAAGACCACACACCCATTACTCATGAGTGAGGTTTTACAACTTTTTAACATAATTCAAGTCCTTAATATTTCATAACAAGTCACTTAACTTTGGAATCAAGTCAAGGACACAAAAGGAAAATCAAATTCCTTTAAACACATGTGCGTCTACCGCACTATATATATTTCACAAATATCATGCTAGAAAGGATAGTAAGAGGTTCACATACCTCGCGACGATTATCGACAATAAGCAAAATGCTCCAAGTACTATAACTCTGCTAGCCTTTTCCACCCTTCAAGTAGAATACGCTACTCGTAGTACTTCAACCTATAATGGCCATAAAACGGTTATTAACTTCTAGATCCCTTCGTAGAATATTTCTAAGTACAAGGTTCCTTATTCTACGGAAAATTGGCGACACCTCCCCCCGTAACCACAAAACTCTCCTCCTCTATCAAGGACCGCTACTAAGCCAACAACTCAGGGGTGGGGTGTTACATCGCCTAACCGGCGTGTACAACATTGCCCGCAATAATACTACAAATCTCTCAGAATACGGTCAATGTAAATACTGATTCAATTCTTTATAATTATTCTTCCAATATATCTTATACTCAATTCTAAACTACTACAATATGTAATATCCAATTACAATAGGGGGACAAAGATCATTACCTCGATAAGCCCAAAATTATCCAAGATTTATAAGTCGATCCTGAGCAACGTTTAGCTCCAATTCCTTACGCTCCAAACCGCTCCAAGAAACCCTTATATGCTCTCCTAACCAATTCCTCTTCAAGATCCAACTCCAAAAGTGAAGAGCACTTAGGCTCAAACCATGGCAAGTTTCGCCAAGGGTATATTCTGTGGCTGGGGTGTGAAATCTTTTCCAACTCTTGGTACACAATCTTCCTAACACCCTAAGGAAGAACACTTATAAGTTTAAGGATTTTGGACAACTTTTGGCTAAGGGAGGGCTTAAAACCGAGAACCACAAGGAGAGGAGGAGTATTTTTTTTGCCTAAGAACTATCTCAAGTGTGGATGAAATTAGTCTTGCACTCAAGGGGTATTTATAGAGAAATCAATGGTCAAGATCAAAGCAAGTGTATGGTGAGGATTAGGGACAAGTGTGTGTGGGTTCTTCCAACCAAATGTCCACCACAACAATGAGACATGTGGCTAGCCACATGTCTCAAAAAACGTCCAAGGCCCCCTATCTTTCGGCCATAGGGCCATATGGGGTGCCATGTGTCACCCTCCTACTCGTCCAAAATATTTCATCTTCCGAAAATATCCGTAATGCCACAAATTTCGAAAATAAAGTGGGCCCTACAACCGTAAATTCCTCCCGCGGGCCCCACGTGACCAATTCCGGAAAATAAAATCCAAAATTCTTAAATAATCCCGGAAGCCCGAATACCAAATCTGGGAATCCAATTCCCATTAATGAACCTTTTTCCTTCACAAAATCCGGAAATTTTTCCGTCGAAAAATCACATCTTTCTTCCTTTCCAATTTTAAGGTCGTATTCTCGTACGTACGTCCTCATAAACATACTCTGGAACTACGGGGTGTAACAGTACGTAAAACTATCCTTTTACGTGGGGGAGAGAGCTTATCTCCCTTTCAATATCTTGATCATCAAGCGCCACCTTATAATCATATAGATTTTCAAAACCTATCAAAGATGTCTTCTGTTTTCCACAGGCAGCACTCATACTTATCTTATTCTTGCCTTGCGCATTTTCTTGAAATTATTCGGAATGTCGTGGCCCTGACCGCCACACTAAACCAATTCCAAGTACCTCCAAGGGCACTTATCATAATATCCTTCAATAATCGTATGTTCTTATCTCCGTCTCGTAACGTTCAAATTCAAATCAATCATTTCAATAAAACACATCACAAAGATTCCACAATTTCATGT
This sequence comes from Przewalskia tangutica, assembly GCA_029844215.1. NCBI lineage: Eukaryota > Viridiplantae > Streptophyta > Magnoliopsida > Solanales > Solanaceae > Przewalskia > Przewalskia tangutica. The sequence continues at coordinate 35,881,589 of CM056718.1, forward strand.
CAAAGAATGAAGGAATAACTTTCAAATTACTAACACTTCCTTTCCTTCCCTATCGAAAACCGGCTCACCGAGAAAACTGGAATCGAACCAACCTCTCTCTACAGTCAACCTTGGCACCCACGAAGCCAACTAGTCCATACTCATAATGACCTCAAAGTCTGTCGTATTCATCTCTACTAGGTCTGCTAGGGTTTGACGACTGTATCATCACCGGGAAAATCTCATATACCCACTCAGCTACCACCCAAACACTCACGGGTGTAGTTATCTTGAAAGGTTCTTATGGATTCAAGCTCTATTCTTCTACACTTGGTTGCTCTCTTTCTTACTGGTCGTACTCTTTTCGTACTTCCAACTTATACTAGCATACGTACATAACCTCCATACTGATTCTGGCCTCCAATCTTTGGAGCTACTAAATCGAACAATATAAGGCCATTTCCGACTTTCACGACCTGGTTCCGGTGAAACACGTCCACTAACCCGTAAAACAATTAACTAGACTTGGGCCTTGTTCCCTCGTGACCCTGTCACATAGAGGGACTACTACCAACTGATCCCACTACATTTTAAGCTATGGGGCGACCCGTAATAGGTCTCCAACCCGACCCACCGTCGCACTTAACTCTTACCCTTAGTCTGAATAAAATCCTATTGCCCCAGAAGGCCTTATATACCTAAGGTCTCGGCGGTTATCAATATTCTTAGGCTCACAATTTCCATGCTTTAAGCCTACCTTATCAGTCCCCCCGTAAACGGGTACAATAATTTCTCATAATACCACAATCGTGTTGTCTTGATCACCATAACCATTTCTTACTCCATACGGATCTCACTCATACAATCCTCTTAAGCATACCACGTAGCTTAATTTACTAACATAGTATTCCATTAAGTCCCTTAGCATGACTTCTTAAGGGTTCATTACCTTTCTCAGACAGCTCATCATCTCCTAATTATCTCAAATTAGCACGTAAAACCTTGATGAGAATTCATTAAACTGTTTCATACCTTCCCGATATCTAATTAGTCCTTACCAACTCTTGGTAATACAAAATCATTCTAGGCAACACGCGTCTGACCCTCATACACGAATCCGTATAGTTTTATGTCATAATACCAACAATACTACCAACCTGGATACGCAATCCACATAATCCTTCCTGGGTCACTGTTGCCTTTCTCGTAGCTGCAATCAACATAACTCGTTAGGGAGAGACGACCCTAACAACACAGCTATATCGCACGATCTCAGAGTGAGAAGAATGGAAACCAATCCTAAATGTCCTCGACCTCCGGTTATAGATGTGGTGCACAACACATCGATAACGAAGACTCTACTAGACACGCCTCGTAGACACTTTTCGAGGACTAAGCGCTCGATACCACTTTTGTCACGACCCGACCGGGCTGGCGATCGTGCCCTACACGCACCCTTTACAGGTAAACATCAGAGAATAGTAGCGGAACATACATACATCTCAAAAGAAATAAATAACAGGCTAGCCGATAAGGCCACCTTCCAAAAGTATACATATAACTACGTAAACCCAAAAGCAGTTACCTCTTCTTTTTTTTCAAAGCGACCCACAAGATATGACTGCAGACCTCTAAGAGTTTTGACGTAACAACTGTGACGGGACAGGGCCCCGCCATACCCCTGAATGTACAAAAATATACAACCTCAGGGAACTGTACCAAAATACAAAGCCTCCGAAATAATGGAGCTTCCCAACCAATGAGCAGTGATCCTAGAATGAGGATCGCAAGCTATGTACCTCGACTGCGGCATTTAACGCAGCCCCGAGGATGTCAGTATGAAATATGTACCAAGTATGTGAAACTGAAAATACTGTAATGAAATCATAACAGTCCATATAAAACAGGAGACATGTATGATAGCCAAACTACAGTACACAATATATAAGCAGTCATGTCAAGTCAGGGACGCATGCCCTCAAGTCATTACTCATATATAATCATGGGTCTCACGCCCATAATATCAATCATGCCCGTGGAATCCCTTCCTCACTGCCGGCAGTCCATGATATAATATAACACCAATAAGAATACATGAACACCAGGTCCCACCTGTGTCATAAAAAATGTACGGGCCAAGTAGGAAAACGAACCACCAGATCCAGCCTCCATTATAAAACTGACCGGGGCAAGTACGAAAGCCAACTACGGATCCACTCGTCAACAATCGATCGGGCAAGTACGAAGCCAACTACGAGATCCACTGTCGTCACGAGATATGGCCGGCAAGTCGAAAGCTATCTACCGAGTCTGTACCAAAGCGTGCCATAGAACTGACGGCAAATGCGAAAGCCAACTACGGATCCACTGCGTCGACCATCGATGGGAAAATGCGGTTAACTACTGCACCGTCTGCGTCACTAAACCTCATGGAGAGCTAGTCCATGGAATAACAATATCCAACATGGTCGCATGCCCCGGAATCCCACATCGTAAGCATGTCCATGGAGTAATAAAAATAAACAGGGAATCTAACCCGCCTCCTGATCGCATGCCCCGGAATCCCACATCGTATAAGCATGTCCAAGGAGTAACAAAAACAATCCCGGAATCTAACCCGCATCCTGGTCGCATGCCCCGGAATCTCACATCGTATAAGTATGTCCAAGGATCAATCACAATGGAATCATACCCGTGGAATCCTCCGTCACTGTCAGTACGTCTAAGTAAATTCACAACAAGACAGTCGGCCCTCCAACTGAGAGTCACGACAGCGTAAACATATAATACTTGCACTCAAGGCTATCACAAGAAAGCATAGGCAAGTTCATAAAATCTTTAGACTTTCATTATCATACAAAAATGAATTTCATTTTATAAACTCAAGGCACTTTCGTTTCACATAAAAATCTGGGAATTTAACCCAAAGTACTACGTACTTCCATTCTTTTCAAAAGACTCATTTTCATATAAAATCCCAAGATAATAACACCCGTAGTATCAAAGCATGTCTACATTTCAAACAAGTCACTACATTTTTAGAAATACATTTCTAGGCTTCTAAAATCAAGTGACCCTTACTTTAAAACTTTAAGCAATTGATACCTTTAAATTAAATTGTCCTTCTTTATTTCAAGTCATTTCTTTGTTTACATTACTAGAGAAAACCATTCTTTTAACCTTCCATAAAGTTGTTATAAACAACTTCCCATAAAGCCGTTATACTACTTTATGTTTTAGAAACTAAGACATCTTTAACCTTTCATAAAGTCGTCATAACTAACTTCCCATAAAGCCGTTATACTAACTTTATGCTTTAGACAAATTCATTCTTTTTATAACCAAGAGACTTATATTTTCAAATCAAGTTACATAGCTTTCAAAATACTTCAAGTCTCTTAACTTTAAGAAATCAAGTTTCTTAACTTAGAATATCAAGTCTCTTTAACTTAGAATATCAAGTCTCTTAACTTAGAATGTCAAGTTATCAATGATTTTCCCAAATCAAGTATTCTATACTTTTCAAGTCAAGTAACATATACTTCTTTGAAAACGAGTTACTACACTTTCGAAAATCCATACAAGGATACCAAAATGAAACCGAGTTCATTTAAAACACGTACGTCTACCGTACTATACATTTCATAAGATTCATGTTCAAGAGGATAGGAAGAGTTCACATACCTCTTCGGCTTAATTCACTTGCTAACTTGAATTTGCCGCACGTAGAATGCCAACCTATAATAACCATAATATGCCTATCAACTTCTAGCTCTCAACGTAGAATATTTCTAAGTATAAGGACTCTTATTCTACGGAAAATCGGGCAGCACTCCTTTGTTTCTACGTACTTTTCCACCTTTTTCAAGGTCCGAAAATAAATAACCAAACGCCACATTTAAGGCCCAACAATTCAGCAATACAAAGGGGATTACACGCCTAATATGACGTGTAAAATTCTGGCCCACAATCAATATAAAACTGTCCAATATTTCCGAGCCATATTCGGCTACCATTGTCACAACAATTATCAATTTCCTTTCAATTCATTTTTCAATCCAAGTTGTTATTCCAACATGTTATATACATAATAACAATTATAACAACTATAAATCCTTTCTTCCTTAACATGCGACGATTGTAATTATCGACCAAATTGATTACAACATTAATGGCTAACTTGTCCATTTTCAGTTTTTAACATATCGACATGATCCAAATCTTTTCAAACTTCAATCTATATACCACATTCTCATTTCTTAACTACTATAACATGTAATCTTCAATCACATTAAGAAGATGAAGAGTTTACCTCAATAAGCCCTAATAATATCCAAGCGTCAAAGTCGATCCTTAACAATCTTAGCTCCTTTTCTTCACGCTTCAATCCGCTATTTGAAGCCCTTAGAAGTTCACAAACAACTTCCCTTCAATTTTCAATTTCAAAGTTGAAGAACACCTTAGGTTTTCGCCTTGCGACTAACGTAAAAACGTCGTTTTTCCGGGATCTTTCTATTGAGATATCCTTACAATACCCCTAGGAACCTTTGGTTAAAGTCTTGTGAATAATGAACCACAAACGAAAATCTTTTTGTGTGGGAATAGCACAAAGCCGAGAGCCTCACTTTCAAGCTCAAAGTTTTCTCAAATTTTTCTAAGTTTGAAGACTTGTCTTGCAACTAGTGTAGTATATATAACACAATGGAGGGCCTAGATTAAAACATTTGTGTGGCTAGGATGAAGAAGATTTAATATCTAGTCAAGTGGGCAAGTTGACTTAGTCAATTTTCTCAAGCTTGTCAAGACTTGATCATCTACCTCGGTCATTGACCATTATACACTTGGTATATTTCGAACAAGCCTAAGTAGGGGGTAACACGTGTCGCCCTCCCATTCGTCCATAAAATCTCGTAACCCTCGTGGGCCCCACAAAGCGTAAAATTTCTCGAGTGGGCCCTACGTGACCAAATCCGTAAATAAATTTCTACAATGTTAATAAATTCCATACTCCTCAAATAATGTATTTTGAGAATCTAAGTCTCATCAACGAACATTTTTCCTTTCCGAAGTTCGGAAAAACAATTCTTTCTTTCGTACCAATTTTCAAGTCTTGTGTTCTCGCGTCTATTCTCTTATACATGTCCTGGAATTACGGGGTGTAACAATATTCCTTGTTGGGATAAACCCGTACCTTCTATAATGATCTACTGCGACAACCAGTCATCTCTAGGAAGGGCACATAGTTCTATGTATAATGACAAATCTCGTCATATTCGACAGAGACATGAGACTGTTAGGCAACTGATTACCATGAGTATTATCTCCATTGATTATGTAAAATAAAAGAAGAACATAGCAGACCCTTTCATAAAAGGCAGACCCAGAGATCAGGCAGTCTGCATGTCTAGGGGAATGGGCTTAAAACCCAAAAAATAAGAAATGATATGATAGATACCCAACATTACTGATTGGAGATCCTAAGAATTAGGTTCAATGGGAGAACTAAGCCGTAAAGGTTCAGTTGAGCGCTTCGGTGGAAGCAAGAGAACTTTGGATGATGATTTCTGTAAAGAAACATGAATCCAAGTTCGTTCCTGTGATAAACATTATGTGATATCTGCAGTGTGGATAGAGGTTAAATTGCCAAAACCTTTAATGATCCTCAATGGTTGAGGTTAGGTTTGGAGAAACTTTTAATAGTTCCTATCACTTGTGAAGTGGGGTATAACAGGATACCTTGTAGGAGACCACCTATTTAAGTGCGAGGACAAACCATCGCAAATGAACGCACTTAAGAATCCAAGAAGTGTCTATGGCCACAACAGACAAAACATTAAAGAAGAACAGATTAAGAAAAGATGTTGTATTGGTACCGTTGACTTGGTTTACATTAAACACTGACGGTTCAAGACATCACATTCACCGCGCAGTAAGTAAGTCCAATGGTATTCAACTATGGAAGGTTCAAAGCCACGACTACCTATCCAGATGCAACATCGATCCACCGAAAGATTGCTAGAAAGGCACCATGTGAGTGCGCCAAATCTCTTTCAAGAGGGAATTGTTGTAAATTTATTAACGTGAAATAAAGTTTATCCTATTATTTATGACTCGAACAATTGAGCCCCGTACGTCAGAAACATCGTTTTCACACACGTGCATACATTGTACCAAAGATCGTAAATTTCCTTAGTGAAAGAGATATTATTACGTAAACAAAATGTTTGAGATATGAAATGATAGACAGTTGTTGGTCAAATGACGAGTGTTTCACGTTGGTAAATGAAAAAAGAAGTGTAAATATCGAAACGGGTCAGAAAAGGGTCGTGGCATCTCCGTGGAGTCGGGGAGTCGCGGCTCAACCACCACCTAGGCTGCGGCGAGGCAGAGCCGCGACGCTATTTGTGGTTTGGCTACTAGAGTCGCGACACCTCTGAGGCCGAGCCGTGGCGCAAACCCTACAGTGTTTGTGCGATGAAAGTCCAAATGTTAGCTGATTATGAGGACATTTTGAGGCATTCAAATGACAGTGTTTCCTCCATAACTCAACCATTATTTGGATGCATTATTGGCTGATTATAACCTCTCATATAAGTGTTATTACATGGCTATTGAAAGCCATTAGTTGGCTAGTTGAGAGTTCATCTTCCTAGCATCATAAATTGAGGTTTTGGCTCAATTGGAGAACAAACTTCACACTTGCAATCAGAATTTTCTAAATATTTCTTGGACTCACATTGGATTACTAAGGTTGGTCTCACTCACTTGTTTATCCATGTCCCATAATCGATGAGGAAGAAATACGCAGTTCTATAAAAGGCTAAGTTCAAGTTTACAGTAGAAGAACTAGGAAATATTATTGATGTATCATCTCACGGCTATGATGGAGTACATAAGAATCAAATGGGTTTAGCATGGATATGAGAAGAGAAAATTCATATTAGCTGTCTAGTTTGGACAAGGAAAAAAAGTAGAAGTACCTAGACCAGTGCCAATGGTGAAATGACTCTTGATCATAAATTCTTATTTAAGCTGGTGAACAAGTGCATCTTGCCTAGATTACAAAGAAAGAATGAGGCAAATTGCGGGGACATGATTGTAATAGATGCTCTTGACAATGGAAGATTTGTGAGCCTGCCTGCGTCGATGCTCAAGCATATGGCTAGAGCTACTCATGGAAGACATGCTTCTCCCATATTTGTTTTGTCTAATCAAGATATTCCAGATGTTTTGAAATTCCTCTTGGGAATGGTAGGAAAAGAGGCAAAAGAAAATGATAACTAAATCGACACTAGCAGAGTGTGATCTTCTTCAAAGGGAAATGAGTTCTAGGAGCAATAACACAGTGACAAACTTGCTAAAAGAACACTCAAAAGTGAGGAAAGGAAATAAAAGGGTAGAGGCAGAAAATGAGTTCTTGAGAGATGAAAACACTAGGTTACACGGCAATCTTTTGATTGAGAAAAACGCTTCGATTACAAGAATTTACCAATTCATAGCCAAGTTTCAATTCTCAACTTCCACCAAGAGTGAACTTTCCTCCTAGTTTTAGGCCTTTTTTGTGTATTGTCATAGTTCTCTTATTATATTCTTTTTTGTGTGGGAGCTCTGGTTAAATTATGTAACTATGTGTTTAAAATGAATTTGATACAGTATTGAAGTTAATTTAATATGTTTCTTGCTATGACAATTCGAACAGATGTATCTCGGCAAAATTAGTAAAACAACTTGTTAATAATGATAAAAGAGGAAAATAAAGATAGCAGGTTCATATACCAGTTCATAAATAAACATGACAATCTAAAGGAACTGGTCCTCCCATAGCAACAATGTTACACCCCGTAAATCCAGGACATGTATACGAAAATAGACGCGAGAACACAAGACTTAAAAATTTGAACGAAAGAAAAAATTGTTTTCCAAAGGAAAAATCTTCCGAACCTCGGAAAGAAAAATTGTTCGTTAATGAGAATTGGGTTCTCAAATTTGATTATTTGAGACTTTTAGAATTTATCGGAATTATGGAATTCTATCTTCAGAGTTGAATATGTGGGGCCCACTCGGGAAATTTTACGTTTTTGTGGGGCCCACAAGGTTTCCGATATTTTGACCAATTATGGAAATTTCGGAAAATAAAATTCTATGGACGAATGGGAGGGTGACACGGGTCACCCCCCACATGGTCTTGGTCGAAATGACCAAGGGTTTGATGATCAAGTCTTGAAAGCCAAGGCTTGACATAATTGACCAAGTCAAGAAAGCCAAGTGGAGCTTGATATATTGACCACATCTTGACCACACATTTGGATTAATCCTAGCCCTTGATTTAATTATATATACTACTACTACTAGTAGCAAGACAAGTTAACACTTAGAAAAAATATCAAGAATGTTGGAGGAGAGAGGGAGCTCTCGGCCAAGCACCTTATGGAGAAAAAAAAATAGCAATCTTGCTTCATAAATCTCAATATTCAAACCTAAGATCCCTAGAGGTATTCTAAGGATATCCCAATACAAAAATCCAAAAAAACTACGTTATTACGTTAGTCGCAACATGAAAACCTAAGGGGGTTTTCATAGTTGGAGTTGAAACTTAAAGAGGAGTTCTTCATAAGCTTCTAAGGGTTGCTTGGAGTGGATTGGAACGTCAAGAAGAGGAGCTAAAGTTGCTAAGGATCGACTATGAATCTTGGATTATATTTGGAGCTTATTGAGGTAATAATCTTCGTCTTACTATTGTAATTGAAGATTCCATGTTATGAAAGTGATAGATGATCATGTGATATAGATTATGAAGATTGATAAGTGTTATGGAAAGCCAAAATCCGAAAAGTTCATGTTAGCCATTAAGATTGTAATTCACTTTAATTGTTAGTTACAATCGTCTCATGTTATAGAAGAAAAGAATTATAGTTGTTAGAATTGTTATTATGTATATAACATGTTGGAATAACGACTAGGACTAAAAAGGAAATTGAAAGAGAATTGATGTTGTTGTAGCCGAGAATGGCCATTGAATTATTGGACTGTTTTATACAATTGTGGGGAAGAATTTTATACGTTCTGTTAGGCGTGTAATCCCCTTTGATTAGTTGATTGGTTGAGCCTTAAAGGTGGCATGTTGGTTATTGATTTTCGGGCCTTGAAAAGGGCGGAAAAGTACGTAGAAACAAAGGAAGTGCTGCCCAATTTTCCATAGAATAGGAAGCTTTACACTTAGAATATTCTACGTTGAAAAGCTAGAAGTTGATAGACGTATTATGGTCATTATAGGTTGACATTCTACGTGCGGCATATTCAACTTGGCAAGTGGATTAAGTCGGAGAGGTATGTGAACTCTTCCCTATCTCTTGAGCATGAGTATTTACAAAGGTATAGTACGGTAGACGTACGTATTTTAAGTGAACTTGGTTTCAGTTTGGTATCCTTGCCTTGATTTCGAAAAGTGAAGTAACTCGGCTTTTAAAAGTATGCGTTACTTGATGTTACATGTAAAGATTACTTGACTTGAAAAGAATAGAATACTTGATTTGGAAAAGTATGGGTTACTTGAACTATTTTAAAGTTAAGAGACTTGATTTCTAAAGTCAAGGAACTTGAAGTATTCTGGAAGTATGAAACTTGATTTGAAAGTATATGATACTTGGTTTTCAAAAGTATAAGTCTCTTGGTTTCAAAGAGGAACGTAATTGTTTTGGTTTGTCTAAAACATAAAGGGTTATAACGGCTTTATGGGAAGTTAGTTATAACGACTTTATGGAAGGTTAAGAGAGTGGTCTACTTGATTTATAGGCATGAGTTGCCTAGGTTGTGAAAGTAAAAATGCTTGATTTTTTTTAAAAGCTTTGATTTAAATTTCTAAAGATGTAGTGACTTGTTTTGAGAAAGCAAGCATGCCTTGATACTAAGGGCATTAGTATCTTGGGGTTTTATTTAAAAAAGAGTCTTTTGAAAAGAATAGAATTACGTAGTACTTTGGGTTAAATTCCCGGATTTTTCATGACATGTTAGTGTCTTAAGTTAAATAAAATGAGAGTGCATGTTAATTAAGTCCAATAATAAGTTAAGGGATTTCTTAACTTGCTTATGTTATGTATGATAGCAGGTTGTGCTAGTGTTATGTTATTCTTGCGGGGTAAACCCCCGGGTTACTACTTATTCTGTGGATTTGCTCCCCACGATGCGAGTGCGGCGTATGTACTTATTGCGGGTCCACCGGGCCCATGCGGGTGAAATAGTCCCATGCAGAGCAAATTGCTCCATTGCGGGTCCACAGGACCTATGCGGGTGAAATAGTCCCAGGAGTAGGACTGCTTAATGATACTACGGACGGGTGGCCCTAATTTGATCATAAGCTTCCTAGTTTTTAAGCAGTAAAGTGTACTCTTGATTACTCTCATTATTTAGTAAGGCACAGTGTACTGTTAGTTTGGTTATCATACTTGTCTCCAGCTTTATTTTAGACTATATGATTTTATTTCAGTACTTTCAGTTTCACATACTTGGTACATATTTTGTACTGACCCCCTTTCCTCGGAGAGCTGCGCTCATGCTGCAGGTAGAGTTAAACAGGTTGTTGATCCTCACTCTTAGGATCACGGTTCAGCTGTTGAGAAGCTCCATTACTCCGGAGGCTTATCTTTGGTTCAGATCTCTGGTATTGTCGGTTGTTGTACATTCAGGGGTATGGCGGGGTCCTGTCCCGTCACAGTTGTTATGTCCAAACTCTTAGAGGTTTGTAGTCATATCTTGTGGGTCAGTTTGTAAAATAAGAGATGTAACTGCTTTTGGATATGTAATTGTATATATATATCCAGGAGGGCAGCCTTATCGTCTAGCCTGTTGTTTACTTCATTTTGATTTAAGTTATGTGTTTCATGTATGTTCCGCTGATTTTCTCTGATGGTTACCTGTAAGGGTGCCCAGGTAGGGCACCAGTTGCGGGCCCGGGGTCGGGTCATGACAAAAGTGGTATCAGAGTAGTTAGTCATCGGAAAGTGTCTACAGACCGTGTCTAGTAGAGTCTTGATTATCGGTGTGTTGTGCACCACATCTATAATCAGGAGGCTACAGGACATTTAGGATTGGTTTCCATTCTTCTCACTCTGAGATCGTGCGATAGAGCTGTGTTGTTAGGGTAGTCTCTCCCAAACGAGTTGTGTTGATTGCAGCTATGAGAAAGGCAGCAGTGACCCAGGAAGGACTATTTGGATTGCGTATCCAGGTTGGTAATAATTGTTGTATAGTTGGTATAATGACATACAACTATACAGATTTATGTATGAGGGTCAGACGCGTGTTGCCTAGAATGATTATAGATTACCAAGAATTGGTAAGGACTAATTAGATACCGGGAAGGTATGAAATAACTTAATGAATTCTCATCAAAGTTTTACGTGCTAATTTGAGATAATTAGGAGGTGATTAGCTGTCTGAGAATGTAATTAACCCTTAAGAAATCATGTTAAGGGACTTAATGGAAGACTATGTTATAGATTAAGCTATGTAGTATGCTTAAGAGAATTGTACGGATGAGATCCGTATGGAGTAAGTATGGTTGTTGTGATCAAGACAACACGATTGTGGTATTATGAGAAGCTATCTTACCCGTATGAAGGGAAGGGTAATGTAGGCTTGGGGTGGCCTTAAATTGGTTGATGTAGTAACTCCAAATTTGGAGGTCAGAATCAGTATGGAGGTTATGTACGTATGTTAGAATAAGTTTGGAAGTATGGAAAGGGAGCAACCAAGTGTAAAAGAATAGAGCCTGAATCCATAAGAACCTTTCGATGTAGCTACACCCGTGAGTGATTGGGTGGTAGCTGAGCGGGTATATAAGAATTGCCCGATGATGATATAGTCATCAGACCCTAGCAGACCTAGTAGAGCTGGAAATGATAGACTTTGAGGTCATTATGGGTACGGACTACCTGGCTTCTTGTTAGGCCAACGTTGACTGCAGAGAGAGATTGGTTCGATTCCAGTTTCCCGGTGAGCCGGTGATCGATTGGAAAGGAATGGAAGTGTTAGTAATATGTAAGTTATTCCTTCCTTCTTTGACATGATAAATTGTGGATTCTATGTGACTTGTTTCATTGAAGTAATTGATTTGAATATTGAACGTTAAGAGACGGAGATAAGAACGTACGATCATTGAAGAAGTTTATGTTAAGTGCCCTAGGAGGTACTTGGAGTTGGTTTAGTGTGGCAGTCAGGGCCACGACCTTCCGAATGGTTTCAGGAAAAATGCGCAAAGCAAGAATAAGACAAGTACGAGTGCCGCCGACGAAAAATAGGAGACATCATAAGTAGGTTTTGAAAATCTACACGATTTTTAAGGCGGTGCTTGATGATTTGAGTTATAAAGGAAACCGCAACAGGACCCTCTGAGTAGGGTTGTAACTTCAAGGAAAGATTATTAAAAGGGAGATAAGCTCTCTCCCCCATGTAAAAGGATAGTTTTACATATCTTTGAAGGTTATGCGTACCCATATTATTAGGTGATGGATATGAGACTGGTAAAGTCTTCAGTTTCGTTATGCAATGGGTTAAAAAAATTACATAACCTTTGGAAAAAGTATTGTGACGACACTAGGAAATGGTTGAAGAAGTGTCGTAAGGATATAAATGTAGGTAGTACGCGTGAATGAAATAGTATGATCGTGAATCAAGATAAGAAATCTTGGCAAGCCAGTGGATTATGTAATACCGTGAGATGAGGTTTGAACACCTGACTATAAGCTCTATGAGCTGGGGAGAATAATAGGATTACTACTTGACGAGATCAAGAAAATCTCCCCCTAAATTGCGATTGGCAGGAAGTCTTAGCCATGAGACAAGTGAAGAAATTGAATCTAATTATAGTAACCAAGTTGGGTGTGACAACACCCAGGATGGGAAACAGGAATCAAAATTGAGATTTGGTTATACCCGAATATTTCAGAAGTGTGAGAAAGGCTTCCAGTTATTGGGATATAATCTGACTACGACTACAGTGCTAACCCCTCTTGAGGGACTAGAGGGTTAGGTTATTATTGTAACACCTTGAGTGTTGGGCTAGGTTGTGTGCTGATGCAGTACGATAAGGTTATAACCTATGCTTTCCGGCAGCTACGGGAGCACAAAAGGAACTAAGCTACTCACGATTTGAATTGGCGGCAGTTAGGCATGCCTTGAATATTTGGAGGCATTACTTATATAGATTTCATGTGGATATTTGTGCAGACCACAAGAGCCTCCGGTATATCTTTAGACAGAGGCAGCTGAATTTGCGACAGAGACGGTGGTTAGAGTTACTCAAGGATTATGATGTTGATATCCTATACCACCCAGGGAAAGACGATATGGCTGCAGATGCTCTTAGTCATAGATCCATGGGTAGTCTGTCAGAAGGACAACCAGGTAGACAGGACATGATCCGTGAGATTCATCAGCTAGCGAGCCTAGGGGTTCGGTTGTTGTTTCCGATGATAATGGAGTTCGGGTCTGGGAGGTTGCCGAGTCTTCCCTCGTCAAGGAGGTGAAGAGGCGACAGTTTAAGGATCCAGTTTTAGTACAGAATTGAGATACGGTTCTTCGAGAGGAGAAGAGCCTGTGTGAGATAGCACCTGATGGGGTGCTAGGATACGAGGGCAGATTATGTCAGACAGATGAGCTCAGTTTACGGCTAACTTCTGGGGGGTTTCCAGAAGGGGTTAGGGATACAGGTGAGTCTCAGTGGTGCATTTCACCCTCAGACCGACGGACAGGCAGGACATGTTATCCAGACACTTGAGGATAGGTTGCGGGCCTGTGTTATTGATTTCAGGGTTAGCTGGGAGGATCTTTTGCCTCTCGTTGAGTTGCGTATAATACATGTTACCATTTAAGTATTCAGATGGCCCTGTATGAGGCCTTGTATGAAATAAAGTGTAGATCGTCGGTTGGTTGGTTCGACATAGGCGAGGTTCAGTTAATTGGCCCATACTTGATTCAGCGGGCTGTGGATAAGGCGAAGCTTATCCAGAAAATATTATTAGCAAGCTCAGAGTCGACAAAAGCTTTATGCAGAGAATCAACGTCGACACTTAGAGTTTCAGATTGACAATGGAATCTTCTTAAAGGCATCACCCATGAAGGGTGTGATAAGGCTTGGTAAGAAAGAGAAACTAATCCCAAGGTACATTGGACCTTATTAGATTGTCTGTAGAGGCAAGGTTGCCTATGAGTTAGATATGCGTCCGCTTGGGAGGCATGTACATCCGATCTTCCATGTTGTTATGTTATGGGATGGTATCGGAGATCCATCCAGAGTTTCCCGATTAGTGATGTCCAAGTGACAGAGGGGTTATCAGTTGAGGAGAGTCCCATAGCGATACTTGATCGCCAGGTCAGGCGACTATGGACTAAGGACGTGGCTTCCGTCAAAGTCTTGTGGCGGAATGTGTTACACCCCGTAATTCCAAGATATGTTTAAGAGAATGTACGTAAGGAATCAGGACTTTAAAAATTTGAACGAAAGAAAGAGTTGTAAATTTTCAAGGAAAAATCTTCCGAACCTCGGGAAGAAAAAATATTTGTTAGTAAGAATTGGGTTCCCAGAATCGTTATTTGAGACTTATGGAATTTATCGGAATTATGGAATTTTATTTTCGGATTTGGTCACGTGGGGCCCACTCGGGAAATTTTACGTTTTTGTGGGGCCCACGAGGTTTTCGATATTTTGACCAATTATGGAAATTTTGGGAAATGAAATATTTTAGACCAATGGGAGGGCGACACGTGTCACCCTCCACATGGGCTTGTTGGATTAAAAGAAATAGACCAAGTCAACTAGACAAGTTGAAGCTTGATAATATTGACCATAATTGACTAAGATCCTAGCCACACATTTGTTTTGATCTCACCCCTTGGTTGTAGTATATATCCACATTACTAGTGCAAGACTAGACAAATTCCACACTTAGAAAAATTTGAGAAATATTGTTGTGCACATAGAGGTGCTCTCGGCCAAGCTCTTCAAGGAACAAGAAAATTCTTCAATCTTGCTTCATAAATCACAATACTTAAACCCAAGGTCCCCAAAGGTATTCTAAGGATATCTCAACACAAAAATTCCGGAAAAACTACGTACGTTAGTCGCAACATGAAAACCTAAGGTGTTCTTCAACTTTGAAGTTGGAACTTGAAGAGAAGTTCTTCACAAACTTCTAAGGGTTGCTTGGAGTGGAGTGGAACGTAAAGATTTTGAGCTAAGACTATTCGGAGAACCGACTTGGAACTTGGATTAATTTTGGGCATTTTGAGGTAATGTCCTTATTCCATTGATGTAAGTTGATATTACTCATTATTATGGATAGTAGGTGAACTTGTGTTAAGGAAGATATGAAAAATAAGGTGTACTTGTCCCATTTTTATGCTAAAGCCGAGACTAGGAGGTTTTCGGCGTCGTTGGATTCGTTGGTTATAATCGTTGTTAACTTCACTTGTCGCATGTCAAAATGAAGTAATGATATTAGTAATATGTGTTATGATAGTTGTAAGTGATCATGAGAATTATGGAATGAAGGTTTATAATTGTTATGGAATTTGGAAGCCTTAAATGCGAGACCTAGCATGCTTAGCCTTTGATATTGTAATCAATTTAGTTGTTAGTTATAGTCGTCGCATATTATATAAGAAAGAGATTATAGTTGTTATAATTGTTTGCGACTATATAACATGTTAGAATAACAACTTGGATTGTAAAGGAATTGGAAGAATAGATGTGGTGTTATCCTTGCCGAAAATGGCTTTGGAATATTGAACAGTTTTATATTAATTATGGGATAGAATTTTATACGTCATGTTAGACGTATAATCCCCTTTGAATTGCTGGTTTGTTGCGCCTTAAATGTGGCATGTTGGTTGTTGATTTCGGGCTTTGAAAAAGGTGGAAAAGTACGTAGAATCAAATGAAGTGCTGCCCAAATTTCTGTAGAATAAGAGACCTAGCACTTAGTATTTGTCACGACCCGAACCCGGGCCCGTGACTGGTGCCTTACCCCGGGCACCCTAGTGATACAACATCAGAGAAAATCAGCGGAAATAAAACATAAACATGAAACAAGAGATATGATAAATAAACAGGCTAACCAAAACAGTTGCATCAGATATATACATAAAAACCCGAACAGTTATCCTTTTTTTTACAAACTCTGCCCACAACAGTACTACAGACCTCTAAGAGTTTTTATACAACATGACGGGACAGGGCCCCGCCATACCCCTGAATGTACAAGAACCTACAACTCAGGGTAACATACCAAAAGATAAGCCTCCGGAGGAACGGAGCTTCCCAACGCTGAACTGCGATCCTAAGAGCGAGGATCAACAACCGATGTACCTCTACCTGCGGCATGAACGCAGCCCCCCGAAGGAGGTCAGTACAACAGGTACCAAGTATGTGAAACTGAAAATACTGTAGTTAAATCATAACAGTCTATATAAAGCAGGAGACATATATGATAACCAAAATACAACACGCAATTATAAACGCAGTTAAATCAGGGTCTCACGCCCACAACATCAATCATGTTCGCATCTTGGCCACATGCCCCCGGAATTCTCCATCGGTGCAGACATGTCCAGGATGCAACAATAATAATAAGGTACCGGGTAATCAACCCTGCCGCATGGCCACATGCCCGAGTGCGCCGGTGCGCGTATGTCCATGTAACAATAATACCAATACACGGGTGATCAACCCTGCCGCGTAGCCACATGCCCCGAGTGCGCCGGCAGCATGTCCATGTAACAACAATAACAATATATCGGGTGATTAACCCGCCGCGTGGCCGCATGCCCGGAGTGCAGCCGGTGCGAGCATGTCCATGTAACAACAATAATAATATATCGGGTGATTAACCCGCCGCATGGCCGCATGCCCCCGGTGCAGACATGTCCATGTAACAACATCACACTCCTAATGGAAGCATACCCGTGGGCCACCCATCGTGTCAGTATGTCCATCAATCGAGCGAATAGCGCCCTCCAACGAGACGCGGTACGTAAATACAACACTTGCACAACAAAGGCTATTACCACAAACATAGGCAAGTTCAACATACTTATAGACTCTTATTTTATTACAACAAATCCGGGTTTTAACCCCAAAGTACTACATACATTAATCCTTTCAAAAAGACCTCTTTTCACGTAAAAACAACTCGATACTATTATCCGTAGTGCCAAATACGTTCATGTTTTAAAATCAAGTACTTTACACTGTTTTAACCAAGTGGCTTACATTTTCTAGAACAACGTCAAGTAACAACATCTTTTCCAAAAGTTCAAGTTTGCCTAATTTCAGATACTCACGTCTTTTAGTTTGGAAAGATTTTATAGTTTATAGTCTTAATCAAATAGCGTACTCCCCTTTAAAACAATAAGCCTTATGTGTGAGTAGGTTATTCTTTGTTTATAACAATCTTATAAAAGCAGCCATGATCTAGGAAATGTAATATCATTTTGTCTCATCTTAGCTTCTATGCAGATGGAGGTTTCTACTAGTTTTAATAATACTTAATTATTCAATACATTTCCCTTTATTAGCGCTGCAGTGGTTTGTTCGATACTTATTCGATTTCAAATCAAGAAACATTATTCCTTTTAAAAACCAAGTACTCATTACTCACGAATGAGGTTTCACACTATTTAACAAAATTCATATTAATTCAATTAAGTCAAGTCTCTTATCTTTTAAGATCAAGTCTCTTAACTTCTTAAAATCAATAAATCATTTTTTTTATCTCTCTTAAGTCGTTATACCTAACTTCCCATAAAGTTAGTATAACTCTTAAGCTTTCAAACCAAGTATTATTCTTCTTTCAAAAAGGATTCTTAATTCTTTTGAAATACTTCCAGATTCTTATTATTCAGGCTTAAGTCAAAAGACATTGCCGTAAAACTACATTCGATTAACACGTACGTCTACCGTACTATATATATATTCTTTTAAAATACTTCCAGATTCTTATTATTCAGGCTTAAGTCAAAAGACATTGCCGTAAAACTACATTCAGTTAACACACGTACGTCTACAGTACTATATATATATTCTTTTAAAATATCATGCTCAAGAGGATAGGAAGAATCACATACCTCGCGACGATTATCGACTATTAGCAAAACGCTCCACGGCTATAACCCGGCTAGCCTTGTCCACCTTCCAAGTAGTACATGCTACTCGCAGAACATTCAACCAATAAAGGTTATAAGTCTACTGTAAATACGATCTATGTAAGTCTGATTTCTTCTTCTTTAATATTCTTCTGATGTGATCTATTCAAGTCTTTTCTGTAATATCCTTCTATTACAGTTCAATTCTCTTCTATGAATCTTATATTCATTTATAATAATACTACAGTATGTAATTTCCAACTACAATATAAGGACAAGAGTATTTACCTCGATAAGCCCAAAATTATCCAAGTTATAAGTCGATCCTGAGCAACGTTTTAGCTCCTACTCCGGGCGCTCCAACCCGCTCCAAACAACCCTTAGAAGTTCTACGCAACTTCTTCTTAATACTTCAACCGGCTATGAAGATTTTCCTTAGGGTTTCGTTTTTGTGACTTAAGGGAATATAGTAGTATTTCCGGGCTCTACGTATAGAGGTAACTTTGGAAAGTACTACAAGGTATTTGGGCTAAAGTATTTGGGTATAGCAACAACACTTGGAGAATACTTTTCTACCAAGGGGGGGGGGTATTTATACGAGACAACTAGGCAAAGGGGGGGGTTGGTTTCGGCCAAGGCTCACAAGGGGGAGGGGGACTTGGACGAACACTTCAACAAAGGGGGAGGGATTTCAAGACTTGGAGAAATGATTTTTGGATGAAGAAATCCTTCAACTTAGGGGGGGTATTTATAGGCCAACCAATGGCCAAGATGAAGCCAAGTGCTAGGCAAGTGTAAGGTCAAGATTTGGACAAGTGTTTGTGGGTCCCACTTGCTCATCAACTACACAAAATATCCTACCAACTACTTGACAAAATAGCCAAGGCAAACCGCCCAAGTTTCGTCCCACTTTACACGTCCACTTGAGGGTGACACTTGTCACCCTCTCGTTGGTCCAAAATATTTCGTCTCTCGGAAAAATCCGCAAAAATTATAAATGACATAGCCGTAATTTTCCCTACGCAAGTTCTAGAAAATGTTTCGCCGGAAAACGATTCTTTTCGGTAGTTATGAACAAAATTTCGAACCTTGCCTATCTTTAAGGCTCAAACTTCTCTACGTACGTCCTCACGTACATACTCTGGAAATACGGGGTATAACAGTATTATTCCACGTTGATAAGCTAGGAGATGATAGACATGTTATGGTTATTATAGGTTGAAGTACTACGTATAGCGTATTCTACTTGAAGGGTGGAATAGTTATCAAGGTTGAAGTACTTTGGAGCATTTTGCTACTTGTCGATAGTCGTCGCGATGTATGTGAACCTCTTCCTTCTTTTGGCATGATTCTACGTATGAAATATACATGTGTTGTTATTTCATGATTCCTTCTACTCTTAGAAGTTAAGAGGTACGTATGTTGATTTACTCTATGTAAAAGGTATGTCTAAGTTATCCTAAGTTCTTACCAAGTCTTATGGGGGATGTTGGTAAGAGTCGTTAGGAAGTATGTGGAGTCGAGGTCACCTCTAATTTATTGCACTAATGAGAATATGTATCGAACAAGCCATTGCAGCGTTAATAAAAATGTATCGACAATCAATTATATTAAAATAAGTAGAATTCTCCATCTGCATAGAAACTAAGATAAGACAAAATTGTATTACATTTTCTAGATCATGGCTGCTTTAATAAGATCGTTATAAACGAGTATAACCTATTCACATCTCATAAAAGTATATGTTACTTAATTTAAAAGAGTTTATGTTATGAAGTTTTAAGACTATGAACCTTGATTTCTTAAAGGGTTGAGACTTTATTTTTCAAGTTATGGGACTTGATTCTTAAAGGTAGAAGTGACTTGATTTATTTGAAGTAAGTGAATTGATTTTAAAGAGTTTATGTTATGAAGTTTTAAGACTATGAACCTTGATTTCTTAAAAGGTTATGAGACTTTATTTTCCAAGTTATGGGACTTGATTTTTAAAGGAAGGAATGACTTGATTTAAAAAGTATGGCTTCTTAATTTATTTCAAGAGTTAAGAAGAATGATTTCAAAAGAGTATGTAACTTGAGTTTTAAAAGTATACGTTTGTTGATTTAAGGAAAAAGAGTTGCATGATTCTTTTTAAGTATGTATGTACGTAGTACTTTTGGGTTTAGTTTCCCCAATGTGATAAGAAATAAAAGTGTCTTAAGTTCTCTAAAATGAAAGGTTGTTATAATAGCTTTATGGGAAGTTGTTATAACGACTTAAGAAGAAGTGAAAAGACAGTTTAAAATGTTATGTTATGAGACACACCGAGCCTACAAATAGGTCGGGTTATGTTAGGAGATTATGATAGCCGATTGTACTTATGTTACGTGATTATGCTAGCCGGTTGTGCTTGTGATATATTATTTATTGCGGGGTCAATCCCCGGGACATTATACATTCTGTGGATTTGCTCTCCACGATGCGAGTATTGCGTATATACTCATTGCGGATCCACAAGATCCATGCAGGTGAAATAGTCTCATCCGGATGAAATAGTCCCATACGGGAGAAATAATCCCATGCGGGTTCAATTCCCATGATTATTCCATGGACTGCTACTCCATGATGCGGGTATATCCACATATATACTTATTGCGGGTCTACAAGATCCATGCGGGTGAAATAGTCCCATGCGGGTGGGTTGATTTTCTATTTTATAAAATGTACAGTTTACTCTCATCATATCGAGTCCCTCACTAAAGGGCCGGGACACATTATAGGCATATAGACATGACAATTGATTTTATATTATATCATGGACTGCCGACAGTGATGTTGTATTCTACGAGCATGCTTCTGTGATATTATATGCTGAGGGCAGATGTCCCTGATTTTGACATGACTTTCATATGTGAAAGTGGTACGGTGTTATAGTGGTACGGTGTTATAGTAGTACGGTGATACGAGGTACAGTTGGCTCTGATTGTTATATGACACGGTAGGATCTGATATTTGATTTTCATACTTGCTTCTGTCATTCTTTTGTACAGTTATGATCTTGTTTACTGTACTATATTTCCGTTCCATACTTGGTACCTGTTGTACTGACCTCCTTCGGGAGCTGCATTCATGTCCGCAGGTCTAGGTACTCAATTTTGGATCCGCGAGCTTAGGATCCTGGTTCAGCATTTTGAGATGACTCCATTGTTCCGGAGCCTGTCATTATATATTCAGGGGTACGGCGGGGCCTTGTCCCGTCACGCCATCGCCCAAATTCTTAGAGGTCTGTATTCATATGTGGGCTGGACTGGCTAGCGTTGTAATTACATTGTTGAACAGTGTAGACCCTTTCGGGTGATTTTTATTATGACAGTCTTATCGGCTTTGCCTTTGTCTAAAAAAAATGAGTGTTATTTATCTTCCGCGGTTTATTATGTTGTATGAATAGAAGGGTGCCAAGGTAGGACACCGGTCGCGGGCCCGGGGTTCGGGTCATGACAGAATGATATTGAAAGAGAAGATGATTTGGCGAGCCGAGGAGGACATGAGGAAGAAGTGCCCACACTTGTTCTCTACACCTACAGGAAATTCGCTTCCCTACTTGTCAATGATAAATTGACGTATTTGCCTAAGTATTATTATGTGGCATATGTGATTATGTTGGGTATGGTTAAAGGGAACTATGTCGTTATATAATTAGATTGGACTCCGAAAGAACATTTAGAGACAAATGTTTCTAAGGGGGGGAGAATGTTACACCCCGTAAATCCAGGACATGTATATGAGAATAGACGCGAGAACACAAGACTTAAAATTTGAACGAAAGAAAGAATTGTTTCCAAAGGAAAAATCTTCCGAACCTCAGGAAGGAAAATTGTTCGTTAATGAGAATTGGGTTCTCAAATTTGATTATTTGAGACTTTTAGAATTTATCGGAATTATGGAATTCTATCTTCAGAGTTGGATACGTGGGGCCCACTCGGAAAATTTTATATTTTTGTGGGGCCCAAAAGGTTTCCGATTTATTGACCAATTATGGAAATTTTGGAAAATGAAATTCTATGGACGAATGGGAGGGCGACACGTGTCACCCCCCCCCCCCCCCCCACATGGTCTTGGTCGAAATGACCAAGGGTTTGATGATCAAGTCTTGAAAGCCAAGGCTTGACATAATTGACCAAGTCAAGAAAGCCAAGTGGAGCTTGATATATTGACCACATCTTGAACACATATTTGGATTAATCCTAGCCCTTGATTTAATTATATAAACTACTACTAGTAGCAAGACAAGTTAACACTTAGAAAAAATATCAAGAATGTTGGAGGAGAGAGGGAGCTCTCGGCCAAGCTTCTTATGGAGAAAAACAAATTGCAATCTTGATTCATAAATCCCACTATTCAAACCTAAGATCCCTAGAGGTATTCTAAGGATATCCCAATACAAAAATCCCGAAAAAACTACGTTATTACGTTAGTCGCAACATGAAAACCTAAGGGAGTTTTCATAGTTGGAGTTGGACCTTGAAGAGGAGTTATTCATAAGCATCTAAGGGTTGCTTGGAGTGGATTGGTACGTCAAGAAAATGAGCTAAAGTTGCTAAGGATCGACTTTGAATCTTGAATTAGATTTGGGGCTTATTGAGGTAATAATCTTCGTCTTACTATTGTAATTGAAGATTCCATGTTATGAAAGTGATAGATGATCATGTGATATAGATTATGAAGATTGATAAGTGTTATGGAATATTGGAAGCCAAAAATCCAAAAAGTTCATGTTAGCCATTAAGATTGTAATTCAATTTAATTGTTAGTTACAATCGTCGCATGTTATAGAAGAAAAGAATTATAGTTGTTAGAATTGTTATTATGTATATAACATATTGGAATAACGACTAGGACTAAAAAGGAAATTGAAATAGAATTGATGTTGTTGTAGCCGAGAATAGCCATTGAATTATTGGACTGTTTTATACAATTGTGGAGCAGAATTTTAAACGTCATGTTAGGCGTGTAATCCCCTTTGATTAGTTGATTGGTTGAGCCTTAAAGGTGCCATGTTGGTTATTGATTTTCGGGCCTTGAAAAGGGTGGAAATGTACGTAGAGGTATATTCTAGAATAGGAAGCTTTACACTTATAATATTCTACGTTGGAAAGCTAGAAGTTGATAGACGTATTATGGTCATTATAGGTTGACATTCTACCTGCGGCATATTCAACTTGGAAAGTGGATTAAGTCGGAGAGGTATGTGAACTCTTCCCTATCTCTTGAGCATGAGTATTTACAAAGGTATAGTACGGTAGACGTACGTATTTTAAGTGAACTTGGTTTCAGTTTGGTATCCTTGCCTTGATTTCGAAAAGTGAAGTAACTCGTCTTTTAAAAGTATATGTTACTTGATGTTACATGTAAAGATTACTTGACTTGAAAAAAATAGAATACTTGATTTGGAAAAGTATGGGTTACTTGAACTATTTTAAAGTTACGAGACTTGATTTCTAAAGTCAAGGAACTTGAAGTATTCTGGAAGTATGAAACATGATTTGAAAGTATATGATACTTGGTTTTCAAAAGTATAAGTCTCTTGGTTTCAAAGAGGAACGTAATTGTTTTAGTTTGTCTAAAACATAAAGGGTTATAACGGCTCTATGAGAAGTTAGTCATAACGGCTTTATGGAAGGTTAAGAGAGTGGTCTACTTGATTTATAGGCATGAGTTGCCTAGGTTGAGAAAGTAAAAATGCTTGATTTTTTTTAAAAGCTTTGATTTAAATTTCTAAAGATGTAGTGACTTGTTTTGAGAAAGCAAGCATGCCTTGATACTAAGGGCATTAGTATCTTGGGGTTTTATTTAAAAAGGAGTCTTTTGAAAAGAATAGAAGTACGTAGTACTTTGGGTTAAATTCTCGGATTTGTCATGACATGTTAGTGCCTTAAGTTAAATAAAATGAGAGTGCAAGCTAATTAAGTCCAATAAGAAGTTAAGGGATTTCTTAACTTGCTTATGTTATGTATGATAGCCGGTTGTGCTAGTGTTATGCTATTCTTGCGGGGTAAACCCCCGGGTTACTACTTATTCCCTGGATTTGCTCCTCACAATGCGAGTGCGGAGTATGTACTCATTGCGGGTCCACCGGGCCCATGTGGGTGAAATAGTCTCATGCGGGTGAAATAGTCCCATGCGGAGCAAATTGCTCCATTGCGGGTCCACATGACCTATGCGGGTGAAATTGTCTCAGGAGTAGGACTGCTTAATGATACTACGGGCGGGTGACCCTAATTTGATCATAAGCTTCATATTTTTTAAGCAGTAAAGTGTACTCTTGATTACTCTCATTATTTAGTAATGCACATTGTACTGTTAGTTTGGTTATCATACTTGACTCCAGCTTTATTTTAGACTATATGATTTCATTTCAGTACTTTCAGTTTCACATACTTGGTACATATTTTGTACTGACCCCTTTTTCTCGGGAGGCTGCGTTCATGCCGCAGGTAGAGTTAAACAGGTTGTTGATCCTCACTCTTAGGATCACGGTTCAGCTGTTGAGAAGCTCCATTAATCCGGAGGCTTATCTTTGGTTTAGATCCCTGGTATTTTCGGTTGTTGTACATTCAGGGGTATGGCGGGGCCCTGTCCCATCACAGTTGTTATATCCAAACTCTTAAAGGTCTGTAGTCATATCTTGTGGGTCAGTTTGTAAAAGAAGGGATGTAACTGCTTTTGGATATGTAATTGTATATATATATCCAGGAGGGCAGCCTTATCGGCTAGCCTGTTGTTTACTTCATTTTGATTTAAGTTATGTGTTTCATGTATGTTCCGCTGATTTTCTCTTATGGTTACCTGTAAGGGTGCCCAGGTAGGGCACCAGTTGCGGGCCTGGGGTCGGGTCGTGACAAAAGTGGTATCAGAGCAGTTAGTCATCGGAAAGTGTCTACAGACCGTGTCTAGTAGAGTCTTGATTATCGGTGTGTTGTGCACCACATCTATAATCAAGAGGCTACAGGACATTTAGGATTGGTTTCCATTCTTCTCACTCTGAGATCGTGCGATAGAGTTGTGTTGTTAGGGTAGTCTCTCCCTAACGAGTTGTGTTGATTGCAGCTATGAGAAAGGCAGCAGTGACCTAGGAAGGACTATGTGAATTGCGTATCCAGGTTGGTAATAATTGTTGTATAGTTGGTATAATGACATACAACTATACGGATTTATGTATGAGGGTCAGACGCGTGTTGCCTAGAATGATTATAGATTACCAAGAATTTGTAAGGACTAATTAGATACCGGGAAGGTATGAAACAACTTAATGAATTCTCATCAAAGTTTTACGTGCTAATTTGAGATAATTAGGAGGTGATGAGTTGTCTGAGAAGGTAATGAACCCTTAAGAAATCATGTTAAGGGACTTAATGGAAGACTATGTTATAGATTAAGCTACGTAGTATGCTTAAGAGAATTGTACGGATGAGATCCGTATGAAGTAAGTATGGTTGTTGTGATCAAGACAACACGATTGTGGTATTATGAGAAGTTATCTTACCCGTATGAAGGGAAGGGTAATGTAGTCTTGGGGCATGGAAATGGCCTTAAATTGGTGGATGTAGTAACTCCAAATTTAGAGGTCAGAATCAGTATGGAGGTTATGTACGTATGTTAGAATAAGTTTGGAAGTACGGAAAGGGAGCACCCAAGTGTAAAAGAATAGAGCATGAATCCGTAAGAGCCTTTCGAGGTAGCTACACCCGTGAGTGATTGGGTGGTAGCTGAGCGGGTATATAAGAATTGCCCGGTGATGATACAGTCATCAGACCCTTTCAGACCTAGTAGAGCTGGAAATGACATACTTTGAGGTCATTATGGGTACGGACTAGCTAGCTTCTTGTTAGGCCAACATTGACTGCAGAGAGAGATTGGTTCGATTCCAGTTTCCCGGTGAGCCGGTGATCGATTGGAAAGGAATAGAAGTGTTAGTAATATGTAAGTTATTCCTACCTTCTTTGACATGATAAATTATGGAGTCTATGTGACTTGTTTCATTAAAGTAATTGATTTGAATATTGAACGTTAAGAGACGGAGATAAGAACGTACGATCATTGAAGGAGTTTATGTTAAGTGCCCTTGGAGGTACTTGGAGTTGGTTTAGTGTGGCAGTCAGGGCCACGACCTTCCGAATGGTTTCAGGAAAAATGCGCAAAGCAAGAATAAGATAAGTACGTGTGCCGCCGACGAAAAACAGAAGACATCATAAGTAGGTTTTGAAAATCTACACGATTTTTAAGGCGGTTCTTGATGATTTGAATTATAAAGGAAACCGCAACAGGACCCTGTGAGTAGGATTGTAACTTCAAGGAAAGATTATTGAAAGGGAGATAAGCTCTATCTCTCTCATGTAAAAGGATAGTTTTACGTATCTTTGAAGGTTATGCGTACCCATATTATTAGGTGATGGATTTGAGACTGGTAAAGTCTTCAGTTTCGTTATGCAATGCGTTAAATTTTTTACATAACCTTTGGAAAAAGTATTGTGTTGGGGTAAATTGAGGACGACACTAGGAAATGGTTGAAGAAGATTCGTAAGGATATAAATGCAGGTAGTACGCGTGAATGAAACAGTATGATCAAGAATCAAGATAAGAAATCTTGGCAAGCCAGTGGATTATGTAATATCGTGATATGAGGTTTGAACACCTGTCTATAAGCTCTATGAGCTGGGGAGAATTATAGGATTACTACTTGACGAGATCAAGGAAATCTCTCCCTAAATTGCAATTGGCAGGAAGTCTTAGCCATGAGACAAGCGAAGAAATTGAATCTAATTATAGTAACCAAGTTGGGTGTGACAACACCCAGGATGGGAAACAAGAATCAAAATTGAGATTTGGTTATACCCGAATATTTCAGAAGTGTGAGAAGCTTCCAGTTATTGGGAGATAAGCTGACTATGACTACAGTTCTAACCCCTCTTGAGGGACTAGTGTTTTAGGTTATTATTGTAACACCTTGAGTATTGGGATAGGTTGCGTGCTGATGCAGCACGGTAAGGTTATAACATATGCTTCCCGGCAGCTACGGGAGCACAAAAGGAATTAAGCTACTCACGATTTGAATTGGCGGCAGTTAGGCATGTCTTGAAGATTTGGAGACATTACTTATATGGATTTTATGTGGATATTTGTGCTGACCACAAGAGCCTCAGGTATATCTTCACACAGAGGCAGCTGAATTTGCGACAAAGACGGTGGTTAGAGTTACTCAAGGATTATGATGTTGATATCCTATACCACCTAGGGAAAGCCGTTATAGCTGCAGATGCTCTTAGTCATAGATCCATGGGTAGTCTGTCAGACGGACAACCAGGTAGACATGACATGATCTGTGAGATTCATCAGCTAGCGAGCCTAGGGGTTTGGTTGTTGTTTCAGATGATAATGGAGTTCGGTCTGGGAGGTTGTCGAGTCCTCCCTCGTCAAGGGGGTGAAGAAGCGACAGTTTAAGGATCCAGTTTTAGTACAGAATCGAGATACGACTCTCCGAGAGGAGAAGAGCCTGTGTGAGATAGCACCTGATGGGGTGCTAGGATACGAGGGCAGATTATGTGTACCCGATGCTACAGGACTTCGTCAGCAGGTTTTAGGGGAGGCACACAGTGCTCATTACTCTATTTATTCGGGGTCTACTAAGATGTATCATGACCTCAGATGTAGGTATTGGTAAGATGGCCTGGAGAGGGACGTAGCAGAGTTATTGCTCAGTGTCCAAATTGGCAGCAGGTCAAGGTTGAGCACGAGAAGCCCGGTGGCTTATTACAGACGATTGAGATCCCGACTTAGAGGTGGGAGGTGATTAATTTGGATTTTGTTACAGGGTTGCATCGTACTCGGAGGAAGTGCGACTCCCTGTAGGTCATAGTAAACAGGCTGACGAAATCAGCCCATGTTCTTCCTGTCAGGACCACTTACTCGGCTGAGGATTATGCTAGATTATATAGCAGGAAGATTGTGAGGCTGCACGGGGTTCCTACATTATGATGTCAGACAAATGAGCTCGCCACGCTAACTTCTGTGGGTTTTCGAAGGGTTAGGGACACATTGAGTCTCGGTGTGCATTTCACCTCGCATCGACGACAGCAGTGACATGTTATCCAGACACTTGAGGATAGGTTGTGGGCCTGTGTTATTGATTTCAGGGGTAGCTGGGAGGATCTTTTGCCTCTCGTTGAGTTGCGTATAATACCCGTTACCATTCAAGTTGTCACGACCCGATCTCGGGCCCGCGACTGGTGCCTTACCCCGGGCACCCTAGTGATAACAACATCAGAGAAAATCAGCGGAAATAAAATTTAATCAGGAAACAAGAGACAACATAAGAAAACAGGCTAACCAAAACGGTTACCTTCATGTATATACATAAAACCGAACAGTTACAATCCTTTACAAACCCTGCCCACAACAGTACTACAGACCTCTAAGAATGTAACAACAACTATGACGGGACAGGGCCCCGCCATACCCTGAATGTACAAGTACCTACAATGACAGGGGACTATACCAAAAGATAAGCCTCCGGAGAAACGGAGCTTCCCAACGCTGAACTGCGATCCTATGAGCGAGGATCAACAACTGGTGTACCTCTACCTGCGGCATGAACGCAGCCCCCCGAAGGAGGTCAGTACAACAGGTACCAAGTATGTGAAACTGAAAATACTGTAATGAAATCACATTTCATCATTTTATAAAACCATTTCGCAATAAGTAAACAGTTAGGTTAAGGGACGATATCCCCAACATGATCACTCACACCGAACTATGGGTCTCACGCCCATAATATCCATCATGCCCGTGGAACTCATTCTCATCGCTGCGAGACATGATGTAAAACCACACCCATATGTGAACACGAACACTAGATCACGCTGCGTCGTCAAACCGATCGGGCGAGTAGAATAGCCAACTACGGTCCGAAGGCTAGTCATATCCCTTCACGGGCAAGGTACGGAAGCCAACTACCAGTCAAAAAGCTAGCCACACAACTGGCCGAAGCAAGTATCTTAAGCTAACGTACAATAGCCTACCGTCTCACGAGATATGACCGTGGCAAGTATCTTAAGCTATCTACCAGAGCCTGTCGATACACGAGAAATGACCAGAACAAGTATCTAAAGTGTGCCTGTAACCACATGTACAAATCAAGCCCGTGATCGCTCGTCACCGCGACAAGCTTCATGGATTAGCGGTCCATGGACAAATAACATAAACCTCACAATGACCGCATGCCCCGGCATCTTACCTCGGTATAAGCATGGCCATGAAACCATCCTACTGGACGCATACCCGTGGACCATCCATCGTGTCAGTATGTCCAAAGGAAATAACAAGATAATACTCAAAGTGGAAGCATACCAGTGGACCATCCATCGTGTAAGTATGTCCAAAAGAAATAACCAGATAATACTCAAAGAGGACGCATACTCGTGGAACATCCAATATGTCAGTATGTCCAAACAATCAATCAGATAGCCGGTCCTCCCCGAGAGACACGGTAGCACAGAATCAAAAACACTTGCACAACAAAGGCTATCACAACAAGCATAGGCAAGTTCAACGTACTTTCACTTTATATCAACGATCCGGGTTTCAACCCCAAAATACTACATACTTTCATTCTTTCAAAAAGACCTCTTTTTATGTAAAAGCCACACGATACCAATACTCGTAGTATCAAAACACGTTTTCTTTTCAAACCAAATTACTTCACCTTTGTAAAAATCTTTACAAGACTTTTAAAATCAAGTACTCTATACTTTTTAAACCAAGTGTTTTTCGTTTAAAACAACATCAAGTATACTCTTTAAAACCCAAATAACTTACTCTTTTCAAAACAAGTAACCTATACTTAAATCAAGTTACTTCTCCTTTTCCGAAATCAAGTTGTTTATAAGTCAAGTCTCTTATCTTTTAAAATCAAGTCGTTTAGCTTTCAAAATCAAATCTTTCTTTTATTTTCATAAAGTCGTTATAACTAACTTCCCATAAAGCCATTATAACACTTTATGTTTTAAACAAACAAGATTCATTTCACACACGTACGTCTACCGTACTATATAGTTCACAACAATCATGCTCAAGAGTATAGGAAGAATCACATACCTCTTCGGCTTAATCCACAAGCCAAGTCGAGTATGCCGCGCGTAGAAGAACCACCTATAACAACCACAATATATCTATCAATCTCTAGTTCTCTTCGTAGCATATTCTAAGTAAAAAGTTCCTTATTCTACGAAAAATTCGGTAGCACCTCCCCCCCACAATCACATAAATAACCTCCCCCTAACAAGGCCTGCTACCAATCCAACAACTCCAAGGAGATTACACGTCTAACCGGGCGTGTACAATTCTGTCTCACAATAATACTACACAAGTCTACTGTAAATACAGTCCGATGTAAATACAGTTCAATCCTTTATAATCCTCCTTCCAATATAACTTATACTCATTTCTAAACTACTACAATATGTAATATCCAATTACAATAGGGGGACACATATCATTACCTCGATAAGCCCAAAATTATCCAAGATTATAAGTCGATCATGAGCAACGTTTAGCTCCAAATCCTAACGCTCCAACCCGCTCCAAGCAACCCTTAGAAGCTCCTAACCAACTCCTCTTCAAGATCTAACTCCAAAAAGTGAAGAACACTTAGGCTCAACTATGGCAAGTTTCGGCCAAGGTGAAATTCTAAGGCTAGGGTTGTGAAATCTTTTCCAACTCTTGGTACACAATCTTCCTAACACCCTAAGGAAGAATACTTATAAGTTTAAGGATTTTTGGACAACTTTTGGTCAAGGGGAGGCTCCCAAAACCGAGAGCACACAAGAGAAATGGGAGGGAGTATTTTGCCTTGGAAAGCTTAAGTGTGGATGAAGAATAAGTCTAGCATTAAGGGGGTATTTATAGAGGAATTAAGGGTCAATATCTATGCAAGTGTGTGGTCAAGATTGGGCCATGTGTGTGTGGGTCCCACCACACCACATGGCTAACAAAAAACAAGACAAGTGGCTTGCCACTTGTAAGGCCATTTCGACGAGGACAAGTGGCTGACACTGTCCCTCCACCGCCAAGGTGCCACATGGGGGTGACACGTGTCGCCCCCCTACTCGTCCAAAATATTTCGTCTTCCGAAAATATCCAAAATACCGAAAATCTCAAAACAAAGTGGGCCCCACAAAACCGTAAATTTCTCCCGTGGGTCCCACGTGACCATTTCCGAAAATAAAATCTCATAATTCTAATATAATCCAAGAAGTCCAAATACCAAATCTGGGAATCCAATTCCCATTAACGAACCTTTTTCCTTCACAAAACCCGAAAACTTTTCCGTCGAAAAATCACATCTTTCTTTCCAAAATTTCTGTCGTATTCTCGTACGTACGTCCTCACATACATACCCTGGAACTACGGGGTATAACATTCTTCCCCCCTTAGAAACATTCGTCCCGAATGTTCCTTCTAAGTCTCCAAACGTACTTGCGTCGGTATAGTCTCCACTACTATACTTACAAAACCGATCATGCCACCACTGGCCAGAATATAGCATGTTCGCAAAACTCAAATCCAAGCCAACGAGGAATCACCTCTAATATCACAAAAAGCTCCCACCCATGGTCTAAAGGATACTCCCTTCGCATCTTCACTTCACAAAAGAAATGATCACTTCCGTTCTCATAACACATGTTCGCTTCTTTTCTTACTCGTCGTACCCTTCTCGGACACCCGAACTCTCTATAGTACACGTTTCACACTTCAGTTACTGCTTCAATTTCCTCTAAGGCCATTCCCGGCCTTCTCGATCCGATTCTAGTCGAACACATCCACGAACTCATACGATGGTTACCTAAACTTGGGCCTAGCACCTCGTGACCTACCACTGGCGGGACCACCTCGAATCGACTCTCCTCATTCCGGGCTGCGGGTTGACTCGCAACCTTTCCTCAACCCGACCCATTTATCGTGCCAAACTCTCTCGTTCCCCAATCCGGAACAATCTCACTAATCAAGTCACGAAAACCTAGTGGCCTTCTTAGCTCAACTACCCTCTTTCATTTCACACCACTTAGGGACTTATCACACAAATATACCCCACGTATACTATGCACTACGACAAAGGTCAATCGTAAACAAAATCTTTTACTCAAGACGGCCTCGCATCTAAGATCTCCACATATAATATTCTAAGGCTCACAATTTCCCTGTCCCCAATCTTACCCCTTTCAACTACCCATGTTTTCTAAACCACACTTAACACAATGCTATCCGTTTAGCACTCCACATGTATCCACCATAACAACATAACCAAGTCTCTTAAGGGCTAAAGGTATCGCTGTAACTACTGCCTTACTTCCTCTTTGTCGCTCTAACCATAACCCTGCCCTGCAGGGCGCCTAGCTATAGAAGGTGATGAACCAACCACCGATCCCGAAGGCTGAGTCTCTACATCCGTGCTACCTCTGGTTGGACAACTCTCACCAAATGGCCCTGTTGGCCGCAAGCATAACAATCTCCCAAACTAGCACGACACCCTGAGGATCATCCTCAGCTCTCTATCCATAGAACTCTGGCGAACTGCAACTCAAGAAATCCCGAAGTCTCAGATTATCGGATCTAGGGTGAATCACTGGTACTGCCGGAACCACCGGCTCCCTCCGTCCTCATATCTTGCCACGATCCTAGCTAGTAACTGGGCCATCTCTTGAACTCATATCCTCGGCTCCTGGTCGTGGAACTGGAGGCTCAGGTATCGTGGCCTCCGTAGAAACCGCTGCCGCTCTAAACTCTGCTGGGGCTTAGCGGCATCATAAAACTCGTCGTCTGAAGTACTATCTCAGGTAATGGCCAGGCCTGTGCCCTCGTAACCCTCTGTGTTCTACTTGTAGCTCCTCTCACGCTGCCTCATCGGGCCTGGTTGCGCATAGGCATAAGCGCACATACGAATACGTCCGAGGAGTCCAATTTATAACATAGCTCTAAGGCACGATCTCTGAGTGAGAAGAATAGAAACTAATCCTAAATATCCCATAGTCTCTCGATTATAAAGTGGTGCACAACACGCCGATAATCAAGATTCTACTAGATACGGTGCAGTAGACACTTTCCGGATTAATCGCTCGATACCACTTTTGTCACGACCGATCTTGCCCGCGATCGTGCCTTACCCCGCACCCTAGTGATAACAACATCGAGAAAATCAGCGGAAATAAAATTTAATCAGAAACAAGAGACAACATAAGAAAACAGGCAACCAAAAGCGGTTACCTTCATGTATATACATAAACCGAACAGTTATAATCATTTACAAACCCCGCCACAGCAAGATTACTGCACCTCTAAGAATGTAACAACAACTATGACGGGACGGGGCGCCATACCCACGAATGTACAAGTATCTACAATGACAGGACTATACCAAAAGATAAGCCTCCGAGAAACGGAGCTTCCAACGCCGACTGCGATCCTATGGCGAGGATCAACAAGCGGTGTACCTCTACTGCGGCATGAACGCACTCCGGGAGAGGTCGATAACAGTACCAAGTATGTGAAATTGAAAATACGTAATGAAATCACATTTCATCATTTTATAAAACCATTTCGCAATAAGTAAACAAGATTAGGTCAAGTAAGGGGACGATATCCCCAAAATGATCACTCACATAACTATGGGTCTCACGCCCATAATATCAATCATGCCCGTGGAACTCATTCTCACCGCCAAGACATGATGTAAAACCACACCCGTATGTGAACTCAACACTAGATCACGCTGCGTCGTCAAACCGGTCGCCAAGTAGAATAGCCAACTACCCGTCCGGCTAGTCATATCCCTTCACGCAAGGTACTAAGCCAACTACTACCAAAAGCTAGCCACAAACCGGCGAAGCAAGTATCTTAAGCTAACGTCTGATAGCCTACCGTCTCACGAGATATGGCCGTGGCAATTATCTTAAGCTATCTACTAGAGCACTGCGATACACGAAATGACCGAACAAGTATCTAAAGTGTGCACAGAACCACATGTACAAATCAAGCCCGTGATCGCTCGTCACCGCGTAAGCTTCATGGATTAGCGGTCCATGGACAAATAACATAAACCTCACAATGACCGCGTGCCCAAGATCTTACTCCGGTATAAGCATGGCCATGAAACCATCCTACTGGACGCACACCCGTGGACCATCCATCGTGTCAGTATGTCCAAAGGAAATAACAAGATAATACTTAAAGTGGAAGCATACCCGTGGACCATCCATCGTGTCAGTATGTCCAAAAGAAATAACCAGATAATACTCAAAGTGGACGCATACTCGTGGACCATCCAACGTGTCAGTATGTCCAAACAATCAATCAGATAGCCGGTCCTCCCGAGACACGCGGAGTACGAATCAAAAACACTTGCACAACAAAGGCTATCACAACAAGCATAGGCAAGTTCAACGTACTTTCACTTTATATCAACGATCCGGGTTTCAACCCCAAAATACTACATACTTTCATTCTTTCAAAAAGACCTCTTTTAATGTAAAAGCCACACGATACCAATACTCGTAGTATCAAAACACGTTTTCTTTTCAAACCAAATTACTTCACCTTTGTAAAAATCTTTACAAGACTTTTAAAATCAAGTACTCTATACTTTTTAAACCAAGTGCTTTTCGTTTAAAACAACATCAAGTATACTCTTTAAAACCCAAATAACTTACTCTTTTCAAAACAAGTAACCTATACTTAAATCAAGTTACTTCTCCTTTACCGAAATCAAGTTGTTTATAAGTCAAGTCTCTTATCTTTTAAAATCAAGTCGTTTAGCTTTCAAAATCAAATCTTTCTTTTATTTTCATAAAGTCGTTATAACTAACTTCCCATAAAGCCATTATAACACTTTATGTTTTAAACAAACAAGATTCATTTCACACACGTACGTCTACCGTACTATATAGTTCACAACAATCATGCTCAAGAGTATAGGAAGAATCACATACCTCTTCGGCTTAATCCACAAGCCAAGTCGAGTATGCCGCGCATAGAAGAACCACCTATAACAACCACAATATATCTATCAATCTCTAGTTCTCTTCGTAGCATATTCTAAGTAAACAGTTCCTTATTCTACGGAAAATTCGGCAGCACCTCCGCCCCCACAATCACATAAATAACCTCCCCCTAACAAGTCCTGCTACCAAGCCAACAACTCCAAGGAGATTACACGTCTAACCGGGCGTGTACAATTCTGTCTCACAATAATACTACACAAGTCTCCATCAGAATACGGTCAATGTAAATACATTCAATCCTTTATAATCATCCTTCCAATATAACTTATACTCAATTCTAAACTACTACAATATGTAATATCCAATTCTGATAGGGACACGATCAGTACCTCGATAAGCCCAAAATTATCCAAGATTATAAGTCGATCCTGAGCAACGTTTAGCTCCAAATCCTGACGCTCCAACCCGCTCCAAGCAACCCTTAGAAGCTCCTAACCAACTCCTCTTCAAGATCTAACTCCAAAAAGTGAAGAACACTTAGGCTCAACTATGGTAAGTTTCGGCCAAGGTGAAATTCTAAGGCTAGGGGTGTGAAATCTTTTCCAACTCTTGGTACACAATCTTCCTAACACCCTAAGGAAGAATACTTATAAGTTTAAGGATTTTTGGACAACTTTTGGTCAAGGGGAGGCTCCCAAAACCGAGAGCACACAAGAGAAAGGGGAGAGAGTATTTTGCCTTGGAAAGCTTAAGTGTAGATGAAGAATAAGTTTAGCATTAAGGGGGTATTTATAGAGGAATTAAGGGTCAATATCTATGCAAGTGTGTGGTCAAGATTGGGCCATGTGTGTGTGGGTCCCACCACACCACATGGCTAACAAAAAACAAGACAAGTGGCTTGCCACTTGTAAGGCCATTTCGGCCAAGGGACAAGTGGCTAGACACTTGTCCCTCCAATTCGGCCAAGGTGCCACATGGGGTGACACCTGTCGCCCCCCTACTCGTCCAAAATATTTCGTCTTCCGAAAATATCCAAAATATCGAAAATCTCAAAACAAAGTGGGCCCCACAAAACCGTAAATTTCTCCCGTGGGTCCCACGTGACCATTTCCGAAAATAAAATATCATAATTCTAATATAATCCAAGAAGTCCAAATACCAAATCTGGGAATCCAATTCCCATTAACGAACCTTTTTCCTTCACAAAACCCGGAAACTTTTCCGTCGAAAAATCACATCTTTCTTTCTTTCAAAAATTTCTGTCGTATTCTCGTACGTACGTCCTCACATACATACCCTAGAACTACGGGGTATAACACAAGTATTCAGATGGCCCTGTATGAGGCCTTGTATGAAAAAAAGTGTAGATCGTCGGTTGGTTGGTTCGACGTAGGCGAGGTTCAGTTAAATAGCCCAGACTTGATTCAGCGGGCTGTGGATAAGGCGAAGCTTATACAGGAAAGATTATTAGCAAGATCAGAGTTGATAGAAGTTTTATGCAGAGAATCGACGTCGACACTTAGAGTTTCAGATTGACAATGGAATCTTCTTAAAGGCATCACCCATGAAGGGTGTGATAAGGCTTGGTAAGAAAGAGAAACTAAGCCCAAGGTACATTGGGCCTTATTAGATTGTCCGTAGAGTAGGAAAGGTTGCCTATGAGTTATATATGCGTCCGCTTGGGAGGCATGTACATCCGATCTTCCATGTTGTTATGTTATGGGAGGGTATCGGAGATCCATCCAGAGTTTCCTGATTAGTGATGTCAAAGTGACAGAGGGGTTATCGGTTGAGGAGAGTCCCATAGAGATACTTGATCGCCAGGTCAGGCGACTACAGACAAATGATGTGGCTTACGTCAAAGTCTCGTGTCGGAATGATATTGAAAGAGAAGATGATTTGGGGAGCCGATGAGGACATGAGGAAGAAGTGCCCACACTTTTTCTCTACACCTACAGGAAATTCGCTTCCCTACTTGTCAATGTTAAATTGACGTGTTTGCCTAAGTATTATTGTGTGGCATATGTGATTATGTTGGGTATGGTTAAAGGGAACTATGTCGTTATCTAATTAGATTGGACTCCGAAAGAACATTCGGGGACGAATGTTTTTAAGGGGGGGAGAATGTTACACCCCGTAAATACAGGACATGTATACGAGAATAGACACGAGAACACAAGACTTAAAATTTGAACGAAAGAAAGAATTGTTTTCCAAAGGAAAAATCTTCCGAACCTCGGGAAGGAAAATTGTTCGTTAATGAGAATTGAGTTCTCAAATTTGATTATTTGAGACTTTTAGAATTTATCGGAATTATGGAATTCTATCTTCAGAGTTGGATACGTGGGGCCCACTCGAGAAATTTTACATTTTTGTGGGGCCCACAAGGTTCCGATATTTTGACTAATTATGGAAATTTCGGAAAATGAAATTCTATGGACGAATGGGAGGGTGGCACGTGTCACCCCCCACCCCCCACATGGTCTTGGTCGAAATGACCAAGGGTTTGATGATCAAGTCTTGAAAGCCAAGGCTTGACATAATTGACCAAGTCAAGAAAGCCAAGTGCAGCTTGATATATTGACCACATCTTGACCACACATTTGGATTAATCCTAGCCCTTGATTTAATTATATATACTACTACTACTAGTAGCAAGACAAGTTAACACTTAGAAAAAATATCAAGAATGTTGGAGGAGATAGGGAGCTCTCGGCCAAGCTCCTTATGGAGAAAAAAAATTGCAATCTTGCTTCATAAATCCCAATATTCAAACCTAAGATCCCTAGAGGTATTCTAAGGATATCCAATACAAAAATCCCGAAAAACCTACGTTATTACGTTAGTCGCAACATGAAAACCTAAGGGGGTTTTCATAGTTGGAGTTGGAACTTGAAGAGGAGTTCTTCATAAGCTTCTAAGGGTTGCTTGAAGTGGATTGAAACATCAAGAAGAGGAACTAAAGTTGCTAAGGATCGACTTTGAATCTTGGATTAGATTTGGGGCTTATTGAGGTAATAATCTTCGTCTTACTATTGTAATTGAAGATTCCATGTTATGAAAGTGATAGATGATCATGTGATATAGATTATGAAGATTGATAAGTGTTATGGAATATTGGAAGCCAAAAATCCGAAAAGTTCATGTTAGCCATTAAGATTGTAATTCAATTTAATTGTTAGTTACAATCGTCGCATGTTATAGAAGAAAAAAATTATAGTTGTTAGAATTGTTATTACGTATATAACATGTTGGAATAACGACTAGGACTAAAAAGGAAATTGAAAGAGAATTGATGTTGTTGTAGCCGAGAATGGCCATTGAATTATTGGACTGTTTTATACAATTGTGGGCAGAATTTTACACGTCTTGTTAAGTGTGTAATCCCATTTGATTAGTTGATTGGTTGAGCCTTAAAGGTGGAATGTTGGTTATTGATTTTCGGGCCTTGAAAAAAAGTACGTAGAAACAAAGGATGTGCTGCCAATTTTCTGTAGAATAAGAAGCTTTACACTTAGAATATTCTACGTTGGAAAGCTAGAAGTTGATTGACGTATTATGGTCATTATAGGTTGACATTCTACCTGCGGAATATTCAACTTGGCAAGGGATTAAGTCGGAGAGGTATGTGAACTCTTCCATATCTCTTGAGCATGCGTATTTACAAAGGTATAGTACGGTAGACGTACGTATTTTAAGTGAACTTGGTTTCAGTTTGGTATCCTTGCCTTGATTTCGAAAAGTGAAGTAACTCGGCTTTTAACAGTATATGTTACTTGATGTTACATGTGAAGATTACTTGACTTGAAAAAAATAGAATACTTGATTTGGAAAAGTATGGGTTACTTGAACTATTTTAAAGTTAAGAGACTTGATTTCTAAAGTCAAGGAACTTGAAGTATTCTGGAAGTATGAAACTTGATTTGAAAGTATATGATACTTGGTTTTCAAAAGTATAAGTCTCTTGGTTTCAAAGAGGAACGTAATTGTTTTGGTTTGTCTAAAACATAAAGGGTTATAACGGCTTTATGAAAAGTTAGTTATAACGGCTTTATAGAAGGTTAAGAGAGTGGTCTACTTGTTTTATAAGCATGAGTTGCCTAGGTTGTGAAAGTAAAAACGCTTGATTTTTTTTGAAATGCTTTGATTTAAATTCCTAAAGATGTAGTGACTTGTTTTGAGAAAGCAAGCATCCCTTGATACTAAGGGCATTAGTATCTTAGGGTTTTATTTAAAAAGGAGTCTTTTGAAAAGAATAGAAGTACGTAGTACTTTGGGTTAAATTCCCGGATTTTTCATGAAATGTTAGTGCCTTAAGTTAAATAAAATGAGAGTGCATGCTAATTAAGTCCAATAAGAAGTTAAGAGATTTCTTAACTTGCTTATGTTATGTATGATAGCCGGTTGTGCTAGTGTTATGTTATTCTTGCAGGGTAAACCCCCGGGTTACTACTTATTCCGTGGATTTGCTCCCCACGATGCGAGTGCGGCGTATGTAATCATTGCGGGTCCACCGGGCCCATGTGGGTGAATAGTCTCATGCGGAGCAAATTGCTTCATTGCGGGTCCACAGGACCTATGCGGGTGAAATAGTCCCAGGAGTAGAACTGCTTAATGATACTACGGGCGGTGGCCCTAATTTGATCATAAGCTTCCTATTTTTTAAGCAGTAAAGTGTACTCTTGATTACTCTCATTATTTAGTAAGGCACAGTGTACTGTTAGTTTGGTTATCATACTTGCCTCCAGCTTTATTTTAGACTATATTATTTCATTTCAGTACTTTCAGTTTCACATACTTGGTACATATTTTGTACTGACCCCCTTTCCTCGGGGGGCTGCGTTCATGCCGCATGTAGAGTTAAACAGGTTGCTGATCCTCACTCTTAGGATCACGGTTCAGCTGTTGAGAAACTCTATTACTCCGGAGGCTTATCTTTGGTTCAGATCCCTGGTATTGTCGGTTGTTGTACATTCAGGGGTATGGCGGGGCCCTGTCCCGTCACAGTTGTTATGTCCAAACTCTTAGAGGTCTGTAGTCATATCTTGTGGGTCAGTTTGTAAAAGAAGGGATGTAACTGCTTTTGGATATGTAATTGTATATATATATCCAGGAGGGCAGCCTTATCAGCTAGTCTGTTGTTTACTTCATTTTGATTTAAGTTATGTGTTTCATGTATGTTCCGCTGATTTTCTCTGATGGTTATCTGTAAGGGTGCCCAGGTAGGGCACCAGTTGCGGGCCCGGGGTCGGGTCGTGACAAACAAGCAAACAAAGTCATGTGCAAATGTTAGGAACATACTGTAAAGAAATATATTTACATATAAAGGATATTGGTTTTTATTTAGAGCACATATAA
Organism: Przewalskia tangutica; assembly: GCA_029844215.1. Lineage (NCBI taxonomy): Eukaryota > Viridiplantae > Streptophyta > Magnoliopsida > Solanales > Solanaceae > Przewalskia > Przewalskia tangutica. The sequence goes on from CM056718.1 coordinate 35,922,091, forward strand.
ACTCAGTTGCAAAGTAGGCTACATTTTAGTGGAACTGTTTCTTATTTATAAAAGAACTCAGTCTTATTTAGAAAGTACTGGATACATACATGGTGAAGAAAAGAAGAGTGTCCTGAGTAGAATGATGAAAGAATCTGGTCCTTACTCTTATCATTGACATATTGGACATGATCAGGTTCTACTAACTTAGCTGCATATATGATTGCAAAGAGTGGAAGGTAAGTCCTTAGCAAGATTAAGCAGGCCTACAAAATCATGCTTAATCAAGCAACCTAGCCATCTAATGAGCTACAATGAATGGAAAGTTAAAACCTAAATTCTGACTCAGTGAGCTTATAAATCTTGATGTGGTTGAGGGTGAATTACTACAAGCTTACAAACCTTATATAATGAGACTTAGTTGTCACGACCCGACCTCGGGCCCGCGACTGGTGCCTTACCCCGGGCACCCTAGTGATACAACATCAGAGAAAATCAGCGAAAACAAAAAAACTTAAACAGGAAACAAGATACAAGATAAGAAAACAGGTTAACCAAAACGGTCACCTTCATGTATATACAATATAACCGAACAATTACAATCCTTTACAAACCCTGCCCACAACAGTACTACAGACCTCTAAGAATGTAACAACATCTATGACGAGACAGAGCCCCACCATACCCCTGAATGTACAAGTACCTACAGTGATAGGGGACTATACCAAAAGATAAGCCTCCGGAGAAACGGAGCTTCCCAAACGCTGAACTGCGATCCTATGAACGAGGATCAACAACCGGTGTACCTCTACCTGCGGCATGAACGCAGCCCCGGGCGAGGTCGACAACAGTACCAAGTATGTGAAATCAAAATATCAGAAATGAAATCATAATAGTCTATATAAAACAGGAGACATGTATGATAACCAAACTACAGTACACAAGATATAAGCAGTCATGTCAAGTCAGGGACTCACGCCCTCAAAGTCATCACTCAAATATAACAATGGGTCTCACGCCCACAACATCAATCATGCCCGTGGAATACCTTCCTCACTGCCGGCAGTCTATGATATAATAACACCAAGAAGTACACATGAATACCAGGTCCCACCTGTGTCATAAAAACCGTACGGGGCAAGTACGAAGGCATAGCTACCAGATTCAACCTGCATCATCAACTGACCGGGGCAAGTACGAAAGCCAGCTACCAGAACCTACCGTACCAACAATACTAAATAACCATATCACGAAGCTGACACGTGGCAAGTGCGATAGCCTCTACCAGATCCTCCCAGCGCCACGTAGCCGACGGGCAAGTAACCGAGCTAACCACCGGATCACAACCGTAAGTCACGAAGCCGTCCACACACCGACCGCGGTCGACACGTGGCAAGTCGCGATAGCCTCTACCAGATCCTCCCGCGCCACGTAGGCGACGGGGCAAGTAACGTGATAACCACCGGATCACAACCGTAAGTCACGAGACTTCGCCACAAACCGAGCGGGCAAGTACGAAGGCTAACTACCAGAACCAAAGCCGAATCAGCCACGACCGGGGCAAGTACGAAAGCCAACTACCAGATACCAAGGACGAATCAGAAAAACCTCATGGAGAGCTAGTCCATGGAATAACAATAATGGTCACATGCCCCCGGAATCCCTCATCGGTGTAGACATGCCCATGTGACAATAATAATGGAAGCATACCCGTGGAATCTTCCGTCACTGCCGGTACGTCCAAGTAAATTCACAACAAGTCAGTCGGCCCTCCATCGAGAGACGCGGTGGTATAGAAATACAATACTTGCATAACAAAAGCTATCACAACTAGCATAGACAAGTTCAACATACTTTTAGACTTTCATTAACATGTAAATTGATTCACCATTTATATAAACTCAAGTACTCCCATTTTGTGCCAACAATCCGGGTTTTAATCCTAAAGTACTACGTACTTAAATTATTTCAAAAGACCCATTTCTTTTACAAAAGTCATACGATACCCATAGTATCAAAAATAGAGTAACTATCATTTCAAGTAAACCAATTTAAGACAAAACCATGCCTTCTTTTAAAACCATTTTAAGACAAAAACATGCCTTTCTTTTAAACCAAAACACTTCAAATTCCTCAAGTCTCTTTTCTTTTTAGAAAACAAGTTCCTTACTTTGGAATTTAAGAAAAATCAATACTTGTTATTAATGATCTTATTAAAGCAGCCATGATCTAGGAAATGTAATACAATTTTGTCTTATCTTAGCTTCTATGCAGATGGAGGTTTCTACTGGTTTTAATATAATTAATTTGTCACGACCCGATCCCGGGCCCGTGACTGGTGCCTTACCCCGGGCACCCTAGTGATACAACATCAGAGAAAACCAGCGGAAAATAAAACATAAACATGAAACAAGATATATGATCATAAACAAAGCAACCAAAAATTGCCTTACAGATATATACATAAAACCCGAACAGTTTAATCTTTTTACAACCCCGCCACAACAAGATTTCTGCACTCTAAGATTTACAACAACCATGACGGACAGGCCCCGCCATACACGAATGTACAAGAACCTACAACTCGTGGAACACATACCAAAGAATAAGCCTCCGAGAAACGGAGCTTCCAATACGTTGAATCGTGATCCATGGCGAGGATCTACTACCGATGTACTCTACCTGCGGCATGAACGCAGCCCAAGGAGGTCGATAACAGTACCAAGTATGTGAAATCAGAAATATCAGAAATGAAATCATAATCTATATAAAAGCAGAGACATGTATGATAACAAAACTATAGTTCACAACATAAAAGCGAATATGTCAAGTCGTGACTCACGCCTCAAGTCATCACTCAAATATAACTATGGGTCTCACGCCCACAACATCAATCGTGTTCGCATCACGGCGCATGCCCCCGAATCGTGACGGCAGACATGTCCATGATGCAACACTAATAACAATGCCCCACGGCCACATGCCCCGACTGCGCCGGTAGACACGTCCATGTGACATTAATAACAATAACAATGCCCCACGGCCACATGCCCGGACTGCGCCGGTGTAGACACGTCCAGTGACATTATCAACAATAATATCGGGTGATTAACCCCGCCGCACGGCCACACGCCGGAATTCGCGACGGTGTAGGCGTGTCCATGTAACCACAATAACAATATATCGTAATCAACCCCGCCGCACGGCCACATGCCCCTGACTGCGACGGTGTAGACATGTCCATGTGACATCAACAACAATATACCGCACAACCAGGCTATCACAAACAAGCTCAAGCAAATTACCATACTTCTAGACTTTTATAAAAAGATCCACTCCTTCCCAAGAAGTCACCTGATATCAACACTTGCACAACAAAGGCTATCACAACAAGCATAGGCGAGTTACACAACAACAAGCATAGGCAAGTTACACACAACTCAAGGTACTTCCATTTTATATCAAAGTCCGGGTTTTAACCCTAAAGTACTACGTACATTAAATTCCTCTTTAAGAGATCCATTCCTTTCACAAAAGTCACATAATACCCGTAGTATAGAGTGACTATCTTTTTAAGTAAACCAAAATACTTCCCTTTGTAAAATCGAGTAACAACATTATTTTCCAAACGTTCAAGTTTGCCTAATTTCAAATGCTCAAGTTTTCTCATTTTAGAAAGGTTTCATAACTCATAGTCTTAATCTCTTTTAAAACAATTGAGTAACATATGTCTCAGACGAGCCGTTTATTCTTGTTTACAACAATCTTGTTACAGCAGCCATGATCTAGGAAATGTAATACAATTTTGTCTTATCTTAGCTTCTATGCAGATGGAGGTTTCTACTGGTTTTAATAACAATTAGTTATTTGTCAATACACTTTCCTTTATTAGCGCTGCTGTGGTTTGTTCGACACTTATTCTCATTTCCGAAATTAATAAAACATTATTCTTTTTAAAACCAAGTACTCATTACTCGCGAATGAGGTTTCACAACACATTTAACAAAATGTTAATAACCAAGTAAAACAAGTTAAGTCTCTTATCTTTCAAGATCAAGTCTCTTAACTTCTACAATCAATAAACCAATCTTTTACCTACATAGAGTCGTTATAACTAACTTCCCATAAAGCTATTATAACACCCTATGTTTTAAACCAACCAACTCATTTAACACACGTACGCTCACCGCACTACATAGTTTACAAAGCATCATGCTAGAAGGATAAGAAGAGGTTCACATACCTCGCGACGATTATCGACAATAAGCAAAACGCTCCACAGAACCTGGCTAGCCGTTCCACTGTTCATGTTGAATACGCTACTCGTAGTACTTCCACCTATAAGGCCACAAACGTCTATTAACTTCTAACCGCATCGCCCACATTCTACGTAAAATTCAAAGACCTCCCCGCAACAACAGAAATCTCCTCTCTATCGAGGCCGGCTACCAAGCCAACCAGGGGTTTATACGTCTAACCGGACGTATACAATTCTACTATACAGGAATACCACAAGTCTATGTCTGATACACCTATGTAATTACGCTCGCTTTCTCTTTATATTCAGCTTAAGTCAAAAGACATCACGCAAAGCTATGTTCAGTTCTATATATAGTATACTTCAACTATATAATCATACAACATGTAATTTCCAATTACAATAAGGGACAAGATTATTTAACTCGATAAGCCCACAATTATCCGAGATAAAAGTCGATCCTGAGCAAGGTTTAGCTCCAACTCCGTGCGCTCCAATCCGCTCCAAACAACCCTTAGAAGTTCTAACCAACTTCTACTTAAATACTTCAACCAACTATGAAGATTTCCTTAGGGTTTCGGTTTGAGACTAAAGGACAAAAGGTAGTATTTCCGGACTCTACGTATAGAGGTAACTTTTGGAATACAACAAGGTAAAGGCTAAGGTATTTTGGGCATTATAACAATACTTGAGAGTATTTCTACCAAGAGGGGTGTATTATACGAAACAACTAGGCTGGGGTACCCTCGCCAACACTACTAAGGGAGGGAGGCTCTCGGCCACAAGGCCACCAAAGGGGAGGGAAGGCTTAGGGCGAGAACAACTCAAGAGGGAGGAGAGGGACTCAAGACTTGGAAGATTTTGGATGATGAAGTCTTCAAGCTTAGGGGTATTTATAGGAAAACCAAAAGCCAACCAATGGCCAAGATCAAGCCATGTGCAAGGCAAGTGTAAGGCCTTGATCAAGCCAAGTGCACCCTATCCCTACTCCACCAAACATGGCACAAAACAAGGCACCAAACAAGCCACAAAACAAGGCCAAAACAAGGAGCCAATCGCCCCAAACCCGTGACCCAACCGGCCATCCACATCGCCACTGAGGGTGACAAGTGTCACCCTCTCGTGGCCCAAAATGTTCCATCGCCGAAAAATCCGCAAAAATACAAAACGACATAGCCGGAATTTTCCTTCGCAGTTCTCAGAAACGTTTCGCCGAAAAACGATTCTATACGGGGGTTGTGCACAAAATTTCGAAACTAGCCAAACTTTAAGTCTCAAATTGTCGTACGTACGTCCTTACGTATATACTCAGGAAATACGGGGTATAACATAATTGTTATTACATTTTTCTTTATTAATGCTGCAATGACTTGTTCGATAATTATTCCCATTTCCGAAATCAATATAACATTATTCTTTTAAAAACCAAGTACTCATTACTCACGAATGAGGTTTCACAACTTTTTAACACAACTCAAGTCAAATACACGTCAAGTCTCTTTTCTTTTAAAAACAATCAACCATTATTTTACCTACATAAAGTCGTTATAATTAAATTCCCATAAAGCCATTATAACACTTTATGTTCTAAACCAACCAATATCATTTAGCACACATACGTCTACCGTACTACATAGTTTACAATAATCATGCTAGAAAAGATAGGAAGAGGTTCACATACCTCGCGACGATTATCGACAATTAGCAAAACGCTCCAAGTACTATACCCTTGCTAGCCTTTTCCACCCTTCAAGTAGAATACGCTACTCGTAGTACTTCAACCTATAATGGTCATAAAATGTCTATTAACCTCTAGCTCTCTTCGTAGAATATTCTAAGTACAAGGTCACTAAATTCTACGGAAAATCGGACAGCACTTCCTTTGTTTCTACATACTTTGCCACCTTTTTCAAGGCCGAATTCAATAACCAAATGCCACATTTAAGGCTCAAATCAATTCAGCAAATACAAAGGGGATTACACGCCCTACAAGACGTGTAAAAATTCCGCCCCACAAATGATACAAAACAATCCAATAATACAATGTCATTCTCAGCTACTAGGTGCAATAACATAAGGTCTTCCAATTCTTTTCTAATCCAAGTTCTTGAGTCAAACATGTTATATAGTCATAAACAACTTTTACAACTACAATTTCCTTCCTTATATAACATGTGACAACTAAACTAGTAACCAAGTTGAATTACAAACTTAAGGGCTAACATACTAGTTTTCGGATTAGGGTTCCAATAGTCAATTCACTTATCAAACTTCATAATATATACCTCATTCTTGCTAATATCCAAAGCTACAACAAGTAGTAATCTTAATTACTAAAACGACAAGAATTATACCTTTACAAGCCCTTAAAATTTCCAAGATTCAAAGTCGCTCCTTAGCAATTCTTAGCTCCTTTCCTTAAGTTCCAATCCGCTCCAAGCACTCCTTAGAAGCCTATGAAGAACCCATCTTCAAGTTCCAACTTCAAAGTTGAAGAACTCCTTAAGTTTCCGCCTTGCGACTAATACGAAAACGCCACTTTTCCGGAATCTTTCTATTGAGATAACCTTACAACACTCTTAGGAACCTAGGGTTTAAGTCTTGTGAACAATGGAACAAAACTACAAATTTTTTTGTGTGGAAAACCCCCAACCCGTGAGCTCTCTTAGTGAAGACAAGAAATGTGAAATAATTCTAAGTGTTGAAGACTTGGTCTTGCACTAGTTGTGTATATATAAAACAATGGAGGGTCAATATTATAACAAATGTGTGGCTAGGATGAAGATCACATGGATAATGGTCAAGTGGACAAGTTGACTTGGTCAATACACTCAAGCTTGAAGACTTTCATCCACAATGGTCAAATGACCCTTTTGCCCATGCATAAAACGTCCAAGACCATTCTAAGGGGGGGGGGGGGTGAAACGTGTCTCCCTCGCACTCGTCCATAAAATTCCGTAACCCTCGTGGGCCCCACAAAAACGTAAAATTCCTCGGGTGGGCCCCACGTGACCAAATCCGTAAAATATAAATTCCATAATTCTTATAAGTTCTTAAAGTCTTAAATACCAAAATTGAGAATCCAATTCTCAATAATAAACCTCTTTCCTTCACGAAGTTCGGAAACTTTTCCGTCGAAAAATCACATCTTCCTTATATTCCAATTTTAATGTCGTATTCTCGTACGTATGTCCTCACGTACATACCCTAGAACTACGTGGTGTAACATTCTTCCCCCCTTAGAAACATTCGTCCCGAATGTTCCTTCTAAATCTCCAAACATACCTGCGCTGGTATAGTCTTCACTACTATACTTATAACCCAAATATGCCACACCTGGCCATAATAAAACATATGCGCAAAACTCCAATCCAAGCTAACGAGGAATCACCTCTAACGTGTATAACAACACTAAAGCTTCCACCCATGGTCTAAAGGATACTTTCTTCACCTCGTTACTTCACAAAATGATCACTTCCCTTCTCTTAACACATGTTCACTCCTTCCCTTACTCGTCGTACCTTTCTCGAACACCCGAACTCTTTCTAGTACACGTACCGTACTTCCGTCATTGCTTCAGTTTCCAAAACCTTGGAGTTACTACCTCCAACCTTGGTCATCTTACTAGCCTCGATTTCCTCCAAGGCCATTCTCGGCCTTCACGATCCGATTCAGGTCGAACGCGTCTACGAACTCGTACCATGGTTATCTAAACTTGGGCCTAGCACCCTCGTGACCCCACCACCTAGCGGGACCACCTCAAACTGACCCCACCTCATTCCGGGCTGCGGGTTGACCCGAGACCTGGCCTCAACCCGACCCATTATCGCGCCAAACTCTCTCGTTCCCCGATCCGAAACACTCTTACTAATTCGCGTTATGAAAGCTACCACTTCTATCACAACTACGTATAAAATTATCACACAAATACTCCACGTATACTATGTATTCTGACAAAGATTAACCGTAAAGCCTTTTACTCAAGACGGCCTTACATCTAAGGTCTCAACTGTCATAATTTCTAAGGTTCAAAATTTTCTCATCCCCAGACTTACCCTTTTCACTAACCAGGCTTCTAAATCACATTTTAACACAAAGCTATCCGAACATAACACTTAACACATCATCATAACATCAATACATACTAGTCTCTAGAGGGTTAAGGATATACCTGTAACTCATCGCTTCACTTTCCCTTGCCGCTACCTGCCTGGACACTCTTTCGCAAAATGGCCCTGCCGGCCGCAAGTATAGCAATCTCCCAAACTAGTACGACACTCCCCCCTATGGGTTTTACCACAACGGATACACTGAGATACGGGTAGCCTCATCCGGCGAGTACTCTACTCCCGGAAAATTCAAACCCGAGCTCGACCGCCTCGAATACCTGACGCTCAAGATCGTGGAGGACCACTGCATCAAGCGGAGGTGTATAACTAGCCTGCTGCTGAGGCGGTCCGCCTCGAAAGTTACCAAAGGACCCTGCTGTCTTGGCCCTCTTATGCTGATCCTGATCCCCACGTCGGTCTCTACGTTCCTCCATCCCCTGTGCATAAGTGTCACGACCCGACCCCGGGACCGCGACTGGTGCCCTACCTGGACACCCTTACAGGTATACATCAGAGATAATCAGCGGAACATACATGAAACTTATAAAATAAAACAACATAAGTAAAACAACAGGTTAGCCGATAGGGCTACCTTCCTGGATAATAAATATATACAACCGAAGCAGTTGCCTCATTTCTTTACAAACTGACCCACAAATATGTGACTACAGACCTCTAAGAGTTTTTATCATAACAACTGTGGCGGGACAGGGCCCCGCCATACCCCTGAATATACATGCATCTACTACCTCAGGGAAAACTGCACCAAGAGATAAGCCTCCGAGCAAATGGAGCTTTTTCCCAAAAATCAACCGAGATCCTAAGAAAGGATAACCAACCTGGGTACCTAAACTCGCGGCATGAACGCAGCTCCGAAGGGTCGATAACAAAAATTTAATATGGAATGTAAATAACGTCAAGAAATGATCATAATCAGTACAAAGAATGACATGGACAAGTATAAAAATACATACCAGATCCTGCCGTGTCATTACCACTTATGAACTTAATTTCACATCAATATCTTTTTCCATTTTCAATAAAGGTTATAGCCACATTCTTACGCACATGATTAGGAAAAATCATTAAGTTCATTTCTATATAACTTACTTATCTTTCATAAGTACATCCGCCCTTTGGAGGGGCGCTATACTACCCGCCCAACTGGACGCGATCAAGGTCACATAGTCCGCCCATACAGTATATTGCCGGCCATTTCTCGGGACGATAATATCATATAGTGCGCCTGCAGGTGTCGCCCGCCCATCTCTCGGTCGATAATGTCATATAGTGCGCGTAAAGGTATCTTGCCCGCCCATCTCTCGGTCGATAATGTCATATAGTGCGCGTAAGGTATCTTGCCCGACCCATCTCTCGGGTCGATAATGTCATATAGTGCGCGTGCAGGTATACCGCCCGCCCGTCTGGTCGATAATGTCATATAGATCGCCAGAAGGTATACGCCCGTAAGGTATACCGCCCGCCATCTCTCGGTCGATAATGTCATATAGTTCGCCTGCAGGTATATTGCCGGTCCATCTTCTCGGGTCGATAATGTCATATAGTTCGCCGTAAGGTATATCGCCGTAAAGGTATACCGCCCGCCCATCTCTCGGGTCGATAATGTCATATAGTGCGCGTAGGTATACCGCCTAAAGGTATCGCTCACCATTTCGGGTCGATAACGTCATATTAAAATCCGGGAATTTAACCCAACGTACTACGCACCTCTACTCCTTTAGAAAGACTCTTTTTCAAATAAAACTTCCCAGATACCAACAACCGTAGTATCAAGTCATCTATATCTTTCAGGACAAGTCACAATACCTTTTTAGAAATACAATTACCGGCTTCTAAATCAAGTGACTTCTTTCTTAAAAACCTTAAGCAATTGGTACCTTTAAAACAATTTGCCCTTCTTTATTTCAAATCATTTCTTGTTTATGCTACTGAAGAAAACTATTCTCTTAACCTCCCATAAAGTTATTATAACCAACTTCCCATAAATCCGTCATACTAACTTTATGCCTTAAACTAATTCATTCTTTTTATAACCAAGAGACTTCTACTTTTTGAAACCAAGTATTATATACTTTCAAATCAATTCTCTTAACTTTCAAAAATACAGTTAGTCTCTTAACCATTTAGAACTCAAACGACTCCTTTTATTATAAAACCTTAGGCAATTGATGCCTTAAAATCAAGTTGTCTTTTTTCTAAAATCAAGTCATTTATCTTTCCATAAAGCAAATATAACCAACTCCCCATAAAGTCGTTATATTCACTTTATGCCTTAGCCAAAATATAATTTCCTATCCAAGGGACTTATACGTTTAAAACAGAACAAGTATCACATACTTTAAAAATCTTTAAGTCCCTTAACTTAATAAAACTTAAGACATCCTTTATTCTTTCAAGGAAGTGAGTAAATCTCCTAACTCACCCAACTTGGCTATTCATAAAACTAGTAAAGGATATCAAGGTGTTGTTCGTCTACCGTACTACATACGTGCAACTAGTCGTGCTAAAAAAGATAGGAAAAGTTCTACATAGAGTAAATCACCCAACTTCCTCTTAACTTCTAAGAGTAGACAGAAACATGAAATGATACCACAGGTATATTCCATACATAGAATCATGCCAAAGGAAGGAAGAGGTTCACATACCTCGTGACGATTGTCGACAAGTAGCAAAATGCTCCAAAGTACTTCAACCTTGATAGCTATTCCATACTTCAAGTAGGATACGCTATACTTAGTACTTCCACCTATAATGGTCACCATACGTCCATTAACCTCTTACTTCAAACGTAGAATATTCGAAGTGCTAAGTCATTAAATTCTACGGAAAATCGGACAGCACCTCCTTTGTGTTTACTTACTTTGCCACCTTTTTCAAGGCAGAATACAATAACCAAACACGCCACATTTAAGGGCACACCAATGCAATCAACAATAGGGGATTACACGCCTACTAGACGTGTAAAATTCCGCCCCACAAACGATATTAATTTAATACAACATACTTGGCCAATTCAGCTACATTGAGGTACTACAACATTAATTCTTATCCAATTTCCAATTCAATCCAAGTTGTTAGCATAACATGATATCAAGTCGCAACCAATTATAACTACTATAATCTTCAAGTCAATACATGCGACGATTCTAATAACGACCCAATTGTAATCTAACTTAACATGGCTCACATTACATTTCGAATTTCCAAGGCCACAATCAATCCATAATCCTTACAAACTTCAACACATATACATCATGCTAGCAACAAGTATAGCTAACAACAATATAAATAATCTTGTAACATTTTCAAAGAACAAGATTATACCTCAACGAATCCTAATCCAACTCCAAATCCGAAGTCGCTCCTTAGCAACCTAGAGCCTCTTCAAGATACTTCAATCCGCTACTTGGGACCCTTTGAACCACACCAACAACTTTCCTTCAAACTTCCAATCCAAAACCTAGAAAGCCACTAGGTTTTCACTTTGCGACTAACCCGAAAACTATCTTTTTCCGAGATTTTTCTATTGAGATACACTTACTATACCCTCATGAACCTTGGTTTAAAGTGGGAAGATTATTGGACAAGAAACAAAAAAAATTTCTCCTTCTTGAATGTTGAACCCGAGAGCACTCTTGCTCTTCCTTCAAGTTTTTGTGAAATTTTACTAAGTGTTAAGCTTGTCATACTACTACTAGTATTATATAGTGTAATGGAGGGTTAAGATCTAAACAAATGGGTGGTTTGGATGAGGTCTAACAAATATCAAGACTAATGTGGGGTCATTGACTTGGTCAATGTTGTCAAGCTCTACTTGGAAGACATAGTCATACAAGACTATGGTCAAAGACCATCTTAGCCATGCTATTTTTCGTCCAAGGCACATTAAGGGGGGGTGACACATGTCGCCCTCCCATTCGTCACAATAATACATTTTCCGACAATTTCATAATTCCGATAAATTTTTACAAGTATCAAATCTTAGCACTTGTGAGTTCTTACATACGTTCTTAAAACATGTCCTGTAAATACGGGGTGTAACATTCTTCCCCCCTTAGAAACATTCGTCCCCGAATGTTCTTTCGGAAATAAACTTATAATTAGCGACATAGTTTCCTTTCACAATCCCCACATACCACTAATACCACACATGGCCCTAATAACTCGTACACGCATATTCGTCCATCATAAGCCCAAAAGAGATTATCTTTTCGTACTTCCAACTCCTTCTAACATATACATAGTCTTAATACAATCTGTTCATGAAACTTAAACATACCACAACTTTATCATGCATACAAGTTTCTAAAGGGCCAAAGACATACCTGAAATCATATAGGCGGTTCAAAGGACCGCTAAAACTGGGAACTCCCACCACGACCTCTGCCACGGCCTGTCGGTGCATGAACATCCTGCCTAGCTATTGAAGGCGAAGAACCCGCAACTGATCCAGTAGACGGTGTGGTCCCACCAGGACCCCCTCTATAAGGACACTCTCTTAACATATGGCCCAGGCGACCACAAGAAAAACAAGCACCCGTACCGGCGCGACATACCCCAGAATGTAACCTACCACATTGGGCGTATTGAGGCAAAGGTGGCCTCGATCGACCGAACCCCATCTCCCCGAGACTACAAGCTCTAGAGACTGACCGCCTCGCATTCCCGGGTTGTAAAACCCTCGGAAAATCGCGAGGAGCACTCGGTGCCGGCCGCATCAGACCTAGTTCGCTGCCGAGGCTGTCCGCTCGAAATCGCCTCGAGACTCGCCGCCCGCCCTCTTGGTGGCTCGAGTCAACTGATCCTCCCTCTCTCTATCTTCTATCCCCTGCGCATAGTCCTGCATCCTAGCAATGTCCATACCGGGCTGAAGAGCCACCCCCAAGCATGCAGTAATCATGTGACGGTCTAGCCCCATCATATAACGATGAACTCTATCCGCCATGTTAGCTACAATGGTGTGCATGCCTGGCCAAGGAGTCAAACTCCAGGCTATACTCCTGATAGTCCTCCCATTCTGCCTCAAGGTCAAAAATCTATCTCTGGCCCTCCTCATCTCGTAAGGCAAAAGTGATCCATAAAGGCCTCGTGAACTACTCCCAAACAATTGGAAGAGCATTATCCCCTCTCGCAAGACTCCATGACTCAAACGTTCAACGCAATATCGCAGAACGGTAAGAGACTAGCATAATGCACTGTCTCAAGCCTTAAGAACCTCCATAGTCCGCTGTAGCTGCCGAATGAACTCCTGCGGATCCTCCTCAGACCTCGAACCATAAAACTCGGGCGGATGACAACCCAGAAAGTCCCGGATCCGCAAACCTTCGGCTCTGGGCTAGCTACTCGCTTCTTGTCGTGCGCCGCCTACCACTATGTCATCAATAGTTTGATCTGCTTCTCCATAATCTCGTATACGCCTGGCCGCGAATCGGGGCCCGATGCGGAACCTCTGAGCTACCGCTCGCCTCGCCTTTAATATCGCTGGCGTGGTGAACTCGCCGCCCGCTACTACCCGGGCATAGTCTGTGCCCGAGTCTGGTAACCCTCACGTACCTCTAGCGCCTCTGCCGCTTTGCCCTTCGGGCGTGGTCGCTCCAGGAGGCATAATCGTTTCATAAGAATAGGTCGAGAGGATTCAACCTAATAAGACAAATTTCATCGAGCGATCTTAGAGAGAGAAGAATGGAAACCAATCCTAAATGTCCTGCACTTTACGATTATATATGTGGTGCACAACACACCGATAATCAAGACTACTAGACACGGCCTCAGACACTTTCCGAGGACTAATCGCTCGATACCACTTTTGTCACGACCACGACCGGACTGATCGTGCCCTACCAGACACCCTACGGTATACATCGAGATAATCAAATAAACATACATGAAACTTATAAAATAAAACAACATAAGTAAACAACGGTTAGCCGATAGGCTACCTTCCGACATAAATATATACAATCAAGCTTGCCTCATTTCTTTACAAAATGACCCACAAATATGTGACTGCACTTCTAAGAGTTTTTATCATAACAATCGTGTGGCGGACAGGGCCCCGCCATACCCCTGAATATACATGCATCTACTACCTCAGGGAAAAACCGTACCAAGAGATAAGCCTCCGGAGCAAATGGAGCTTTTTCCCAAAAACTGAACCGAGATCCTAAGAGCAAGGATCACCAACCTGGGTACCTAAAACCTGCGGGCATGAACGCAGCCCGGGCGGTCGCATAACAGTTAATATGGAACAGAAATAACGTCAAGAAATGATCATAATCAGATAAAAGAATGACATGGACAAGTATAAAAAGTACATACCAGATCCTGCCGTGTCATTACCACTTATGAACTTAATTTCACATCAATATCTTTTCCCATTTTCAATAAAGGTTATAGCCACATTCTTACGCACATGATTAGGAAAAATCATTAAGTTCATTTCTATATAACTTACTTATCTTTCATAAGTACATCCGGCCCTTTAAGGAGGGGCGCCTATACTACCCGGCCCAATCTGGGACGCGATCAAGGTCACATAGTCTGCCTATACAGGTATATCGCCGCCCATTTCGGGACGATAATATCATATAGTCCGCCTGCAAGGTGTCGCCCGCCCATCTGCTGGTCGATAATGTCATATAGTGCGCGTAAAGGTATCTTGCCCGCCCATCTCTCGGTCGATAATGTCATATAGTTCGCGTAAAGGTATCTTGCCCGACCCATCTCTCGGTCGATAATGTCATATAGTCTGCGCGTGGGTATCTTTGCCCGCCCATCTTCGGTCGATAATGTCATATAGATCGCGTAAGGTATCGCCTGCAGGTATATTGCCCGACCCATCTGCGGGTCGATAATGTCATATAGTGCGCGTGAGGTATCCGCCCGCCCATCTGCGGTCGATAATGTCATATAGTGCGCGTAAAGGTATACCGCGTAAAGGTATACTGCCGGCCCATCTCTCGTCGATAATGTCATATAGTCCGCCCAGAACGATATCGCCTGTAAGGTATACCGCTCGCCCATTTCTCGGGACGATAACGTCATATTAAAATCCGAATTTAACCCAACGTTTCACGCACCTCTACTCCTTTAGAAAGACTCTTTTCAAATAAAACTTCCTGGATACCAACAATCGTAGTATCAAGTCATCTCTATCTTTCAGACAATTCACAATACCTTTTAGAAATACAATTACCACTTCTAAATCAAGTGAATTCTTTCTTAAAACCTTAAGCAATTGGTACCTTTAAAACAATTTGCCTTCTTTATTTCAAATCATTTCTTGTTTATGCCATCAAGAAAACCATTCTCTTAACCTCCCATAAAGTTATTATAACCAACTTCCCATAAAGCCGTCATACTAACTTTATGCCTTAAACTAATTCATTCTTTTTATAACCAAGAGACTTCTACTTTTTGAAACCAAGTATTATATACTTTCAAATCAATTCTCTTAACTTTCAAAAATACAGTTAGTCTCTTAACCATTTAGAACTCAAACGACTCCTTTTATTATAAAACCTTAGGCAATTGATGCCTTAAAATCAAGTTGTCTTTTTTTCTAAAATCAAGTCATTTATCTTTCCAAAAAGCAAATATAACCAACTCCCCATAAAGTCGTTATATTCACTTTATGCCTTAGCCAAAATACAATTTCCTATCCAAGGGACTTATACGTTTAAAACAGAACAAGTATCACGTACTTTAAAAATCTTTAAGTCCCTTAACTTAATAAAACTTAAGACATCCTTTATTCTTTCAAGGAAGTGAGTAAATCTCCTAACTCACCCAACTTGGCTATTCATAAAACTAGTAAAGGATATCAAGGTGTTGTTCGTCTACCGTACTACATACGTGCAACTAGTCGTGCTCAAAAAGATAGGAAAAGTTCTACATAGAGTAAATCACCCAACTTCCTCTTAACTTCTAAGAGTAGACGGAAACATGAAATGATACCACAGGTATATTCCATACATAGAATCATGCCAAAGGAAGAAAGAGGTTCACATACCTCGTGACGATTGTCGACAAGTAGCAAAATGCTCCAAAGTACTTCAACCTTGATAGCTATTCCATCATTCAAGTAGGATACCCTATACTTAGTACTTCCACCTATAATGGTCACCATACATCCATTAACCTCTTACTTCAAACGTAGAATATTCGAAGTGCTAAGTCATTAAATTCTACGGAAAATCGGACAGCACCTCCTTTGTGTTTACTTACTTTGACACCTTTTTCAAGGCCGAATACAATAACCAAACACGCCACATTTAAGGGCACACCAATGCAATCAACAATAGGGGATTACACGCCTACTAGACGTGTAAAATTTCGCCCCACAAACGATATTAATTTAATACAACATACTTGGCCAATTCGGCTACATTGAGGTACTACAACATTAATTCTTATCCAATTTCCAATTCAATCCAAGTTGTTAGCATAACATGATATCAAGTCGCAACCAATTATAACTACTATAATCTTCAAGTCAATACATGCGACGATTCTAATAACGACCCAATTGTAATCTAACTTAACATGGCTCACATTACATTTCGGATTTCCAAGGCCACAATCAATCCATAATCCTTACAAACTTCAACACATATACATCATGCTAGCAACAAGTATAGCTAACAACAATATAAATAATCTTGTAACATTTTCAAAGAACAAGATTATACCTCAACGAATCCTAATCCAACTCCAAATCCGAAGTCGCTCCTTAGCAACCTAGAGCCTCTTCAAGATACTTCAATCCGCTACTTGAGACCCTTTGAACCACACCAACAACTTTCCTTCAAACTTCCAATCCAAAACCTAGAAAGCCACTAGGTTTTCACTTTGCGACTAACCCGAAAACTATCTTTTTCCGAGATTTTTCTATTGAGATACACTTACTATACCCTCATGAACCTTGGTTTAAAGTGGGAAGATTATTGGAAAAGAAACAAAAAAAAATTCTCCTTCTTGAATGTTGAACCCGAGAGCACTCTTGCTCTTCCTTCAAGTTTTTGTGAAATTTTACTAAGTGTTAAGCTTGTCATACTACTACTAGTATTATATAGTGTAATGGAGGGTTAAGATCTAAACAAATGGGTGGTTTGGATGAGGTCTAACAAATATCAAGACTAATGTGGGGTCATTGACTTGGTCAATGTTGTCAAGCTCTACTTAGAAGACTTAGTCATACAAGACTATGGTCAAAGACCATCTTAGCCATGCTATTTTTCGTCCAAGGCACATTAAGGGGGGGTGACACATGTCGCCCTCCCATTCGTCACAATAATACATTTTCCGACAATTTCATAATTTCGATAAATTTTTACAAGTCTCAAATCTTAGCACTTGTGAGTTCTTACGTACGTTCTTAAAACATGTCCTGTAAATACGGGGTGTAACAATAAGCCTGTATACGGGCAATGTCCATGCCCGGCTGAAGAGCTACACCCGAGCAAGCTTCTACCAAGTAGTCATCGAGTCCCGTGACGTAGAGGTGCACTCTGTCCTCCATATCTGCCACTAACGCAGGGACATATCGAGCCAACGAGTCGAACTCAACGTTGTACTCCCGAACTGTGCGTCCTCTCTGTCTCAGCATCAAAAATATGTCGGCCCGTGCTCTCCTCATCTGTGGCGGCAAGAAATGACCAAGGAATGCCTCAGAGAACTCGTCCCATACAGCTGGAGGCGCATGCACTCCCCGGGACAGCTCCCACGAATCAAACCAGTCGACTGCGGTATCACGCAGCCGATGCGAACCTAAGACCACTGACTCGGTCTCCGAAGCCTTGATCACTCTCATGATCTGCAGAATCGCGTCGGATGAACTCGCGGATCATCCTCGTGCCTCGACCGTAGAACTCGCGATCGCGACTCGTAAAGTCCCGTAGCCTCAAACTATCCGATCTCGGGTGAACCACGGGTGCTACTGGAACTGCTGCATCCAGCCTATCCTCATGTCTGGCCACGATCCTGGCTAGTAACTGGGCCATCTCTGTTATACCCCGTATTTCCAGAGTATGTACGTAAGGACGTACGTAGAAAATTTGAACTTGAGAATTAGGCTTGGCCGAAATTTATTTGTTCACAACACCCGATTAGAGTCGCCGACTAAACGTTTTCCACGCTTTCGTAGGGAATTTCCGCTATGTCATTTTTAATTTTTGCGGATTTTTCCGAGAGAAAACATTTTGGACCAACAAGAGGGCGCCACTTGGCACCCTCTCATTAGTGTGATAGATTGGACGAAATGGGCTAGTAAGGCACGTTTTTTGTGCCTTGGCTAAAGTCAAGGGTTGGTAGGATATTTGTGTGTAATAAATCCTAGCCCTACACTTGCCTAACACTTGGTTTAATCTTGGCCTTTGGTTAGCCATCCCTTGACCTATAAATACCCCTCTCCCTTTGATGAATTCTTCATCCTTTCCACAAATCTCTAAGTGTAAAAATCCCCCCCTCTCTTGTTGTGGTTCTCGTCCCTCCCCCCCTTGGCCGAGAGCCCCTCCCCCTTGTGTGGCCTTGTGGCCGAGACTTCACCCCCCCTCCTAGTGGTGTTGTTCTCGTATAATATACCCCCCCTCTTGGTAGAAATACTCTCATAAGTATTGTTATAATGCCCAAATTACCTTAGCCGTATACCTTGTTGTATGCTAAGGTTATACCTATACGAAAATGCCCAGAAATACTATTATACTTCCGTCAGTCACAAAACCGAAACCCTAGGAAAATCTCCATAGTCCGTTGAGTATTGTGTAGAAGTTAGTTAGAACTTCTAAGGGTGGTTTAGAGCGGGTTGAACGCCGGAGTTGAGCTAAACGATTGCCCAGGATCGACTTTAACTAGGATAATTATGGGCTTATCGAGGTAATTATCTTGTCCCTCTTTTGTAATTGGAAATTACATATTGTTAGAATATATAGTTGAAGTATACTATATATAGAACTGAACGTAGTTATCGGCAATGTCTTTTGACTTAAGCCTGAATAATACTTACGGCAATGTCTTTGCGACTTAAGCTGAATTTAAAGAAGAATCTTGAATTGTAATTACATAGAGGTCAGACATGAGACTGGTGTAGTAGGACCGTGGAGTAGAATTGTACCCGTTTGGGTTAGCCGTATAACCCCGGTTGGCTTGGTAGCGGCCTCGATAGAGAGAGATTTACGCCATGCGGGGAGGTCTTACGAATTTTCGGTAGAATGTTCTACGATGAGATCTAAATGTTAATAAGCGCCTTGTGGCCTTATAGGTTGAAGTACTACGTGTGGCGCGATCTACTTGGCAGGAGTAGCGAGCGGTTGGAAGTACTTGGGCGTTTGCTATTAGTCGATACTGCCGCGAGGTATGTGAACCTCTTCCTATCTCTTCTAGCATGATATGTGAACTATGTAGTGCGATAGACGTACGTGTGCTAAATGTATTTGATTGGTTTAAAACATAAAGTGTTATAACGGCTTTATGGGAAGTTGGTTATAACTTTATGTTGGTAAGAAAATACTTGTGGTCTTTAAAAGGTAATCGATTTGAACTATAAGCGGCTTGTTATGTGTTAGTAAAGAACTTGAAGTATTTCAAAAGATTTTGAATCATTTTGAAAGAAGAAGTAATACTTGGTTTTTGCAAAACTTAAGAGTTATACTAGCTTTATGGGAAGTTAGGTATAACGGCTTAAGAATGTTTTACTGATTTCGGAAATCAGAATGTGTATCGACAAACCACTGCAGCGTTAATAAAAGGAAATGTTTTGACTAATTAAGTATTATTAAAACCAGAGAAACTTCCATCCGCATAAGCTAAGATGAGACAAAATGATATTTCCTAGATCATGGTCATTGTAATAAGATTGTTATAAACAAGAATATCCTACTCACATATAAGACTTATGTTTCTCAGATAGTTAAAAGAGAATTATATTCTTAACTGAATAAGACTATGAACTACGAAACCCTTCTAAAATAAGAAACTTGAACATTGGAAAAGAAGGTTGCTACTTGATTTTACAAAGAGAAGTAATTGATTTACTTTAAAAAGATAATCACTCTATTTTTCATATACTACAGGTATTGTGTGGTTTTGTGAAGTAACGTATCTTTTAAAGATTTAATGTATGAAGTACTTTGGGGATAGGTACGAACTTGTTAGTAGAAAGTACATTGTGTGAATAACTTGATTGTATTGGTTTGTGATAGCCTTGTAATACTTTCTTGTTGATTTGATAAGTAAGCATGTTAGGATGCTACGTGCGTTAGTATCTTGTGATTATTGTGTAAGGGGTCACTTTGTTGTGCTTACGTTGTCAAAGCGTTAAGCCCGTTATCGTTATTGTATCACATACCCTTGACTTGTTATACCGAGGGCTTGCCACCCTTGATGCGGTCTATACGGCCTATGCGCCTTGTGACTACGCGAGCGCGGTAGCTCGGGATTGATCATTCGGGTGTTTAGCCCGACGCGGGATTCCTATGCGGTCTGTTGAGACTATGCGGTCTTTTGAGAATATGCGGCTGCGGGAGCCTGGCGGATACCGAGGGTTGGTCGCCCGATGCGGGGTATACCTCAGCGATGCAGGACCATGATTCGAGGAATACCTCACGCGGTCCGCGGGTGACCTATGCGAGTCGCGAGAGTTCGAGGATAGACGCGACATTGATATTGCGGCGAGTGGCGGCTTCGATCATGGTGCGGTCTAGAAAGACCTCGAGATACAGTTGTGGTATTTTTGGTACTGTGGGTCTTAGTAGTCGGCTATGCCTTCGTACTTGCCCCGTACGGTTTTATTGTGATAACTTTGAGGGCGTGAGTCCCTGACTTGACATGACTGCTTATTTATTGTGAACTGTATTTTGGTTATCATACATGTCTCCTGCTTTATATAGACTACTATGATTTCATTTACAGTATTTATTTTCAGTTTCACATACTTGGTACCTGTTGTACTGACCTCCTTCGGGGGGCTGCGTTCATGCCGCAGGTAAAGGTACACCAGTCGTTGATCCTAGCTCTCAGGGTCACGATTTAGCTTGGGAAGCTCCGTTTCTCGAGGCTTATCAATGGTATAGTCCCCTGTCGTCGTAAGTGTTTACATTCAGGGGTTTGGCGGGGCCCTGTCCCGCCATTGTTGTCGTATCATTCTTAGAGGTCTGTAGTACTGTTGTGGGCAGGGTTTGTAAAAAGGATTAAACTGTTCATGTTGAAAGAGTTGTTATTTATATATATACTGAAGGTAACCGTTTTTGGTTAGCCTGTCTGCTTATTTCACTGTTTTATTACATCGTTTCATGTATTGTCTTTATGTTCCGATTACTCGATGTATGGCTACTTGGGTGCCCGGTAAGGCACGACCACGCCCGGTTCGGTCGTGACAAAAGTGGTATCGAGCGATTAATCCTCGGAAAGTGTCTACGCATCAGTATCGATGAAGTCTTGATTATCGGTGTGTTGTGCACCACACCAATAATCGTGAGGCTATAGGTATTTAGGATTGGTTTCTATTCTTCTCACTCGAGATCGTGCCTTAGAGTTGTGTTGTAAGTCGGACCCTCGGCGTATTTCTTTCCTTACCGTTATGCCTCCGCGTAGGCAACCCGCCCAGAGGTCAAGGCACCGGAGCTGCGAGTAGAGTTCAGAGGTGGCGAGGCACAGCCCAATCATTACCTAGGGTAGTGCTTCATTCGGGAGTTTTGCGGCGTCACTAGCCCCAGAGTTTGGCACGGCAGCGGCAGCTCCCATCGCGCCATGATATTTGAACCTTCGCCCACGACCGGGACGTGAATATAGAGTGCAAAGAAGACGACCACATTAGCTATGGATGTGGCTACCGAAAGTATACCGATGTACCACGTCTTGATGACTATCTAAGAGAGGTTGTGCAAGAGTAATTCTTGATTAGGCTTGAGCATGGCCTGTATGCGGGCTTATGCAGAAAGCCAAGAAACGTAGAGATTTACGGGTTAACAAAGCGACGAGGAGAGGCCGAGCGGCGAGGTCCTTTAGTAACTTACGAGGAGAGTCGCATCACCATCAGATTAGATATGCAAATCCGACAGTGCAGAGTGGTCTTCCACATTTCGGGGCGTTCGGGTGTACAGAGTTGGTCGTAACCCCGGGACTTCCGGTTCATTGTGATGCACGTCATCCCGGAATGTCGTCTTTTAGTTGGTACTTGTTGTACTGCGCCGTCGAGGCCATGTGTCGAGAGAGTGTCCTTGTAGGAGGACTTAGCCTTCGAGATTGGTGGGTAGTTCGTCATCTTCCTTAGCTATGCGCCTACAGGCGGTTTGATTTGAGCGACTAAGGAGTGAAGCGGAGATATAGATATATCTTTAACCCTCAGAGATCGGTATGTGTGATAAGGTGAGTATACCTTAAGTGCTATGTTCGATAACGGAGTGTTAGTCGTGATTAGATCATGGTTGTTTAACCGAGTAAGATTTTGGGGATAGAGAAGGTGTGAACCTTAGAGCTTTTTACGTAGAGACCTTAGAGGTGAGGCCATCTCGAGAAAAGGTGTAGTGTTATGTTTGACTTTATCGGAAGTGCATAGTGCACGTGAGTCATGTTTGGGATAGTCCCTAGTAGTGTGGAATGAAAGGGGTAGTTGAGCTAAGAAGACCGCTAGGTTTTCAAGCGTGATTTGTGAGATTGTTCGAATCGGGAGCTAGTATTGCGCGTTGCGGGTCGGGTTGAGGCCACGTTGCGGTCAACCCGGTAGGTTTGGTGGTGGGGTTGTGGTGGTCCCGCCTTGTGTTAGGGTTGTGAGGGTGTTAGGCCCAAGTTTAGTTAACCACAGACGAGTTCGTGGATCGTTCGACCGATGGTTGGGCGAGGTCACCGTGTTGTCTTCTAGCTAAGACCGTTTACTCGGCGAGGGTTATGCGAGATGATATATCGAAAAAGGTCGTAAGGCTGCACGAGGTGCCTACCTTCACCTTATGTCGCGATGGATCCCGTGTTACTGCTTTTCTTCGGAGGTTTTACCGAGCAAGGTTAGGAACTCGAGTAAGTCCCGAATCACATTCGCCCGGGCGGTGTTTGGATTTCGAGGATAGTTGCGAATTGTTGTCTCTGTTGAAGGAGTGTTTAAGCTACCATTTCGGTGTTCGGATGTCGCCTTTTGAAGCCTTGTAGGGCGGATGTGTGAGTCGCCGGTCGATTGGTTCGATGTTGGCGAGATTCGGATAATTGGTTGAGCTTGTTCCCAGATCGTGGATAGAGTAAAGCTTGTCTAGAAGAGGTTCTGGCGGCTAGAAATCGTGCGGATAATCGGCGGCGACGCCAGAGTTCGAGTTGGCGGTCGTTCTTGAAAGTACCACCCGGGGTGGGTGTGACGAGTTTTGGAAGACAGAGGAACTTAGCCCGAGTTACTTGGGCCTTTGAGTCCATGTGAAGAATAGGCGGGTTGCCTATATGTTAGCTTTTGCCGTCCGACTTAGGAAGCGGTATGGCCGATCTTTCGTATTGTTATGATCGGAAAAGTATCGAGATCCGTCAGTGTTCCCGTTAATGATGAACACGTTAGAGTTAGTAACCCCGAGTTTTGGAAATCAAGCGATGTCGAAATGTGGTAAGAGTTCGAGTGAGCACGACCTCGAGGATCGCGTGTAGTCCGTACCATTTGTTGGGTCGCGAGTGGCACTAGAACCTCGCGGCAAAGTGACAAAAGTGGTATCGGAAGAAGCGAGCATGTATGGCGAGCATTGATGTGATCATTTCTTTTGTAAAGAGGCGCGAAGGAAGTATATTTTAGACCGGAGAGAGGTGTTTGTGGTGATGTTAGAGGTGATTCCTCGTGGACTTGGATGTAAGTATTTTGCGCGATTGTTTACGTGGCCATTGTGGCGGATTGTTTCGTAAGTATGGTAGTAAAGACTATCTTGGCGCACGTTTGTTTGAGGCTTAGAAGGAACATTCGGACGAATGTTTCTAAGAGGAGAATGTTATACCCGTATTTCCGCAGTATGTACGTGGGGCGTGCGTGAAAATTTGAACTTGAGAATTAGGCTTGGCCGAAATTTATTTGTTCACAACACGATTAAGTCGTTTTTCGATGAAAGCGTTTTCACGACTTTCGTAGGGAATTTCCGCTATGTCATTTTTAATTTTTGCGGATTTTTCCGAGAGGCGAAACATTTTGGACCAACAAGAGGGCGCCACTTGGCACCCTCTCATTGAGTGGCGAGATTGGACGAAATGGGCTAGTAAGGCACGTTTTTTGTGCCTTGGCTAAAGTCAAGGGTTGGTAGGATATTTGTGTGTAATAAATCCTAGCCCTACACTTGCCTAACACTTGGTTTAATCTTGGCCTTTGGTTGGCCATCCTTGACCTATAAATACCCTCTCCCTTTGATGAATTCTTCATCCTTTCCACAAATCTCTAAGTGTAAAAATCCCCTCTCTTGTTGTGGTTCTCGTCCTCCCCTCGCCGAGAGCCCTCCCCTCATGTGGCCTTGTGGCGAGACTTCACCCCCTCCTAGTGGTGTTGTTCTCGTATAATATACCCCCTCTTGGTAGAAATACTCTCAAAGTATTGTTATAATGCCCAAATTACCTTAGCCGTATACCTTGTTGTATGCTAAGGTTATACCTATCTGAAAATGCCCGAAATACTATTATACTTAGTCGGTCACAAAACCAAACCCTAGGAAAATCTCCATAGTCCGTTGGAGTATTGTGTAGAAGGTGGTGAGAACTTCTAAGGGTGGTTTAGAGCGGGTTGGAGCGCTCGGTGTTTGAGCTAAACGATTGCCCAGCATCGACTTTAACTAGGATAATTATGGGCTTATCGAGGTAATTATCTTGTCCTCTTTGTAATTGGAAATTACATATTGTTAGAATATATAGTTGAAGTATACTATATATAGAATGAGCGTAGTTATCGGCAATGTCTTTTGACTTAAGCTGAATAATACTTACTGATGTCTTGCGACTTAAGCCGAATTTAAAAGAAGAATCTTGACTGTAATTACATAGGGTGTATTACAGAGACTTGTGTAGTAGTGCAGTGGAGTAGAATTGTACAGTTAGGGTGAGGCGTATAACCCCTGGTTGGCTTGGTAGCCAGCCTCGATAGAGGAGATTTACGCTGTTGCGGGGAGGCCACGAATTTCGGTAGAATGTTCTACGATGAGATCTAAATGTTAATAAGCGCCTTGTGGCCTTATAGGTTGAAGTACTACGTGTGGCGCGATCTACTTGGCTTAGGAGTAGCCGACGGTTGGAAGTACTTGAGCGTTTTGCTATTAGTCGATACTGTCGCGAGGTATGTGAACCTCTTCCTATCTCTTCTAGCATGATATGTGTGAACTATGTAGTGCGATAGACGATGTGCTAAATGTATTTGATTGGTTTAAAACATAAAGTGTTATAACGGCTTTATGGGAAGTTGGTTATAACAGCTTTATGTTGGTAAGAAAATACTTGTGGTCTTTAAAAGGTAATTGATTTGAACTATAACTGGCTTGTTATGTGTTAGTAAAGAACTTGAAGTATTTCAAAAGATTTTGAATCATTTTGAAAGAAGAAGTAATACTTGGTTTTGCAAAACTTAAGAGTTATACTAGCTTTATGGGAAGTTAGGTATAACGGCTTAAGAATGTTTTCTTGATTTGAAATCGAATGTATCGACAAACCAACTGCAAGCGTTAATAAAAGGAAATGTTTTGACTAATTAAGTATTATTAAAACCAGAGAAACTTCCATCTGCATGTAAGCTAAGATGAGACAAAATGATATTTCCTAGATCATGGTCATTGTAATAAGATTGTTATAAACAAGAATATCCTACTCACATATAAGACTTATGTTTCTCAGATAGTTAAAAGAGAATTATATTCTTAACTGAATAAGACTATGAACTACGAAACCCTTCTAAAATAAGAAACTTGAACATTGGAAAAGAAGGTTGCTACTTGATTTTACAAAGAGAAGTAATTGATTTACTTTAAAAAGATAATCACTCTATTTTTCATATACTACAGTGTATTGTGTGGTTTTGTGAAGTAACGTATCTTTTAAAGATTTAATGTATGAAGTACTTTGGGGATAGGTACCAAATTGTTAGTAGAAAGTACCTTGTGTGAATAACTTGATTGTATTGGTTTGTGATAGCCTTGTAATACTTTCTTGATTTGATAAGTAAGCATGTTAGGATGCTACGTGTGTTAGTATCTTGTGATTATTGTGTAAGGGGGTCACTCTTGTTGTGCTTACGTTGTCAAGCGTTAAGCCCGTTGTACTGTTATTGTATCACATACCCCCTTGACTTGTTATACCGAGGGCTTGCCACCCTTGATGCGGGTCTATACGGCCTATGCAGTCCTTGTGACTATGCGGAGTGCGGTAGCTCCAGGATTGATCATTCCGGGTGTTTAGCCTGATGCGGGGGATTCCCTATGCGATCTGTTGAGACTATGCGGTCTTTTGAGACTATGCGGGTTGTGGAGCCTAGGCGGATACCGAGGGTTGGTCGCCGATGCGGGTATACCTCGAGCGATGCAGGACCATGATTCGAGAATACCTCACGCGGTCCGCGTGACCTATGCGAGTCTGCGAGAGTTCCGGGGATAGACGCGCACATTGATATTGCGGCGTGGCCGCCGATCATGGTGCGGCTAGAAAGACCTCGAGATACGCCAGGTATTTTTGGTACCGTGGTCTTAGTAGTGGCTATGCCTTCGTACTTGCCCCGCACGGTTTTATTGTGATAACTTTGAGGCGTGAGTCACGACTTGACATGATTGCTTATTTATTGTGAATCGTATTTTGGTTATCATACATGTCTCTGCTTTATATAGACTACTATGATTTCATTTACGATTTATTTTCGCCACATACTTGGTACTGTCTTGACCTCGCCGCTGCGTTCATGCCGCAGTAAAGGTACACGATCGTTGATCCTAGCTCGTGGTCACAGTCAGTTGGGAAGCTCCGTTTCTCGGAGGCTTATCGGTGGTATAGTCCGCCGTCGTAAGTGTTTACATTCGGGGTTTGGCGGGGCCCGCCCCGCCATTGTTGTCGTATCATTCTAGAGGTGCAGTAATCTTGTTGTGGGCGGGGTTTGTAAAAAGGATTAAAGCGTTCATGTTGAAAGAGTTGTTATTTATATATATACCTGAAGGTAACCGCTTTTGGTTAGCTTTGCTCGCTTATTTCACCGCTTTATTACATGGTTTCATGTATTGTCTTTATGTTCGTGATTACTCGATGTATGGCTACTTGGGTGCGGTAAGGCACTGGCCACGGGCCCGGTTCGGTCGTGACAATCTCCTCAGAACCCATCTCCTCTCGCTGTGGGGACCGAGGCTCAGGTACCGTGGTCTCAGTAGCCTCTGCTGCGGCTCTAAACTCTGCTGGGGCTGGCGGCGTCGCAAAACTCGCCGTCTGAAGCACTATCTCAGGTAATGAATGGGCCTGCGCCCTCGTACTCCTCTGTGTCCTACTAGCAGCTCCCTCGGCTGTCTTGCCTTACAGTCCCGGTTGCCTTGCGTGAGGCATAAGCGGTAAAACGAAATACGTCGAGGGTCCAGTGACAACACAGCTCTAAGGCACGATCTCAGAGTGAGGAGAATGGAAACCAATCCTAAATATCATATAGCCTCCTGATTATTGATGTGGTGCACAACACACCGATAATCAAGACTCTACTAGATACGGTTCAGACACTTTCCGAGGACTAATCGCTCGATACCACTTTTATCACGACCGACCTCGCCCGCGATCGTGTCTTACCCGGCACCCTAGTGATACAACATCGAGAAAATCGTGAAACAAAAAACTTAAACAGGAACAAGATACAAGATAAGAAAACAGTTAACCAAAGCGGTCCACCTTCATGTATATACAATATAACCGAACAGCACAATCTTTTACAAACCCCGCCACAACAGCATACTGCACCTCTAAGAATGTAACAACAACTATGACGGACGTGGCGCCATACCTCGAATGTACAAGTACCTACAGTGAGGACTATACCAAAAGATAAGCCTCCGAGAAACGGAGCTTCCCAACGCTGAATCGCGATCCTATGAGCGAGGATCAACAACCGTGTACCTACTGCGGCATGAACGCAGCCCCGGGCGAGGTCGATAACAGTACCAGTATGTGGCGAAAATATCGTAAATGAAATCATAATAGTCTATATAAAGCAGAGACATGTATGATAACCAAACTACAAGACACAACATATAAGCGATATGTCAAGTCGTGGACTCACGCCTCAAAGTCATCACTCAAATATAACAATGGGTCTCACGCCCACAACATCAATCATGCGCCGTGGAATACCTTCCTCACCGCCATTTATGATATAATAACACCAAGAAGTACACATGAACACCGTGTCCCACTGTGTCATAAAACCGTGACGGCAAGTGCGAAGGCATAGCTACCAGATCCAACTGCATCATCAATCGACCGGGCAAGTGCGAAAGCCGGCTACCGAACCTACCGTACAACAATACTAAACAACCGTATCACGAAGGCGACACGTGTCGTGCGATAGCCTCTACCAGATCCTCACTGCGCCACGTAGGCGACGGGGCAAGTAACCGAGCTAACCACCGGATCACAACCGTAAGTCACGGCCGTCCACACCGACTCGCGAAGGTGACACGTGGCAAGTGCGATAGCTCTACCGGATCCTCCCACGCCACGTGGCCGACGGGGCAAGTAACGAGCTAACCACCGATCACAACCGTAAGTCACGAGACTTCGCCACAAAACCGAACGGGCAAGGCTAACTACCGTAACCAAAGCCGAATCGACCACGGCCAGCGACGAAAGCCAACTACCGGATACCAATGCCGAATCGGAAAAACCTCACGAGAGCTAGTCCATGGAATAACAATAATGGTCACATGCCCGGAATCCTCATCGGTGTAGACATGCCCATGTGACAATAATAATGGAAGCATACGTGGAATCTTCCACACCGCCAGACGTCCAAGTAAATTCACAACAAGTCAGTCGGCCCTCCATCGAGAGACGATGTGGTATAGAAATACAATACTTGCACAACAAAATCTATCACAACTAGCATAGACAAGTTCAACATACTTTTAGACTTTCATTAACATGTAAATTGATTCACCATTTATATAAACTCAAGTACTCCCATTTTGTGCCAACAATCCGGGTTTTAATCCTAAAGTACTACGTACTTAAATTCTTTCAAAAGACCCCTTTCTTTTACAAAAGTCATACGATACCCATAGTATCAAAAATAGAGTAACTATCATTTCAAGTAAACCAATTTAAGACAAAACCATGCCTTCTTTTTAAACCATTTTAAGACAAAAACATGCCTTTATTTTAAACCAAAACACTTCAAATTCCTCAAGTCTCTTTTCTTTTTAGAAAACAAGTTCCTTACTTTGGAATTTAAGAAAAATCAATACTTGTTATTAATGATCTTATTAAAGCAGCCATGATCTAGGAAATGTAATACAATTTTGTCTTATCTTAGCTTCTATGCAGATGGAGGTTTCTACTGGTTTTAATATAATTAATTGTTATTACATTTTCCTTTATTAATGCTGCAATGACTTGTTCGATAATTATTCCCATTTTCGAAATCAATATAACATTATTCTTTTAAAAACCAAGTACTCATTACTCACGAATGAGGTTTCACAACTTTTTTGTTATACCCCGTAGTTCTAGGGTATATATGTGAGGATGTACGTACGAGAATACGATAGAAATTTTGGAAAGAATGAAAGATGTGATTTTTCGACGGAAAAGTTTCCGGTTTTTGTGAAGAAAAAGGTTCGTTAATGGGAATTGGATTCCCAGATTTGGTATTTGGACTTCTTGGATTATATTAGAATTTTGAGATTTTATTTTCGGAAATGGTCACGTGGGGCCCACGGGAGAAATTTACGGTTTTGTGGAGCCCGCTTTGTTTTTGAGATTTTCGGTATTTTGGATATTTTCGGAAGATGAAATATTTTGGACGAGTCGGGGGGAGACACGTGTCACCCCCATGTGTCACTTGGCCGAATTGGAGGGACAAGTGGCTACATCATGTCCTCGGCGAATGGCCCAACAAGTGGCAAGCCACTTGTCTAGCATTTTCGTTGGCCATGTGGTGTGGTGGGACCCATACACACATGGACCATTCTTGACCATACACTTGATAAGATCTTGGCCCTTGTTTTTTCTATAAATACCCCCTTAAGGTTGAAGACTAATTCATCCCACACTTAAGCTTTCCAAAGCAAAATATTTTCATCCCCTTTGTTGCATTTTCGTCCCCCTCTCCCCTCTTGTGTAGAAATACTTGGAGTATTATTGTATAAATCCCAAATACCTTGGCCTAGTATCCCTAGTAGTATTCCAAAGTTATTTCAATACTAGGAGCCCGGAAATACTACTTTATTCCAATAGTCGCAAAACGAAACCCTAGAAAATCTTCATAAGCTTGGTTGAAGTGTTAAGAGAAGTTGTTTAGAAACTTCTAAGGTCGCCAGGCGGGTTGGAGCGTAAGGAGTTGGAGCTAAACGTTGCTCGGGATCGACTTATAATCTTGGATAATTTTGGGCTTATCGAGGTAATGATCTATGCCCCCTATCAGAATTGGATATTACATATTGTAGTGATTTAGAATTGAGTATAAGATATTTTGGAAGGATGATTATAAAGGATTAAATCAGTATTTACATTGGATTGTATTTACGAGACTTGTGTAGTATTATTGTGAAGTAGAATTGTACACGCCCAGGTTAGGCGTGTAACCTCTCCCCAGGAGTTGTTGGCACAGTAGTGGGCACGAGTAGAGGAGAGATTTATGTCATGTGGGGTGTCTTTGCCGAATTTTACGTAGAATAAGGAATCTTGCAGTTAGAATATTCTACGAAGAGATCTAGGAGTTGATAGCCGTTTTGTGGCCTTTATAGGTTGCAGTACTACGAGTAGCGTATTCTACTTGAAGAGTGGAAACGACTAGCAGGGTTACAGTATTGTGGAGCGTTTTGCTAATTGTCGATAATCGTCGCGAGGTATGTGAACCTCTTCCTATCTTTTCTAGCATGATTGTTGTGAACTATGTAGTACGGTAGACGTACATGTGCTAAGTGATTTGGTTGGTTTAAAACATAGGGTGTTATAATAGCTTTATGGGAAGTTAGTTATAATGACTTTATGTAGGTAAAAGAATGGTTTATTGATTGTAGAAGTTAAGAGACTTGATCTTAAAAGATAAGAGACTTGACTTATAAACGACTTGATCTTGAAAGAAAAGAGACTTGAATTATAACGACTTGTTTTCGGAAAAAGAGAAGTAACTTTGTAACGACCCGTTCCGGGGCCCGTTACTGGTGCCTTACCCCGGGCACCCTAGTGATACATACATCAGAGAAAATCAGCGGAACATAAAACATGAGTCATTTTAACAACAGATATAATAAATAAACAGGCCAACCAAAAACAGTTGCCTTCAGTATATACATAAAACCTGAACAGTTTAATCCTTTTACAACCCTGCCCACAACAGTACTACAGACCTCTAAGATATACAATGACTATGACGGGACAGGGCCCCGCCATACCCCTGAATGTACAAGAACCTACAACTCAGGGAACACCTACAAAAAGATAAGCCTCCGGAGAAACGGAGCTTCAAATGCGCTGAACCGTGATCCTATGAGCGAGGATCCACTATCGATGTACTCTACCTGCGGCATGAACGCGGCCGGGCGAGGTCGATAACAGGTACCAAGTATGTGAAACTGTACAATACTGTAAATGAAATCATACTAGTCTATATAAAGCAGGAGACATGTATGATAACCAAACTACAGTTCACAACATAAAACAGTCATCACTCCAATATAACTATGGGTCTCACGCCCACCACATCAATCAGGTTCGCATTATGGCGCGTGCCCGGAATCTCGCATCGGTAGACATGTCCATGATGCAACAATAATACCAATGTCCCATGGCCACATGCCCCGGAATTCTGCAGATCGGTAGACATGTCCATGTGACCTCAACAACAAGACAGAATCCAAATGGAAGCATACCCGCGCGCTACGATCGCGGTCGGTATGTCCAAAGGGAAACAATAAGACAACTTTCCAAATGGGCGATACCCGCGCGCGCTACGATCGTGTCGATATGTCCAAAAGGAAATCACAAGGCGATAATCGAAATGGAAACATACCCGCGCGCACGATCGTGTCGATATATCCAAAGCGATTAACCACAAGACCTTAACCCCAATGGAAGCTTACCCGTGCGCTACGCATCGTGTCCGTATGTCCACAGCGATGAACCACAAGACCTTACCCAAAATGGAAGCAGACCCGTGCGCTACGATCGTCGGTATGTCCAAAGCGATTAACCACAAGACCTTAACCAAAATGGAAGCATACCCGCAGCGCCACGCATCGTGTCGGTATGTCCAAAGCGATTAACAACAATAATACTATCAGCGAACGCACTGCGGAATTTCTCCACGTCGCCAGACGCCCAAGTAAGTTCTCAACTACCAACCGACTCTATCGAGAGACGCGAACACGTAAAACACAACGCTTGTACAATAAAGGCTATCATCACAAGCATAGGCAAGTTTCACACAACTCAAAGTACTTTCATTTTATGCCAAAGTCCGGGTCTTTAACCCCAAAGTCCTACATACGTTAAGTTCTTTTTAAAAGAGTTACTTTACTTTTTTAAAAGTCAAACGATTCCAGTAGTATTAGAATGACCAACCCATCTTCCTTAAAATCAAGTAACAACATTCCTTTCCTAAGTTCCGGTTTGCCTAGTTTCAATTACTCAAGCTTCTTATTTTCAAATGGTTTCATAGTTCCCAAACTTAATCACTTGATTCCTTTTAGAACAATTGAGTAACATATGACATATACGTGAGTAGTTTATTCTTGTTTATAACGATCTTATTACAACCGTGATCTAGAAAATGTAATATCATTTTGTCTCATCTTAGCTTCTGCGGATGGAGGTTTCTACTTGGTTTTAATACAACACATCATTATTCAATACATTTTCCTTTATTAACGCTGCGTTGGTGCTGTCGATACACATTCCGATTTCAAATCAAGAAACATTATTCCTTTAAAACCAAGTACTCATTACTCACGAATGAGGTTTCACACAAACTTCCTCATTAAAACAAATAAGTTAAGTCTCTTATCTTATAAGATCAAGTCTCTTAACTTCTAACATCCAAAACCATTTTCTTACCTACATAAAGTCGTTATAACCAACTTCCCATAAAGCCGTTATAACACTTTATGTTTTAAAGACAATCAAACACAGTTAACACATTTTCGTCTACCGTACTACATAGTTCACACATATCATGCTAGAAGAGATAGGAAGAGGTTCACATACCTCGCGACGATTTATCGACAATAAGCAAAATGCTCCAAGTACTACAACCTTGCTAGCCCTTTCCACTCCTCGAGTAGAATACGCTACTCTTAGTACTTTCACCTATAAAGGTCACAAACGCCTATTAACCCCAAAACACAAGTTTCTATCTTTCTATAGAAAATTCGAAGACCTCCCCGCAACAGCGTAATCTCTCCTCTCTATTGAGGCCTACCAAGCCAACCAGGCGGTTTACACGTCTAACCGGACGTGTACAATTCTACACAAGTCTACTGCAATACAGTCCTATGTAAATACAGTTCAGTTCAGTTCTTCAGGCTTAAGTCAAAAGACATTGCCGAATACTAAGTATAGTTCCATATATAGTATACTTCAACTATATATCCTAACAAACATGTAATTTCCAATTACAATAGAGGGACAAGATAATTACCTCGATAAGCCCAAAATTATCCGAGTTTAATGTCGCTCCTGAGCAAGGTTTAGCTCCACTCCACGCGCTCCAAACCACTCCAAACAACCCTTAGAAGTTCTAACCAACTTCTACTCACATACTTCAACCAACTATGAAGATTTCCTTAGGGTTTCGGTTTGAGACTAAAAGGACAAAAGGTAGTATTTCCGGACTCTACGTAAAGAGGTATCTTTGGAATACTACAAGGTACAAGGCTAAGGTATTTTGGGCATTATAACAATACTGGAAGACAACTTTCTACCAAGGGGTAGGCTCGGCTAGCACAACTAGGCTAGGGGGAGGGGGGTGTTCTCGGCCAAGGGCCTCTTTCTAAGGGGGTGAAGGGAGTTGGACGAGAGCAACAACAAGGGAGAGGGAGGGATTTCAAGACTTAGACAAAGTGAGGAGTGAATGAATAAGTCTTCACAAGGGAGGGGTATTTATAGCAAAGCCAAAGGCCAACCAATGGCCAAGATCTAGCCAAGTGCTACACAAGTGTAAGGCCAAGATCAAGCCAAGTGCACCCTAACCCTACTCCACAAATCCCTCACAAATATCTACACAAATATCTACCACAACTTGCCCATCCATTCGGCCTACCGCCTTCAAGTCCACCAACGAGAGGGTGCCAAGTGTTGCCCTCTCGTTGGTCCAAAACGTTCCGTCTCTCGGAAAAATTCGCAAAAATACTAAATGACATAGCCGGAATTTTCCCTTCGCAAGCTTAGTAAAACGTTTCGTCGAAAAACGACTCTAATCGGGTGTTGCCTGACAAAAATATTTCGCCAAGGGTGCCACATGGGGTGACACGTGTCGCCCCGATTCGCCTGAATATTTCGTCTTCCAAAATATCCAAAATACCGAAATCTCAAAACAAAGCGGGCCACAAAATCAGAATTTCTCCCGTGGGCCCCACGTGACCATTTCCAAAATAAAATCTCAAAATTCTAATATAATCTATGAAGTCCAAATACCAAACTGGGAATCCAATTCCCTTTAACGAACCTTTTTCTTCACAAATAACCGAAACTTTTCCGTGAAAACTCACATCTTTCTTTCTTTTCAAAATTTCTCAGACTTCGTGCGCACGTCCTCACATACATACCCCGCAACTACGGTATAACATTCTCCCTCCTTAGAAACATTCGTCCGAATGTTCCTTCTCAAGACGGATATCGATGAAGTTCCTCTAACAAGTTGTCAACGCCACTGCCACGCGAAATAACACACGTTATCTTCCTCCCTTACTCGT
Organism: Przewalskia tangutica; assembly: GCA_029844215.1. Classification (NCBI taxonomy): domain Eukaryota; kingdom Viridiplantae; phylum Streptophyta; class Magnoliopsida; order Solanales; family Solanaceae; genus Przewalskia; species Przewalskia tangutica. Next base: position 35,957,529 of record CM056718.1, read on the forward strand.
CGTGCCGCTTCTCGAACACTTGAACTCTTCTAGCGTACCATACTTCATCATTACTCCGCTCTCGAAAATCTCCGAGTCACTACCTCCAAACTTGGTCATCTTACTAACCTCAAACTTCCTTAAGGCCATTCCGGCCTTTACAAACCGCTTCGTCGAACGCGTCCACGAACTCATACGATGATCATACAAACTTGGGCCTAGCATCCTCGTGACCCTACCACCGGCGGGACCACCTGAACTGACCCCACCCCAAACCGGTTACGGGTTGACCCGCAAATGGTCCTCAACCCGACTCCCAACCGCGCCAAACTCTTGTTTCCGATCCGAACAATCTTACTAATTCACGCTATGAAAGCTACCACTTCCATCTCACACTACCCACGGACTTATCACACAAATAAATCCCACGTATACTACTACTCGATAAGGGTCAAAAATAAATCTTTAACTCAAGACGACCTTACCCCTAAGGTCTCGGCCGTGACATAGTCTAAGGTTCACACTTACCATGCCCCCATACGTATCCTCCCAACTAAGCTTGTTTCTAACTCACACATATCACAATGCTATCCGTACATAGCACACAATAATGAGATTATCATAACAAGCATACCAAAACTCTCGAGGTTAAGGATATACTGGCTACCGCTCACTCTAATCATAGGCACACTGCAGGCGCATACCAGAAGGTGATGAACCACCACAGATCCCGGCGTGAGTCGTAACATCCGCGCTTCCCTTGGTCGGACAGTTTCCGCAAATGGCCTGCTGCCGCATGTAAAACAAACTCCCAATCTAGCACGACACTCTCCAAAATGGAGTCTACCACAATGGTCACAACGAGGTAGGGGTGGCTTCACCGTTAACACCCCGCTCGCCGAAAATCTGAACCTCGAGCCACGACTGCCTCAAGACGGTGGAGGACCACTGCATCTGGGGGTATATAACTAACTTCTTCGAGGCGGTCCGCCTCGAAAGCCACCAGGACCCTGCCGCCCCGCCTCTTCTGGCGATCCAGTCGTTCCGTCGACCCTCCGTGCCTCGCATCCCAGCGCATGAGCTGCATGCGGGCAATGTCCATGCGGTGAAGAGAAACACCCGCACAAGATTCGCCATATAATCATCAAGCCCGTGGCGTAGCGATGCACCCTATCCTCCATATCTCGCAACTAGCGCAGTGGACATATCGAGCCAAAGAATCGAACTCGACATTGTACTTCGACGGCGCGCCTCTGCCTCGATAACAAAAATCGCCGTGCCCTCCTCATCCGCGGAGGCAAGAAGCGTGAGGAAAGCCCGAAAACTCATCCCATACTGCTGGAGGTGCATGCTCTCCCGAAAGCTCCCATGAATCAAACCAATCGATCGCGGTATCACGCACCGATGCGAACCAAAGGTCACGACTGGTTTCAAGCCTTGATCACCCGCGTGATCCGTCAGAATCGCCGGATGAACTCCTCGGATCATCCTCGTGCCTCGACCCATAAAACTCGCGGCTGACTCGAGAAAGTCCCGTAGCCTCAAACTATTCGCTCGGGTGAACCATCATGCTCGAACCGAATCGCCAGATCCACTGTCTCATATCGGCCACAACCTCGCCAATAATCGGGCCATCTCCTTGTGACCCGTCTCCCCGCTTCCGCATGGGATGGAGGCTCGTGCATCAGAGTCTCATCGCCATCGCTGCGCCTAAACTCTGCTTTGGTCTTTGGCGGCGCGAAACCCGCCGTCAAGCACAACCTCGTGTACTGCTCGGGCTCGCGCTCGTACTCTCTCAGATCTCACTAGCGGCACTCGCCGCCTTGCCCTTCTCGGCTCTGGTTGCTTGCGCGAGGCATAATCGTAAAAACGAGATACGTCGGAGGGTACAACTTACAACACTTTCTATGGCACGATCTCGGAATGAGAAGAATGGAAACCAATCCTAAATGTCTCGACCTCACGATTATAGATGTGGTGCACAACACATCGATAATCAAGACTCTACTAGACACGATGTAGACACTTTCCGAGGATTAATCGCTCGATACCACTTTTGTAACGACCGTTCGCCCGGTTCGCATCGTGCCTTACCGGGCACCCTAGTGATACATACATCGAGAAAATCAGCGGAACATAAAACATGAGTCATTTTAACAACAGATATAATAAATAAACAGCCAACCAAAAAGCTTGCCTTGATATACATAAAACTCCGAGCAGTTTAATCTTTTACAACCACGCCCACAACAAGATTACAGCACTCTAAGATATCTGATGACTATGGCGGGACAGTGGCCCGCCATACCCTCAATGTACAAGAACCTACAACTCGTGGAACACCTGCAAAGATAAGCCTCGGAGAAACGGAGCTTCAAATGCGCTGAATCGTGATCCTATGGCGAGGATCCACTGCGATGTACCTACTGCGGCGTGAACGCAGCCCAAGGCGAGGTCGATAACAGTACCAAGTATGTGAAATCGCATAATATCAGAAATGAAATCATACTAGTCTATATAAAGCGAGAGACATGTATGATAACCAAACTACGATTCACAACATAAAACGATCATCACTCGATATAACTATGGGTCTCACGCCCACCACATCAATCGAGTTCGCATTATGGCGCGTGCCCCGAATCCAGACGGTGTAGACATGTCCATGATGCAACAATAATACCAATGTCCCACGGCCACATGCCCCGAGTCTGCGCCGGTGTAGACATGTCCATGTGACCTCAACAACAAGACAGAATCCAAATGGAAGCATACCCGCGCGCTACGCATCGTGTCGGTATGTCCAAGAAACAATAAGACAACTTTCCAAATGGACGCATACCCGCCACGCATCGTGTCGTATGTCCAAAAGGAAATCCTGGCGATAATCGAAATGGAAACATACCCGTGCGCTACGCATCGTGTCAGTATGTCGAAAGCGTTTAACCAAAAGACCTTAACCAAAATGGAAGCATACCCGTGCGCTACGCATCGTGTCAGTATGTCCAAAGCGATTAACCACAAGACCTTAACCAAAATGGAAGCATACCCGTGCGCTACGCATCGTGTCAGTATGTCCAAAGCGATTAACCACAAGACCTTAACCAAAATGGAAGCATACCCGTGCGCTACGCATCGTGTCAGTATGTCCAAAGCGATTAACAACAATAATACTATCAACAGGAACGTACCCGTGGAATTTCTCCGTCACTGCCGGCACGTCCAAGTAAGTTCTCAACCAGTCAACCGACCCTCTATCGAGAGACGCGGTAACACAGAAACACAACGCTTGTACAATAAAGGCTATCATCACAAGCATAGGCAAGTTTCACACAACTCAAAGTACTTTCATTTTATGCCAAAGTCCGGGTTTTTAACCCCAAAGTACTACATACGTTAAGTTCTTTTAAAAGAGATACATTACTTTTATAAAAGTCACCCGATACCCGTAGTATTAGAATGACCAACCCATCTTCCTTAAAATCAAGTAACAACATTCCTTTCCTAAGTTCCAGTTTGCCTAGTTTCAATTACTCAAGCTTCTTATTTTCAAATGGTTTCATAGTTCCCAAACTTAATCACTTGATTCCTTTTTAGAACAATTGAGTAACATATGACATATACGTGAGTAGTTTATTCTTGTTTATAACGATCTTATTACAGCAGCCATGATCTAGAAAATGTAATATCATTTTGTCTCATCTTAGCTTCTATGCAGATGGAGGTTTCTACTGGTTTTAATACAACACATCATTATTCAATACATTTTCCTTTATTAACGCTGCAGTGGTCTGTCGATACACATTCTCGATTTCCAAATCAAGAAACATTATTCCTTTAAAACCAAGTACTCATTACTCACGAATGAGGTTTCACACAAACTTCCTCATTAAAACAAATAAGTTAAGTCTCTTATCTTATAAGATCAAGTCTCTTAACTTCTAACATCCGTAAAACCATTTTCTTACCTACATAAAGCTGTTATAACCAACTTCCCATAAAGCCGTTATAACACTTTATGTTTTAAAGACAATCAAACACGATTAACACACGCGTCTACCGCACTACATAGTTCACACATATCATGCTAGAAGAGATAGGAAGAGGTTCACATACCTCGCGACGATTTATCGACAATAAGCAAAATGCTCCAAGTACTACAACCTTGCTAGCCCTTTCCACTCGAGTAGAATACGCTATTCTTAGTACTTTCACCTATAAAGGTCACAAACGTCTATTAACCCCAAAACACAAGTTTCTATCTTTCTATAGAAAATTGGCGACCTCCCCGCAACAGAAATCTCCTCCTCTATTGAGGCCGCTACCAAGCCAACCGGGGTTTACACGCCTAACCTGACGTGTACAATTCTACACAAGTCTACCGCAATACACCCTATGTAAATACGATTCGATTCTTGAGCTTAAGTCAAAAGACATTGCCGAATACTAAGTATAGTTCCATATATAGTATACTTCAACTATATATCCTAACAAACATGTAATTTCCAATTACAATAGAGGGACAAGATAATTACCTCGATAAGCCCAAAATTATCCGAGTTTAATGTCGCCTCCCGAGCAAGGTTTAGCTCCACTCCACGCGCTCAACACCACTCCAAACAACCCTTAGAAGTTCTAACCAACTTCTACTCACATACTTCAACCAACTATGAAGATTTCCTTAGGGTTTCGGTTTGAGACTAAAAGGACAAAAGGTAGTATTTCCGGACTCTACGTAAAGAGGTATCTTTGGAATACTACAAGGTACAAGGCTAAGGTATTTTGGGCATTATAACAATACTTGGAAGACAACTTTCTACCAGGGGGGGGGGGTAGGCTCGGCTAGCACAACTAGGCTAGGGGGAGGGGGTGTTCTCGGCCAGGCCTCTTTCTAAGGGTGAAGGGAGTTGGGCGAGAGCAACAACAAGGAGAGGAGGGATTTCAAGACTTAGACAAAGTGAGGTGAATGAATAAGTCTTCACGAGGAGGGGTATTTATAGCAAAGCCAAAGGCCAACCAATGGCGAAGATCTAGCCAAGTGCTACACAAGTGTAAGGCCAAGATCAAGCCAAGTGCACCCTAACCCTACTCCACAAATCCTCACAAATATCTACACAAATATCTACCACAACTTGCCCATCCATTCGCCCTAGCCGCTTTCAGTCCACCACCGAGAGGGTGCCAAGTGTTGCCCTCTCGTTGGTCCAAAACGCCCGCCTCTCGGAAAAATTCGCAAAAATACTAAATGACATAGCGAATTTTCCTTCGCAGCTTAGTAAAACGCGTTTAGGAAAACGACTCTAATCGGGTGTTGTGCACAAAAATATTTCGGCGAGGTGCCACATGGGGTGACACGTGTCGCCCCGATTCGCCTGAATATTTCGTCTTCCAAAATATCCAAAATACCAAATCTCAAAAACAAAGCGGGCCACAAAACCAGAATTTCTCCCGTGGGCCCCACGTGACCATTTCCGAAAATAAAATCTCAAAATTCTAATATAATCTATGAAGTCCAAATACCAAATCTGGGAATCCAATTCCCTTTAACGAACCTTTTTCTTCACAAATAACCGGAAACTTTTCCGTCGAAAACTCACATCTTTCTTTCTTTTCAAAATTTCTGCCGTACTCTCGTACGTACGTCCTCACATACATACCCTGCAACTACGGGGTATAACAAACTTGATTTTAAGTATAGGTTACTTGTTTTGAAAAGAGTAAGTTATTTGGGTTTTAAAAGAATACTTGTTGTTGTTTTAAAAGAAAAGAGACTTGTGGAATTGAAGAGTTTTTGGTTTAGAACATAAAGTGTTATAACAGCTTTATGGGAAGTTAGTTATAACGACTTTATGAAAACAAATGAATGGTTTTATCATTGGTTTTAAAATGGTAGCTTGACTTTAAAGGAGAAGTGTTTTGGTCTAAAAAGAAGGCATGATATTGTCTTAATTTGGTTTAAAAAGGAAAGTATGGAAGTTGTTTTGGTTTACTTAAAATGTTAGTCACTTTATTTTGATACTACGGGTATCGGGTGACTTTTGTAAAAGAAAAGGATCTTCTAAAAGAATTTAACGTACGTAGTACTTTGGGGATTAAAACCTGGACTTGTCATAAAATGAAAGTACCTTGAGATGTGTGTAACGTGCCTATGTTTGCGTGTGATAGCCTTGTTGTGCAAGTGTTGTATTCTTATGTTACCGCGTCTCTCGATGGAGGGTCGGTCGTGTTATTCTTGATCATTTTGGACATACTGACACGATGTGCGGCCCACGGGTATGCTTCCACTATGATAGTCCATGGGCATACTGACTCGATGGATGGTCCACGGGTATGCGGCCATGATGAGGGTTCGTTTCCCTGTTGATAGTGTTATTCCATGGACTAGCTCTCCATGAGGTTTTACTGATTCAGCCTTGGTATCTGGTGGTTGGCTTTCGTACTTGCCCGCCTCGTGGTGATTCGGCCTTGCACGGTAGTTAGCCTTCATACTTGCCGTTCGGTTTAGTGGCGAAGTCTCGTGACACGCCTTGGTACCAGTAGTTAGCCTTCAGTGCCTTGCCACCACTCGTGACACGCCTTGGTACACAGTAGTCGACTTCGTACTTGCCGTGTCGCCCGTGGTTTGGTTGTATAGTATTGTTTATGCGGTTGTTATGACACGTGGGACCTAGTGTTCATGTGTACTTCTTGGTGTGATTATATCATAGATCGCAGCGATGAGGAAGGTATTCCACGCATGATTGATGTTGTGGCGTGAGACCCATTGTTATACTTGAGTAATGACTTTGAGGCGTGAGTCCACGACTTGACATATTTGTTTATATATTATGGATTGTAGTTTGGTTATCATACATGTCTCGCTTTATATAGACTATTATGATTTCATTTACAATATTTCTGATTTCACATACTTGGTACTGTTGTCTTGACCTCGCCGGGCTGCGTTCATGCCGAGTAAGAGGTATCGGTTGTGGATCCGCGCTCTTAGGATCACGATTCGGCATTTTGGGAAGCTCCGTTTCTCGGAGGCTTATCTTTGGTATAGTCCCTGTCGGTGTAGATACTTGTACATTCGGGGTATGGCGGCCTGTCCGTCATAGTTCTAGTTACATTCTTAAGTGCAGTAAATCTTGTTGTGGGCAGGGTTTGTAAAAGGATTTAACTGTTCAGGTTGATATATATATTTATATATTCAGGAAGGTGACCGTGTTGGTTAGCCTGTTTCATACTTTATGTCTTGTCTTATGTTTTAATTTTTATTTCCGCTGATTTTCTCTGATGTTGTATCACTAGGGTGCCCGGGGTAAGGCACCAGTCACGGGCCCCGGGATCGGGTCGTGACATTTTTAACACAACTCAAGTCAAATACACGTCAAGTCTCTTATTTTTTAAAAACAATCAACCATTCTTTTACCTACATAAAGTCGTTATAATTAACTTCCCATAAAGCCATTATAACACTTTATGTTCTAAACCAACCAATATCATTTAGCACACGTACGTCTACCGTACTACAAAGTTTACAATAATCATGCTAGAAAAGATAGGAAGAGGTTCACATACCTCGCGACGATTATCGACAATTAGCAAAACGCTCCAAGTACTATACCCTTGCTAGCCTTTTCCACCCTTCAAGTAGAATACGCTACTCGTAGTACTTCAACCTATAATGGTCATACAATGTCTATTAACCTCTAGCTCTCTTCGTAGAATATTCTAAGTACAAGGTCACTAAATTCTACGGAAAATCGGACAGCACTTCCTTTGTTTCTACATACTTTGCCACCTTTTTCAACGCCGAATTCAATAACCAAATGCCACATTTAAGGCTCAAATCAATTCAGCAAATACAAAGGGGATTACACGCCCTACAAGACGTGTAAAAATTCCGCCCCACAAATGATACAAAACAATCCAATAATACAATGTCATTCTCGTCTACTAGGTGCAACAACATAAGGTCTTCCAATTCTTTTCTAATCCAAGTTCTTGAGTCAAACATGTTATATAGTCATAAACAACTTTTACAACTACAATTTCCTTCCTTATATAACATGTGACAACTAAACTAGTAACCAAGTTGAATTACAAACTTAAGGTCTAACATACTAGTTTTCGGATTAGGGTTTCAATAGTCAATTCACTTATCAAACTTCATAATATATACCTCATGCTTGCTAATATCCAAAGCTACAACAAGTAGTAATCTTAATTACTAAAACGACAAGAATTATACCTTTACAAGCCCTTAAAATTTCCAAGATTCAAAGTCGCTCCTTAGCAATTCTTAGCTCCTTTCCTTAAGTTCCAATCCGCTCCAAGCACTCCTTAGAAGCATATGAAGAACCCATCTTCAAGTTCCAACTTCAAAGTTGAAGAACTCCTTAAGTTTCCGCCTTGCGACTAATACGAAAACGCCACTTTTCCGGAATCTTTCTATTGAGATAACCTTACAACACTCTTAGGAACCTAGGGTTTAAGTCTTGTGAACAATGGAACAAAACTACAAATTTTTTTGTGTGGAAAACCCTGACAGTGAGCTCTCTTAGTGAAGACAAGAAATGTGAAATAATTCTAAGTGTTGAAGACTTGGTCTTGCACTAGTTGTGTATATATAAAACAATGTAGGGTCAAGATTATAACAAATGTGTGGCTAGGATGAAGATCACATGGATAATGGCCAAGTGGACAAGTTGACTTGGTCAATACACTCAAGCTTGAAGACTTTCATCCTGATGGTCAAATGACCGCTTTTGCCCATCGCATAAAGCGTCAAGACCATTCTAAGGGGTGGCGTGTCGCCTTCCCACTCGTCCATAAAATTCTGTAACCCTCGTGGGCCCCACAAAAACGTAAAATTCCTCGGGTGGGCCCCACGTGACCAAATCCGTAAAATATAAATTCCATAATTCTTATAAGTTCTTAAAGTCTTAAATACCAAAATTGAGAATCCAATTCTCAATAATAAACCTCTTTCCTTCACGAAGTTCGGAAACTTTTCCGTCGAAAAATCACATCTTCCTTCTATTCCAATTTTAATGTCGTATTATCATACGTATGTCCTCACGTACATACCCTAGAACTACGGGGTATAACATTAGTAATATCAACATGAATTTGTAGTGTTGAATTGTCACGACCCATTCAGGGGCGTGGTAGTGCCTAAGGCACCCAGTAGTCATCATCCAGTAATCGTGAAATATAAAACAAGACATGAAACGATTTATAAAATAAGACACGATTTATGTGAAAACGTCGCCTTTCGGCATATATATATAAACATGGTTTAGCGATTACATCAAATCTTGTACAATATGACTCTGAGACCTCTGAAATATACAACTATGGCGGGGGGCCCCGCCATACCACTATGTACAAAGCTATCTACAACAGGAGATCATACCCAAAGTAGAGCCTCACGAAAGATGGAGCTCAGACACCAACGTAGAGATCCTAAGAATGTGGATCTAGCACTGCTTGCCACCTGCGGCGTGAGCGGCCCGAAAGGAGTCGATCTGCAATTACTAAGTATATGAAGCGTAAAATACTTAAATGAAAACATATCATTTTAAAATCGGTTTGCAAGTATGTATGAAACAACGAGGGGCGCATAGTGCCACATCATAAACAAGAGCAATAGGTAAGCTAGCGTGTCTTTTCTAGGCTGCGAATGATCGAGCGGGGCGATTGCGTAGTATCACCATGCAAGCCTAATCACGGACTCCGTAGTCGCATAGGCCACTCACATAGGCCGCATAGGGTACATAACCCGCGTCGAGGGTAGCTACTCCTCGGCGTCGTCACTGGACTCGTAGTCCGCGTGGCCCACATAGACCGCGTGAGGTATAACCCCGCATCACTAACACGGAACTCCGTAGCTCGCGTAGGTCCCTGGACCGCGTGAGGTATTCTCGAATCATGGTCCTGCATCACCGAGTCTACCCAGCGTCGGAGGCGGTTTAACCCCGGTAATATGTCAAGAGGTGAGTGATAGTACACTAACATAACGACTTATCTTTAAACAACATAAGCACAACAAGAATACTCTCTTATACAAGCGTTACAAGACACTAACACACATAGCATCATATCATGTCTACTTATCAAACCATCTTATTATTCTTTTCACAATTCAATATAAATCATTATAAACACATAGGCAAATGTTTCTTTTATCATTCTTAAGTGGTTATACTTAACTTCCCATAAAGCTAGTATAACTCTTAAGCTTCATTTTAAAACCAATTAGTTCTCTTACATTAAAAATGATTCGATATTCTTTTGAAATGCTTTGATTCTTTATTATTCAGCTTAAGCGTGAGGCATTCTTAGTAAGTATTATTCGAGCTTAAGCGTGAGGCATTCCGTAAGTATTATTCGATTAACACGTATGCGTCTACCGTACTACATATATATTGTAAAATATCATGCTTTAGGAAGAATCACATACCTTCTCGTGAAAACCACCGCAAGTTGAATATGTCGCGCAGAGAATCGACTATAATAGCGGACACGTCTATCAGCGTTGAACTACTTTATGTGATTCTAAGCAGAGGTTCTATATCCTACGGAAAATTGGGCGTCTTCCCTGCGGTGAGCTACTCAAGTCTCTTTGTGAAAACAATCCTATGTAAGTACAATTTGATTATTCTTCTTTTAAACCCTTCTACTGTGATATGATTCAATTATATCTGTGATATTCTTCTAAGTATTTAATACTTATTCTTATACTACTACGGTATGTATTCTCTAATTCAAAAGAGGTTAGGATTATTTACCTCGGTAAGCTGATAATATCCTAGAAAAGTCGCGCTGAGCAAGGTTTAGCTCCTAAGTTATGCGCTCAGGTAGCTCAGAAACCTTAGAAGTTCTTTGACTTCTACTAAGGACTAAGGGATTTGGGCTAGGGTATTTTGGGCATTATAACAATACAAGAAGGCAACTTTTCTACCAAGGGAGGGTAGGTTTGGCTAGGCTAGGGGAGGGTTGCCTCGGCGAGCTTCGAGGGGGTAGGAGGCTTTGGACGAAAAGCTTTAGAGAGAGGGGATTTTCAAGACTTGGAAGTTGATTTGTGGATGAAGAACTCTTCATCTAAAGGGTATTTATAGGTCAAGAAGTGGCCAACCAATGGCGAATTAAGCCAAGTGCTAGGCAAGTGTAAGGCGAGATTAGGGCAAGTGTCCTTATCCATCTACTACACAAGATATCCTACCTAATCCTTGACTTGTGCAAAGGCACAAAAGCGTGCAACTCCGTGTCGATTCGTCGATGGGCGATTTCAAATCCACCAATTGGAGGTGCCAAGTGTCGCCCTCGTTGGTCCGAATGTTTCGTCTCTCGGAAAAATCCGCAAAAATACTAAATGACATAGCGAATTTTCCTACGAAAGTAATGAAGCGTTTCGTCGGAAAACGATTCTTTTAGTGAGTTGTGCACAAATAAAAACGTCCAAGGCTTAAACTTTTAAGGCCAAACTTTCGTACGTACGCCCTTACGTACATACTCCGGAAATACGGGGTATAACATGAATAACATTGGAGCTAGTTCTAAAGGGGAAAATTATCAACATAGGAGATATGCCTAAGGAGAAGATGTGATCAAGATCTGAAGAAGATTGAAGATGATCAAGGACACATAAAGACATATAAAGTTGCTATGTGTTTGAAAAGGGGGAAATTGTAAAAATGAAGTTTTGATGATTGAGAAACTATGTATCAAGAGACAATCCAGTATAAGAAATATTGAAGAAAGATGATGACGAACCAGAAGTTCAAGTAGATCTCCAAAGAAAATGGTGAAACACACAATAACATAGGAACTGTTCAAAGAAACTGATCCTTAGAAGAAAGACTAAAAATTGTTAAAGCGAAGTTGTGTAACACCTTGCACTTTTAGGCTAAGGACTGACCCATTGAACTAAAGGACTAGAAAAATATTATAAGTGTTGCACACAATTAGGCATCATGATAGGCTTATAGCGGCCAATGTTAACACTTTGGAGGTCGCGTCGTGACCAAGGGTGTGTACCAGGGGAAAATGGAAAATTAAGCTAAGTATGGGAAGGGCACATGCCATGCGATGTAAAGCCCAAATAAAGACTTTTGGTTGCGATGAACCATGCGACGTGAAAACCTATATATATACCTTTCCCTTATTTCATTTTGTGAGAGTTGTGAAAAAAAAGAAATCAACCATGGAGGCATTGTTACTTATAGAAGACTTTTTGTAATACCTAGGTAAAATCCATATTGATAAAACACAGGAGTGATGCTGGATATCTAAGGAAGCAAGCCTTAGATCCTAGTGATGCGTTTTAAAGTCGTGTGCGCCCAGGCTATGAACAATATCACTAGTGGGTCTAACTATTACATATGGTATCAGAGCTACTCCACGTGCAACCTTGAACAATCGTGGGGCAAACATGAACACTAAGACCTTGAGGGGGGTGGTGTATGTAACTCCCTAGAAAAATTCCACATCGATAAAATACGAAAAAGGTGCTGAGTATATAAAGAAGCTAACCTTAGATCCTAGTGACACATTTTAAAGTCGTGCGGGCCTAAGCCCAAAGTGAATAATATCACTAGTGGGCTTGACTGTTACACTCTTGTACCAAGTTCAAAACATTATTCATCAGTTTGTGAGGCTTAGATTCCCCTTCCAAATACATGTACACTGGCCGCAATGGATCAAGGCTCTAGACAACGAAAAGCCTAACCTATTTTATGCTAAGGTTGTATGGAGACTTCCACCATCAGAAGACTAAGCTGCAACATAGATGGTTCTAGCAGAAGAAATCTAGGCAAAAGCTCATATAACTTTTGTTTGAGGAATGACGTAGGAGATCTTGTGTATTAAGAGATCAATAAAACTACAAAAATAGAGGTAGATGCCACAACCATAAGGGAAGCTATGATATGTTATAAAGCAGCTAACTTGACATAGGTGATGATTGAAACAAAAAAAAAGTGGCGATGAGCATATGAAATCGAAGTAGTAGAAACCACTCTGGAAGATCATAGAGTTGACAGAGGAGATATAGTCGAATATGGAGGAATATTAAGTTCAAATTACACAAATATACTGTCACGACCCGACCCCTGGCCCGCGACTGGTGCCCTACCTGGGCACCCCTTATAGGTATACATCAGAGAATAGTAGCGGAATAAACATACAACTCAAAAAGTACAAGTCATGAAATATTAACAGGCTAGCCGATAAGGCCACCTTTCAAAAATATATACATAGCACAAAAAGCAGTCACATCCCCTTTTTTTTTTACAACCCAATCCACAAGATATGACTACAGACCTCTAAGAATTTTTACATAACAACTGTGACGGGACAGGGTCCCGCCATACCCCTGAATGTACATAAATCTACAACATCAGGGAAACCGTACCAAAAGACAAACCTCCGGAGAAATGGAGCCTTCTGACAACTGATCAGTGATCCTAAGAGTGAGGATCCACAATCACTTACCACTGCTGGCGTGAGCGGCCAGAGAAGGGGATCAGTACAACAGATATACCAAGTATGTAAAACTGAAAGTACTGAAATGAAATCATATAGTCTAAAATAAAGCTGGAGACATGTATGATATCCCAAATAACAGTACACTGTGCCTTACTAATAATGAGAGCAAACAAGAGTACATTTTACTACATAAAAATAGGAGGCTTATGATCAAATTAGGGCCACCCGCCCATAGTATCATTAGGGAATCCTACTCCTGGGACTATTTCACCCGCATAGGTCCTGTGGACCCGCAATGGAGCAATTTGCTCCGCATGGGACTATTTCACCCGCATAGTACTATTTCACCCGCATGGGCCCTGTGGACCCGCAATGAGTACATACGCCGCACTCGCATCATGGGTAGCAAATCCATGGAATAAGTAGTAACCCAGGGATTTACCCCGCAAGAATAACATAACACTAGCACAATCGGCTAACATACATAACATAAGCAAGTTAAGAAATCCCTTAACTTCTTATTAGCCTTAATTATCATGCACTCTCATTTTATTTAACTTAAGGCACTAACATGTCATGAAAAATAAGGGAATTAACCCAAAGTACTACGTACCTTTATCCTTTTAAAGATGACTCTTTCTCGTATAAAACCCTCAAGATACTAACACACGTAGTATCAAGGCTTATCTACTTTTCAAAACAAGTCACTACACCTTTAGAATACATTTTTAGGCTTCTAAACCAAGTGACCCTTACTTTAAAACTTTAAGCAATTGATGCCTTTAAATCAAATTGCCATTTTTTTATTTCAAGTCATTTATCTTTGTTTACCTTACTAGAATAAACCATTATTTTAACTTCCCATAAAGTTGTTATAACCAACTTCTCATAAAGCCGTTATACTAACTTTATGCTTTAGAAACTAAGACATCTTCAACCTTTAAAACAAGTGAGTTAATTCTCTAACTCAACCAACTTGGACATTCTTAAAACAAGTCAAGGATATCAAATGAAACTAAATTCATTTAAATCTAAATGCGTCGTCTAGTACTATACATTTATAACTACTCATGCTCGAGAGATAAGAAAAGTTCCACATCGCCGTCGGTTCAATCCACTTGCTAAGTCCAATATGCCGTACGTAGTATGTCAACCTATAATGACCATAATACGTCTATTAACTTCTAGCTTCAAACGTAGAATATTCTAAGTGTAAAGTCACTTGTTCTACGGAAAATTGGGCAGCACTTCCTTTGTTTCTATATACTTTTCCACCTTTTTCAAGGCCCGAAATCAATAATCAATATGCCACATTTAAGGCTCAATACATCAACCAATCAAAGGGGATTACACGCCTTACAGGACGTGTAAAATTCTGCCCCATAATTAATACCAAGTAGTTCAATAGCCAATGCCATTCTCGGCTAACAAGCAACAACAATGTAAAGTCTTTTCCAATTCTTTTTCAATCCAAGTTGTTAAGTCTAACATGTTATATAGTCGTAAACAACTTTAACAACTATAATTCCTTCTTTATATAACATGCGACGACTAGACTAATAACCAAATTGAATTTCAATCTCCAAGGCTAAACATGCTAGTTTCGGATTAGTGGTTACAATATCCATAACACTTATCAATCTTCATTAAGTATATCTCATGCTTGTTAATACATATAACTACAAAGCCTCATATGGCGCCATCTGAATACTAGAATGGTAGCTGTTGTTATATGCAAACTCAACAAGAGGCAAATGATCCCCACGTAAAGTCAATAACAGGCTCGCGACATATCCTAAGTGTATGCGGATAGTGCACGCTGCTGCCGTCGATCACGAGGATGAAGCGCGATGCGAGACTCATCTGTGTCCCTAACCCCACGAAAAGACCTCCGAAGTTAGCGTAAAGCGGGCTCCTGCATGCGATATAATAGATATAGTAACTCCGTGCGATCTCACAATCTCACGATATCTGATCTAGCATAATCCTCGGTAGAATACGTAGTCTGATGGAAGAAAGTGGGCTGATTTCGTCGACTGTCTCTGATAACCGGATGGAATCATACTTCCTCTGAGTACGAGGTAACCCTGTAACAAAATCCATATTGATCACCTCCCACTTCCATGTCGGAATATCAATCTCCTGCAATAGCCCACCGGGCTTCTGGTGTTCAACCTTGACCTGCTGACTATTCGGACACTGAGCAACAAACTCGGCTACGTCCCTCTTTAGGCCATCCCACCAATACATACATTTGAGGTCATGGTACATCTTAGTTGACCCCGGATGAATAGAGTAATGGGCACTGTGTGCCTCCCCTAGAACCTGCTGACGAAGTCCTGCAACATCGGGAACACACAATCTGCCCTCGTATCTTAGCACCTCATCAGGCGCTACCTCAAATAAACTCTTCTCCTCTGGAAGAGTCGTATCTCGATATCGTATCAGAACTGGATCCTCATACTGTCGCCTCTTCACCTCCTCAACGATGGAAGACTCGGCAACCTCTCGAACCCGTACCTCACTATCATCGGTATCGACCAACCGAACCCCAAGGCTCGCCAGCTGATGGATCTCACGGACCATGTCCTGTCTATCTGGTTGTACCTCTGACAGACTCCCCATATATCTACGACTCAGAGCATCTGCAACCACGTTGGCTTTTCCCGGATGGTATAGGATATCAACATCATAATCCTTCAGTAATTCTAACCACCGTCTCTGCCGCAAGTTCAGCTCCCTCTGCCTGAAGATGTACTGGAGGCTCTTGTGGTCTGTATAAATATCCACTGAACCCCGTATAAATAATGTCTTCAAATCTTCAAGGCATGAATAACTGCGGCCAATTCTAAGTCGTGGGTAGGGTAATTCCTCTCATGCTTCCGTAGCTGTCGGGAAGCATAGGCTATAACATTGTTGTGCTGCATCAATATGCACCCTAGCCCGATACCTGAGACATCACAATAAATCACGTAACCCTCTACACCCTCGGGAAGAGTAAGAACTGGAGTCGTCGTCAACTTTTCCTTGATGGCGGAAGCCCTTCTCCTGACTTAGTCCGCGGAACTTAGCGCTTTCGAGTCGGCCTAGTCAATGGTGCGATATCGGGCAATCGCTCCTGAACTACGATAATAACGCCCGATACTAAGGAGCTGCGCACCTCCGTCGGAGTAGAAGGTCTCGGCTAAGTCTTGACCGCCTCAATCTTTGTCGTATCAACCTGCACACCGTCAGCCCCGATAATGTGCCCCAAGAATGCCACTGAGACCAACCAAAACTCACATTTGGAGAACTTGGCGTACAAATATCGGCTCCGGAGGACTCCAAGTACCGTCCTCAAGTGATCTGCATGCTCATGCTCTGTGCGAGAATAAACCAGGATGTCATCAATGAATACTATAACAAACGTATCCAAAAATGGCTTGAACACCCGGTTCATCAAATCCATAAATACATTTGGGCGTTAGTCAAACCGAAAGATATCACACGAACTCATAGTGCCCATCAGGGTCTGAATGCGATCTTGGGATATCTGCCACCCTAACTCGCACCTGATGATAACCGGACCGAAGGTCTATCTTGGAGAAACACCTCGCACCCTGCAACTGGTCAAACAAATCATCAATCCTGGGGAGGGGGTATCTATTTTTATGGTTACCTTATTCAGCTGCCTGTAGTCAACACACATACGCAGCGTCCCATCCTTTTTTTTGACAAATAAAACCGGCACTCCCCAGGGAGAAATACTAGGTCTAATAAAGCTTTTTTCCAGCAAATCTTTCAGATGGTCCTTCAACTCCCTCAACTCAGCAGGTGTCATCATGTACGGCGGAATAGATATAGTCCGAGTGTCTGGCAACACATCAAAATAGAACTTTATCTCCCTCTCTGGAGGAATACCTGGGAGATCATCTGGGAATACATCTGGAAACTCTCTAACCACCGGAACTGACTGAAGAACTGGCACCTCATCCTCTGTATCGAATACCCGAACCAGATGATAGATGTACCATTTATGAACCATCTTCCTAGCCTTGAGGTAAGAAATAAACCTACCCCTCGGCGACGCTGTATTGCCCTTTCACTCGATAACCGGCTCACCGGGAAACTGGAATCGGACCAACCTGTCTCTACAGTCAACATTGGCATAACAAGAAGCCAACCAGTCCATACCCATAATGACATCAAAATCTGTCATCTCCAACTCTATCAAATCTGCTAGGGTATGACGACTGTATATAAACACCGGGACAGTTCTTATACACCCACTCATCTAACACCGAATCACCCATTGGCATAGCTACCTCAAACGGCTCTATCGACACTGGCTCTATCCCTATTCTACCAGCAATAAGAGGGGACACATAGGACAAGGTAGAACCTGGATCTATCAAAGCATAAACGTCACAACATGAAATCAATAATGTACATGTGACGACATCCGGTAAAGCCTCCTGGTCCTACCGACAGGCTAAGGAATATATGCGGTTCTTTGGATCGCTAGAACTAGGACCTCACTGATCTCTGCGGCCTCTGGCGTGAACACCACGCCCTCAGGCGTAACCTGAGAAGATGAAGGCAGACAAGCGACCACTGTGGTGAATCATACCACCCATGCTGCCTCTGGTCGGGCAATCCCTCTTCAAATGGCCCTGCTCGCCGCAAGAGTAACAAGCTCCTGGAGAAATATGACACTCCCCACGATGGGACCTACCACATAGACCACACCGAGGTAAAGGTATCCTCATCTGACTAGGACCCCGGTTCCCCTGGAAACCCGAAGCCCTGGAGCCATGACCTGCTCCCGAATAACCCGACTGATCAAACCTCCTTCCAGAAAATCGGGAAGGAGCACTCTGTGCCGACTGAACTGTAGACCTAGCCTACTGCTGAGGCTATCCGCCTCGAAAGTTACCTTGAAACCCTGCCGTCCTGGCCCTCTTGGGTTGACACAGGTGCAGGCGGTCTCTCTCTCACGTGCTCAATCCCATGCATATTCTGCGTCACGGAAATATCCATACACGGTGAAAGGCCACTTCCGAGCATCACGATAACCATGTAGCGGTCTAGCCCCATCACATAACGATGAACTCTATCAGCCATGTCAGCCACAATAGTGATCGCATACCTAGCCAATGAGTCAAACTCAAGGTTGTACTCTCTGATGGTCCTCCCATTCTCTCTCAATGTCAAGAACCTATCAACGCGGGCTCTCCTCATCTCAGGAGGCAAAAAGTGATCAAGGAAGGCCTCTGCGAACTTATCCCAAACAGTTGTAGGAGCACCCACACCTCTAGACAACTCCCATGACTCAAACCAGTTCAACGCAATATCGCGTAACCGGTAAGAAGCTAGCACAACTGACTCTATCTCCGAAGCCCTAAGTACCTGCATAGTCCGCTGTATCTGCCGAATGAACTCATGAGATCATCCTCAGATCTCGAGCCATATAACTCGGATGGATTACAACCTAGAAAATCCCGAATCATCAAACTGTCGGCTCTAGGGTTAGCTATGTTACACCCCGTAATTCCAGGACATGTTTAAGAGAATGTACGTAAGGAATCAAGACTCTAAATTGGTACGAAAGAAAGAATTGTTTTTCCGAAGGAAAATCTTCCGAACTTCGGAAGAGAAAAATGTTTGTTGATGAGAATTAGATTCTCAAAATACATTATTTGAGTATGGAATTTATTAACATTATGGAAATTTATTTTCTGATTTGGTCACGTAGGGCCCACCCGAGAAATTTTACGTTTTGTGGGGTCCACGAGGGTTACAAAATTTTATGGACGAATGAGAGGGCGACACATGTCACCCCCTATGGGCTTGCTCGAATTGGACGAAGGGTATTATGGTCAATGTCCAAGGAAGATGATCAAGTCTTGACAAGCTTGAGATTATTGACTAAGTCAACTTGCCCACTTGACTAGATATTAAATCTCCTTCATCCTAGTCACACAAGTGTTTTGATCTAAGCCCTCCATTGTGTTATATATTCAACCTAGTAGCAAGACTTAGCTTACAACACTTTAAAAAAATTGAGAAACTTTGAGCAAGCTTGAGAAGATCTCGGGTTCATGCCCATTCCCATACAAAAATTTTTAGTTTGTGGTTCATTATTCACAAGACTTTAACCAAAGGTTCCTAGGGGTATTGTAAGGATATCTCAATAGAAAGATCCCGGAAAAACGACGTTTTTACGTTAGTCGCAAGGCGAAAACCTAAGGTGTTCTTCAACTTTGAAGTTGGAAATTGAAGGGAAGTTGTTTGTGAACTTCTAAGGGCTTCAAATATCAGATTGGATCTTGAAAGAAAGGAGCTAAGATTTGATAAGGAGCGACTTTGAATCTTGGAATTTTATAAGGGCTTATCAAGATAACAATCTTGTCGTTTTAGTGATTAAAGATTACTTATTGTTGTAGTTATGGATATAAACAAGCATGAGATGTATATATTGAAGTTTGATAAGTGTTATGGATATTGGAACCACTAATCCGAAACTTGCATGATTAGCCTTTGAGATTACAAGTAAATTTGGTTATTAGTTTAGTCGTCACATGTTATATAAAGAAGGAATTATAGTTGTTAAACTTGTTTACGACTATATAACATGTTAGACTTAACAACTTGGATTGAAAAAGGAATTGGAAAGGACTTTGTGTTGTTGTACATGTTAGCCGAGAATGGCTTTGGATATTGAACTACTTGGTATTAATTGTGGGGCAGAGTTTTACACATATTGTAAGGCGTGTAATCCCCTTTGATTGGTTGATGTGTTGAGCCTTAAATGTGGCATGTTGGTTATTGTTTTTCGGGCCTTGAAAAAGGTGGAAAAGTACGTAGAAACAAAGTAAGTGTTGCCCAATTTCCCGTAGAATAAGAGACCGTATACTTAGTATCATTCTACGTTGGAAACTAGAAGTTGATAGTCGTGTTGTGGTCATTATAGGTTGACAATTCTATGTGCGGCGTATTTGACTTAGCTTGTGGATTAAGCCGAAAAGGTATGTGAACCATCTCCTCTTCTTCTAGCATGATTCCTTATGGTAAAGAAAGTAAATCCTACTCCTTAAATGATCCACTCCTTGATTGTACTTGGATTGCCTAATATAGAAGTTGTTCTATATACTTCCTTGATTGTACTTGGATTGCCTAATATAGAAGTTGTTCTATATACTTTCTTGATTGTACTTGGATTGCCTAATATAGAAGTTGTTCTATATACTTCCTTGATTGTACTTGGATTGCCTAATATAGAAGTTGTTCTATATACTTCCTTGGTTGTACTTTGGATGTTTAAATTGAAAGTTGTTATAATCCATTCCCTTGACGAAATTTGGATTTTCAAAAGTGAAAGTGTTTTACTTGAAGTACATAGAGTCTTAAAAAGGAAGTGGTTTCCAAATCTTTTGGATAGTGCCTTAGTTCCAAAACCTAAAGGTTGTTATAACGGCTTTAGGGGAGTCAAATGAGTGATTTACTTAATTTATTTAAAAGAGGAGAAATGACATAATTTAAAAAGAAGTAACTTGTTTTAAAGGTGTGAGTTACTTGAGATTTAAAAGTAGAAGCAACTTTATTTCTATAGTTAAGAAACTTGATTTCTAAAGTTAAGAGACTTGAAGTATTTTGAAAGTTATGTAACTTGATTTGAAAGTACATGATACTTGGTTTTAAAAGTATAAGTCTCTTGGTTATAAAAAGAATGAATTTGTCTAAAACCATAAAGAGTTATAACGACTTTATGGGAAGTTAGTTATAACGGCTTTATGGAAGGTTAAGAGAGTTGTCTATTTTGATTGATACGCATGAGTTGCCTAGGTTGTGAAATTAGAAGTTACTTAGTTTCAAAGTCTTGAAATGAATTCCTAAAGGTGTAGTAACTTAATTTAAAAAATAGACATGCCTTGATACTACGGGTGTTAGTATCTTGGGGTTTTATATAAAAAGGAGTCTTTTGAAAAAATGGAAGTACGTAGTACTTTGGGTTAAATTCCCGGATTTTTATGTGAAACGAAAGTGCCTTGAATTTATAAAATGAATTTCATTTTTGTATGATAGTGAAAGTCTAAAGATTTTATGAACTTGCCTATGCTTGCTTGTGATAGCATTTGAGTGCAAGTATTATATTTTTACGCTACCGTGACTCTCAGTTGGAGGGCCGGCTGTCTTGTTGTGAATTTACTTGGATGTACCGACAGTAATGGGGGATTCCACGGGTATGCTTCCATTGTGATGGATCCATGGACATGCTTATACGATGGAGGATTCCGGGGCATGCGACCATGATGCGGGTTAGATAACCGGATGATATTGTTATTCCATGGACTAGCTCTCCATGAGGTTTAGTGACGCAGGATGGTCGGGTAGTTATCTTCCGTACTTGCCCCGATGGTAGTATAGCCGAATCACAGTAGTTGGCTTCGTACTTGCCCCGTCGTTCTATGGCACGATTTAGTACAGTGAACTACGGTAGATAGCTTTCGCACTTGCCGGTCATATCGTGTAAGCGGTGGATCAGTAGTTGGCTTCGTACTTGCCCGATCGATTGTTGACAGTGGAATCACAGTAGTTGGCTTTACGTACTTTGCCGGTCGGTTTATGATGCAGTGGATCTGGTGGTTCGCTTTCCTACTTAGCGTCTGATTTTATGACACGAGTGGGACACAGTGTTGATATACTTATTGGTGTTATATTATATCATGGATGGCGATGAGGAAGGATTCCACGGACATGATTGATATTATGGCGTGAGACCCGTAGTTATATTTGAGTAATGACTTTGAGGCATGTGTCACGACTTGACATGATGCTTATATATTGTGTCTTGTAGTTTGGTTATCATACATGTCTCTGTTTTATATAGACCGTTATGATTTCATTCTGATATTTTGATTTCACTTACTTGGTACATATTTAAATCGACCCGCTTTCTTGAAATTTGCGTTACATCTTGCGAGTTTAGGTAATGATTTGGTGATCTGCAAGTGTAGGACCGCGCTCGAGTTTTGGATAGCTCCGTCATTGAGGAGTTTATCATTTTGGTATAGATCGCCATTCTGAGCTTTATGCGATTATGGAGTGCAGCGGGGCCTTGTCCGTCATAGTTGATAAAACTCTTAAGTGCGTATTCATATGTGGGATTGGACTGCGTGCGATGTAGTGCCTTTTGATTATGTATATCATATGGCAGCCTTGACGGCTTTGCCCTTGCATGTTCGTTGGTTTTAAAAAAAATGTTATTTAGTTCCGCGGTTTAATTGTGTCATTAAGGTAGGAGGGTGCCCAGGTAGGGCACCACTCACGGGCCCGGGGTTCGGGTCGTGACATAGTGGTATCAGAGCAATCAGTCCTCGGAATGTCTACAGACCGTGTCTAGTAGAGTCTTGATTATAAGTGTGTTGCGCGCCACACCCATAAATAGTAGGCTACAGGACATTTAGGATTTGGTTTTTATTCTTCTCACTCTGAGATCGTGCCATAGAGCTGTGTTATTAAGATAATCCCTCTCTGACGTATTTTTGTGTTCTGACTATGCCTCGAGGAGAACGATGCCGAGAAGGGCAAAGCGATGCGAGCTACCAATCGGACTCGAGAGAGTTGATAGGGCTCATGCCCGGTATCTGGATATTGTCGCGATCGGCGAGTTCTTCTGCGCCGAGTTTTGAGGCCCAGCACGAGCCTCGGTTTCTCGATTGGCGAAGATTATAGGGTCATAAGGAAGCGATTATGTCATTGACCAAGATAACGGTGCTCTGATTTCATCGTGAAGGTTATTCGGCCATCTGAGGCGGGTGTCTGAGAGGTAGAGGCAGCGGAAATCAGTGTAAGAGGGCTAGACCGATTGGTTATCCCGGTGAGTTTTTGGACGAGCAGCCTCAGCAGTGAGTGAGATATTTGTCCCAGCCTACCCAGGACATACCCTCGCAGCTCACAGGTGGGAGATTGGACCCCACAAGGTATTTAGGAGCCGGTCCAAGCTCCAGGGTTAGAGGTTCTCAGAGGAGCAGAGGATTTTCTCAGTCGAGGCCACTTATTCCTCAGTGTTTCCGATGTAGTAAGCGTCATTTGGGGAAATGTCGTTATGGCACAGGTGTTTGTTATTATTTTGACCGTCCGGGCCATAAGCAGTGGGAATGTCCTTTTAGAAGGAGCACTGGTGTGGTGGCTCAGCCTATGAGGCCGGTGGTTGGTTCCTTTTCCTCTACAACTGTGCGCCCCCCAGGGTAGGGTGTTCAGATGTCAGCCAGCAGTGGTAGAGGTCAGGGTGGAGTTTATAGTTCTGACGGTCCTTCGAACCTCATAGATGACGTGGCTACTGGGCAGGATCAAGAGGCAACATCGCATGGGGTTACATGTATATTTTGATTCTTATGAGTCATACATGCATTGATAGATTCAGATTTCACCCTAGCGTATATATTTATCTTTGTTACTAGTAGTTGTAAATTGATAGCACCACCAGAAGTAGGATACTTTGATTAGTAAAGTGAAAAGTGAAGAATGTTGACAAGAATGATAAAGTGAACTGAGACTATAGTTGTGTAGGGTTCACAAGTTGTAATTACCCATGCGATGTAAAGACCGATAGTGGAGGATGTACAGTAGAAATACTTCGGCCTAGGTGACGAACCTCTAGTGAATGGGAGGATAGGGTGAGAAGTACCTTGAGATATGAGAGAAATTTATTCCAGACTAAGAATGAGAAGTTAAGTGTGACGATGGGTCGGGTTGTGGATCCATTTCGGGTCAACCGGTAGTATGGAATGGGGTGATGTCAGTTGGAAATGGTCTCTCTATATGATAGAGTCACGAGGATGCAAGGCCCAATATAGAAGTTGTTCTATATACTTCCTTGATTGTACTTGGATTGCCTAATATAGAAGTTGTTCTATATACTTTCTTGATTGTACTTGGATTGCCTAATATAGAAGTTGTTCTATATACTTCCTTGATTGTACTTGGATTTCCTAATATAGAAGTTGTTCTATATACTTCCTTGATTGTACTTTGGATGTTTAAATTGGAAGTTGTTATAATCCATTCCCATGACGAAATTTGGATTTCAAAAGTGAAAGTGTTTTACTTGAAGTACATAGAGTCTTGAAAAGGAAGTGGTTTCCAAATCTTTTGGATAGTGCCTTAGTTCCAAAACCTAAAGGTTGTTATAACGGCTTTAGGGGAGTCAAAGGAGTGATTTACTTAATTGATTTAAAAGAGGAGAAATGACATGATTTAAAGAGAAGTAATTTGTTTTAAAGGTGTGAGTTACTTGGGATTTAAAAGTAGAAGCAACTTGATTTCTAAAGTTAAGAAACTTGATTTCTAAAGTTAAGAGACTTGAAGTATTTTGAAAGTTATGTAACTTGATTTGAAAGTATATGATACTTGGTTTTAAAAGTATAAGTCTTTTGGTTATAAAAAGAATGAATTTGTCTAAAACCATAAAGAGTTATAACGGCTTATGGGAAGTTAGTTATAATGGGAAGTTAGTTATAACGGTTAAGAGAGTTGTCTATTTTGATTGATATGCATGAGTTGCCTAGGTTGTGAAATTAGAAGTTACTTGGTTTCAAAGTCTTGAAATGAATTCCTAAAGATGTAGTAACTTAATTTGAAAAATAGACATGCCTTGATACTACTGGTGTTAGTATCTTGGGGTTTTATATAAAAAGGAGTCTTTTGAAAAGAATGGAAGTACGTAGTACTTTGGGTTAAATTCCCGGATTTTTATGTGAAACGAAAGTGCCTTGAATTTATAAAATGAATTTTATTTTTGTATGATAATGAAAGTCTAAAGATTTTATGTACTTGCATATGCTTGCTTGTGATAGCCTTTGAGTGCAAGTATTACATTTTTACGCTGCCGTGACTCTCAGTTGGAGGCGGTTTTGTTAATAATTTACTTGGGCGTGCAAGCGGTGATGGGGGATTCCACGGGTATGCTTCCATTGTGATGGATCCATGGACATGCTTATACGATGGAGGATTCTGGGGCATGCGACCATGATGCAGGTTAGATTCCCGGATGATATTATTATTCCATTGACTAGCTCTCCATGAGGTTTAGTGACGCAGGATGGTCTGGTAGTTAGCTTCCGTACTTGCCGGTCGATGGTAGCGGTGGATCAGTAGTTGGCTTCGTACTTGCCCGTCGGTTCTATAGCCTGATTTGGTACGGTAGATTCTGGTAGATAGCTTTCGCACTTGCCCCGGTCATATCTCGTGACGGCAGGCTGGATCTGGTAGTTGGCTTTTATACTTGCCCCGGTCAGTTGTTGACGCAGGCTTGATCTGGTAGTTGGCTTTCGTACTTGCCCCGGTCAGTTTTATTATGCAGACTGGATCTGGTGGTTCGCTTTCCTACTTGGCCCGTACAGTTTTTATGACACAGGTGGGACCTGGTGTTCAGGTATACTTATTGGTGTTATATTATATCATGGACTTCCGGCAGTGAGTAAGGGATTCCACGGGCATGATTGATATTATGGGCGTGAGACTCATGGTTATATTTGAGTAATGACTTTGAGGGCATGTGTCCCTGACTTGACATGACTGCTTATATATTGTGTACTGTAGTTTAGTTATCATACATGTCTCCTGTTTTATATACACCGTTATGATTTCATTACAGTATTTTCAGTTTCACATACTTGGTACATATTTACATCTTGACCCGCTTTCTCGGAGCTGCGTTCATCTGCGAGTTTAGGTCTGTGATTTGGTGATCTGCAAGTGTAGGACCTTTGCTCATAGTTTTTGGATAGCTCCATCTGTTCAGGAGTTTATCATTTTGGTATAGATCATTCATTACATGCTTTGTACAGTTATGGGTACAGCGGGGCCTTGTCCCGTCATAGTTCAGTAAAACTCTTAGAGGCATGTATACATATGTGGGATTGGACTCGTGTATAGTGTAGTGCCTTTTGATTATGTATATTATATGGCAGCCTTGACGGCTTAGCCCTTGCATGTTCGTTGGTTTTAAAAAAAATGAGGTGTTATTTAGTTCCGCGGTTTAATTGTGTCATTAAGGTAGGAGGGTGCCCAGGTAGGGCACCGATTCTGAGCTTGAGGTTGGTCGTGACAAGCTACACTGCTCTATCGGCTGGCACCACTATGCTAGTCAATAACCTGATCTGCTCTCCATAATCTCTATACTCTGCCCCTGGCTGCGGAACTGGAGGCTCACGTATCGGAACCTCTGGAGCTACGGCCGCTCTCGGATCCTCTAATACTGCCGGCGTGGATGAACTCGCCCGGCCAGGCCCTGACCTCGGGCATAGTGCGGGCACGAGTCCTAGTAACCCTCTGCGTACCCTTAGCGACTCCTGCTGCTGCCTTGCCACTACGGGCCACAGTACTTCGTGGAGACATAAGCGATACATAAGAATATGTCGGAGAGGATTCAACTGTCACGAGCGAACCGGGCCGTGGCGGTGCCTACCGGGCACCCAAGTAGACATACATCAGAGTAACCAGCGGAATATAAAAACAAGACATGAAACAATATGAAGTGAGAAACAATTTATCTGAGAAAAGTTGCCTTTCGGCATATATATATAAAAAAACTCGAACAATTACACCCCTTTTACAAACTCTGCCCACAACAGTACTACAGACCTCTAAGAATGTTATAATAACAACGACGGGACAGGGCCCCGCCATACCCCTGAATGTAAGTATCTACAACAACAGGGGACTATACGAGATAAGCCTCCGAGAAGCGGAGCTTCCCAACGTTGAATTGTGATCTAAGAGCGAGGATCGGCGGTAGTGTACCTACTGCGGCATGAGCGGCCCGAAGAGGTCGATCTGGCCGGTACCAAGTATGTGGCCCGAAAATCGTAAATGAAATCATAATAGTCTATATAAAGCGAAGACATATATGATAACCAATTTACGATACACAATATATGTGATCATGTCAAGTCGGGGACTCACGCCTTAAAGTCATCACTCAAATATAACTATGGGTCTCATGCCCACAATATCAATCATGCGTGGAATTCCTTCCTCGCTGCCGGCGATCCATGATATAAAAGCACCAAGGAATACACATGAACACGGTCCGCTATGTCATAATAAAAGCATGCGGGGTAATGCGAAGGCATAGCCGACTACTAAAACCCAGTACCAACAATGCTATAAAAGCGTATCACGAGGTCTTTCTGCAGCGCCACATGATCGAAGTTGGCCACTCGCCCTCGATATCAATGTGCGCGTCAAATCCTGGAACTCGCGCTGACTCGCGTAGGCCACCTAGGCGCGTGAGGTATACCCGCGTCGGAGGCAGCTTAACCCCCGGTATATCATGTCAAGAGGTGAGTGATACAATACTAACATAACGGCTTATCGTTAAACAACATAAACACAATAAGAATAACCTCTTTACACAAACGTTACAAGATACTAAAACACGTAGCATCATAACATGTTTACTTATCAAACCAACAAGAAAGTATTACAAGGCTATCACAAACCAACATAGACAAGTTATTCACACAAGGTACTTTCTATTTTATGTCAACAAGTTCGGGTTTTTATCCCCAAGGTACTTCATACATTAACTCTTTAAAAAGATTCGTTTCTTTCACAAAAGTCACACGATACCCGTAGTATCAAAAATAGAGTGACTATCTTTTTAAGTAAACCAAAACAGTTTCCCTACCTTCTTTTTGAGCCAACTTAAGACAAAAGCATGCCTTCCTTTTTAAAATCAAGTAACAACATTCTTTTCCAAAAGTTCAAGTTGCCTAATTAAAATGTACTCAAGTCTTTTATTTCCGAAAAGATTTCATAGTTCATAGTCTTAATCAAATAATGTAATCTCTTTTTAAAACAATTGAGTAACATATGCCTTATGTGTGAGTAGTTATTCTTGTTTATAACAATCTTATTAAAGCAGCCATGATCTAGGAAATGTAATACAATTTTGTCTTATCTTAGCTTCTATGCAGATGGAGGTTTCTACTGGTTTTAATAATACTTAATTAGTCAATACATTTTCCTTTATTAGCGCTGCAGTGGTTTGTTCGATACTTATTCTCATTTCTGAAATCAATATAAGGCTTTCATAAACAATTAAGTAAACCGTTCCTTTTAAACTCTCTTAAGTCGTTATACCTAACTTCCCATAAAGCTAGTATAACTCTTAAGCTTTTAAAATCAAGTATTACTCTTCTTTCAAAACGATTCTTAATTCTTTTGAAATACTTCAAGATTCTTATTATTTAAAACTCAAGTCAAAAGACATCGAAGTAAAACCACGTTCAGTTAACACACGTACGTCTACCGTACTATATATATTCTTTTGAAATATCATGCTCAAGAGGATAGGAAGAATCACATACCTCCTCGGCGAAATCCACCTGCCAAGTCGAATATGTCGCGCGCAGAGTATCAACCTATAATAGTCAAATACGTCTATCAACGTCTAGACTACTCTGTAGAATATTCTAAGCAGAAGGTTCTTATTTCTACGGAAATTTGGGCAGCACTTCCCTACCCGTCAAACTACTCAAGTCTACTGTAAATACAGTCCTATGTAAGTACAGCTCAATTCTCTTCTTTAATATCCTTCTATATATCTTATACTCAATTCTAAACTTCTACAATATGTAATCTCCAATTACAATAGAAGGATAAGATATTTACCTCGATAAGCCCAAAATTATCCAAGTTTAAATGTCGATCCTGAGCAAGGTTTAGCTCTGATTCAGGCGCTCCAATTCGCTCCAAGAAACCCTTAGAAGTTCTAAACAACTTCTACCTAATACTTCAACCAACCATGAAGATTTTTCCTAGGGTTTCGTTTAGTGACTAAGGGAATATAGTAGTATTTCCGGGCTCTTAGCATTGAAATAACTTTGGAATACTACAAGGTATTGGGCTAAGGTATTTTTGGAATATAACAATACTTGGGGAAGTATTTCTCTACCAAGGGGGGGTATTTCGACGAGAGACTTCTAGGTAGGGGAGGGGTTTAGTGAGGGCTCAAAGGGGAGGGTGGTTTGGGCGAGAGCTTGAGAGGGAGGAAGGATTTTAAGACTTAGAATTATTTAAGGGATGAAGAAATCCTTCAACTAAGGGGTATTTATAGGGCCTTCAATGGTCAAGATTCAAGCAAGTGTGTGGATGAGATTTGGACAAGTGTTGTGTGGGTCCCACCTTATCTATCTACCCACAAAATATCTAGCCAACATTGACCAAATGTTTAAGGTATTTAACACAAAAAAAATGTGCCAAGGAACTCCCTCCAAACCGTCCACTTTGAGGGTGACACATGTCACCCTCCCATTGGTCCCAAATATTTTATCTCTCGGAAAAATCCGCAAAAATTAAACTATTGAACACGCAAAATTCCTTTACAAGGTTCGGAAAATTTTTCGTCGGAAAAACAATCTTTTTCGTTAGTTGTGCACAATTTCGTCCCTTTTGCCTAATTAAGGCTTACACAATTGTATGTACGTCCCCACATACATACTCTGGAAAATACGGGGTATAACATTCTCCCCTCCTTAGAAACATTCGTCCCGAATGTTCCTTCTCAAGACGGATAACGATAAAGTTCCTCTTAACTTAAACAAGTTGACAATGCCACACCTGGCCACAAAATAACACACGTGCAAATACTTAATTCAAGTCCACGAGGAATCACATCCATCATTACAAAAGCTCCCACCCAAGGGCTAAAAGATACTCCCTTCGCACTTTTTCTTCACAAACGAAATGATCACTTCTATTCTCTTACACATGTTCACTTCTCCCCTTACTCGTCGTACCCTCCTCGTACACTCGAACTCTTCCTACTAAACTTACCACCTTTACATTATTGCTTGATTTCCAACATCTCGGGTTACTATCTCGACTTGGTCATCATTAACCGGGAACACTCTGGATGGATCTCCGATACTTTTCCGAACATAGCAACACGAAAGACCGGACGTACTGCCTCCTAAGTCGGACGGCAAATGCTAACATATAGGCAACCTGGTCTATTCTTCACATGATCTGAAAAGGCCCAAAGTAACTCGGGCTAAGTTTCCCCTGCTTTCCGAATCTCGTCTCACCCTTCCGGGGTGGTACCTTCAAGAAGACCGACCGTCAATCTAAACTCCAAGTATCGACGCAGATTAACCGCCCGACTCAGATTAACTCTGAGCTGTCAATAACCTCTCCTGGATAAGCTTCACCGTATCCACATCCTGCTGAATCAATTATGAACCAACCATCTGAACCTTGCCAACATCGAACCAATCGACCGGCAACCTACACTACCGCCCATACAAGGCTTCATAAGGCGACATCCGAATACTGAAATGGTAGCTATAATGATACTCACTCAACAGTAGGCACATAATCCTCGCTGCAACCCCTGAAATCAAAACACCGTCCCGAGGGTGAATGCAATACTGAGACTCACCTGAGTTCCTAACCTTGCCTGGTAAAACCTCTAGACACAAAATAAATAGCCGAAAACTGGGCTCCACTGCCTGTCACAAAAAGTAAAAGTAGGAACCTCGTGCTGTCTTACAACCTTCCTGATAAAACATCTCGCATAACCCTCTGTCGAGTAAACAGTTCTGACTGAAAGAAAAGATGGGCTGACCTCATCGGCCTGACTACTGGTCGAACGCATCCACGAACTCGTACGATGGTTAACTAAACTCGAGCCTAACACCCTCGTGACCCTATCACTGGCGGGACCACACAATTTTCCTTACTTCAAATCTGCGGGTTGACGTGTCCGCCTCAACCCGACCAATTTATCGCGCCAAGCTCTTGTTTCCCGATCCGGAACAATCTCACCATCGAGTCACGAAAACCTAGTGGTCTTCTTAGCTCAACTACCCTCTTTCATTTCACACTACTCAGGGACTTATCACACAAACATATCTCACGTATACTATGCACTCTGATAAGGGTCAAACATAAAAATATAAATCTTTTACTCAAGATGGCCTCGCCTCTAAAGTCTCCACGTATAATATTCTAAGGCTCACAATTTCCCTGTCCCCAATCTTACCCTTTTAACTAACATTGTCTTCTAATCACAATTAACACAATGCTATCTGAACATAACACTTAAAATATACTCATCTTATCACACATACTAATCTCTAGAGGGTTAAGAATATACCTGTATCTACTGCTTCATTTTCCCTTTGTCGCTCTAATCAATCCTGCCCTGTTGGGCGCATAGCTGGGAAGGTGATGAACTAGCCACAGATCCTGAAGGCTGAGTCTCTACGTTCGCGCCACCTCTGGTTGGACAATTTCTTGCAAAATGGCCCTGCTGGCCGCAAGCATAACAAGTTGTCGAAGAAGTACGACACTCCCCACAATGACACCTACCACAACGGCCACACCGAGGTGGGGGTGGCCTCCTCTGGCTAACACCACTTCCTCTCCGAACCACCGAATCAACTAATGCAGTAGGCTGAGTCCTCCTACTTGCATCCCTCCTACTTGAACATTCTTTCGTCACATGGCCCTGACGGCCGCAGGTAAAACAAGCACCAACGAAAAGACGACATTCCCCGGGATGACGCCTGCCACACTGTGAACACTGAGGGAAAACTGAATCCGGCTGGCTGGAACCTACGTGTATCTGTGAACCAGAAGCCCTGGAGCTCTGACCAACTCCTGCATATCCCGAACGTCCTGAACCCTGTGGAGGACCACTCTGTACTGGCGGAGGTG
The DNA here is from genome assembly GCA_029844215.1 of Przewalskia tangutica. Lineage (NCBI taxonomy): Eukaryota > Viridiplantae > Streptophyta > Magnoliopsida > Solanales > Solanaceae > Przewalskia > Przewalskia tangutica. Next base: position 35,989,692 of record CM056718.1, read on the forward strand.
CGTATCCAGTCTGCTGTTGAGGCTATCCGCCTCGAAAGTTACCAAAGGACCCTGCCGATCTGGCCCTCTTCTGCTGATCTTGGTTAACCCGTCGATCTCTACATTTCTCGGCCTGCTGCGCATAAGCTCGCACGCAGTCCATGCTCATGCCTGACTGAAGAGCTACTCTTACACAACCCTCCTTTAGATAATCATCAAGACCCGCGATAAATCGATACATAATATACTCTCTGGTTGCTAAGTCTCTAGATAGTAACAAGGTCGTCTCTTTGCAATCCATACTTTACGCTCGGGTCGTGGGCGAAGGTTCAATTATCATGGCCGCAGTAGGAACTGTTGTCGCTGTGCTAGACTCTGCTGGGGCTGGCGACGTCGCAGAACTCCCCGAATAAAGCACCACCTCATGTGATGATTGGGCCTGTGCCCTTGTAACCCTCTGTGCTCTACTCGCAGCTCCCTCGGCTTCCTTGCCCTTCTGGGCCCGGGTTGCCTTGCGTGGAGGCATAACTGGTAAGGGAGAGAAATACGTTAGAGGGGTCCAACTTATAACACAGCTCTAAGGCACGATCTCAGAGTGAGAAGAATGGAAACCAATCCTAAATATCCTATAGCCTCCTGATTATTGGTGTGGTGCACAACACACCGATAATCAAGAACTACTAGATCTGATGCTGTAGACACTTTCCGAGGATTAACTGCTCTGATACCACTTTTGTCACGACCTGAACCCGGGCCCGTGACTGGTGCCTTACCCGGGCACCCAAGTAGACATACATCAAAGTAACCAGCGGAAAATAAAAACAAGACATGAAACAATATAAAGTGAGAAACAGTTTATCTGAGAAAAGTTGCCTTTCGGCATATATATATAAAACAACTCGAACAGTTATATCCCTTTTACAAACTCTGCCCACAACAGTACTACAGACCTCTAAGAATGTTATAATAACAACGACGGGACAGGGCCCCGCCATACCCCTGATTGTAAGTATCTACAACAACAGGGGACTATACCAAAGATAAGCCTCCGGAGAAACGGAGCTTCCCAAAACGCTGAACTGTGATCCTAACAGCGAGGATCGACGACTGGTGTACCTCTACCTGCGGCATGAGCGGGCCCCGAGAAGGAGAGTCGGTCTGGCCGGTACCAAGTATGTGGCGAAAATCAGTAAATGAAATCATAATAGTCTATATAAAGCAGAAGACATATATGATAACCAATTTACGATACACTGATATATGCGATCGTGTCAAGTCAGGGACTCACGCCCTTAAAGTCATCACTCAAATATAACTATGGGTCTCATGCCCACAATATTAATCATGCCCGTGGAATTCCTTCTTCACTGCCGGCAGTCCATGATATAAAAGCACCAAGGAATACACATGAACACCAGGTCCCACCTGTGTCATAATAAAACTGTACGGGGTAAGTACGAAGGCATAGCCGACTACTAAAACCCACAGTACCAACAATGCTATAAAACTGTATCACGAGGTCTTTCTAGACCGTGCCACATGATCGAAGCTGGCCACTCGCCCTCAGTATCAATGTGCGCGTCAAATCCTGGAACTCACCGCAGCTCCGCGGCCACCTAGGCGCGTGAGGTATTCCGTGTCGAGGGTAGCTAATCTTGACATCGCGTCACGGACTCTCGTAGTCGCGTAGCCCACATAGACGCGTGAGGTATTCCCGCACACTAACACGGAACTCGTAGCTCGCATAGGTCCCTGGACCGCGTAGTTATTCTCGAATCATAGTCACACTGCACGCGCAGGGTATATCCCGCGTCGAGCGACAACCCCGTATATCATGTCGAGGTGAGTGATACAATACTAACATAACGGCTTATCGTTAAACAACATAAGCACAATAAGAATAACCTCTTTACACAAACGTTACAAGATACTAACACACGTAGCATCATAACATGTTTACTTATCAAACCAACAAGAAAGTATTACAAGGCTATCACAAACCAACATAGTCAAGTTATTCACACAAGGTACTTTCTATTTTATGTCAACAAGTTCGGGTTTTTATCCCCAAGGTACTTCATACATTAACTCTTTAAAAAGATTCGTTTCTTTCACAAAAGTCACACGATACCCGTAGTATCAAAAATAGAGTGACTATCTTTTTAAGTAAACCAAAACAGTTTCCCTACCTTCTTTTTGAACCAACTTAAGACAAAAGCATGCCTTCCTTTTTAAAATCAAGTAACAACATTCTTTTCCAAAAGTCCAAGTTGCCTAATTAAAATGTACTCAAGTCTTTTATTTCCGAAAGATTTCATAGTTCATAGTCTTAATCAAATAACGTAATCTCTTTTTAAAACAATTGAGTAACATATGCCTTATGTGTGAGTAGTTATTCTTGTTTATAACAATCTTATTAAAGCAGCCATGATCTAGGAAATGTAATACAATTTTGTCTTATCTTAACTTATGCGGATGGAGGTTTCTCCGGTTTTAATAATACTTAATTAGTCAATACATTTTCCTTTATTAGATGCAGTGGTTTGTTCGATACTTATTCTCATTTCCGAAATCAATATAAGGCTTTCATAAACAATTAAGTAAATCGTTCCTTTTATCTCTCTTAAGTCGTTATACCTAACTTCCCATAAAGCTAGTATAACTCTTAAGCTTTTAAAACCAAGTATTACTCTTCTTTCAAAACGATTCTTAATTCTTTTGAAATACTTCAAGATTCTTATTATTTAAAACTCAAGTCAAAAGACATCGAAGTAAAACCACGTTCAGTTAACACGTACGTCTACCGTAATATACACATTTTTTTAAAATATCATGCTCAAGAGGATAGGAAGAATCACATACCTCCTCGGCGAAATCCACCTGCCAAGTCGAATATGTCGCGCGCAGAGTATCAACCTATAATAGTCAAATACGTCTATCAACGTCTAGACTACTCTGTAGAATATTCTAAGCAGAAGGTTCTTATTTCTACGGAAATTTGGGCAGCACTTCCCTGCAGTCAAACTACTCAAGTCTCATAAATACGGTCCTATGTAAATCTGACTCAATTCTCTTTTTTAATATCCTTCTATATATCTTATACTCAATTCTAAACTTCTACAATATGTAATCTCCAATTACAATAGAAGGATAAGATATTTACCTCGATAAGCCCAAAATTATCCAAGTTTAAATGTCGATCCTGAGCAAGGTTTAACTCCTATTCGAACGCTCCAATTCGCTCCAGAAACCCTTAGAAGTTCTAAACAACTTCTACCTAATACTTCAACCAACCATGAAGATTTTTCCTAGGGTTTCGTTTAGTGACTAAGGAATATAGTAGTATTTAAGACTCTTAGCATTGAAATAACTTTGGAATACTACAAGGTATTGGGCTAAGGTATTTTGGAATATAACAATACTTGGGAAGTATTTCTCTACCAAGGGGGTATTTCGGAGAGACTTCTAGGTGGGGTTTCGTAGAGGGCTCACAAAGGGAGGGTGGTTTGGGCGAGAGCTTGAGAGGAGGAAGGATTTTAAGACATAGAATTATTTAAGGGATGAAGAAATCCTTCAACTAAGGGGGGGTATTTATAGGGCCTTCAATGGTCAAGATTCAAGCAAGTGTGTGGATGAGATTTGGACAAGTGTTGTGTGGGTCCCACCTTATCTATCTACCCACAAAATATCTAGCCAACATTGACCAAATGTTTAAGGCATTTAACACAAAAAAAACGTGCCAAGGAACTCCCTCCAAACCGTCCACTTTGAGGGTGACACATGTCACCCTCCCATTGGTCCCAAATATTTTATCTCTCGGAAAAATCCGCAAAAATTAAATTATTGAACACGCAAAATTCCTTTACAAGGTTGGAAAATTTTCCGGAAAAACAATCTAATTTCGTTAGTTGTGCACAATTTCGTCCCTTTTGCCTAATTAAGGCTTACCTGATTATGCGTCGTCCCCATACACACTGGAAAATACGGTATAACATTTTCCCCTTAGAAACATTCGTCGAATGTTCCTTCTCAAGACGGAAAGCGATAAAGTTCCTCTTAACTTAAATAAGTTGCCAATGCCACACCGCCACAAAATAACACACGCAAATACTTAATCCAAGTCCACGAGAATCACCTCCATCATTACAAAAGCTCCGCCAAGGGCTAAAAGATACTCACCGCACTTTTTCTTCACAAACGAAATGATCATTTCTATTCTCTTACACATGTTCACTTCTCCCCTTACTCGTCGTACCTCCTCGTGACTCGAACTCTTCCTACTAAACTTACCACCTTTACATATTGCTTGATTTCCAACATCTCGGGTTACTATCTCGACTTGGTCATCATTAGCAGGAACACTCTGGATGGATCTCCGATACTTTTCCGAACATAGCAACACGAAAGACCGGACGTACTGCCTCCTAAGTCGGATGGCAAATGCTAACATATAGGCAACCTGGCCTATTCTTCACATGATCTGAAAAGGCCCAAAGTAACTCGGGCTAAGTTTCCCCTGCTTTCCGAATCGCGTCTCACCCTTCCGGGGTGGTACCTTCAAGAAGACCGACCGTCAATCTGAACTCCAAGTATCGACGCAGATTAACCGCCCGACTCAGGTTAACTCTGAGCTGTCAATAACCTCTCCTGGATAAGCTTCACCCTATCCACATCCTGCTGAATCAATTATGAACCAACCATCTGAACCTTGCCAACATCGAACCAATCGACCGACAACCTACACTACCGCCCATACAAGGCTTCATAAGGCGACATCCGAATACTGAAATGGTAGCTATAATGATACTCACTCAACAGTAGGCACATAATCCTCGCTGCAACCCCTGAAATCAAAACATCGTCCCGAGGGTGAATGCAATACTGAGACTCACCTGAGTTCCTAACCTTTCCTGGTAAAACCTCCAGACACAAAAGAAATAGCCGAAAACTGGGCTCCACTGCCTGTCACAAAAAGTAAAAGTAGGAACCCCGTGCAGTCTTACAACCTTCCTGATATAACATCTCGCATAACCTGCACGAGTAAACGATTCGGGAAAGACAAGATGGGCTAACCTCATCGGCGACTCATCGGTCGAACGCATCCACGAACTCGTACGATGGTTAACTAAACTCGAGCCTAACACCCTCGTGACCCTATCACAAAGCGGGACCACCACAATTTTCCCTTACTTCAAACTGGGCTGCGGGTTGACCCGTAATCTGGCCTCAACCCGACCAATTTATCGCGCCAAGCTCTTGTTTCCCGATCCGGAACAATCTCACCATCGAGTCACGAAAACCTAGTGGTCTTCTTAGCTCAACTACCCTCTTTCATTTCACACTACTCAGGGACTTATCACACAAACATATCTCACGTATACTATGCACTCTGATAAGGGTCAAACATAAAAATATAAATCTTTTACTCAAGATGGCCTCGCCTCTAAAGTCTCCACGTATAATATTCTAAGGCTCACAATTTCCCTGTCCCCAATCTTACCCTTTTAACTAACCTTGTCTTCTAATCACAATTAACACAATGCTATCTGAACATAACACTTAAAATATACTCATCTTATCACACATACTAATCTCTAGAGGGTTAAGAATATACCTGTATCTACTGCTTCACTTTGCCTTTGTCGCTCTAATCAATCCTGCCCTGTTGGGCGCATAGCTGGGGAAGGTGATGAACTAGCCACAGATCCTGAAGGCTGAGTCTCTACGTCCACGCCACCTCTGGTTGGACAATTTCTCGCAAAATGGCCCTGCTGGCCGCAAGCATAACAAGTTGTCGAAGAAGTACGACACTCCCCACAATGACAACTACCACAACGGCCACACCGAGGTGGAGGTGGCCTCCTCTGGCTAACACCCCTTCCTCAACGAACCACTGAATCCGCAACTAATCTGGTAGGCTGAGTCCTCCTACTTGCATCCCTCCTACTTGAACATTCTTTCGTCACATGTCCCTGACGGCCGCAGGTAAAACAAGCACCAACGAAAAGACGACATTCCGGGATGGCGCTGCCACCGCGAACACCGAGGAAAATCAATCCGGTGCTGGAACTACGTGTATCTGTGAACCGAAGCCACGGAGCTCGACCAACTCCTGCATACCCGAGCGTCCCGAACCACCTGCGGAGGACCACTGCATCTTGGCGGAGTGCGTATCGATCTGCTGAGGCGATCCGCCTCGAAAGTTACCAAAGGACCCTGCCGATCTGGCCCTCTTCTGCTGATCTTGGTTAACCCGTCGATCTCTACGTTTCTCGGCCTGCTGCGCATAAGCCCGCACGCAGGCCATGCTCATGCCTGACTGAAGAGCTACTCTTACACAACCCTCTTTTAGATAATCATCAAGACTCGCGATAAATCGATACATAATATACTCTCTGGTTGCTAAGTCCCTAGATAGTAACAAGGTCGTCTCTTTGCAATCCATACTTTTGCTCTTGGTCGTGGGCGAAGGTTCATTATCATGGCCGCAGATGGGCTCGCCATTGTGCTAGACTCTGCTTTGAAGGCCGGCGTCGCAGAACTCCCGAATGAAGCACCACCTCGGTGATGATTGGGCTTGTGCCACTTGTAACCTCTCGTGCTCTACTCGCGGCTCCTCGATGCCTTGCCCTTCTGGGCCCGGGTTGCCTTGCGTGGAGGCATAACTGGTAAGGGAGAGAAATACGTTAGAGGGGTCCAACTTATAACACAGCTCTAAGGCACGATCTCAGAGTGAGAAGAATGGAAACCAATCCTAAATATCCTATAGCCTCCTGATTATTGGTGTGGTGCAAAACACACCGATAATCAAGACTCTACTAGATACGGTCTGTAGACAATTTCCGAGGATTAACTGCTCTGATACCACTTTTGTCACGACCCGAACCCGGGCCCGTGACTGGTGTCTTACCCGGGCACCCAAGTAGACATACATCAGAGTAACCAGCGGAATATAAAAACAAGACATGAAACAATATGAAGTGAGAAACAGTTTATCTGAAAAAAGTTGCCTTTCGGCATATATATATAAAAAAACTCGAACAGTTACATCCCTTTTACAAACTCTGCCCACAACAGTACTACAGACCTCTAAGAATGTTATAATAACAACGACGGGACATGGACCCGCCATACCCCTGAATGTAAGTATCTACAACAACAGGAGACTATACCAAAGATAAGCCTCCGGAGAAACGGAGCTTCCCAAAATGCTGAACTGTGATCCTAAGAGCGAGGATCGACGACTGGTATACCTCTACCTGCGGCATGACGCGGCCCCGAAGGAGGTCGATCTGGCCGGTACCAGTATGTGGCGAAAATACTCTAAATGAAATCATAATAGTCTATATAAAACAGAAGACATATATGATAACCAATTTACGATACACAATATGTAGCGATCGTGTCAAGTCGTGACTCACGCCCAAAGTCATCACTCAAATATAACTATGGGTCTCATGCCCACAATATCAATCATGCGTGGAATTCCTTCCGCCGCGATCCATGATATAAAAGCACCAAGGAACACATGAACACCGTGTCCCACCGTGTCATAATAAAGCATGCGGGGTAAGTACGAAGGCATAGCCGACTACTAAAACCCACAGTACCAACAATGCTATAAAATTGTATCACGAGGTCTTTCTAGACCGCGCCACATGATCGAAGCTGGCCACTCGCCCTCAGTATCAATGTGCGCGTCAAATCCTGGAACTCACCGCAGCTCCGCATAGGCCACCTAGGCCCGCATGAGGTATTCCCCGCATCGAGGGTAGCTACTCTTCGGCATCGTCCTGGACTCGTGAGTCTGCGTGGCCACATAGACCGCATGAGGTATTCCCCGCACACTAACCTGGAACTCTCGTAGCTCCGCATAGGTCCCCTGGACCCGCATGAGTTATTCTCGAATCATAGTCACACAGACCGCATGAGGTATACCCCGCATCGGGGGGCAGCTTAACCCCCGGTATATCATGTCAAGAGGTGAGTGATACAATACTAACATAACGGCTTATCGTTAAACAACATAAACACAATAAGAATAACCTCTTTACACAAACGTTACAAGATACTAAAACACGTAGCATCATAACATGTTTACTTATCAAACCAACAAGAAAGTATTACAAGGCTATCACAAACCAACATAGTCAAGTTATTCACACAAGGTACTTTCTATTTTATGTCAACAAGTTCGGGTTTTTATCCCCAAGGTACTTCATACATTAACTCTTTAAAAAGATTCGTTTCTTTCACAAAAGTCACACGATACCCGTAGTATCAAAAATAGAGTGACTATCTTTTTAAGTAAACCAAAACAGTTTCCTACGCCTTTTTGAACCAACTTAAGACAAAAGCATGCCTTCCTTTTTAAAATCAAGTAACAACATTCTTTTCCAAAAGTCCAAGTTGCCTAATTAAAATGTACTCAAGTCTTTTATTTCCGAAAGATTTCATAGTTCATAGTCTTAATCAAATAACGTAATCTCTTTTTAAAACAATTGAGTAACATATGCCTTATGTGTGAGTAGTTATTCTTGTTTATAACAATCTTATTAAAGCAGCCATGATCTAGGAAATGTAATACAATTTTGTCTTATCTTAGCTTCTATGCAGATGGAGGTTTCTACTGGTTTTAATAATACTTAATTAGTCAATACATTTTCCTTTATTAGCGCTGCAGTGGTTTGTTCGATACTTATTCTCATTTCTGAAATCAATATAAGGCTTTCATAAACAATTAAGTAAACCGTTCTTTTTATCTCTCTTAAGCCGTTATACCTAACTTCCCATAAAGCTAGTATAACTCTTAAGCTTTTAAAACCAAGTATTACTCTTCTTTCAAAACGATTCTTAATTCTTTTGAAATACTTCAAGATTCTTATTATTTAAAACTCAAGTCAAAAGACATCGAAGTAAAACCACGTTCAGTTAACACACGTACGTCTACCGTACTATATATATTCTTTTGAAATATCATGCTCAAGAGGATAGGAAGAATCACATACCTCATCGGCGAAATCCATCTGCCAAGTCGAATATGTCGCGCGCAGAGTATCAACCTATAATAGTCAAATACGTCTATCAACGTCTAGACTACTCTGTAGAATATTCTAAGCAGAAGGTTCTTATTTCTACGGAAATTTGGGCAGCACTTCCCTGCAGTCAAACTACTCAAGTCTCAGTAAATACATCCTATGTAAGTCTGACTCAATTCTCTTCTTTAATATCCTTCTATATATCTTATACTCAATTCTAAACTTCTACAATATGTAATCTCCAATTACAATAGAAGGATAAGATATTTACCTCGATAAGCCCAAAATTATTCAAGTTTAAATGTCGATCCTGAGCAAGGTTTAGCTCCTATTCTGAATGCTTCAATTCGCTCGAAGAACCCCTTAGAAGTTCTAAACAACTTCTACCTAATACTTCAACCAACCATGAAGATTTTTCCTAGGGTTTCGTTTAGTGACTAAGGGAATATAGTAGTATTTCCGGGCTCTTAGCATTGAAATAACTTTGGAATACTACAAGGTATTGGGCTAAGGTAGTTTTGAAATATAACAATACTTGGGAAGTATTTCTCTACCAAGGGGGTATTTCGACGAGAGACTTCTAGGTAGGGGTTTAGTAGGGCTCACAGGGGAGGGTGGTTTGGACGAGAGCTTGAGAGGGGGAAGGATTTTAAGACTTAGAATTATTTAAGGGATGAAGAAATCCTTCAACTAAGGGGGGGTATTTATAGGGCCTTCAATGGTCAAGATTCAAGCAAGTGTGTGGATGAGATTTGGACAAGTGTTGTGTGGGTCCCACCTTATCTATCTACCCACAAAATATCTAGCCAACATTGACCAAATGTTTAAGGCATTTAACACAAAAAAAACGTGCCAAGGAACTCCCTCCAAACCGTCCACTTTGAGGGTGACACATGTCACCCTCCCATTGGTCCCAAATATTTTATCTCTCGGAAAAATCCGCAAAAATTAAATTATTGAACACGCAAAATTCCTTTACAAGGTTCGCAAAATTTTCCGTCGGAAAAACAATCTTTTTCGTTAGTTGTGCACAATTTCGTCCCTTTTGCCTAATTAAGGCTTACACAATTGTACGTACGTCCCACATACATACTCTGGAAAATACGGGGTATAACACAACCTAATAAGACAGCTCTACTGCACGATCTCAGAGAGAGAAGAATGGAAACCAATCCTAAATGTCCTGCAGCCTCCTGATTATAGATGTGGTGCACAACACACCGATAATCAAGACTCTACTAGACACGGGTTGTAGACACTTTCCGACGACTAACTGCTCTGATACCACTTTTGTCACGACCCGACCCCGGGCCCGCAATTGGTGCCCTACCTGGGCACCCCTTACAAGTATACACCAGAGAATAGTAGCGGAACATACATACAACTCAAAAAGTACAAGTCATGAAATATCAACAGGCTAGCCGATAAGGCCACCTTCCAAAAATATATACATAACCCATAAGGCAGTCACATCCCCCTTTTTTTTTACAACTCAATCCACAAGATATGACTACAGACCTCTAAGAATTTTTACATAACAACTGTGACGGGACAGGGCCCCGCCATACCCCTGAATGTACATAAATCTACAACATCAGGGAAACCGTACCAAAAGACAAGCCTCCGGAGAAATGGAGCCTTCGACAATGATCGGTGATCCTAAGAGTGAGGATCCAACCTACTTACCCTACCGCGTGAGCGGCCACGAGAAGAATTCGATGCAACAGATGTACCAAGTATGTAAAACTGAATGTACTGAAATGAAATCATATAGTCTAAAATAAAGCTAGAGACATGTATGATATCCCAAATAACAGTACACTATGCCTTACTAATAATGAGAGCAAACAAGAGTACACTTTACTGCATAAAAATAGGAGGCTTATGTTAAATTAGGGCCACCCGCCCATAGTATCATTAGGCAATCCTACTCCTGGGACTATTTCACCCGCATAGGTCCTGTGGACCCGCAATGGAGCTATTTGCTCCGCATGGGACTATTTCATCCGTATAGGACTATTTCACCCGCATGGGCCCTGTGGACTCGCAATGAGTACATACGTCGCACTCGAATCATAGGTAGCAAATCCATGGAATAAGTAGTAACCCGGGGGTTTACCCCGCAAGAATAACATAACACTAGCACAACCGACTAACATACATAACATAAGCAAGTTAAGAAATCCCTTAACTTCTTATTAGCCTTAATTATCATGCACTCTCATTTTATTTAACTTAAGGCACTAACATGTCATGAAAAATCCGGGAATTAACCCAAAGTACTACGTACCTTTATCCTTTTAAAGATGACTCTTTCTCGTATAAAACCCCCAAGATAATAACACCCGTAGTATCAAGGCTTGTCTACTTTTCAAAACAAGTCACTACACCTTTAGAAATACATTTTTAGGCTTCTAAACCAAGTGACTCTTACTTTAAAACTTTAAGCAATTGATGCCTTTAAATGAAATTGTCATTCTTTATATCAAGTAATTTATCTTTGTTTACCTTACTAGAATAAACCATTCTTTTAACTTCCATAAAGTTGTTATAACCAACTTCTCATAAAGCCGTTATACTAACTTTATGTTTTAGAAACTAAAACATCTTCAACCTTTAAAACAAGTGAGTTAATTCTCTAACTCAACCAACTTGGACATTCTTAAAACAAGTCAAGGATATCAAATGAAACTAAATTCATTTAAATCTCGTACGTCTACCGTACTATACATTTATAACTACTCATGCTCAAGAGATAAGAAAAGTTCCACATACCTCGTCGGATCAATCCACTTGCTAAGTCCAATATGTCATACGTAGTATGTCAACCTATAATGACCATAATACGTCTATTAACTTCTAGCTTCAAACGTAGAATATTCTAAGTGTAAAGTCACTTGTTCTACGGAAAATTGGACAGCACTTCCTTTGTTTCAACATACTTTTCCACCTTTTTCAATGCCCGAAATCAATAAACAATATGCCACATTTAAGACTCAACACATCAACCAATCAAAGGGGATTACACGCCTTACAGTACGTGTAAAATTTTGCCCCACAATTAATACCAAGTAGATCGATAGCCAATGCCATTCTCGGCTAACAAGCAACAACAATGTAAAGTCTTTTCCAATTCTTTTTCAATCCAAGTTGTTAAGTCTAACATGTTATATAGTCGTAAACAACTTTAACAACTATAATTCCTTCTTTATATAACATGTGACGACTAGACTAATAACCAAATTGAATTTCAATCTCCAAGGCTAAACATGCTAGTTTCGGATTAGCGGTTCCAATATCCATAACACTTATCAATCTTCATTAAGTATATCTCATGCTTGTTAATACATATAACTACAACAACATGTAATCTTTAATCATTTAAGAGGACAAGATTGTTACCTTGACAAGCCCTAATATAACTTCAAGATCCAAAGTCGCTCCTTAGCAACTTAGCTCCTTTCCTTCATGCTCCATTCCGCCATTTGAAGCTCTTAGAAGTTCATAGACAACTTCCTTTCAATTCCCAACCAAAACTATGAAAACGACTTAGGTTTTCACCTTGCGACTAATGTAAAAATGTAGCTTTTCCGGTATCTTTCTACTGAGATAACCTTACAAAACCTCTAGGAACCTTGTTTTAAAGTATTGTGAATTATGAACATCAAACGAAAAAAATTTCTTCTTCCTCAAGAGCTTAGCCGAGAGCTCCCTTAAGTGAACACAAGTTTTCTTGAAATTTTACTAAGTGTTAGAACTTGTCTTGCTATATGGGTGTATATAATTAAATTGAGGGTCAAGATTAAAACACTTGTGGGGATAGGATGAAGGAGATTAAAATATCAAGGGTCAAGTGGGCTTATTGACTTGGTCAACAATGTCAAGCCTTGACAAATTGGCCTTGTCCATTTCGTCCAAGCCCATAGAGTGGGGGGTGACACGTGTCACCCCCCCATTCGTCCATAATGTTTCGTTTCCCGATATTTCCATAATTTCAATAAATTCTACAAGTCTCAAATCTTAGCGTCCTGATTTCTTACATACTTTCTTATATACATGTCCTGGAATTACGGGGTGTAACATTATTCTCTTCTTATAAATATTCGTCCCCAAATGTTCTTTCAGAGTCAATCTAATAGATAGCGACATAGTCTCCTTTTACAACCCCTACATACCAATTATGCCACATCTGGCCACATAACAACACTTAAACAAATACTTCAATTAAAACTGACAAGTAAGGGAAATGAATTACCTGAAGGTGTAGGGAATAAGTGAGGATACTTATTCATCATGTCCTCCTCTGCTTCCCAAGTCATCTCCTCTCTATTATCATTCTGCCACAAGACTTTGACGGAAGCCACATCCTTGGCCCGCAGTCGCCTGACCTGGCGATCGAGTATCGCTATGGGACTCTCCTCATACGATAATCCCTCCGTCACCTGGAAATCACTAGCTGGGAAAATTCTCGATGGATCTCCGCTACACTTCCGCAACATAGAAACATGAAAGACCGGATGTACTGCCTCCACGTAGGAATGCAGTTCCAACTCATAGGCAACCTTGCCTACTCTACGGATGATCTGATAAGGCCCAATGTACCTTGGGCTAAGTTTTCCCTTCTTTCTGAACCTCATCACACCCTTCATAGGTGATACCTTCAAGAAGACCCAATCGTCAACCTGAAACTCCAAGTGTCGACGCTGATTATCTGCATAAGACTTCTGCCGACTCTGAGCTGCTAACAGTCTCTCCTGGATAAGCTTCACCTTAGCCACAACCTGCTGAATCAAGTCTGGGCCAACTAACTGAACTTCGCCCACATCGAACCAACCAATCAGCGACCTACACTTCCGCCCATACAAAGCCTCATATGGCGCCATCTGAATACTAGATTGGTAGTTGTTGTTATATCCAAACTCAACAAGAGGCAAATTATCCTCCCAGCTACCCCTAAAGTCAATAACACAGGTCCGCAACATATCCTCAAGTGTATGGATAGTACGCTCTGCCTGCCCGTCGGTCTGAGGATGAAATGCGGTACTGAGACTCACATGTGTCCCTAACCCCTTCTGGAAAGACCTCCAGAAGTTAGTATCCACGACGACCCGGGCATGGCGGTGCCCTACCAGGCACCTTCTATTCATACAACATAATAAACTGCGAAAGATAAATAACACGTTTTTTTTATTATTATCAAAACTAAGGCCAAGCCGATAAGGCTGTCATAACATAAAAATCACCCGAAAGGGTCTACACTGTTTAACAATGTAAAAACAACTCTAGCCAGTCCAGCCCACAGATGAATACAGACCTCTAAGATTTGGACAAATACTATGACGGGACAAGGCCCCGCCGTACCTCTGACTATACATAACCATGACGACAAGCTCCGGAACATTGGAGCTATCTCAAAATGATGAACCAGGATCCTAAGCTCGCGGATCCACAACTGTGTACCTAAACCTGCGGACATGAACGCAGCTGTTATACCCCGTATTTCCAGAGTATGTACGTTAGGGCGTACGTACAAAGTTTAAGTCTTAAGTTGGCATTAGGGACGGAAATTTTGTTCACAACTACCGAAAAGAATCGTTTTTCGACGAAACGTTTTACAAAACTTGCGGAGGGAAAATTACGGCTATGTCATTTATATTTTTTGCGGATTTTTCCGAGAGATGAAATATTTTGGACCAACGAGAGGGCGACACTTGTCACCCTCAAGTGGACGGTTGTGGTGGCCGAAAGTGGGGCATTTTCTTGGCATTTTTTTGGGCCTAAAACATAGGTCAATGTTTGTGAGGGATTTGTGGAGTAGGGTTAGGGTGCACTTGGGAAAATCTTGACCCTCCACTTGCCCCCCACTTGGCTTGATCTTGGCCATTGATCTCCTATAAATACCCCTTGTTGAAGACTTCTTCATCCACAAATGTTTTCTAAGTCTTGAAATCCTCCCTACCTTCTTGTTGCTCTCGTCCAAGAGCTCCCCTCCCTTTGAGGCCCTTGGCCGAGAGGTACCCACTCTAGTGGTGTTGGTAGAGATACCCCCTCTTGAGAGTTGTTCTCGTAAAACACCCCCTTGGTAGAAAAGTATTCTCCAAGTATTGTTACTATTCCAAAATACCTTAACCTTATACCTTGTAGTATTCCAAAAGTTACCTCTATACGTAGAGCCCGGAAATACTACCTTATGTCCTTTTAGTCTCAAAACGAAACCCTAAGGAAAATCTTCATAGTTGGTTGAAGTGCTAAGTAGAAGTTTTTTGGGAACTTCTAATGGTTGTTTGGAGCGGGTTGGAGCGCCCAGAGTAGGAGCTAAACGTTGCTCAGGATCGACATTTAATCTTGGATAATTTTGGGCTTATCGAGGTAAATATCTTGTCCCCCTTTTGTAATTAGAGTTTACATACTGTTGAAGTATAAGAATTAAAGTATAAGTTATATACAAGGAAGGTATATAAGAAGAGAATTGAATCAGATTTACATAGGATTTGTATTCTGATGAGACTTGTGAAGTTTGTGGTAGGGAAGTGCTGCCCAATTTTCCGTAGAATCTTGTATCTAGATTTATTCTACCGAGTAGTATAGACATTGATAGACTTGTATAACCGTTATAGGTTGAAGTACTGCGAGTAGCGTATTCTACTCGAATGGTGGAAAAGGCTAGCAGGATTACAGTACTTTGGAGCTATTTGCTAATAGTCGATAAATCGTCGCGAGGTATGTGATTCTTCCTATCCTCTTGAGCATGATATTTTAAAAGAATATATATAGTACGGTAGACGTACGTGTGTTAACTGAACGTGGTTTCTTTGCGATGTCTTTTGACTTGAGTCTAAATAATAAGAATCTGAAGTATTTCAAAAGAGTTAAGAAACCTTTTTGAAAGAAGAGTAACACTTGGTTTTAAAAGTTTTAAAAGCTTAAGAGTTATACTAGCTTTATGGGAAGTTAGGTATAACGACTTAAGAGAGATAAAAATAATGGTTTATTGATTTTAGAAGTTAAGAGACTTGATCTTAAAAGATAAGAGACTTGACTTAATTAAGTTAATATGAATTTTGTTAAAAAGTGTGAAACCTCATTCGTGAGTAATGAGTACTTGGTTTTTAAAAGGAATAATGTGTTACTGATTTCGGAAATCAGAATAAGTATCGAACGAACCACTGCAGCGTTAATAAAGGGAAATGTTTTGACTAATTAAGTATTATTAAAACCAGTAGAAACCTCCATCTGCATAGAAGCTAAGATGAGACAAAATGATATTACATTTCCTAGATCATGGCTGCTTTAATAAGATTGATTATGAACAAGAATAACCTACTCACATATAAGGCATATGTTTCTCAAAATTGTTTAAAAGAGAATTATATTCTTAAGTAATTAAGACTATGAACTACGAAACCTTTCGAAAATGAGAAACTTGAGTATTTCAAATTAGGCAAACTTGAACGTTTGGAAAATAATGTTGTTACTTGATTTTACAAAGGGAAGTATTTTGGTTTACTTAAAAAGATAGTCACTCTATTTTTATACTACGGGTATTGTGTGATTTTTGTGAAAGAAACGGATCTTTTAAAGAGTTAGTGTATGAAGTACTTTACGGATAAAAACCCGAGCTTGATTGACATAAAGTAGAAAGTACCTTGTGTGAATAACTTGACTATGTTGGTTTGTGATAGCCTTGTAATACTTTCTTGTTGGTTTGATAAATAAACATGTTAGGATGCTACGTGTGTTAGTGTCTTGTAATGTTGTGTAAGGGGGTTTCCCTTGATTGTGCTTATGTTGTTTAACGATAAGCCGCTATGTTAGTATTATATCACTCACCTTGACTTGATCCCGGGGGTTAACCCTCCGTCTGCGGTATAGCTCGGTGATGCAGGACCATGATTCGAGAATACCTCATGCGGGTCCAGGGGACCTATGCGGAGCTACGAGAGTTCCAGGTTAGTGTGCGGCCTTTGTGGTCATGCGGTCTATGTGGTCATGCGGTCTATGTGGCCATGCGGACTGCGAGTCGATCGATGCCGGAGTAGCTACCTCGATGCGGAATACCTCATGCGGGCCTATGTGAGTGGCCTGCGGGCAGCGGGAAGTTCGGGACTAGACGCGCACATTTGATACTGCGGACGAGTGGCCAGCTTCGATCATGTGGCGGTCTAGACAGATCTCGTGATACAGTTTATGACCTCGTTGGTACCGTGGGTGTTACTAGTCGGCTATGCCTTCGTACTTACCCCGTACGGCTTTATTATGACACAGTGGGACACGTATTCATGTATTCCTTGGTGCTTTTATATCATAGGCTGGCGGTGAGGAAGGTATTCCACGCATGATTGATGTTGTGGGAGTGAGACCCATAGTTATATTTGAGTGATGACTTTGAGGCGTGAGTCCCGACTTGACATGTCGCTTATATTATTGTGAATCGTAGTTTGGTTATCATACATGTCTCCCGCTTTATATAGATCGCTATGATTTCATTTCTGATTTTTAGTTTCACATACTTGGTACTGTTGTCTTGACCTCCTTCGAAGTGCGTTCACGCGAGTAGATGTACACCGATCGTTGATCCCGCTCTTAGGATCACGATTCAGCGTTTTGGGAGGCTCCGTTTCTTGGAGGCTTATCTTTCGTATAGTCCCCGTTGTAGGTACTTACATTCGTGGTATGGCGGCCCTGTCCGCCATTGTTGTTATATCATTCTTAAGTGCAGTAATCGTTGTGGGCGAGTTTGTAAAAAGGATGTAACTGTTCGGATTTAAGTTTTTATATATGCGAAAGGCAACTTTTCTTCGTATAAAGCGTATCTATTTTACATTGTTTCATGTTGTGTTTTATGTTCGTGATTACTCGATGTATGTCTACTTGGGTGCCGGTA
Source organism: Przewalskia tangutica (assembly GCA_029844215.1). Lineage (NCBI taxonomy): Eukaryota > Viridiplantae > Streptophyta > Magnoliopsida > Solanales > Solanaceae > Przewalskia > Przewalskia tangutica. The sequence goes on from CM056718.1 coordinate 36,007,593, forward strand.
AGGCACGATCACGCCCGGTTGGTCGTGACAAAAGTGGTATCGAGCGATTAATCCTCTGAAAGTGTCTACAGACCGTATCTAGTAGAGTCTTGATTATCGGTGTGTTGTGCACCAATAATCGTGGAGTCTATAGGATATTTAGGATTGGTTTCCATTCTTCTCACTCGAGATCGTGCTTAGAAAGTGTTATAAGTTGGACCCCTCTAACGTATTTCTTTCCCTTACCTATGCCTCCGCGTAAAGGCAACCCGCCCGAGGGCAAGGCGGTAGGAGCTGCAAGTAGAGCACAGAGGGTTACTAGGGCACGGGCCCAATCATCACCTGAGGTGGTGCTTCATTCGGGAGTTACGCTCGTCGTGACCTAGCGAGTTTAGCACAATGGCAGCGATTCCTACTGCGGCCATGATAGTTGAACCTTCGCCCACGACCCGATGCGGAAAGTATGGATTGCAAAGAGACGACCGTTACTAGCTAGGAGTTAGCAACGCAGGGTATATTATGGATCGATTTATCACGGGTCTTGATGACTATCTAAGAGAGGTTGTGCAAGAGTAGATCTTGATCGAGCTTGAGCATCACGTATGCGGGCTTATGCGCGTGCCGAGAAACGTAGAGATCGACAGATTAATCAAGGACAGCAGAAGAGGGCCGATCGGCAGTGTCCTTTGGTAACTTTCGAGGCGGACCTTCTCAGCAGCAGACTGGTTGTGCACCTCCGCCAGTGCAGAGTGGTCCTTCACAGACTTCAGGACGTTCGAGGTATGCAGGAGTTGGTCAGAGCTCCAGGGCTGCTAGTTCGCAGAACCACGTAGGTTCGGCCAGTGATTCGATTTCCTCGGTATTCACACGGTGTACGCCACGTCGCTCGGGGATGCCGTTTTTTTTTTGTTTTTGTTGGTGCTTGTTATGCTTGCGGCCAGCAGGGCCATTTTGCGAGAAATTGTCCGACTAGAGGTGGCGCGGACGTAGAGACTCAGCCTTCGGGATCAGTGGCTAGGTAATCACCTTCCCTAGCTATGCGCCCTACGGGGCAGGATTGATTAGAACGACAAAGGGGAAGTGAAGCAGTAGATACAGGTATATCTTTAACCCTCTAGATATTAGTATGTAAGTTGAGTATATCTTAAGTGTTATGTTCTTATAGCATTTGTGCAAAGTGTGATTAGAAATCATGGTTAGTTAAAAGGGTAAGATTGGGGATAAGGAAAGTGTGAGCCTTAGAATGTTATACGTGGAGACCTTAGAGGTAAGGCCATCTCGAGTAAAAAAAAAAAAATATTTTTGACCTTTATCGGAGTGCATAGTACACGTGAGATATGTTTGTGGGATAAGTCCCTGAGTAGTGTGAAATGAAAGAGGGTAGTTGAGCTAAGAAGACCACTAGGTTTTCGTGACTTGATTAGTGAGATTGTTCCGGATCGGGGACAAGAGTTTTTTTTTTTTGTGCGATAGCGGGTCGGGTTGAGGACCAATCGCGGGTCAACCCACAGCCTGTTTTGTGGTGGGGTCAGTTCGGGGTGGTCCGGCCAGGTGGTAGGGTCACGAGGGTGCTAGGCCCAAGTTTAGTTAACCAGCGTATGAGTTCGTGGATGCGTTCGACCGATGATCGGCCGATGAGGTCGGCCATCTTGTCTTCGATCGGGACCGTTTACTCGTGAGGTTATGCGAGATGTTATATTAGGAAGGTTGTAAGGCTGCACGGGGTGCCTACTTTCACCTTATGACAGCCAGTGGAGCCCAGGTTACGGCTATTTCTTTTTCTGGAAATTTTACCAGGCAGGGTTAGGAACTCAGGTGGGTCTCAGTATCGCATTCGCCCTCGGGCGTTGTTTGGATTCGGTAGCTGAGGATTGTTGTCTCCTGTTGAGGAAGTGTTTTATAGCTACCATTTCAGTATTCAGATGTGGCCTTATGAATGCCTTGTAGGGGCGGTAGTGTAGGTTGCCGGTCGATTGGTTCGATGTTGGCAAGGTTCAGATGGTTGGTTCATACTTGTTTCAGCAGAATATGGATAGGGTGAAGCTTATCCAGGAGAGGTTATTGACAGCCGAGTCAGCGAAGTAAATGCGGATAATCGGCGACGCTTAGAGTTCAGTTGACGGTGGGTCTTCAAGGTACCACCGGAGAGGGTGTGAGTCTTAAGCGGAAACTTAACGAAGTACTTTTGGGCATTTTCATTGGTTGTAGGATAGGCGGGTTGCATATAAGTTGGCATTGCCATCCGACGTAGGGAAGCGAGACGTCCGGTCTTTCATGTTGTTATGTTCGGAAAGATATCTGAGATCCATCCAGTGTTCCCATAATGATGACCTAGTTGGAGGTAGTAACCCGCAGATTTTGGAAACCAAGCGATGGCAAATGTGGTAAGTTATGAGAAAGAGTTCGAGTGTCTGCGGCGGTGCACGAGTTAGGGAATAAGCGAGCATGTATTAAGAACATAGATGTGATCATTTCTTTTATAAAGTGAAGGTGCGAAGGGAGTATATTTTAGACCTCGGGTGGGAGTTTGTGTAATAATGGAGGTGATTCCTCGTGGACTTGGACTAAGTATTTGCGCATGTGTTATTATATGGCCAGGTGTGGCGTGATTGTTTTCGTAAGTATAGCAGTGAAGACTATACTGGCGCATGTATGTTTTGAGACTTAGAAGGAACATTCGGGACGAATGTTTCTAAGGAGGGGAGAATGTTATACCCCGTATTTCCAGAGTATGTACGTGAGGGCGTACGTACAAAGTTTAAGTCTTAAGTTGGCATTAGGGACGAAAATTTTGTTCACAACTACCGAAAAGAATCGTTTTTCGACGAAACGTTTTACAAGACTTGCGGAGGGAAAATTACGGCTATGTCATTTATATTTTTTGCGGATTTTTTCGAGAGATGAAATATTTTGGACCAACAAGAGGGCGACACTTGTCACCCTCAAGTGGACGGTTGTGGTGGCCGAAAGTGGGGCGTTTTCTTGGCATTTTTTGGGGCCTAAAACATGGGTCAATGTTTGTGAGGAATTTGTGGAGTAGGGTTAGGGTGCATTTGGGCAAATCTTGACCCTCCACTTGCCCCCCACTTGGCTTGATCTTGGCCATTGATCTCCCTATAAATACCCTCTTGTTGAAGACTTCTTCATCCACAAATGTTTTCTAAGTCTTGAAATCCTCCCTCTTCTTGTTTCTCTCGTCAGAGCTCCCCTCCCCTTTGAGAGGCCCTTGGCCGAGAGGTACCCCCCTCCTAGTGGTGTTGGCCGAGAGATACCCCCCTCTTGAGAGTTGTTCTCGTAAAACACCCCCCCCCCCCTTGGTAGAAAAGTATTCTCCAAGTATTGTTACTATTCCAAAATACCTTAACCTTATACCTTGTAGTATTTCAAAAGTTACCTCTATACGTAGAGCCCGAAAATACTACCTTATGTCCTTTTAGTCTCAAAACGAAACCCTAAGGAAAATCTTCATAGTTGGTTGAAGTGCTAAGTAGAAGTTGTTTGGGAACTTCTAAGGGTTGTTTGGAGCGGGTTGGAGAGCCCAGAGTAGGAGCTAAACGTTGCTTAGGATCGACATTTAATCTTGGTTAATTTTGGGCTTATCGAGGTAAATATCTTGTCCCCCTTTTGTAATTAGAGTTTACTGTCACGACCCGAATCTGGGCCCGTGACTGGTGCCTTACCCCGGGCACCCTAGTGATACAACATCAGAGAAAACCAGCGGAAATAAAAACTTTACACATGAAATGAGAGACATAATAAATAAATAAAGCAACCCAACGATTTGCCTTGGTATATATACATAAAACCCGACAGTTATCCTTTTACAAACCACACGCCACAACGTGCTGCACCTCTAAGATTTACAACAACTATGACGGACAGGGGCCCGCCATACCACGAATGTACAAGAACCTACAACTCGAGAACACATACCAAAAGATAAGCCTCCGAAGGAATGGAGCTTCCAATACGTCAAAGGTGATCCTAAGCGGGGATCGACAACAATGTACTTCTACTGCGGCATGAGCGGCCCCAAGGAGGTCGATAACAAGTACCAAGTATGTGAAATCAGAAAAATCGTAAATGAAATCATAGCGATCTATATAAAGCGGGAGACATGTATGATAACCAAACTACGATACAACATATAAACAAATATATTAGGTCGGGGACTCACGCCTCCAAATCATCACTCGTGCGTGGAATTCCTTCATCACGCCGCGATGCATGATATGATATCAACAAGACAATCCAAATGGGAGCATACCCGTGCGCTACGCATCGTGTCAGTATGTCCAAAGGGAAACAATAAGACAACTTTCAAAATGGAAACATACCCTTGCGCTACGCAGCGTGTCAGTATGCCCAAAGGGAAACAATAAAGCGAGATTCCAAATGGAAACATACCCGCGCTACGCATCGTGTCGAGATGCCCACAAGGAAACAATAAAGCAGCATTCCAAATGGAAACATACCCGTGCGCTACGCATCGTGTCAGTATGCCCAAAGGGAAACAATAAAGCAGTATCAAAATGGAAGCATACCCGTGCGCTACGCATCGTGTCAGTATGTCCAAAGCGATTAGCAAAAGTAACACAATCAACAGGAACGTACCCGTGGAATTTCTTCGTCATCTTGGCATGTCCAAGTAAGTTCTCAACAAGTCAACCGACCTCCATCGAGAGCGCGGTAGTATAAACACAATTCTTGCACAACAAAGGCTATCACGACAAGCGTAGGCAAGTTTCACAACAACAAGCATGGCGGGTTTCACAACAACTCAAAGTACTTTCATTTTATGCCAAGGTCCGGGTTTTAACCCTAAAGTTCTACGTACGTTAAATTCCTTTTAAGAGATTCATTCTTTTTATAAAAGTCACCCGATACCCGTAGTATAAAATAGAGTGACTTACATCTTTTAAGTAAACCAAAACAACTTCCATACTTTCCTTTTAAAATCAAATTAAGGCAACACTATGCCTTATTTTTAGACAAAACACTTTTCCTTTTAAAGTCAAGTTACCACATTAAAACCAATGATAAAAACCCTTCTTTTGTTTTCATAAAGTCGTTATAACCAACTTCCCATAAAGTTTATAACACTTTATGTTTTAAACCATTTTAAGACAACCAATGCCTTTCTTTTCCTAAAGTTCCAGTTTGCCTAATTTCAATTACACAAGTCTCTTTTTTGGGAAAGTTTCATAGTTCAATGTCTTAATCTTTTAAAACAATTGAGTAACATATGCCATAAAGTAGGTTATTCTTGTTCATAATCAACCTTATTGAGCAGCCATGATCTAGAAAATGTAATATCATTTTGTCTCATCTTAGCTTATGCGGATGGAGGTTTCTCTTGGTTTTAATAATACTTAATTATTCAATACATTTTCCTTTATTAATTTGTAGTGGTTTGTCGATACACATTCGATTTCAAATCAAGAAACATTATTCCTTTCAAAACCAAGTACTCATTACTCACGAATGAGGTTTCACACATCTTACAACATTCAAATCAATTTAATTAAGTTGAGTCTCTTGTCTTATAAGATCAAGTCTCTTAACTCACAGATTAAATAGCCATTCTTTTTTATCTCTTTTAGGCGTTATACCTAACTTCCCATAAAGCTAGTATAACTCTTAAGTTCTCAAAACCAAGTATTGCTACACATCAAATCCGTTTTATAAGTCAAATCGATTTACCACTTTGAAACCACAAAGCATTTTCTTACCTACATAAAGTCGTTATAACCAACTTCCCATAAAGCGTTATAACACTTTATGTTTCAAACCAATCAAATACATTAAACACACGTATGCGTCTACCGTACTACATAGTTACACACATATCATGCTAGAAGAGATAGGAAGAGGTTCACATACCTCGCGACGAGTATCGACTAATAGCAACATGCTCAAAGTACTTCAAACAGTCGGCTACGCCTTAAGCCACGTAGATCGCACCACACGTAGTACTTCAACCTATACGGCCACAAGCGCTTATTAACATCTAGATCTCATTGCTCCATATTCTACGTAAAATTGTGCACCTCCCCCATGACGGCGTTAATCTCTCTCTGCAGGCCGCTACAAGCCAACCATGGGGTTTCTGCACTAACCGGGCGTGTATAATTCTACTCACGAGAATACTACACAAGTCTCTTAATGTCTGATCCTATGTAATTACGATTCGATTCTCTTATTTATCCTTCTATGTGTTTCTTTGCTCAATTCTTATTCAGCTTAAGTCAAAAGACATTCTTGACGAACTACGTTGATTCTATTCAATATTCCTTCTATATATAGTATACTTCAACTATATATTCTAACAATCATGTAATTTCCAATTACAATTGGGGGACAAGATATTTACCTCGATAAGCCCACAATTATCCGAGTTAAATGTCGCTCCTGAACAAGGTTTAGCTCTACTCATTGTGCTCCAAAACGCTCAAGAAACCCTTAGAAGTGTCTACACAACTTCTACTTAATACTTCAACTACGGGTGAATATTTCCTTTAGGGTTTTCGTTTAGTGGCTAAAGGAGGTATAATCGTATTTTAGGGTTTTTCAGATAAAGGGTACTTTGGAAAGTAATATCAGGTAGAAGTGTTAGAGGCTTTTGGGCATTAGAAGAATCCTAGGAGAGTATTTCTATATAACAAAGGGGGGGTATTTATACGCGAGAACTAGGCTAGTGGGTACCCTCGGCAAGGCTTCATGAGGGGAGGGTGTGGTGGCTCTCGGCCAAGCTCAACTAGGAGGGGGGGAGAGGGACGAAAAGATCAAGCTAAGAGGGAGTAGTTTGAGACTTAGATAGATTGCTCAATTTTTGGATGAAGAAAGTTCATCAACTAAGGCGGTATTTATAGGTCAAGTGAAGGCCAACCAATGGCCAAGATGGTGCCAAGTGCAAGGCAAGTGTAAGGCCAAGATTAAGCCATGTGCAACCTTATCCATCTACACAAAATATCCTACCTAACCCTTGACCACAAATTCAACACCAAAAACGTGCAAGCTTAGCCCATTTGCCGTCCAACCTCTTCCAATGTGAGGGTGACACATGTCACCCTCCCGTTGGTCCAAAATGTTACGTCTCTCGGAAAAATCCGCAAAAATTATAAATGACATAGCCGGAATTTTCCCTACGAAAGCTGTGGAAACGTTTAGTCGAAAAACGACTCTAACCGGGTGTTGTGTACAAATTTCGAATCTTGCCTATCTTAAGGCTCAAATTTTATACGTACGCCTTACGTCATACTGCAGAAATACGGTATAACATTCTCCCCTCGCAGAAACATTCGTCCGAATGTTCCTTCTCAAGACGGATAACGATAGAGTTCTTCTAATAAGTTGCCAACGCCACAATGGCCACGAAACACCGCATAAATACTTACATCCAAGTCGAGGAAACACCTCTAACATCACAAACTTTGTCACTTTGCGCGAGGTTCTAGTGTCACTCGTGACCAACAAATGCCGGATCGCATGCGATTCCCGAGGTCTAAAATATACATCCTTCGCACCTTCTCCCTTCACAAGAAATGATCATATCTATGCTCGCAATACATGCTCGCCTCTACCCTTACTCGTCGTACTCTTCTCGAACACTTGAACTCTTCTAGTATACGTACCACACTTTAGTCAACGCTTCTGTTTCCAACCCTTGGAGTCACTACCTCCAAACTTGGTCATCTCACTAGCCTCAATCTTCCTTAAGGCCATCCCCGGCCTTCACGATCTGCTTCTGGTCGAACACACCCACGAACTCATACGATGGTCAACTAAACTTGGGCCTAGCACCCTCGTGACCCTACCACCTGGCGGGACCACCCAGAGCTGACCCTACCTCATTCCGGGCTACGGGTTGATACGCAACACGTCCTCAACCCGAGCATCTGTCACGCTGACCCTCTCGTTTCTCGATCCGGAACAATCTTACCTCTACAGGTCATGAAAGCCACCACTACTACCCAGGGACTTATCACACAATACATTCTAGGCATAAAAATGCACTCCGACAAGGATCACTTGCAAAAACTTGTACTCAAGACGGCCTTACATCTAAGGTCTCAACTGTAATATTCTTGGGTTCATCATTTACTCACACTCAAGCTTACCCTTCACTAACCAGGTTCTACATCACATTTTAGCACAAAGCTATCCGAACATAACACTAATCACAACATCAATACATACAAAACTCTAGAGGGTTAAGGATATACCTGAAAGTAGGTGGTTCAGAGGACCGCTAAAACTGGGGACTTCCACCGCGACCTCTACCGTGGCCTGCCGGTGTATGAACATCCTGCCTGGCTATGGAAGGTGAAGAACCCACAACTGATCTCGTATTCTGTGCTATCCTACCAGTGCTACCCCTGGTCGGACAGTTTCTCCCAAAATGGCCCTGCTGGCCGCATGTAAAACAAACTCCCGGACTAGCACGACACTCCCACCGCTGGAGTCTACCACAATGATCACAACGAGGTAGGGTGGCTTGGTGGCTAACACCCGCTCTCCCGAAAATCAACCCTTGGAGCCACGACTGCTCCCGAATACTCTGGATGCTCAAGATTGTGGAGGACCACTCAGACTTGGCAGGCGCATAACTAGTCTGCTGCTGAGGCGGTCCGCCTCGAAAGTCACCAAAGGACCCTGCTGTTCTGGCCCTCTTCTGCTGACCTTGGTCATTTCGTCGATTCCTCCGCTCCTCACTTCCAAGTGCATAAGCCTGCATGCGGGCAATATCCATGCCCGGCTGAAGAGCTACACCCGAACAACTCTCTGCTAGGTAATCATCGAGCCCTGTAACATATCGGTGCACTCGATCCTCCATACTAGCTACCAACGCGGGCGTCTGGGCCAATGAGTCGAACTCACATTGTACTCCCGAACCGTCGCGGATTCGCGCAACACCAAAAATCTGCGCCTGAGCCCTCGCCGTCCGTGGAGGTAAGAAATGTGCAAGAAAGGCCTCGAGAACTCGCCCATAAAGTGGAAGTGCATGCTCTCCGGGACAGCTCCACGAATCAAACCGATCATGCGGTATCACGCGGCCGATGCGAACCTAGGACCACCGACTCGGTTTCCGATGCCTTGATCACTCTCGCGATCCGTAGCTGCGGATGAACTCTGCGGATCATCCTCGTGCCTCGACCCGTAAAACTCGGAGGTTACACTCGTAAAATCCCGTAGTCTCAAATGCGCTCGGGGTGAACTACAGTGCTATTGGGCCGGAACTGCTGCATCCGATCTATCACGTATGCGCCACGATCACGGCGATCGGGCCATCTCTCAGAACCCGTCTCCTGCTCTCCGGTGTGGGGATGGAGGCTCAGTCTTGTGGTCTCTGTAGAGGCGCCCATTTGCTCTACTCGCGGCTCCTCTGCTGCCTTGCCGCCAGGCCGGGTTGCCTACGCGGAGGCATAATCGGTAAAGGAAAGGAATACGTCGGAGGGTCAACTTATCACATGGCTCTAAGGCACGATCTCGAATGAGAAGAATGGAAACCAATCCTAAATGTCCTATAGCCTCTTGATTATAGATGTGGTGCACAACACACCGATAATCAAGACTACCTAGCGGTGCTGTAGACACTTTCCGAGGACTAATCGCTCACGATACCACTTTTGTCACGACCGAATCGGGCGTGGTCGTGCCTACCGGGCACCCTAGTGATACAACATCGAGAAAACCAGCGGAAATAAAAACTTTACACATGAAATGAGAGACATAATAAATAAACAGCCAACCCAACGATTGCCTTGGTATATATACATAAAACCCGAACAGTTATCCTTTTTACAAACCACACTTGCGATTACAGTCTGCACTTAAGATTTACAACAACTATGACGGACGGGGCCGCCATACCACGAATGTACAAGAACCTACAACTCGGGAACACATACCAAAGATAAGCCTCAGAAGGAACGGAGCTTCCCAATACGTGAAAGGTGATCCTAAGCGAGGATCGGCGAACGATGTACTTACTGCGGCATGAACGGCCCGAAGGAGGTCGATAACAAGTACCAAGTATGTGAAATCGTAAATCAGAAATGAAATCATAGCGATCTATATAAAGCGGGAGACATGTATGATAACCAAACTACAAGATACAACATATAAACAATATATTAGGTCGTGACTCACGCCTCCAAATCATCACTCGTGCGTGGAATTCCTTCACCGCGTGGCGATCATGATATGATATCAACAAGACAAGAATCCAAATGGGAGCATACGTGCGCTACGCATCGTGTCGGTATGTCCAAGGAAACAATAAGACGACTTTCCAAATGGAAACATACCCGTGCGCTACGCATCGTGTCGATATGCCCAAAGGAAACAATAAAGCAAAGATTCCAAATGGAAACATACCCGTGCGCTACGCATCGTGTCAGTATGCCCAAAGGGAAACAATAAAGCAGCATTCCAAATGGAAACATACCCGTGCGCTACGCATCGTGTCAGTATGCCCAAAGGGAAACAATAAAGCAGCATTCCAAATGGAAACATACCCGTGCGCTCGCATCGTGTCGATATGCCCAAAGAAACAATAAAGCGATATCAAAATGGAAGCATACCGTGCGCTACGCGCATCGTGTCGGTATGTCCAAAGCGATTAGCAAAAGTAACACAATCAGCGAGGCGTGCGTGGAATTTCTTCGTCATCTTGGCATGTCCAAGTAAGTTCTCAACAAGTCAACCGACCCTCCATCGAGGCGCGGTAGTATAAAACACAATTCTTGCACAACAAAGGCTATCACGACAAGCGTAGGCAAGTTTCACAACAACAAGCATGGCGGGTTTCACAACAACTCAAAGTACTTTCATTTTATGCCAAGGTCCGGTTTTAACCTAAAGTACTACGTCGTTAAATTCCTTTTAAGAGATTCATTCTTTTATAAAAGTCACCCGATACGTAGTATAAAATAGAGTGACTTACATCTTTTAAGTAAACCAAAACAACTTCCATACTTTCCTTTTTAAAAAATCAAATTAAGGCAACACTATGCCTTATTTTTAGACCAAAACACTTTTCCTTTTAAAGTCAAGTTACCACATTAAAACCAATGATAAAAACCCTTCTTTTGTTTTCATAAAGTCGTTATAACCAACTTCCCATAAAGTCATATAACACTTTATGTTTTAAACCATTTTAAGACAACACAATGCCTTTCTTTTCCCTAAAGTTCCAGTTTGCCTAATTTCAATTACACAAGTCTCTTTTTTTGGGAAAGTTTCATAGTTCAATGTCTTAATCTCTTTTAAAACAATTGAGTAACATATGCCATAGGCGAGTAGGTTATTCTTGTTCATAATCAACCTTATTGAGCAGCCATGATCTAGAAAATGTAATATCATTTTGTCTCATCTTAGCTTCTATGCAGATGGAGGTTTCTACTGGTTTTAATAATACTTAATTATTCAATACATTTTCCTTTATTAACGCTGCAGTGGTTTGTCGATACACATTCTGATTTCCGAAATCAGTAAAACATTATTCCTTTCAAAAACCAAGTACTCATTACTCACGAATGAGGTTTCACACATCTTACAACATTCAAATCAATTTAATTAAGTTGAGTCTCTTGTCTTATAAGATCAAGTCTCTTAACTCCTAAGATTAAATAGCCATTCTTTTTTATCTCTTTTAGACGTTATACCTAACTTCCCATAAAGCTAGTATAACTCTTAAGTTCTCAAAACCAAGTATTGCTACACATCAAATCCGCTTTATAAGTCAAATCGGTTACCACTTTGAAACCACAAAGCATTTTCTTACCTACATAAAGTCGTTATAACCAACTTCCCATAAAGCGTTATAACACTTTATGTTTCAAACCAATCAAATACATTAAACACACGTACGTCTACCGCACTACATAGTTACACACATATCATGCTAGAAGAGATAGGAAGAGGTTCACATACCTCGCGGCAGTATCGACTAATAGAAAAATGCTCCAAGTTCTTCAAACCGTAGGCTACGCAGTAAGCCACGTATATCTCAACACACGTAGTAATTCAAACTATAAGGCAACAAGGCGATTATTAACATCTAGATATCATTGCTCAATATTCTACGTAAAATTCGCAAAGACCTCCCCCGCAACAACGTTAATCTCTCTACCGGCGGCTACCAAGCCAACCGGGGTTTGCACGCCTAACGGCGTGTATAATTCTACTCACGATAATACTACAAGTCTCATGTCTGATCTATGTAATTGATTCGATTCTCTTATTTATCCTTCTATGTGTTTACTGTTCAATTCTTATTCAGGCTTAAGTCAAAAGACATTGCCGACGAACTACGTTCAGTTCTATTCAATATTCATTCTATATATAGTATACTTCAACTATATATTCTAACAATCATGTAATTTCCAATTACAATTGGGGGACAAGATATTTACCTCGATAAGCCCAAAATTATCCGAGTTAAATGTCGCTCCTGAACAAGGTTTAGCTCCTACTCCGTGTGCTCCAAAACGCTCCAAGAAACCCTTAGAAGTGTCTACACAACTTCTACTTAATACTTCAACTACGGGTGAATATTTCCTTTAGGGTTTTCGTTTAGTGGCTAAAGGAGGTATAATCGTATTTTCCGGGTTTTTCGTATAAAGGGTACTTTGGAAAGTACTATAAGGTATAAGGGCTAGAGTATTTTGGGCATTATAACAATACTAGGAGAGTATTTCTATATCACAAAGGGGGGTATTTATACGAGACAACTAGGCTAGGGGGGGGTACCCCTCGGCCAAGGCTTCACAAGGGGGAGGGTGTGGTGGCTCTCGGCCAAGCTCAACTAGGAGGGGGGGAGAGGGACGAAAAGCTCAAGCTAAGAGGGAGTAGTTTGAGACTTAGATAGATTGCTCAATTTTTGGATGAAGAAAGTTCATCAACTAAGGGGGTATTTATAGGTCAAGTGAAGGCCAACCAATGGCCAAGATGGTGCCAAGTGCAAGGCAAGTGTAAGGCCAAGATTAAGCCATGTGCAACCTTATCCATCTACACAAAATATCCTACCTAACCCTTGACCACAAATTCAACACCAAAAACGTGCAAGCTTAGCCCATTTGCCGTCCAACCTCTTCCAATGTGAGGGTGACACATGTCACCCTCCCGTTGGTCCAAAATGTTACGTCTCTCGGAAAAATCCGCAAAAATTATAAATGACATAGCCGGAATTTTCCCTACGGAAGCTATGGAAACGTTTCGTCGAAAAACGACTCTAACCGGGTGTTGTGTACAAATTTCGAATCTTGCCTATCTTAAGGCTCAAATTTTATACGTACGTACATACTCTGGAAATACGGGGTATAACATTTACATACTGTTGAAGTATAAGAATTAAAGTATAAGTTATATACAAGGAAGGTATATAAGAAGAGAATTGAATCAGACTTACATAGAATTTGTATTTCTGATGAACTTGTGAAGTTTGTGGGTAGGGAAGTGCTGCCCAATTTTCCGTAGAATCTTGTATCTAGATTTATTCTACCGAGTAGTCTAGACATTGATAGACTTGTATAACCGTTATAGGTTAAAGTACTGCGAGTAGCTTATTCTACTCGAAGGGTGGAAAAGGCTAGCAGGATTACAGTACTTTGGAGCTATTTGCTAATAGTCGATAAATCGTCGCGAGGTATGTGATTCTTCTTATCCTCTTGAGCATGATATTTTAAAAGAATATATATAGTACGGTGACGTGCGTGTGTTAATGAACGTGGTTTCTTTGCGATGTCTTTTGACTTGAGTCTAAATAATAAGAATCTGAAGTATTTCAAAAGAGTTAAGAAACCTTTTTGAAAGAAGAGTAACACTTGGTTTTAAAAGTTTTAAAAGCTTAAGAGTTATACTAGCTTTATGGGAAGTTAGGTATAACGACTTAAGAGAGATAAAAAGAATGGTTTATTGATTTTAGAAGTTAAGAGACTTGATCTTAAAAGATAAGAGACTTGACTTAATTAAGTTAATATGAATTTTGTTAAAAATTGTGAAACCTCATTCGTGAGTAATGAGTACTTGGTTTTTAAAAGGAATAATGTGTTACTGATTTCGGAAATCAGAATAAGTATCGAACGAACCACTGCAGCGTTAATAAAGGGAAATATTTTGACTAATTAAGTATTATTAAGACCAGTAGAAACCTCCATCTGCATAGAAGCTAAGATGAGACAAAATGATATTACATTTCCTAGATCATGGCTGCTTTAATAAGATTGATTATGAACAAGAATAACCTACTCACATATAAGGCATATGTTTCTCAAAATTGTTTAAAAGAGAATTATATTCTTAAGTAATTAAGACTATGAACTACGAAACCTTTCGAAAATGAGAAACTTGAGTATTTGAAATTAGGCAAACTTGAACGTTTGGAAAAGAATGTTGTTACTTGATTTTACAAAGGGAAGTATTTTGGTTTACTTAAAAAGATAGTCACTCTATTTTTATACTACGGGTATTGTGTGACTTTTGTGAAAGAAACGGATCTTTTAAAGAGTTAGTGTATGAAGTACTTTGGGGATAAAAACCCGAGCTTGATTGACATAAAGTAGAAAGTACCTTGTGTGAATAACTTGACTATGTTGGTTTGTGATAGCCTTGTAATACTTTCTTGTTGGTTTGATAAATAAACATGTTAGGATGCTACGTGTGTTAGTGTCTTGTAATGTTGTGTAAGGGGGTTTCCCTTGATTGTGCTTATTGTCACGACCCGAAACTGGGCCCGTGACTGGTGCCTTACCCCGGGCACCCTAGTGACACAACATCAGAGTAATCAGCGGAACATAAAACAACAACATGAGATAACAGAAATATAAAACAATAATCTGTGAAAACTTGCCTTTCGGCATATATATAACCATCAACTCTTTTACAAATGAACAGCTTAATCCTTTTTACCAACCACATTGCGATGCTACGGACCTCTAAGAATGATACGACCACAATGGCGGGACAGGGCCCGCCAAACCCCGAATGTAAACACTTACTGACGGGGACTATACGTGATAAGCCTCGGAGAAACGGAGCTTCCCAACGCCGAACTGTGACCACGAGCTAGGATCAACGATCGATGTACCTCAACTGCGGCATGAACGCGGCCCCGAAGGAGGTCGATCTAACAGTGCCGAGTATGTGAAACTAAAATAAATCAGTAAATGAATCATAGTAGTCTATCTGGCAGAGACATGTATGATAACCAAACTACGATTCACCATAAATAGCCATGTCAAGTCGTGACTCACACCTCAAGTCATCACTCAATTTAACAATGGGTCTCACGCCCACAACATCAATCGTGCGTGGAATACCTTCCTCACCAGCTGGCGATTTATGATATACAAGCACCAAGGAATACATGAACACCAGGTCCCACCTGTGTCCTAATAAAACTGTACAGGGTAAGTACGAAGGCATAGCCGACTACTAACACTCACCGTACCAACAAGGTCATAAACTGTATCATAAGATCTGTCTAGACCGCCACATGATCAAAGCTGGCCACTTGCCCGCAGTATCTAATGTGCGCGTCTAGTCCCGAACTTCCGCACTCGCGATAGGCCAATCTCATCGCCCGCATGAGGTATTCCCGCATCGAGGGTAGCTACTCCCGGCATCGCCCCGACTTCGCGATCGCGTAGCCACGCGACCGCATGCCCATAAAGGACGTACACTAACTCGAACTCGTAGCTCGCATAGGCCCCGTGACCGCATGAGGTATTCTCGAATCATGGTCCTGCATCGCTGAGTCTACCGCGTCGGAGGCGGCTTAACCAGGAATCATCTCAAGAGATGAATGCCACAATACTATCATAACGACTGATAGTTAATAAGCACAATCAAGGGAAACCCCCTTACACAAACATCACAAGATACTAACACACGTAGCATCCTAACACTTTTACTTATCAAAGCAACAAGAAAGTATTACAAGGCTATCACAAACCAATACAATCAAGTTATTCACACAAGGTACTTTCTACTAACAAGTTCGCATCTATCCCCAAAGTACTTCACACATTAAAATCTTAAAAAAGATCTGCTTCTTTCACATAAGTCACACAATACCCGTAGTATAAAATAGAGTATCAGTCCTTTTAAGAAAACTAAAACTCTTACCTTTGTAAAATCAAGTAACAACATTATTTTCCAAACGTCCAAGTTTGCCTAATTTCAAATGTTCACGTTTCTTATTTTAGAAAGGTTTCGCAGTTCATAGTCTTATTCATTTAAGAATATAATTCTCTTTTAAACAATCTGAGAAACATAAGCCTTATATGTGAGTAGGATATTCTTGTTTATAACAATCTTTATTACAAATTGTGATCTAGGAAATATCATTTTGTCTCATCTTAGCTTCTATGCGGATGGAAGTTTCTCTGGTTTTAATAATACTTAATTGTTCAAAACATTTCCTTTATTAACGCCGCAGTTGGTTTGTCGATACACATCCCGATTTCCAAAATCAAGAAAACGTTTTAAGCCGTTATACCTAACTTCCCATAAAGCTAGTATAACTCTTAAGTTCTCAAAACCAAGTATTACTTCTTTCAAAACGATTTCGTAAATCTTTTGAAATACTTCAAGTTCTTTATAATCACACATCAAGCCGCTTATAAACAAATCATTTACCTTTAAAACCACCAAGTGTTTTCTTATCTACATAAAGTCGTTATAACCAACTTCCCATAAAGCCGTTATAACACTTTATGTTTTAAACCCATCGAATACATTTAGCACATGTGACGCTCACCGCACTACATAGTTCACACATATCATGCTAGAGATAGGAAGAGGTTCACATACCTCGCGACGATTATCGACTAATAGCAAAATGCTCCGAGTACCTCAAGCCGCCTGGCCACTCCTTAAGCCAAGTAGAACGCGCCACACGTAGTACTTCAACCTATAAGGCCACAAGGCGCTTATTAACATTTAGGTCTCATCGTAGAACTTTCTCGTAAATTTCGCAAAGACTCTCCCCAACAACAGAAATCTCCTCCTCTAACTGGCCGCTACCAAGCCAACCAGTGGGGTTATACATCTAACCCTAACGTACAATTCTACTCCACTGCACTACTACACAAGTCTCATCAGAATACTCCCATGTAATTACATCAAGACTATATATAGTATACTTCAACTATATACTCCTACAACATGTAATATCCAATTACAATAGGACAAGATAATTACCTCGATAAGCCCATAATTATCCAAGTAAAAAGTCGATCCTGGCAATCGCTTAGCTCCAACTCCGAGCGCCCAACCCGCTAAACCACCCTTAGAAGTTCTAACCAACTTCTACACAATACTCCAACTGACTATGGAGATTTTCCTGTGGTTTCTGCTTGGATCGACGGAAGTATAATAGTATTTCGGGCTTTTCAGATAGGTATAACCTTAGAATACAACAAGGTATAAGGCTAAGGTAATTGGGCATTACAACAATACTGGAGAGTATTTCTATACCACAGGGGGTATTATAATAAAGCAACTAGGCAGTGGGTACCCCACGGCCACACCACAAAGGAGTGGGTGGCTACCCTCGCCTACCCCACTGTGGGGAACTCTCGCCAAGGGGGCCTCACGGGGGGAGGGAAGGCTCTCAAGACTTAGGCATTTTGATGAAGAAGTTCATCAAAGGAGAGGGTATTTATAAGACAAGCCAAGGCCAACCAACGGCCAAGATCTAGCCTGTGTTAGGCAAGTGTAGGCCAAGATTCACCCATGTGTACCTAGCCAACTTGCACACAAAATATCTACCAAAAATATCTCCCACTTGCCATTCCCAATCGTCCATCAGGCGCCACTTGTTTCCAATGTGAGGTGACACATGTCACCTCCCGCTGGTCCAAAATGTTCCGCCTCTCGGAAAAATCCGCAAAAATACTAAATGACATAGCCGAAATTCCCTACGAAAGTCGTGGAAAACGCTTCGTCGAAAACGACTCTAACCGTGTTGTGCACAAACATATTTCGCCCAAAGGTGCCACATTGGGGTGACACGTGTCGCCCCGATTCGCCCAAAATATTTCGCCTTCCAAAAATCCAAAACGCCAAAATCTCAAAATCAAAGCTGGCCCCACAAAATCAGAATTTCTCCCGTGGGCCCCACGTGACCATTTTCAAAATAAAATTCCATAATTCTCTAATATTCCAGAAGTCCGATACCAAATCTGGGAATCCATTCCATAAACGAACCTTTTTCCTTCACAAAACCGAAACTTTTCCGTGGAAAATTCACCCTTTCTTCCTTTCCAATCTTTCTCGTCAGATTCTCGCACGCACGCCCTGCATACATACCCCGAACTACAGTATAACATTCTTCCTTAGAAACATTCGTCCGAATGTTCCTTCTAAGTCTCAAAACAACGCGTCGCCAAGATAGTCTTCACTACTATACTTACGAAACAATCCCGCCATACCGCCACGTAAATACCGCGCAAAACTTACATCTAAGTCCACGAAAACACCTCTACATCACCACAAATACCTCTTCCCGGGTCAAAATATACTTCCTTAGTCACCGATACCACTTTTGTCACTTTGTCGCGAGCCTTGCTCGACGACCCAACAAATGGTACCGGTCGCCAGTGATCCCGAGGATCTCGTACACTCGAACTCTTACCACATTCGATACGGCCGCTTTCCAAAACTCGGGTTACTATCTCTAACGTGGTCATCATTAATCGGGAACATTCTCGATGGATCTTCGATACTTTCCGAACATAACAATACGAAGACCTGGACGCCCTTCTTCCTAAGTCGGACGCAATGCTAACATATAGGCAACCCGCCTATTCTTCACATGAACTCACAAAGGCCCAAAGTAACTCGCTAAGTTCCTTCGCTTTCCAAAACTCGTCACACCGTCCGGTGGTACTTTCAAGAAGACCGACTGGCCAACTCAACTCTGCCGCCGCCGATTATCCGCACGATTCCTCCGAGCTGCCGTAACTTCTCCTAGACAAGCTTCACTATCCACATCACCGGAACAAGCTCAACCAACTATCCAACCCCGCCAACATCGAACCAATCGACCGCAACTTGCATTTCGCTTCTACAAGGCGCCACAAGACGACATCCGAACACCGACATGGTAGCTTAAACACTTCAACCGAGACAACGATCCTCACAAATACCCTCAAATCAAAACATCGCCCGGTGGCGAATGACACGAGACTCACCTGAAGTTCCTAGCCCCGCTCGTACAAACTCCCGTAAAGAGAAACACTGCACTGGCTCCATCAGTCATAAGGTGAAGGTAGGCACCCGTGCAACCTCACAACCTTTTCGATAACATCAACACCGCCGAGGAACGACCGACCAAGAACACGATAGGTCGCCCCATCGCCCGACCACCGGTCGAACGCATCCACGAACTTGCACGGCTAACTAAACATGGGCCTAACACCTCATGACTTAACACAAAGAGGACCACCACAACCGACCACCACCAAACCTACCGCGGGTTGACCGCACGTAGCCTCAACCCCGACCCAAGGCGCAAAATACCATCTCCCAAGGAACAATCTTACTAAACACGCTATTAAAACCTCGGTCTTCTTAGCTCGACTACCTTCCTTCAAATCACGCTACTCGGGACTTATCCCACGAACATAGCTCACGTGCACTATGCACTCCTATAAGGGTCAAACATAACACTACACCTTTCTCGAGATGGCCTTACCTCTAAGGTCTTTACGTATAACACTCTAAGGCTCACACCTTCTCTATCCCCAAAATCTTACTCGGTTAACCCACCACGATTCTAATCACAACTAACACACCGCTATCGTAACATAGCACTTAAGGTATACTCACCTTGAAAGTTACCAAGGACTCACGCTCGACCTCTTCTCATCCTTGGTTAACCCACAATCTCTACGTTTTTCGCTCACTGCATAAGCCCGCATACGTGCCATGCTCAAGCCCAATCAAGAATTACTCTTGCACAACCTTCTCTTAGGTAGTCATCAAGACTCGCGATACATCGGTATACTCTCGGTAGCCAAATCCATAGCTAGTAACAAGGTTGTCTCGCAATCTATATTCACCGCTCTGGCCGTGGAATCAAGGTTCAAATATCGTGGACGCAGAGGAATCGCCGCCATCAGGCTAAACTCACTGGGCTAGTGACGCCGCAGAAATCCCCGAATGAAGCACTACCCTAGGTAATGATTGGGCCTGTGCCTCGCCACCCTCTCAACTCTACTCGCAGCCTCCGCCGCTTTGCCCTCCCGGGCTCGGGGTTTGCCTACGCGAGGCATAATGATAAGGAAAAGATTTCGTCGAGGGTTCAACTTACAACACAATTTCTAAGGCACGATCTCGAGTGAGAAGAATAGAAACCAATCCTAAATATCCTATAGCCTCCTCGATTATTGATGCGTGCACAACACACCGATAATCAAGACTTCATCGATACGGTCAGAGACACTTTCCGAGGATTAATCGCTTCGATACCACTTTTGTCACGACCAAATCGGGCGTGGATCGTGCCTTACCCCGCACCCTAGTGACACAACATCGAGTAATCACGAACATAAAACAACAACATGAGATAACGTAAATATAAAACAATAATCAGGAAAACTTGCCTTTCGCATATATATAACCATCAACTCTTTTACAAATGAACAAATTTTAATCCTTTTTACCAACCCCGCCACAACAAGATTTCTGCACTTCTAAGAATGATACGACCACAATGGCGGACAGGCCCCGCCAAACCCCGAATGTAAACACTTACTACGATGCGGACTATACCACCGATAAGCCTCCGAGAAACGGAGCTTCCCAAACGCCGAACCGTGACTCGAGAGCTAGGATCAACGATCGATGTACCTCAACTCGCGCAGATGAACGCACTTCGGCGAGGTCGCATAACAGTACCGAGTATGTGAAACTAAAATAACATCAGAAATGAATCATAGTAGTCTATACGGCGGGAGACATGTATGATAACCAAACTACGCTCACCATAAATAAGGCCATGTCAAGTCGTGACTCACACCTCAAGTCATCACTCAATTTAACAACGGGTCTCACGCCCACAACATCAATCGTGCCCGTGGAATACCTTCCTCACCGCCAGCTTTATGATATACAAGCACCAAGGAATACACATGAACACCGTGTCCCACCGTGTCCTAATAAAACTGCAGGTAAGTGCGAAGGCATAGCCGACTACTAACACTCACCGTACTCAACAAGGTCATAAATCAGATCATAAGATCCGCTTGCATCGCCACATGATCAAAGCCGCCACTTGCCCGCAGATCTAATGCGCGCTTTCAGTCCTCGAACTTCCCGCAGCCTCCGCATAGCCAATCTCATCGCCCGCATGAGGTATTCCCCGCATCGAGGGTAGCTACTCCCTAAGATCGCCCCGACTTCGCACCGCATAGCCACGCGACCGCATGCCCATAAAGGACGACACTAACTCGAACTCGTAGCTCCGCATAGGCCCTCAGACCCGCATGAGGTATTCTCGAATCACGGTCCTGCATCACCGAGTCTACCCCGACGGAGGGCAATTAACCCTAATCATCTCAAGAGATGAATGCCAAAATACTATCATAACGACTGATAGTTAATAAGCAAAATCAAGTGAAACCCCCTTACACAAACATAACAAGATACTAACACACGTAGCATCCTAACACTTTTACTTATCAAAGCAACAAGAAAGTATTACAAGGCTATCACAAACCAATACAATCAAGTTATTCACACAAGGTACTTTCTACTAACAAGTTCTGTATCTATCCCCAAAGTACTTCACACATTAAAATCTTAAAAAGATCTGCTTTTTCACATAAGTCACACAATACCCGTAGTATAAAATAGAGTGATCGCCCTTTTAAGAAAACTAAAACTCTTACCTTTGTAAAATCAAGTAACAACATTATTTTCCAAACGCCCAAGTTTGCCTAATTTCAAATGTTCACGTTTCTTATTTTAGAAAGGTTTCAGCTCATAGTCTTATTCATTTAAGAATATAATTCTCTTTTAAACAACTGAGAAACATAAGCCTTATATGTGAGTAGGATATTCTTGTTTATAACAATCTTTATTACAAAGAAATTGTGATCTAGGAAATATCATTTTGTCTCATCTTAGCTTCTATGCATGGAAGTTTCTACCGGTTTTAATAATACTTAATTGTTCAAAACATTTCCTTTTATTAACGCCGCAGTGGTTTGTCGATACACATCCCGATTTCCAAAATCAAGAAACGTTTAAGCCGTTATACCTAACTTCCCATAAAGCTAGTATAACTCTTAAGTTCTCAAAACCAAGTATTACTTCTTTCAAAACGATTTAAATCTTTTGAAATACTTCAAGTTCTTTATAATCACACATCAAGCCGCTTATAAACAAATCATTTACCTTTTAAAACCACCAAGTGTTTTCTTATCTACATAAAGTCGTTATAACCAACTTCCCATAAAGCCGTTATAACACTTTATGTTTTAAACCCATCGAATACATTTAGCACATGTACGCCTACCGCACTACATAGTTCACACATATCATGCTAGAGAGATAGGAAGAGGTTCACATACCTCGCGACGATTATCGACTAATAGCAAAATGCTCCGAGTACTTCGCCGCCGGCCACTCCTAAGCCAAGTAACGCGCCACACGTAGTACTTCAACCTATAAGGCCACAAGGCGCTTATTAACATTTAGGTCTCATCGTAGAACTTTCTACGTAAATTTCGCAAAGACTCTCCCCGCAACAGAAATCTCCTCCTCTAACTGGCCGCTACCAAGCCAACCAGGGTTATACATCTAACCCTAACTGTACAATTCTACTCCACTGCACTACTACACAAGTTCTATCAGAATACACCTATGTAATTACAGTCAAGACTATATATAGTATACTTCAACTATATACTCCTACAACATGTAATATCCAATTACAATAGGGGGACAAGATAATTACCTCGATAAGCCCATAATTATCCAAAAAAGTCGATCCTGGGCAATCGTTTAGCTCCAACTCCGAGCGCTCCAACCCGCTCTAAACCACCCTTAGAAGTTCTAACCAACTTCTACACAATACTCCAACGGACTATGGAGATTTTCCTGTGGTTTCGTTTGGATCGACGGAAGTATAATAGTATTTCTGGCTTTTCAGATAGGTATAACCTTAGAATACAACAAGGTATAAGGCTAAGGTAATTGGGCATTACAACAATACTGAGAGTATTTCTATACCACAAAGGGGTATTATACTAAAGCAACTAGCAGTGGGTACCCCACTGCCACACCACAGCGAGTGTGGCTACCTCGCCTACCCCACTTGGGGAACTCTCGCCAAGGGGCCTCACGGTGAGGGGAAGGCTCTCAAGACTTAGGCATTTTGACGGAAGTTCATCAAAGGAGAGGGTATTTATAAGACAAGCCAAGGCCAACCAACGCCAAGATCTAGCAAGTGTTAGGCAAGTGTCAGGCCAAGATTCACCCATGTGTACCTAGCCAACTTGCACACAAAATATCTACCAAAAATATCTCCCACTTGCCATTCCCAATCGTCCATCAGGCCGCCCACTTGCTTTCCAATGCGAGGTGACACATGTCACCCTCCCGCTGGTCCAAAATGTTCCGCCTCTAAAAATCCGCAAAAATACTAAATGACATAGCCGAAATTCCCTACGAAAGTCAGGAAAACGCTTCGTCGAAAACGACTCTAACCGTGTTGTGCACAAACATATTTCGCCCAAAGGTGCCACACGGGTGACACGGTCGCCTCGATTCGCCCAAAATATTTCGTCTTCCGAAAAATCCAAAACGCCAAAATCTCAAAATCAAAGCTGGCCCCACAAAACCAGAATTTCTCCCGTGGGCCCCACGTGACCATTTTCGAAAATAAAATTCCATAATTCTCTAATATTCCAGGAAGTCCGAATACCAAATCTGGGAATCCAATTCCCATAAACGAACCTTTTTCCTTCACAAAAACCGGAAACTTTTCCGTGGAAAATTCACCTCTTTCTTCCTTTCCAATCTTTCTGTCGTATTCTCGTACGTACGTCCTTGCATACATACCCTGGAACTACGGGGTATAACACTTATGTTGTTTAACGATAAGCCGTTATGTTAGTATTATATCACTCACCTTGACTTGATCCCGGGGGTTAAGCTGCCCTCCGATGCGGGGTATAGCTCAGGCGGTCTGGGACCATGATTCGAGAATACCTCATGCGGGTCCAGGGGACCTATGCGGAGCTACGAGTTCCGTGTTAGTGTGCGCCTTTGTGGTCATGTGGTCTATGTGGTCACGCGGTCTACGTGTCCACGCGATCGCGAGTCCGTGGCGACGCCGGAGAGCTACCCTCGATGCGGGAATACCTCACGCGCCTATGTGAGTGGCCTATCGCGAGTCGGGAAGTTCCAGGACTAGACGCGCACATTTGATATCGCGGACGAGTGGCGGCCTTCGATCATGTGGCGGTCTAGACAGATCTCGTGATACGCT